>JAYESA010000015.1:20274899-20874899 GCA_036927795.1 Iris macrosiphon | reverse complement strand
TCGTGTTGAGCTGCAAGGAGGATGTGGGAATTCGTGAAAATTTATTCGAGCGTTCAGCAGAACGAGATGTTGTGTCAGAAATAGTGAATATGAGAGTTGCATAGAGCAGATCTATGGAATTGGATTGTGGCATGCTAGTAAGGAATGAGTACCAGCACGGTTCGTGGACGAACCTGATTCTAAGTGGTATATTATGTAACGCCCCGCAACCGCTCGGAGCGTTACGCTGAGTCGGACTGAATAAATCAAATGCTGGTTACATTTGAAATGTCGGATTTCGGGAAGAAGGATTAATCGAGTTGGTTTCAATGTGCAGATGGCTAGCGGGATCGATGGAAATCAGGTGTTCGTTCAGAACAGTACTGAATAGCTGGATGGAAACGATAATGCCGTCTTCCTTAGTCCGATCGGTCGGATGATTTGGAGAGCACGACCTGCTCGCACGGTCATACCAGTTGAGTAGATCGTGCTTGCATCGGACCACGGGTTCAAGGGATTGGCCGTATCGGCAGGACAGGATGCCTAACGGATTCAAACAATGTGAGTGGGCTCTTTCCCTTCTCCTCTACTCCTTCATGCCTAATAATATGGAAAACACGTAATGGCTTGAACACTTGGGCTGAAACATTGGGAATCACTACACTGAGGCGTGCATAGAGTGTACGCCATTGGCTTGGTAGGATTGTGGCTTGATTTGGTTTGCGCGTTGGATAGTTGGAGCTAGAGTTGGAATATTACATTTGAGGCAGTTGGTTGGATAATTGGGATTATGCTTGGACAGTTGGAATGATGCATTGAGAGATTGGGAACATTGAGATTTGGGCGAGCGAGCGTGCATCTGTGCGTGGGTATCACTTGGTCGCTTTGTCTTGCAAAGCGAGCAGTTGTGGTTCGAAACCGAACAACTGCATCGGCGAGGGTGTTGTGCCGCTTGATGGGGGCATCGTGCCACGAATGGGGCATTGTGCCACTGAAACGGCATTGTGCCATGGGTTAGCTTTGAGCATGGGTGTTGTACCAATGGAAACATTGTTGAGAAGAGGCATTGTGCCTATGGAATACTTGGAAGAACATGTTGGAAGAATGGTTATGGATACTTCGGTTGGGCTTATCGATGGAACGAGTCTAGGATCGCTTGGTGGGGCGAGAATGTTCGATCCTCTCGTCATACCTACGTGTGTCTGCATGTCACGGACAACTTGTGCAAAGGTTTGGCACTTTCCCCGAAACGGTTTTTATCCGGGGCACTGGAGCCGTTTCGATCCGGAGGGAAACATTTGATTCACGTTCAGTCGCGATGCATTGCGGGACCTCCAGCGGGGCTTGCTACCCGGGCTGATAGGGCGCGCCGTAATGCTTGAGATATGTCCTGTATGGCTCTGCCAGTGACTTCATATAGATAAGAGTTGGCTTGCTTTTCTTTTGTTGGTTTGGCTTTCGTGTAGGCACGGCCACCTTGCCTCGGCAAGAGTGTGCACTCGAGATTGGGATATAAACTGTTGGTTGAGGATGGATATTGAGGCGAGACTGATGGTTCGATATGTTATCGTGCAAGCGATGACATTGAGTTAGACGGGTCGGATATATATAAACTGCTTGTCGTTTGGTTTGAGAATGAATGCTTGCATGCTTAAACTGCTTTACTGTTTTCCTTAACATGTCATCCCTATGCCATGAAATGAATCTAGGATTCAACTAGAAAGATCACCATATAACTGTTTGCATTCACTACTTTACTTAGTGTCGGCTTAGACGAGTGGGTTACCCCGCTCACCAGTGCGGTTGTGTACTGACCCACGTTTGTGGGCAATATTTCAGGTACACAGACGTAGTGGCGCTGCTTGGATATACGGGACAAGATGTATGAACTGTAAGTACCTTTGTGGGCTAGAGAAAGAGCAAGAGTTATTTCATCGTCTCCGTGGCATCGCCTTTGTGGCATTGACTCGGGGCATCTCATTTGGACCCTATCGTGAGTTTCGCTGCGTATACTCTGATGTGTGCTTGGTACACAATTGGCTTCTGCTGTAACTTGGTTGTTTCGATGATAACTTTCGTGTTTAACAACATCGCCTTGTACGAGCGCAACTCCAGGCTCGTACGGCATCACGTCCCGAATAGAACGATTGTCCCGCGGGAGAGCTGCAACGTGGTGATTTCACGTTCAGCGGGGACTATCGGGCTTGCGGGAGTTCGAGGGCGTGACAGCGGTGGCTAGGGTTTGGGCTCTGATACCATGTAGAATATTTTGAAGTAATTGTTATATTTTTTATTGATAATCTCTTGGCTATTTATAGCCTTACAACCCTTCATCTTACATTAATATCCCATTAAAATCCCTTGTAGAATATTGTAATATCCCAACAAATATACCAAGAATATTCTAATATACCAACAAATATACCAAAAATATTATAATATACCAACAGTATTCTTGCAATCATGCTTTCAACTCTTCTAAACCAATACAGTTTCTTCACTTCAACAATTTGGAACTTCAACTTGGCTACTTGAGCAACTCGGAAGGCTTCAACTTGATTCATTTGGGAGGGAGGTCTACTATCCTGAATATTTTTGTACAAGGTAGTGTTAGTAATTAGTATTTTATAGTCAGAACTAGTTATTTATATTATAATTAGTAATTACATAGTCTTATTTGCTAAAATGAGAATGAATACATTTTTCTTAGTTTAGAGATATCATGAATAACGTGCATGGGCCGAGTGGTCTCAATAACTTTGATAGGTTGGCACATTTTGTTCAAATGGTAGTAGTAGATGTAGAAGGAACACTTATTTTAGATGGCGAAGGCAACAATAAATGGTTGGTAAATTAGGAAAACATAAATGGCTATAAATGGAAAGCAGGTCATAACACATGACATCTCTTGAGGCATTTTAAGCCTTGGTTTGTGTTTGCTGCCGCTTTTCAAAAGTGGCAGCAGAAGCAGCTTTTGACAGCAAGTTCTCACCTGCTTTCAAAAGCTGCCTAAATTGAGCTGACTTTCCAAAAGCTTTTTGATTAGCTGTTGTTACCAAACAACTTCTAAGGCTACTTTTGAAAAAAGAAGCAGAAGCAGCCATGAGAAGCAATCCCAAGCCCAGACTAGAACTTGTAAGATGTAAAGACTCCTCAAACTTGTAAGATGTAAAGACTCCTCAAACTTGTAAGATGCAAAGATTTAAGCCTCCTTCACATAAATCAGACTGAAATTCTATGCAGATGACATGTGAAATCTAAAACGTGTTCCTTATAATTCCCCACTTTGACCACCAAAAATTGGTTATATACTTATTTTTAAATGCAGCCTATCCTCCTACCTTATATACCAAGTTACCTCTGTTTTTAAAGGTCCTATTATCTTGTCTCTAGTATTTTACAGGATAAATCTATGTGTACACTTCACGTATAAGTCAGAAGCCTCGGATACTTTTGAGACATAATTCGTATGGTTTCCGAGTCGGAGATTACCATACATACCTCACGCACCCCTTTGGGGTACATCTGATCACTCTTGGTAGGATCAAAGGAAAATTACTTTTCTTAGGCCATCAACTCCATTAATCTTGACCTATAGGATCTGAAACCGTTTTGTTTTTTATACTATGTATCCAGAGTGTATAAACTGAGTTCTGAATTGCAAGAGAAATAGTATGATTTTATGTATAGTTATTGGTTTGAAGCAACAACATTTTCTGAACTTTGCCTTGTCTATTTAAAATCATTTGGCCATGAAAAGCAATGCGGATATGCAAATTGCATAGTGTATCCTCATTATGTTACTATTAATAAAGTGATAGCCTTTTGGCCGTCTAGCTGTCTTGTTTGGATCCCTTTGGGTAGTGTGTGTCATGTCTACCCATTTTGTTGTGAATGTTGCCTATGAAGGCATCTTATCTCTCTTGGATACTATAGGTTAAAATAGTAATTAGTAAAATAGGAAGAGACACGAAGAATGAAATAGGGAAGGTAAGAAATGAGAAAAGCTGATAAAGGAGAGGAAAACAGGAGTTTTTTTTTTTTAATAAAGATTGTTTATTTTTCAATGGTCTATATTTAGTTTAAAAACTTATATTTCTATTATTGTCTTCCTCAAATGTGCAAAAGCTCTTATTCTGATGTATTTTTTGAAATCCATTTGTGTTTTGTATCTGACTATATGTTCACATTATACTCGATTTCTCTTAATTTGTTAAGGGGGTTTAATCAGAAAAATAGGAAGGAAGGGGTTGGGGTGGGGCAGTGATCCAATATTAAGAGAACTGGAGAGAAAGACCGTAATGTTTTGGTTGAAATGGGGCATGAATATAAACATAGTTATACCATGGTTTAGGCTGTAAATGGTCATTTTAATCGAGTCATTGAGTTACAGGACCAGGTAGCTACTTCTTTTTTTATTCGATTACCTTATGTTAGTGGTGGGCTTACGCTTAATGTGTTTAGTGGGGCCCCAGCCCATATTAAGTATATTTAAATTATTTCTGTACATAACAGGGATGTGGACATTGTTGTGAACTGAATATCAAGACGATTCTAGCTGTTTCCTCTTTCGTATATTGGAAAACAGAAATATATTTCAGATTTTTATTTTTCACATGTTGTTCTGAACTTTCGATAAACCTATTGACTTGGAGAAAGAAAGAAAAAACTGAACCTATCCCCAACATTTACCGAAATTCAATATATCATTTCCAAGTTTGCATATTTATTCCGGAGTGCCACACTTGTGACTAAAATATGGAAAGGTGTCTAGATTGAGAGTGGAGATCATATGTAATAAAATTTCATTTTCTGTTAGGTACAAAATGTGAAAGTGGAATCGTATACACAGACATAAATTCTGAAATAAGCTAATAACTGGATATATTAAGTAAATGTATTTGAGACATTGAAAGCTTACTAATAGTACCCCCCCCCCCCCCCCCCCCTCTCTCTCCTCCCCCCTCTCTCCTTCTCCCCTTCCCTCCCCTTTTTTATATTTAATACTAACCTTTCACCAATGAGCTTCGAGCTGGCAACTTGCATAATGATGGAACATGGAAATTTTTGCAGGTGATGTAGGTGCATTGGGTTGGTGGGATTTGTTTATAAATTTTGGGTAACAATAATCTGATCACCTTTACATTTTAAAAAATTATTTCCCTTTTTTATGTTCTCTGAGATTGATCTTTTTTTCCCTCCAGAATTGCTGAATGCTTTGCTTTTCTGGTTTGTACAAAGTGGTTTAATCCAATGATACATAGACGCCCTAGTCAGAGTGAAGCTAGTTCATCCTCATCAGCAATTAGATACCGCAATTGGAGTGGTGAAGTGGTGCTTTCTTCAGCGGAGGATCCTGATCAGGATAGATTATGTGGTCTGCAAGATATAGGAGGCCATATTATGAAAATCCCATTTGTTGCTTTCCAGGTTCTGCTATGTATGCACTTAGAGGTATGTCCTCAGAGGTTATTGTTAAATTTCTTCTGCTTGACATAGTATATAGTCAGAAAAACGTTAGTGCACATTCTATATGAAAAGTTGATTTAAAACTCTCAACTGACTTTGAACTTCATTTCATGACCTGAGTTTGGATAGATCAAACTCTTCATGTTTAATTACTGCTCTTCTACCACTTTGGCTAACAGGAGCCTACGTCATAACTCCGATTGGTTAACAGGAGCCTACGTCAGATGTCTCCCCAGATTTCTTCCGGGGTGACACACTAGATCCCTTTTTCCCTAGGATGTAGTGCTGCCATGACTATCATGATGTTGGGAAGGAGAATAACCTACACAATTTGAAGTTTGAAAGAGGAAAAAGACCTTGAAAAAAAGTACATGTTTGAAATAGGAATGAGCTAAAGTATATTTTCCATCCTTTTTCTCCCTTTGTACACGTAAAATATACGGTTTGGATACTCATACCCAAGTAATTAAGTATTACATTGATCCAGGACCTGTGTCATATAGGCTTTTTAATAGGTCGCAACCAATATATGAAAAGTTGGAGGGACCTGTACGAAATATTCTCTTTTCATTTTATACATATTTATTGAGTATGGATTCTCTCGATAAGTACTTCTACTCGATAACTTATGGATACTACTATGAAATGTAACTAATTCAAATTTAGTTAGGATAAGTTAGAAGCCAGTTCCCAAGATTAAAATCATATAAAGTTAGCTCTTTGTCTTCTTCTTTTTTTCTCTAGTCTAGGGGAACTTGGAGGGTGCTCCATGGTCGCATGAACATAAATTGCATAATCCGAAAGGTAGGTGTAATTTCGTGCCTACTGGTCTTCTAGCTATGGCAAGGACCTCTTTTGTTCATGATTTACTTGGTTGCTACTTGGCATAATCACTGACATTAGCTTGACAACCGATCATAAAATGTCAATTTTTTGTGTAGCATTCTCATGCTTCAAATCCATCCTCATTCTGATGGTAGAAGGCTTGAACGATGATGTTTAGGAGGTTGGAAGGCTCTCTATTATTATCTTGGTTTATACATGAACTTACAAAGTAATCACATATAAAAGAACTGGTCAAAGTCTAGTAGGCAATTACATCTTAAAACAGTTCATATGAAGTCAGTATTAGAATGTTTTTAAGTGAATGTTATAAATACTAATCTGTTGAATTCCTGTCGCTTGTTTTGAGAAATTTGGTGAATACCTGTCTCAAGACACTTCATTCCTGAATCCATCTCACACCACTTTCTTAGACAACATTGTGTAGACATACATGAAATTAGAATTCAAAGCTTGACTGTTCTTTGTGATTTCAGGGAACGCCACCTACTGCACGATACCTCCCAATATCCGTTATCTTCTCACCATTATTTCTTTTGCAAGGCGCTGCTGTCATCTTTGCTATATCCAGATTAGTGGAGAAGCTTATTCTTTTATTTCGTAGTGGATCAATTACTGGAAGATATCTCACGTTTTCTTCAAGAACTCGTGATTGTTTGGCATTTTTGCACCATGGATCAAGGTAGTGTTTCCAGAATGTTATAATTTATTAGAGTGACCGTTCTTCCCCCTACTTTGTGTGAATGTAGGAATCATAGTGTTGTGCTCATGACATTTCGTGCTTAAATTCTTACGTTTGGTTTGGTTTCACCTACAGATTACTGGGTTGGTGGTCTATTGACGAAGGTAGCAAGGAAGAACAAGCTCGTATTTATCAAGCTGGGTCAGATGGGTGTGTATTACCACATTTTTAACTAGAGGATATAGTTACTATTTATTCCTGGCATTAGAAACTGACTGGAACACTTTATAACTGTTCATTTGCAAATAACTATCTCGCCTTTTGTATTGCTTATTATATCATGACTTCTTTGTTTAATTCACCCTTCGAAATACAGATCTTGAAATTTAGTTGCCTCTTGATAAGTTTGGGCTCGTGGATGATCAACTATATATTCAATAAACTCCTGTCTGTCAATGACATAGGAGTTGGCTCAAAATTTAAATCCTTTTTACTTTTTTAGGTTCTATCTCCTCATAAGATCCAATATATGTTCCTTTAAGGAGGGGCAATAATATAGTAGTTAATGGAGCCCCTAGGACTAGAGGTATGCCTAGACGAATATTATTTGAAGTGCTAAAGAAGGATATAGATTTTGTTAGCGTTACAATGGACATGACCCTTGACAGAAGAAGATTCAAACAGAGGACCCTAATCATTTGAGATAATGGCTTTGTCATTGTTGTTGTATCTGTAAGATAGTACTATTACTAGGGACCTAGTCCCACATCGGCTGGGAGGATTGGCTCCCTCCGACTGACATGATATATATACCCCTTAGATGGTACAATGTCTAATCTATTCCATTTCATTCTCTTTCCACTTTCTGCTTCTAATATGGTATCGGATCTTCCCAAACCCTAAATTCCCAATTCCTATCCCGATTCCTAAATTCCATCATTTAGAAACTTAATTTATTAAAGAATGAGTTATTTACGCTAACTTTCCCTATGTTTTATATTTATTACACATACCTCTCTTATTTTGAAAATGATTACATGGACCTTCCCTATTTTTGTGTTTTATGTAAAGGGTTGTTACACTAACCAGTCTCTTATTTTGAAAATAAAAGGATTATTTACACTAACGTCTCCTTTGTTTTATGTTTATTATACGAATCTTCCTTATTTTGAAAATAATTACATGGACCACCCTTATGCTTTATGTTTTAAGGGTGGTTAGTATAATAACCATTTACATAAAACATAAAACATAGGAGAATCCGTGTAATAAACATAAAACATAGGGGAGGTTAATGTAATTATTTTCAAAATAAGGGTGGTCCATGTAATAAACATAATAAAACATAGAAGAGGTTACAGTAAATAACCCAAAATAAAGCGTAAAGCATATAAGAGGTTCGTGTAATTATTTTCAAAATAAGGGAGGTCCGTGTAATAAACATAAAACATAGGAAAGATTAGTGTAAATAACCCTAAAAAAATTTATCACAAATCCATCAATACCCTACAAAAATCGTCAAAAATCCATAGAAATCTATCAAAACACCAGTTCGAAACCATAGATTTAGTTTTATTGACCTGAATCATTGATTCGATCCGCCGGCCATCGGAATTCCTTGTTGGGGTCATCTTCTCCGACGGTCGAGCTTGACTCAAGTGTCCTGGATCTGATTCGGTCGATCTCACTAAGCCCTAGTTGAAACCTTAGTTTTCAGAGATCGTCATAGTGGAACTCCTTGTAGTCGCCGGAGAAGAAGACAACTTCGGCTTAGCTGGTTTTCATCGTATTTATCATCGTATCCAGAGATCTTCTAATCCGAAATTGATCCTAAACATACCAAAGATTTTATTGACTTAATATTTTAATTTGACCTAAATTCATGTAATTCTACAGTTCCACCACCAACAGTTCCACCAACTCCTGAAGTGAAAGGCCTCAAATACAATTTGTAAGCAATTGAGTAAGTATAACTTGGGCAAATTAATCTAACTGACCTGAGTTAATTGTAAAATCTGTTTTTCCAAAGTATTATACTTGAAGAACTGGGGCTCTCTTATCCCAGGCAGATAACAGGTGGTCTTTTTTTAAAATCATCTGATGCTTCAGCAAAAAAACATGGGCAACTCTTGATTTCTACTTTAATGGACATTGAATAGATTGAACTATCTAGTTTAATTTGTGCTTTCCAACTGGTTTTTTCATAGACAATACCATCAAGTTTGACTCAAATTCTTATTGGTAAGTCTAATTTATCGCCCAATTAACAAACTCTTTCCTGTAATGAAAACCAGAAGGAAAAAAATAGCGTTAATTGACTTTTGAGCGCTCTAATCTGTAGATATAACACATTCTGTGGTTATGCACCTGAGGTGGTGAAGAAAATGCCAAAGAAGGATCTCACTGAGGAGGTATAGTACACTATTCAAGCATTTTCTTAAATGCTGGCAACAAATTCCTTGTTTTTATTCTGTTCAGTCTGCTGATAATGTTGTCAGTATTAGGTATTGGAATTATCATGCAGCAACCTTTTACTTTGTCAATATTGCTGAATTGTAGGTTTGGAGACTACAAGCAGCTTTGGGAGAACAAGCTGAAATCACAAAATATAGCCAGCAAGAGTATGAGAGGCTTCAAAATGTACTACTTCTCATCTTAACTAGATTAGAAAATTGTGACCTCGGATTAAGGATGAGTTAAGTCTGATCAGATACAAACTCCTTTTTATTATATTTTTATAAAATATTTAAAATGGGTTTTTGTGATATTACTTATCTTGACAAGGCTTCGTAAGTTTTTGAGGAATTGTAGCACGCCTGTCTTCTGAGATTTATCTCAAGCTACATATAGGTGAATTTTGCCTCTTGGTAGTTGGTACCAATTCTAAGCATTTCTGTTGTTGTTTTGAAGCTGGTTCCACTGCTTTTCTATCGAAAAGTTGCATCGCTATTACAGACCTAAAGAAACAAAATTGTTGCTATGCTGTTGAGATGATATGTAACTTTGGTAGACGCTTTAGACTGCTGCTAGATGTGAATAAAAGACACTTTCAACTGCTGCTAGACATGAATGTCGACAATAATTTCACCTTTAATTGCTACTATATCAGCATAACCTGGCACCCACAGTGGGGACCTTTTAATATGAATGTTTGTGACATTGCCTCTAAAAATCCTTATTTGCACCCTTCATACTGTTTTTATTGACATAGAAGCATTAAGTTATCAACTGGTGCTATCATTTAAGTGTCTTCAAGTGCTACTGTGAAGAAAGTATAATTGGGCATTATGTCATATCACAATGCACATTATGTAATATAGGGATATACTATTCAACAAAAATCATTCCAAGATGCAAGTTATGGCAATGTCACAAACAACATGATGCTTTCACTAGATTCATAGTTCTTTTGACCTCTTAAATCTTGATGCATATCATAATTGGTGCTTGCTAGTGTGACCCACTTTATAATCTATCAACACAAGTACCTATAGAAGTTCTTTCTTGCAGGAATAGGTTGTTTATATTAAGTTGTTCATAGCACTTGGTTAGAATTCTTTTAGTTTTTTTTGTTGTTGATTAAATGGCTACTTGGTGATTGCCTTAAGGACCCTGCTATATCAAATCATGGGACCATTCATATATTCATGGGATTTGATTTCTTTTAAGTTTGTTATATTACTTTTTACATGGACTCCAGTGACTTAATAACCTGTGTAAAAGGGTGTTTAAGGGTTATGGAGTCTTTAATTGTCTAGGAGTCATGCTGTGGATTTTAACTTCTCAATGCAAGTTTACAGCACCTTCCCTCGTCCTCTCCTTTGAGGCCTTTATGATGCTCTGGCTGGTTGTCATCTTGTGTAATGAAGCCAGAGTGACAAAAATAAAATGCATATATGCATGAGGGATAGATGATAAATAGTAAGAGACAAGGTTTCCAATGTCTCTAGTCTCATTTTCAGAGGAGATATATTATCGTATTTCATGACTAGGATCTTAAACTTGTCTCTTTGATTGCATTATCATGAAGAACCAATCTGCATAACAAATATCACTTTAGTTCTTGTTTGTTGGACATTTTGAAAGGAATCTATGTGATATACCTTATTATGCATCCGAGTTAAAACTTTTAACTGCAAGTACTGGTATGATCATAGGAGAGATATAGAAGGGTGAGGTAACGTGAAACGGAGAAAAACAATAAAAAAAAATGGATTGGAGAAATGGTACTCGATATTAAAAGGTGAGAAAGATAGGTTAAAGGGATCGGCATGCAGAGAAACAGAATCGAGCCTAGGCCAGGGAGGTTGATGTAATAAAGGACCTGTGCTTAAAGCGGGTAGTAGTAGTTGTTTACCATTACCAAAAAAAAAAAAGAAAAAAAGAAGAAGAAAAAGAAGAGAGGTTAAAGGGGAAGTAGACATGGTGAAGATGGAGAAATCAAGTGATCTCAAGATATACAACAAAAACAAAACCTTTAACCCAACATTTTGAGGTCAGTTATTTGAATAACTTTTCTTCCATTCTCTCTTAAAGGGCCATCCTTGTTAAGGGCCATGTCCTCTATAAAATTAGCAAAAGCCTGTCCTTTGTCACAACCTCAATCCAAGTCCATTAGGCCTACCCTTAATTCTAGCGTCTCCTTTGAATAATATCTTATTGCTCCTAACTCGTGCATTAATGAGTCTGGATATCCAAACCATAAACCACCTGAGACGATTTCTCGTCATCTTATCCTCCATTGACGCCAGTGCCAACCTCATTCATTCTTTCCCTAAGTGATCTCAAGATATCTCAACTTAAAAGATACCCTTTGTTTAACTAAAGACATCATTTCCTTTATTAATTCCGTGGATGCTATGTACTTACAAGTTACAAAAAAGATTAGTAGACAAATTTAGAAATAAGAGGGGTCTGTATATGGTTTTAATCAAATAAGAAGAGGCTTGTGATAAGGTAATGTGGAGATTAGAGTGAGTGTTAGGAATAACCAGTAATTTAGTACTACTATACGAGGTGATTAAAGTATGCATAACACAGTTGTACCAAGAATCTAAACTAAAGTGGATTCCATTCTGATTCTTATCACCTTAGGCTTACATCAAAAGTCGATATTAAGCCCATAGCTCTTATCTAATCTACTAGGTAACCAAACAACCTATTGTAACTTATGTTATTTGGTAGTGATATTGTGTTGTTACTTGATGGGACTAAAGAAGTGATTTCTCGAAAAGATAAGAATGTGAAAGATATGGCTTTTTAGTCTTAAGGGTTTAGAGTGGGACAATGAAATTATCATATGTACATAGCTACGAGAAGAAATAGAGTAGCCCGTTGATGAGGAAGAGATGCTTAATAGCACTGTTCTAAAAATCAGGATTAGTCGGTGTCCAGGCGCCCGGTGTCCGAACGACGCCGAACAACCGTTCGACTATGCATGTTATTTGGGGTTTATGGACAATTTTCAGCATTTTTTTTGTGGACCGCTTTTGTGTGGAGCGTCTAGAATTAGGGGATGCCTAGTAGGGACTAGACGCGTAGGGACTAGACGCTAGGCGTCCGGTGTCCATCCGACTACCGCCTAGCGACTTTTATAACCTTACTTAATGGTGATCCATTCATAAAAGAAATGAAATTACATACGTAAATAAATTCATACATACCTGCACACACTCATTTAGACTACATAGATATGTATGCACACACACGTGCTTGAGCACACATTTATTCTGAAGTTCTGAACCATAATGACCTTATCATTTCTTGTCCCATGACTGCGTTTCTTGTTTGTTTGTTTGTTTTTTTGCGGACATTTTGGTCTGATCTTCCCCAGAACCCTCTTATAAAGCTACGATTGTGTTGAAATTTCAGGTTCTTGTGTCTAGCTGTTGTAAATGGGAGGTCTTATGTTGGGCTCATAGCGTACAACACTTTTAGCCTCTTGTTTTAAATTTGTAGAACAAGCATGCACTTCTACTTACATACATCTCTGATTGGATCGGTAAAGGATTTTGGTCGTTCGACTGATTTTTATTTTTTATTGCGTGGCTCGTTGTTTTCAGGAAAAGGTGCTGTGTAGAATTTGTTTTGAGGGAGAGATAAGCACTGTGCTTCTTCCCTGTCGGCATCGTACTCTATGCAAGTATGTTTTATACGCTTTCTCCATTATTCTTACTTAGTGATATTCTTTAGATGGTTGTGACCTTATTCTCACGGATATTGTTTCCTTGTGTAATTAAACTAGTGGTATTTTTGGACAGGCCTTGCTCCGATAAGTGCAAAATATGCCCCATTTGCCGCATCCCAATCGAGGAGCGGATGCCTGTGTATGATGTATGAACCCCTACTGCGATATGATAGAATGACGCATAAACTGTACATAAATAGATTGAAACTGTTAGCCGGACTTCTGCAAAAGTTCTTGTCTAGTCTGTGTGTATGTGTGTGTGTGTGTGTGTGTGAGAGAGAGAGAGAGAGAGAGAGAGAGAGAGAGGGGTAGCACAAATTTATCTACTGCCTCTTTATATCATGTAAATATCAATATATACAGTTGTGGTCAAACATACACTTGAAATTGCTGTTGAACTGCATACTGAAATTTAGGCATCAGATGGAATATAGAAGTGTCTGTTTTGTTAGAGAAATTAAACTAACCTTACCACGTGGCAGTGGTGACGTCTTGCTCTCCTCCAATAATTTACTCTTGTTTTTTTTCTCTAATTTAGTGCTATGTTGTTATTGGAGGGAAGCACTGGTGCCACGTGGTGAGACCCCACTGAATAATTTCTTTGTTATGTTTTTTATTCTTTCCCTCCACTTTAATTGCTTCGTACAAATTTCAAATTATTAAAGTGATTTAAATGATTCTTGAGATTTTCTTGGTTGCTATAATCATGGAGATTCGAATGGTTCTCGAGATTATTTTATAATACTTGTGAAATTGTATGGTGCAGCATGGGTGACAGTTAATGTAGCTAATATCAGGATTACCAGGGAATACGTACACAGGACCAATGAAACCTAACCTCTCCAAATCAAGGCTTTCGTGTTGACTTTCTCTCATTTTGGAGATCCGCTGATGGGGTTGAATCCTTAAATGTCCATAAATCAATTGGCGATGTGGCTTAATTATGATGGTTTATGATTACACCAAAATTATAACTGGATTAAGTAAGAGTCATTTAGATTGCAGTTGTATTTCATTATAGAGTCCATTTGAAATGCTTTTACTGAAGATAACCTGTCATTTATTTTGAAGTTCAAATGGGCCATATCTGAAAATTTATATTATTTTTTATGTTTTTTTTATTTTTGATAACGTGTCATTCATTTTGCAGTTCAAATGGACCACATCTGAAATGTTGGCCCAACGTACGTTTCCGGAAAAAAATATTTGAGCAAATGGGGTGAAACTTAAGTGCAATTCAAATTAAGGTATTCTTAACAGTCATTGGAGTATCATCTTGCAAAGATGGGTATGTGAGATACATGAGCAATTGGTTATAAGGTCTGTTTGGTTGGAGGAGTTCCGGATAATTTAAGTCAGTCAAAAAGTGCACTTGTTCATGCACACTTTTTCATTCTCCTTTCACTTTCATTATTTGGTTGTTCCATACAACAAAATTGAAACTCCTATGAATAGTACTTTCAAAAGTGCTATGTTCACCATTTCTACTTCCGGAAAAAATTGGCCGAAGTGTCCGGATCTAGATATTTGGTTCCGGGTAGAAAATTTTATTAGAGTAATTTTATTCTAAAGAGACTGAGGGAACAGTTAATAATAATAATTAATAATAATATTATTATTATTATTAATGAGAAGTCATAAATTTGCAGAAATAACTAATAATAATAATAATAATAATAATAATAATAATAATAATAATAATATTATTATTATTATTATTATTATTATTATTATTATTATTTAGTTAAGTTTTAATTTTCTACACATAAATTTCTAATTATGTATATCAAATTCTTAATTTTTTAATACAAAAACACAAAAAATTAACATCATTCAAAAGTGGAAAACCATATCACTTTTCAACTATCATATCGTTACAAACCAAACACTGAAACTACAAAAAATTATACTTTCCAATTTATTTCAACAACTATCCAAACGAAGGAACTCACAAAATATGCATACACATGACGCGCGTACGCAATGCGTATGCAAACTCTCCGCTTTCAAATTTTTTACTTCGTTCCACTTCGGTGAACCAAGAAGCCCAGTGTAAGTGGAAGATTGATAGTGATATATACCCTAATAGCCAATTCTAAAATCGTTCCAGAATGTATCAATAATGTATCACTGCATTCAAGTCGTACATGCTAATTATTGACAATATTTATTAGGACTAATTAGCATTTAGACCATGAATTTTATACTAGCTTAGAGTTTAAGTCATGACATATCCAATTGAAAATTTTGGATCTTGAATTTTTAGTTTTAGTTTTCTTTTTTTCATTATACCCTCCCTAGCCTATATTGGAGAGTTTTCTTGTCAGACATGAGAATGAGGGTATATGAAAAAAAAAAAAAAAAAATTTATGTTTCAACTTTTCAATTAGACATGTCAGGACTTAAACTCTAAGCTGATATAAAATCCATTGTCTAAACACTAAATGATCCTAATAAATATTGTTAATAATTAACATGTAGTGATACATTATTGATACATCCTGAAACGCTTTCAAAATTGGCTGCTAGGATATATATCACTATCGATCTTCTACTTGCACTTTAAGCTGATTTTTTTTAGCCTCAAATTCTTTTAAAAACATAAGTTTAAAATCAATTTTTGGAGCTTAAGAAAAAAAAAAAAGCTTCCCAATATAATACCTTTGAAGTTAATTTTGGGAACTCATTGAAATTTTTCCAAAGAATAATGGTGATTTTGTAAGATATGTTTGGTCGGATATGTCATAACAAAAAGGAAAAAGCGTGACTTTCTGATCCGGTTTAATGTCTCGGTTCATTGCAAAATTAGGAGAGTAAACTAATATAAAATGATGACATGATAGTAAAGTATGTTATTTGTTAAATAAAATTCCAACTGTACTACTATTTTGATATCTGTGAATTAAAATTTCTTATTTTTGCATATAAATTCTATGAGTGCTCCTATCCTATCTCTTCCCTTTTTTTTCCGGTGAATATCACTCTTTCATCAATAAAATAATAATAGATTAAAGTCAACATACAACAAACTCAAAAAAATAACGATTTTTTTCGTTTAAAGTAATATATTTATATAAATTTATAAAAAAAAGAAAAAATTCGGATAAATTGCAGAGAGGAGGAGGACTCGCCAACTGAGTTGGCGGACACAGTCCTCGAGAGGCCGCTTGCCAACTCAGTTGGCGGGACGCAGTCCACGAGAGACCGCTCGCCAACTCAGTTGGCGGGCCGCTCTCTACTCTCCCTTCGGATTCCTGACGCCTCCTCTTCCTCGGAGACCACCCACGACGACCTCTCCCCTTCTCTCGGAGACCCCCCACCCATCCCCTCAACTTCCCCCCCCCCCCTATAACTACCCCCATAGTCCAAAGCCTCCTCACACATTCTCCTCCTCCTCCTCCTCCTCCTTACTCACAGCAATCATCTTCCTCCTCCTCCTCCTACTCACATATTATAATCAACATTTTTGGAGATGTCTACCCACAATGACGGTCGTATTCCTGGCGGACCGACTACCCAGCTTATTATTAAGCAACGTAAAGACCACATTTCTAGTCAGATATTTACTGGCGAGGTAATTTTTGAAATTACAAGTTTCTAACTTTAGTAATTTACACACAAAATATAATGCATATATTTTTTATAGTTATGTCACGCCCCAGTCCCAAAATACCGAGGGACTGGACACGTGACAATGGCCAGCAGCACGCACCGATGGACAAACCCAATTTAATGGATCCATCAGGGCGTACTTAAGCTGTAGTATAACAATAAATAGAACCAATGATACAAGTCACAGTCTATTCTAATCTCATCCACAACAGATAATCACAGATCAAATACCAGAATAATGCAAATAGAATAAACTAACAAATCTCAATAAAAGTGTCTCGGAGAACAATCCGAGAATATGTCTAATACATCGATGCAATAGACAGAAAATAAAGGAACTGGAAATAGAAACAGAAATAACTGAATATATAAAGCCAATACTCAGGAGAAGTCTTCTGGTACGATCTCGTCCTCTGGTGTCGGTACAGCTCCTGTATCAGCTCCTGCTGCGGTCCCGTATACCTCGGGAAAGATCTCGTCTGCAAATCCTGGGAACATAATCCGGATCCAGGTCCTCAGGGGACATAGCAAGGTACAGATAATACAAGCCAAAATAAATGCAGTACAGCAATAAATAAACAATAGGGTAAACTATGTAACCAGGTAAGTAATATGCAATATGAGAGCATCACTAGAACTCAGGCTGAAACTACCACAAGCTCTGTGTTGGGGAGCCGGTAGCAGTGATATCATGTGGTTGTCTAGCTCGTAGTGAGACTAAGACGCCGGCATAATATAAACAACCTGTAGCATGTGTGTCTCTCCCCACCCAATGTAATCATACGTCTCATGTCCACAATGTCTCGTGTCCATGCCACGCAGGATCAAGTCTAATGCAACCAGTCATAATAAGCTCTAAGCATATATGTAAAGAACATGTCATGAAACCTGTATCCTATACAGAATCACCATGAATGTATCAGGAAGACTCTGTCTCATGAATAGTGTCAGGTGTCCTAGGTTATGATGTACTTGTTAAGACAAGTACGAGAAATATTGGGTCTCGGTATCCATGTCTAGATGACAGTACACAATGCCGCGTACGGCGTTGGCACCCGACTATTAATCGGACGCTGAGTAAAGTCACACGGTCCTCGGTTGAACATTTATATCAAGATTATATATGTATATACAAGGAACTCAAGCAAAGTACTATAACAGGAATCACTGCGAGTTTGGCAAGGTACACTTGCCCACTGATGTATAAATAAGTCAAGAAAATAAGTATCAAAGCTGCAGGGTTTGGCAAGGTACACTTGCTTGGGATTCGGGCTCCAACTGTAGCTCTGGTATTCGTGAAATCTCCAGGAACGTCTCCGGATGCTGAAACAAACATTAACATCAGATTCAAAAAATATCAAATAGCTAGAAATGCCTGTCCTTGAGTCCAATTTGGAGACAAGGAAAAAACTGACAATTTCGGGTCAAAACGGGGTCCGTATGTGGGCCCGCTTTGCACCGAAAAATGTGTCAGGGTCAAAGGTCTCCAAATTCGTCCAACTTAGTGTCAACAAGTCAGGAACGATGATACGAACCCAACGAAACTTCCAGAATTGGATTCCGATGAGCCGATCACAAAATCGCCCGTCAAGTGGAGCCTGTGGGGCCCACGATACGCGATTTTGTCCACGTTCTCAGAATCGAACCAAACTTGGGTCACAAGACCAGCGTATCGCTACGAGTCCGATGATGCAAGTTTTGTCTCGATTCGATATGTGTACACAAAGTTACGACGCATTCCAGAACTGACGGATACGGGACGGTGTCCGCGGATACGCGTTGATTCCGGTGTGCACGTACATCCAAATCAACTTTTGCGAAATCCTGCACGTCCGTATCAACGGCGCACACGTATCGGTGAAGATCGCACGCGACCAAGTCGTCCCGTTTGGCGGGGCGTACTCAGTTCCAGGGTGAAACAGGGCGTTGTTTTTTCCTGTTTTTGGATCGCGGTTCGCGATCGCCACATGACGCGATGCACCGAGCGGGTTGCACGGGCACCGAGAGGGTCACGTAGGGTTCACGATGCAACATACGGAATTGAAAATGGGGCAACGAGGAGCGAGAAACGGGTACCTGAGTAGGGCTCCGGAAACCAAATTTTCTCCGTGTCCGCGTCATGTCCGAGTCGTGTCCGGGTCGGTTCACCCTAGGGTTAGGATTTGGGTCTGGGCGCTGGAGGCGGCGGCTCGAGGCTGGCCGGAGGGAGGCCGGAGGAGCGGAGGCGGCCGAGGTCGTCGGCGGCGGCGCGCGGGAGGCGGCGCAGGCGGCCGGGCGGAGCGAAGGCGGGCCGGAGGGTGCTGCGGGGTCGGGGGTGTCACGCCCCGATCTCCCGCAGGCAAATCGGCCGTTCCCGCTAGGCGGGAATCACCCTCGCCAGCGCTCCCGCGGAACGATCGCTTAACCCATCCGGGCGTGATGCCGCACGAGCGTGATCCACGCCCGTGCAAGGCCATGGTTCATTGGCTGGCGGCAAGAGTTCTAAGCCACAGAG
Source organism: Iris macrosiphon (assembly GCA_036927795.1). Taxonomy (NCBI): domain Eukaryota; kingdom Viridiplantae; phylum Streptophyta; class Magnoliopsida; order Asparagales; family Iridaceae; genus Iris; species Iris macrosiphon. The sequence continues at coordinate 20,855,633 of JAYESA010000015.1, read as the reverse complement.
TCGCACAGATTGTCCGAATACAGCGGAGTCATGAACGCATAGCGATCGGTAACAGGTTCACTGAGTCAACAAATATAGTGGAAGCATTAAAACACAAGTTGTAGTAAAGCAAGCTCTTATTGATTAAACATGTGTTACATGCGGCGTATAGCCGAGATTACAAATCGCTTAAGCCTCTCTCTCTGAAACAGTAAAAGCGTGCCAAGTGGCTACAATTGTGGAATGATTGCACAGGCGATGTTCAGGCGATGTTCACAACTTATGTCTTGTATATGTGCTTCAGTCCCGGACGCACCGTTGCAAGGCTTCAGAGGAAACTCCTGGCCTTAGCACGCACGAAGGAGGCATCCGCACCGAACGAGGTTCTCCCGCACCCTGCATACAAACTGGTGGATTATCAGTACATTGAATGCACTGGTGGGGAAGCTACTCGCCCGCTCGACAAATCCAAACACGTAATACAGGTTCCGTGCACAACTATTAAGTTATCTTTCTAGTTGCCTTAGGATCAGTTTCATGCAAATATTTGAATAGTCTAACGTGTCGGGCAGTGCGCTGTGCAACATGAGAGAAAACACGGCGAGACTTACCAACTTACTATCTCCTTTCCTGTCCAAGGCAAACATTGAGGCAAACAGTATAAATTCAAGCACGACAAGTATAAGCATTCAGGGGCATAGCATATGCAAACACGAGGGTCATTTTAACATGATTGTTCAGGTGTTTAGTTGTTTCTCGATGCGATGCAGTGACTCGCACGCGGATAGCCGCTAAGCGAGGATGACTTATCTATATGAACAGGAGTCGCTGGCAAAGCCATTATGGACTATAGTCACTGACGGTTAATGGTATGCAACAAAAGTACAAGGAGCGCTACATGCCATCCCGTTCAGCACAATGGACTATACAATACGGTTCAGTCACTGGAGAGAATGTATGCAGCGAATGAACAAGGGGCGCTACATGCCATCCCGTCCAGCACAATGGACTGTACAATAACGTGAGTTCCATCCGGATCGGATCGGTCCCAGTGCCCCGGTGACAGTCCGTGGAACTATACCTCGTTTTCGAGTTGTCCGCGACATGCAAGTATTGGGTCTTTCCAATATCACGAGATACACGAGAACAAGAGTGCACTAGAACAAGAGAACACGAGTGCACACAAGAACACGAGTACAAGAGATACTTGAATCTTGGTTCTGTACAATAACTTATCTTGATGCATTCCCCTGGTTCGGGGCTGCCTTGGTGACCTAACGGTCCCGGATACTTGCAGGTTCATTCAGGCACGGAACGACTATGTAGTAGTCTTCCGGGGTTTGGATGAAAATATGGCAACATTACAAGCAGACAAGCATGCGTTTCTAAGGAACATAATCAGCACGTTTGCTCGGGCCCGAAGGTAGACCGAGAGATGAAACCGTTAAGGGACTTAGCATGCGAGGGTCTGAACATATAAGCAGTATTTTATTTCCATGTTCTAGCAAGCAATACAAGTTGGGATTATTCCCTTAGCTAGGTGCGTTGGATTTATTAGCATGCAGGGGTGATTCACCTAGCGACTAGCATAAATATTCCATATTTTATGTGTGCTGACTAAGCAAAGACAAGTTCACCGTAACCACCCACCTTAGCGATGATTCGCCTCGGTAGAGCGATACGTCTAAGCGAGCCTCTGAAAGTCCAAGCCGGATTCCTGTAGGGACAAGTCTGGATATTCTTTGCATTCTCTTTGAGGCAAAGCGGGTCGGGACAGCTGCACTATTGCCGTTTGAAACGGCAGTCCGCTTGAGCGGAACGGGGTGTTACAGGGGGAGCCTGGCTGCGGGAAAGAATGAGGAGGAGGAGGAGGTCGCCGGCGGTGGGGCAGCTGCGGGAAGGTGGGCTCGGTCGCGGCGCTGGAGGAGGAAGGACGGGGGAGGCCGGAGTCGGGCGGCGGGGTCTTAGGGTTCAGGTGGATGGATGACCGGAGGAGGGAATGGGTCGGGGGGTTATATAGGCTAGGGGGGGAGCGGGTGGCGCCGGGCGAGGCGGCGACGTGGCGGAGGTCTCGGGGGTGCGGGGCCGGAGGATGCGGGCGGGGAGGAGCGGGGGTCGCCGACGACGTGGCCGGAGGGAGCGGCGGGGGACTCGGGCTCTGCGGGAACGTGGGGGAGAGGGTCACGCGGGTTCGGGTCGGGCGGGTGCGGGTTGGGCAGACCCGGCCTGACCCGCTAGGAGCGGTCGGTTCGGTCGGGTTCGGTTGGACCGGGTTCAGCCCGGTTCAGCCCGGTTTGAACCCGGTTCAACCCGGTTCAATTTGAATTTTAAAAAAATAGTTTTTGGGCCTTTAAAAATGTTTTCGGTGTCCAATAAATTCCCAGAAAATTATCCTAAGTCCAATATTTTATTTTACACCCAAAAATATTATTTTTATAATATTTTAAAAATATTTAATTTTATTTAATGCCAAAAATACCTTATTTTTAATTAGTAAAAATTTTCGAAAAATCCCAGAAAATTCTAAAAAATTCAGTTTTAAAAATCTTGAAAAATCAGGGGGTTTACAAGTTATACGACCATGATCTTGGTTTACGAACCCGGATCTATGTACATTGGCGGACCGAAAGGAATTATCGTACGTGGGAGCTATATTCGGTCCAAAAGGCTTTGGTAGAATCCTTTGGATTCCACTATATAGATCGTGTTAGATATTTAATCCACGATCTTCATTTAGTTGTAAGTCTTGCAGAGCGTTGGTGGCCCGAACGCAACACTTTCCAACTCCCATTCGGCGAGATGACGATCACCCTTTTTGATGTGGCAAATATACTAGGGTTACCTATTAAAGGCAACGCTATATATTTTGATCCGCACTTAAAGGGATCTGATCTGATCAGGAGGTATCTCGGTGTTAGCCCTCCATCAGGTATAAAAGACGACAATTTTGTGAAGTTTACATGGCTTCGTGGCAACTTCATGGACCTACATCACACTATTGACGGGGTGGTTGATGTAGATGAAATGCGGGTATGTATTTTTATTAGTAAATTTGTTTATGACTTAATTTAGTGTCTATATAACACTTAATATATTTAGGTCATTCGTTGCACTAGAGCGTATCTGCTCTGTTTATGTGGTGCAATTTTATTTCCCGATGTATCGAAAAATATGGTAAATGTGCAGCTTCTACCATTTTTGGATGATTTGACAAAACCTACTGAGCATGCGTGGGGAGCTGCTACTATTGCCTTTTTATACGCCAATCTGACAGAATTTGTGAGATCCAATCGCAAGAGTATTTGTGGATGTATTTCTTTGATTCAGGTATGAATGAAAGACCTTAAAAAGTTAGAGTAATTTTATACGCAAATTTTGTTTGTACTAATGTCATATTTTTGTTTTATAGTTCTGGTCCTACGAGCACTTCTATATTGGTAGGCCTGTTACTAGCATTCTCAGTGATGTTGGAGTATTTCCAGTTGCTATGCGCTGGCCTACAGATGTAGTGGATTATCAACACTACCAATACAGGAGTGTATCAATTTATCGTAGCCAATTTGATACACTGCAGTATAATGAGGTAATTTTTAAATATACAATAAATATCTTTAAATTATTTAAGTTTTGATCGTAGATAAACATCACATCTAATTGATACAATATCTTTAAATAGGTTACCTGGTTACCTTACTCATGTGAACCTGATGCTCCAGAAATCAAGAGGACATCATATGCATTTACTTTACACGGATCTCATATTATATATGATCGGTTCACCATGTACCATCTGGCAGACCGTGTTCTTCGACAATTCGGAATGAGCCCAATAATTCTCGATGATCCACCGACAGTCGGTTATGAGGCAGCAAATGCACTACAACGAATCCTTGGTCTCGTTGCTAACTGGAATAATCGGTTCAAGAATTATAGTGTGAGGGACATGTCTCCCAGACTAAATTCTGCTGAGGAATGTAAGTTATAAGTTACTCATTATTCGTATTGATTTAGTGTAAATAATTTGCTAAAATTTTGTTTACATTATGTAGACATCGGTAACCTGGACTATAGACAATGGTGGGGATGCCCTCTTATGAGCAACCGAGTATACCAATATGAGGAGCAAAGGTTTAAGAGTATATCCGTAGATGATTCTACTCTGCGTGCTTTTGCCGATGGAATGCATGATTTGGTATGACTTTATTATACTTTCAAAAATACATATACATAGATATGATAAATATATTAATTTACCAGTTTGAAATTTCAGAGTGGTGTATACCGGCAACTGTCACGACCCGCACCCGGAAATTCGGGCACGAGTGCGTGGGTACGTCCAGCCTACGCCGCAGAGTCGGCGGTAGTACGCTGTCTAGGTCAATTCCAGATTTACTAAACTAGCTCATTCACAATTAACATAGGCAAGATAATAATGAGAACAGAAACTTAAGATTGCAACTGAAATAAATACAATAACAGATTCAAATGTTTTAGTACAGAAATTCAGAATGAAATCGGGGACAAACCCGATTTCTAAGATAAGAAACAGAAATAAAAGATAGCTACTGCTAGCTACTCTGCAGCAGGGGTTTCCTGGGTGGGATCTGGCTCCTCATAAGTATTATCTGTACCCTCATAGGGACCATAATAAGTAGGGGCAAGGTCCTCATCATCGCCTAAATCAACAGATCCAGTCAGGAAAGGAGCAAAGTACACAGTGCACAACAAAGTTAAACTAAATATTTATGACAATTAAATTGAATATCATGTTGAGAATTGCATAAGAGAACATCAATATCTCAGAGTTAAAGTTGTAAACAGGAATATGAGAAAACAGAACTAAATAAAACAGAAAGTGAAACTACAACAGTCAGCAAGAAATATAACATGACCAGAAAACTATCTGTGTGAACTTGTGTTTGTTTTTAGAATACATAGTTGGCATGTAGGGATTTATAAGGCTAATCCGGCCGTCATAAACGGCTATTAAACAGGGAAAATCGAGATTCGGCTGAGGTACAGTCGTGTACCAACAGCTATTAAACATGGCAGGGGAAAGGGTAAACTACATGCCTTCTAGTATTCTTCCACCCGACATGAAATACAAGACATGAACTCCAATATTCAAGACAGAAAATCTAGCATTTCTAACACTAGGTGTAATCATCAAGTGTACTAGTAAAGCAGGGAAATAATTATCACAATATAAAGATTTAACTTGAAGTGCAGGTACTTGCCTGTTGTTTGGATCCAAATATGGTTTGTATCTCGGAAAAATTCCAAAATTGACTCCGGATGCTGAAATAAACATTACTATCATGCTCAAAAAATATCAAATAGCTAGAAACGCCTATCCTTGGGTCCAATTTGGAGACAAGGGCAGAAACGGCAGTTTCGGATCAAAACGGGGTCCGCCGGTGGGCCCGCTTTGCACCGAAAAATGTGTCCGGGTCAAAGGTCTCCAAATTCACCAAACTTAGTGTCAATAGGTCAAGAACGCTGATACGAACCCAACGGAACTTCCAGAATTGGATTCCGATGAGCCGATCACAAAATCGCCCGTCGAACGGGGCCTGTGGGGCCCACGACACGCGATTTCGTCAACGTTCTCAGAATTGAACCAAACTTGACCCACAGGACCAGCGTATCGCTACGAGTCCGATGGCATAAGTTTCGTCTTGATCCGACGAGTGTACAAGAAGTTAGGGCGAGTTGCAGAAAGTCGGATACGGAACGATGTCCGCGGATACGCGTTGATTCCGGTGTGCACGCACACCCGAATCAGCTTTCGCGAAATCTCACACGTCCGTATCGACGACGCGCACGTATCTGTGAAGACCGCACGCGACCAAGTCGTCCCGTTTGGCGGGGCGTACTCAGTTCTGGGGTGAAACATGGTCTGGTTTTTCCTGTTTTTGGATCGCGGTGTGCGATCACCACAGGACGCGATGCCCCGAGCGGTTTATCCGGGCACCGAGAGGGTCATACAGGCTTCACAACGCAATTTACGGAATCGAAAACGGAGCTACGAGCAAGAAGATACACGCACCTGAACTGGGTCAAAAAATAGGGTTTGAAACGTGTCCGACACGACACAGGACACAGTGTCCTGTGTCCACCGCCGTGTCCGACTGAAATAGGGTTAGGGTTTGGGGATTCCGGCGAGGGGCGGGGCTGGGCGGCCGGGCTGAGGCGGAGGGGGCCGGGGACGGCGCGGCGAGGCGGCGGCCGGGCTCGCGGCGGCGCTGGAGGCGGCGCGGCGGCGCTGCCCTAGCCGCTGTTGCTGCTGTTGCTGCGGCTTCGTCGACGGGGCGGCGAGGCGGAGGCGGTGGTGGCGCAGGGAGGCGGGGCTGGCGAAGGCGGGCGGCGAGGTGGTCGGGGTCGGGGCTGGCGAAGGCGGGCGGCGAGGCGGAGGGCTGGAGGCGGAGCAGGGTGTTGATCGTGGGGGAGGTCGACGGCGGGGTTCTTAAAGGGGTTGGGGGAGGCCGACTAGGCGGAGGAGGCGGAGGGAAGAGAGGATCGTGGGCCGAGGGTTGCGGCGAGGCGGGCGGAGCGGCGCCGGACTCGGGCCGAGGGGAGAATGGGTCAGGGGCTGGGTGATCCGGGTCGGGTGGCGGGCGGGCGGCGGGTAGACCCGACCCGACCCGACCCGACCCGACCCGACCCGACCCGATAGGGTGAACGGGCTGGGCTGGCTGGGGGAAATGGGCCGGGCCGGCCCAACGGGCCGCGGGCTGGGTATAATTAGGATTAAAAATAAATAAATAAATAAATAAATACTTAATTAATAAATAAATATTTTTAGGTGTTTTAAAATAGGTCCGGGGTCCAATAAATTCCAGAAAAATTACCCTAAGTCCAATTTTCCATTTTACACTCAAAATTATTATTTCCATAATAATTTAATATTATTTATTAATAATTAAAAATTATTTAATAATTAAAACCCTGATTTTAATTACAAAAAATTCTCAGAAAATTCCAGAAAATTGCGAAAAATCCCAATTTAATATTTTTTGAAAAATCAAGGGCTTACAATCTACCCAACTTATAAAAATTTCGTCCTCGAAATTTAAAATTAAGCCATACTCTATTAATCCTTCATGTACATAGGGCAAGTCGATCGCCATCTCTTTGCGATAATTAAAAGCCTAATCATATCCACTGCAATCACTTCAAAGTTTAAGATGACTACTTGTTCCAATCAAGAATTCAACCTATGGTTATTACTTCTTACTTCCTCAAATTACCCACAGGCAGATTTTAGACTAAGTCCATATAGCATTTTCAAGATTTGCACATGACTTTGCCTCTAATTATCATAAATTCCTCTAGAAGTGATTCGAGTCCAACAGTATTCCTATTCACAATTGTATGCTTCAACTCTTTAAATTCCATTCACATTCTCAATATTCTAACTAGGTAGTCCAACCCTCAAATTTTAATTCTTAAGTCAAATCATCAAATTGAAAAATAATTTAAATGTAGTTTACCGATGTTCAAGTCTGAAATTCTATAATTCTATCCTCTAAATTCAAATTGATGATTTTACTTTCATTATTCAAAATTTAAATCATGTATCAAAGATACAACTTATTGGGTCCTCGATATCAATTCATTAATCATTTTAGTCACTCCTCTAAATTTTCAAAATTATAATGGCTTGCTTCTTCCAATCTAACCTTACTCGGTCACGATCCAAAAGGCATTCCTCTCGAGTTGACGAATACATTGCTACCCAACTTAGAGTTTACCCATTCATCACAAAAGACTATATACCTTAAGAAAAATATTCCTTAATATGTTTACCTATGTCATTCAATCCTCGAACTTCAACGCCGATCATATCACATATAATATGTCCTCAATTACGAAAGTTTAATCCTCAAGTATGTGATCGGCCTATGTGGCATATCTAGTACTATCTATGTACTAACTTATACCAGGCACGAGATTTCGTCTTTCCGAAATAAGGGAAGACGAAGATCAATAATAAAGAGTTCAAGGGTGGGGTGATAGAAAAGAAATATCTGGGTCAAGGCATTTTAAAGTATTCAGGTGGGAATTGTCAAGCGATTGTGGATTGAATCCTATCTCGGTAATTCCTATTCACATGCTTGTATTAATACAGTTATGTAATCGATACGATATGTTCAGAAATGTCTAGGGCAAGTATACTAGTCAACTATATCTCAATCCACGTAAAGTATTAATTCGAAGGGCGAATCAAGCGCACTATGGTTGATCAGACCGTAATACACTGATTCTGAAATGTATCATTGTGGGCCTCCCCAATAATACACTTGTCGTGAACAAGCTCGATAAAGAGTAAGCTTGCAAAACTAGGCTATAGACTAGCAGCATAAATCAAGTACGGCAAAATTAAGTGCGCTAGATGATGATGAAAGGAGGTACAAATCATTGAAGTTCACACAATAAGCAAAATAACAGAAGACTCTACAATCTCTACAGTTATTAAATATAAAAGCATACCAGGTTATTAGCAAGTTTAAAGTTACTAGGTTGGGGCTGAGGTCAAGAACCAGTAGGCACAAGCTAAAACAATACTAGAAAACGGTATCTACGAATCACTTACGCGCATTAGTTACTCTAAGAGTCTGCACGTTCTCCATGGTCATCGCGTAAGCTTGTCCGTGTTATGGAGGTGATGCCCTCTGCTGCGCTGCTGGGGCCTGGCCTGAACTGGAACTTTTGTGCAGTTGTGCGTCTTTGAGCAGCAGGACAGTCCTTCATTTGATGTGCTGCTGATCCACAATATAGACAGGCACCTAGCCTCTTTCTACAATCCTGCCAAATGTGACCTTATTTTCGACAATAGCCACAAGTGGGAGCTTGTTGGTTCTGTCCTTGAGTTGGATTCATCTGTGGTCGCTTTGCAGCTTTTTTCTGTTGTGCTTGGTCTGGTACTGACGCATACGGCCGCTTCCGGCTGGACTCGATCCTTGTGGTGCACTCCACAGGTCGCGCTGCAGTAAGAACGTCCTCACCGAAGGTAATTGTATTTGAACTGCTTAGCTTCCGTGACTCCGAGCTGATTCTGTCGATGAAGTTCTCCGCTTGGTTTTGCTGAGTTTCTTGTTGAACCTTCTGATAGGCTTGCATCATTATGTAGAACATGCGGAACATCTGCTGTTCGTCCATAGGCGATCCCAGTGGGAAGGAAGGCATCGGTGGAATAGGCTGCGTCGAGGGTGGAACGCCATCTTGATGGATTATTGAGGCAGGCTGACTTGCTTGACTGCCTTGTGATGATTGGCCTTCACCGACTGGTATCACATCGTCTTCTTGGGTAACCACAACGGTTTGTGGTGTTTCTGCATGAGCCTCGTTGCTGGCTTGTGGGTCCATTTCCCTGTATCCAAAATAACCAATAAGAGGCGCACAGGAATCAAGGCAAGATACAAGTTCAAATTAGTTCGAATACGATACAGATATCAAAAATGATTCAAGCAAGTGGATGAGATCCTATAAATTTATCCTAGCTTTATTGCAGGCCTGTTCGGTCCCTGAGTTGAAACCGAATAATTTAGTCGTTGACCTGCATGGGCCACCACAAAAATGTGTCACGATCCGCACCCAAAAATTCGGGCACGAGTGCGTGGGTACGTCCAGCCTACGCCGCAGAGTCGGCGGTAGTACGCTGTCTAGGTCAATTCCAGATTTACTAAACTAGCTCATTCACAATTAACATAGGCAAGATAATAATGAGAACAGAAACTTAAGATTGCAACTGAAATAAATACGACAACAGATTTAAATGTTTTAGTACAGAAATTCAGAATAAAATCGGGGACAAACCCGATTACTAAGATAAGAAACAGAAATAAAAGATAGCTACTGCTAGCTACTCTGCAGCAGGGGTTTCCTGGGTGGGATCTGGCTCCTCATAAGTATCATCTGTACCCTCATAGGGACCATAATAAGTAGGGACAAGGTCCTCATTATCGCCTAAATCAACAGATCCAGTCAGGAAAGGAGCAAAGTACACAGTGCACAACAAAGTTAAACTAAATATTTATGACAATTAAATTGAATATCATGTTGAGAACTGCATAAGAGAACATCAATATCTCAGAGTTAAAGCTGTAAACAGGAATATGAGAAAACAGAACTAAATGAAACAAGTAGTGAAACTACAACAGTCAGCAAGAAATATAACATGACCAGAAAACTATCTGTGTGAACTTGTGTTTGTTTTTAGAATACATAGTTGGCATGTAGGGGTTTATAAGGCTAATCCGGCCGTCATAAACGGCTATTAAACAGGGAAAATCAAGATCCGGCTGAGGTACAGTCGTGTACCAACAGCTATTAAACATGGCAGGGGAAAGGGTAAACTACATGCCTTCTAGTATTCTCCCACCCGACATAAAATACAAGACATGAACTCCAATATTCAAGACAGAAAATCCAACATTTCTAACACTAGGTGTAATCATCAAGTGTACTAGTAAAGCAGGGAAATAATTATCATAATATAAAGATTTAACTTGAAGTGCAGGTACTTGCTTGTTGTTTGGATCCAAATATGGTTTGTATCTCGAGAAAATTCTAAAAATGACTCCGGATGCTGAAATAAATATTACCATCATGCTCAAAAAATATCAAATAGCTAAAAACGCCTGTCCTTGGGTCCAATTTGAAGACAAGGACAGAAACGGCAGTTTCGGGTCAAAACGGGGTCCGCCGGTGGGCCCGCTTTGCACCGAAAAACGTGTCCGGGTCAAAGGTCTCCAAATTCACCAAACTTAGTGTCAACAGGTCAAGAACGCTGATTCGAACCCAACGGAACTTCCAGAATTGGATTCCGATGAGCCGATCACAAAATCGCCCGTCGAACGGGGCCTGTGGGGCCCACGACACGCGATTTCGTCAACGTTCTCAGAATCAAACCAAACTTGACCCACAGGACCAGCGTATCGCTACGAGTCCGATGGCGTAAGTTTCGTCTCGATCCGACGAGTGTACAAGAAGTTAGGACGAGTTGCAGAAAGTCGGATACGGAACGATGTCCGCGGATACGCGTTGATTCCGGTGTGCACGCACACCCGAATCAGCTTCCGCGAAATCTCACACGTCCGTATCGACGACGCGCACGTATCTGTGAAGACCGCACGCGACCAAGTCGTCCCGTTTGGCGGGGCGTACTCAGTTCTGGGGTGAAACATGGTCTAGTTTTTCCTGTTTTTGGATCGCGGTGTGCGATCACCACAGGACGCGATGCCCCGAGCGGTTTATCCGGGCACCGAGAGGGTCATACAGGCTTCGTAACGCAATTTGCGGAATCGAAAACGGAGCTACGAGCAAGAAGATACACGCACCTGAACTGGATCGAAAAACAGGGTTTGAAACGTGTCCGACACGACACAGGACACAGTGTCCTGTGTCCACCGCCGTGTCCGACTGAAATAGGGTTAGGGTTTGGGGATTCCGGCGAGGGGCGGCGCTGGGCGGCCGGGCTGAGGAGGAGGGGGCCGGGGACGGCGCGGCGAGGCGGCGGCCGGGCTCGCGGCAGCGCTGGAGGCGGCGCTGCCCTAGCCGCTGCTGCTGCTGTTGCTGCGGCTTCGTCGACGGGGCGGCGAGGCGGAGGCGGTGGTGGCGCAGGGAGGCGGGGCTGGCGAAGGCGGGCGGCGAGGTGGTCGGGGTCGGGGCTGGCGAAGGCGGGCGGCGAGGCGGAGGGCTGGAGGCGGAGCAGGGTGGTGATCGTGGGGGAGGTCGACGGCGGGGTTCTTAAAGGGGTTGGGGGAGGCCGATTAGGCGGAGGAGGCGGAGGGAATAGGGGATCGTGGGCCGAGGGTTGCGGCGAGGCGGGCGGAGCGGCGCCGGACTCGGGCCGAGGGGAGAATGGGTCAGGGGCTGGGTGATCCGGGTCGGGTGGCGGGCGGGCGGCGGGCAGACCCGACCCGACCCGGTAGGGTGAACTGGCTGGGCTGGCTAGGGGAAATGGGCCGGGCCGGCCCAACGGGCCGCGGGCTGGGTATAATTAGGATTAAAAATAAATAAATAAATAAATACTTAATTAATAAATAAATGTTTTTAGGTGTTTTAAAATAGGTCCGGGGTCCAATAAATTCCAAAAAAATTACCCTAAGTCCAGTTTTCCATTTTACACTCAAAATTATTATTTTCATAATAATTTAATATTATTTATTAACAATTAAAAATTATTTAATAATTAAAACCCTGATTTTAATTACAGAAAATTCTCAGAAAATTCCAGAAAATTGCGAAAAATCCCAATTTAATATTTTTTAAAAAATCAAGGGCTTACAGCAACATTTACAACGACCTCATAGAAACCTTTCCCCAGACAGTCGGCGTCTTATGGAGGAACTTGTGACTCGTGTTGAGCATATGGGTATTGGACGGGAACCGAAAATGCCTCCAGTACAATCACGTCTTCCACCGGACTATCCGACCGGCTTAGTACGACAGAGACACTCTCGTCGTCGTCGTCGAGGAATACTGCAGAGGACAATTATGCTGGAGCGGGCCCGAGTGACCATTATGCTGGAGGGAGTCCGAGTTACCAGTATGCTGGAGCGGGCCCGAGTTACCAGTATGCCGAAGCGGGCCCGAGTGACCAGTATGCTGGAGCGGGTCCGAGTTACCAGTATGCTGGAGCAGGCCCGAGTTACTAGTATGCTGGAGCAGGCCCGAGTTACCAGACTGCTGGAGATGAAAGCCACCAGATATTCACACAATTTTTTTTGATTCCATCAGCACCGCTGCCTACCCAAACTCAACAAGACGAGGAGGAGGATGAGTAGATAATTTGTAACAAAGTATGATTGCAATATTTGTATGATTTGTAAAGATTTTTTATTGCAATATTTGGGTATTGAACAATTATATTTTACTCTCTCATTATCAGACCCACTATTACAATATTTTTAAGTTTGTATTGAACAATTCTATTTTACTCTCTCGGTTGACTAGTACATCTTCTTCGGTTGTGTCCCATAGCACCACAATTACTGCAACGTAGATCTCTCGTCGATGCTTCCCGGGGTTTGATGCGGTTCTTCTTTGGTCTTCCGGCTTTGCGTCTTACATCTGGCACCCCAATTTGTCCTCTAACCAAAGGAGCTTGGATCTTGTAGGAAACTGGAATTGGCTCCATTTTTGGTGCGTATACACTTTTCAAGGTCTCCGTCGAAAATACTGCAGGATAAAAATTATCAATACTAATATTGCAATATCTACAAACAAAACATGCATGTATACATGGTATATAAGTATGATACCATCTAAAACATGTACAAGATCTGTCAGTTATATTAACAATATAGGTTTTACTTGTAGCCCGGTCTATTATTTCAAACTTATAACTATCAATAGCTAATATTTCTAGGTGATTCTTCTCTTTGATAATAGAAGCCATATTTTTTAACATCTTCGGACAATAATTTGTGTCTATATTTTCAGCATTCTTTCTACGATTGTCATGAAGTGTAATAATCTTGGCTCTAATACCATCGAGAAGTATTGTTATTGGTTTATCTCGTAATTTCTTAATCCAGCTATTGAAACATTCAACAAGATTAGAAGTGTTAATATCTAATCTAGGACAAGTAGCATACGCTGTTATCCAATGTTCAAATCGACGACTTTCATCGTTTGCACCAATAAGCCAATCGTACAAATTTATGTTCTCGGCTTTAATTATATCAAACACACTCTCTGCATCCGTTTCATTATATGATCTAGCAAGCGAGTCTAACAAGTATTGAAATACTGGTTCTTTGGTAACTTTTTTCATGTTTTGTTTAAAATGTTGAATACAAAAAAATGAGGAGATGCAGGAAAAATAGCACGAACAACATTTATTAATCTCTTTTGCTTGTCAGATATAAATAAAATTGTACTCCAATCATTAAAATAACTTTCAAAAGATATTTTAAGAGAATTTAAAAACCAAGACCAATAATCACTATTCTCACATTCAGCAACAGCATAAGCTATAGGATATAATTGATAGTTAGGATCGTGAGCACAAGCAATAAATAAGATACCTTGATATTTAAACGAAAGAAATGTAGCATCAGTACTAATAATTGGTAAACATCCACTTAAAAATCCATCAATACATGACTTAAAACAAATAAAAATTCGTTGGAAGCTATTGTTTTCGGCAGTTTTAATAAAACATGTACTACCTGAATTTGTCTCCATAATTCTATAACAATACTCCTCAAGACTAGCGTATGCCTCATCATAACTACCATTAATTTCAGCTAATGTTGTCTCTCGGGCTCTCCAGGCTTTGGAATAACTAACTTGTATACGGTGCTCCCTATATATATCTTTAACAATTTGTGATGGACTGTATGACTGGTTATCTCTAATAATGTCAATTATCATGGTCTTAATCCATGCAGCGGTAGCTAGTGACATCCTGTACTAAGTCTTCCTAAACAAGAATGACGATTTTCTAATGTACTAACTTTAACTATATCGCAATTTCCAATAGATTTGACATATACTCTCCAATTACAATTCGGTTGATCACAACTATATATAACTCCACGAGCATTATTCATAACACTAGCTGAACAACTAAAATTATATTTAATTGCTAAATTACTTATAAAGCTTCTAAAGTGAGAACGACTAGGAAATGATTGTCCCTTAAATACTTCATCAGTGATAGCTTTTACAACATCATCATCTACCGTATAATCTAAATTTTCAACTAAATCATCACTATTTTCATCGTCGTTGTCACTATCATCATCATGGTTAGATTCATCTGATGAATGACCTTCTTGGATAAATGAAACTATTTGTTGAGAAGAACTAGCACCCGAACTAACATGCTGATATTCAGAAAAATATTCATTATTTCTACTATCTAAGGTTGCTGCTACTTTAATAACATATATTTTTATATACCGTGATTGTGAATTAATCTCAAGAATATAATTACATGCATCTTCACTATCTATCAAAAAACAATTAGAACAAAAAATAGACTTCAGAATAAAATCATAATGAATAGAACAACGTTCAATAATATGATTACGTATATTTTCAAAACTAATATTCGGATAAGTTGAAAAAATTATACTTTCTCCTCCTTCGTAATTTAACCCATTTACTTTACCGCCGTGCGAGCATACAATTCTTACGCTACGATCCATGACGGTTGAGAACTTTTGCTACAGGAAACTCAGATGAACTTTAGCTGCAGGCAAAACTTTGACTGAAGCTTTGCTAGCGGCATAGAGACATAGAGAGTGTTGGAGACTTTGCTAGAGGGAAGAGAGGAAATAGAGTGAGTGTGAGATGATTTAGAGGGAAGAGAGGAAATAGAGTGAGTGTGAGATGATTTGGTTGAGATAGGAAATATATAGAGGGAGAGTGTTGAATGTAATAGCCGTTGTGCAACGACTAATTGTCTGAACGGATCCTTACTCGCCAACTGAGTTGGCGAGGAGAGTGCAACGGTCACTTAACCCAACCTAAACCATCACTCGCCAACTGAGTTGGCGGGCTGATAATCCAACTCAGCATCACTCGCCAACTGAGTTGGCGAGCGGCCTCTCGAGGAGTGCGCCCCGCCAACTCAGTTGGCGAGTTACTCTCATCCACCGCACCCCGTCAACTCAGCTGACGGGTCCTCCTCCTCCCTACAATTACTCCTAACTTTTTCCTTTTTTTATAATTTTATATAAATTTATTACTTTATACGAAAAAAATCCGAAAAAATAACAAAACATAAAGGAAAATGATAAATTTACTACCATATGTTTACAACCTTCTTACAACCCTCTCTCCCCTATCTGGTTCCATCCGGTCATATCTTTCCTCCAATAAACGGCTGTCATGTGACACTCCTGCCACGTGACGGCCACTGGGTCCCATATATCATCCCTCACCCAAATAGATGGCCGCCACGTGACGGCTGTAAAAAGGGTGTAAGCATGTGATTGTAGGCATAGCATTGTTGAAACATAAAATCATACCATCACAACCAGTCTCTAGGATAAGTCTGATAAACTATCGGACTTGAACAGCCTTTTTGATTAGGCCAATCCCTCAAGCCCCTAAGTCCCCACATTTTCGTCAATAAAGTCTCCACGGTCCATCATAACTTTTCTGTATCAGTTGAAAGTTAAAGTAGCAACCCACCAAATCCATATTTTGAATTTCCAATGGAAAGGCCTTGAGTAGCTCTAGTAGCCGTTATCAAAACCAAAAACTTCGACGCCGTTGTCAACCCCACTCGCCATCAATTTTTTGATATCTTCTTAGAGTCATGGGCAAGAAACAAACAAATTTGCTCCGGCTAGGAAAATCCAATCCCTCCGGCCGGCTCTGATCACAGCACAACCACACTCGCTACAAGGCTTTCTGACTTACCAAACAATGTCGCAAGAAGTCTTTATCACGCCAAACATTCAAATGGACAAGAATATTATGTGTAAGAGACGAGATATTTATAAAATTAAATTTACTTAAATATTCATATCACAGAATGCTTTAACTAGTTACAGATTAAAACGCTTTGGACACATTTTGAAATCAGAATCAAACTTAGCCATAAGCTCGGCCATGATTCAAATTTCACAAGTTTCGTGGGGCGGCGGGAATTGGTCCAAAAGGATTAAATAACTCTTATAGAGCCCTTCATTAAGATTCAACCATGGGTTCAGGGCCAGATGAATCTGTAAGGCTCGGCTGTGTCCTGCTGCTTGACTGCCGCACTGAATTGAAGAGGATGTCCTTGATGACCTTTAGATTACAAACGCAAAAGAAAAACAAATAAGAACTCATAAGAATTGACACCAACTAACAGTAATGTACCAATATAGTGATAGTTGAGTCATTCACCTGCGACATGAGGCCATGCACCTGCTCAACAGTAATTTTTGAGCTATCGCGGGTTATCTTTGCAAGCTGAGATTCCTCCTGCACCCACCACCATAAGCCCCATTAGAAATGCAGAAGAAAGAAGAAACGAGAACCGAGTACCTTTGCTCTTTTTTCTAGATATGATTATAAAGTTTGCCACAAACGCTAGTGTGTGCTGATAACAAGAAGTGAAATACGACTTATACAAGAACCAATGCCATAAGCTAAGTATAACAAGTCTTTTACAATGGTTCAACATGATTTCCCTATTGGATGGGGACACAAACTATACAAGAGATGCCACATTACAGTTTGGAAGAGTTACGGATACAAGAATGTGATTGATGGTTAAGTGAATTTGATCAAGAGGGTACACTAACATCAAGATCTGATCAAGAAAAATACTTCAAAGAACATGAACGTATTGGATAGAACTAATGAGTGATGTGTTTTTCTTTCTGTTACATATGGAAACAATGTTGATTTTGATTGGTACAGATTTATAGGTGGTCTGGTTTTCCCACACTATGGGGAGGGTGAGTTTATATTACATCCCTAATCCCTATGACAAATATCAGTCATTGCTACTAGTATTGCATTCTTACACCATCTGCATACCTTCCAATCTTGAAAAAGTAACTTGAGAAATGTCAGGCTGCAGTACTCTACGTTGATATTGGAAAGAGTAAAGTTTTAGTTTTTAAACCTCCTCTTTTAACGGTATCCCTTGGCAATTCTTAATCAACCTGAATACTAAGCAAGAATCACCCTGTTGACTAACAGATAGGTAACTGCTTGTGGTAGTTGGCATTTCATTTGCACTGGTTCTGTTTGTCATATATCAACAGGGATGCTTTTTCTGTTCCAGTTACCATCACTACTTGAAATGCAGCTGTGATCTTTCAATTTTTGTTCTTTAACCAAGCTATGAGAGAAATAAGAGCATGTCATCTGCACTTAGTATGAGATTATTGGAACCCCTCTAAATTCAGCTGTTAGCAACTTATCTTCTATACCATTCATCTTTATGTTGAATGGCCCAAAATTCTAATTCTGATTATCCATTTCCTTAAATCAACATTGAAAAGATTCCAGCTGCTCTCCTGGATCAATCTCTTCTGACAAAAATCCTCATAAACAAGCACAAGCTTAGGAAATTCAAGGTCCTTGACAGTGGGATCAAAGCAAAATCATTGTTCTTAAACTGAAACAAAATCGGAGGATGCTCAGAAATAATCCCTATGGAGATGAATCTCAAAATCATAAAATAAAAAAAAAATCATTGTTGCTAATTATTAACATTTGGGAAAGAGGATTTGTAGTTGTCGTGTCAACAGCCATGCCCAATCCAGGCAAGCTACAAAATCGGAGGATGCTCAGAAATAATCCCTCTGGAGATGAATTTCAAAATCATCAAAAAAAATCGTCGTCGCTAATTATCAACATTTGGGATATAGGATTTGTAGTTGTCATAGTATTAACAGCCATGTCCAATCCAGGCCAGCTACAAAATTTGACCATGCATTACACCATGATATTCAAATTCCTCAATATCGCAAACCTTCTAGGCTACTACTAAGAGAAATGATTTATTGAAATCCATTTATAGCCGGATGTGGCCTTATTAACAATTGAAGCTAGAATATTAAATTCACCCACGACCCAATGGTTCTTTAATTCTAAGGAATGATACACCAAGAGATCCAACAGACCTTTCTTCTCCATGTGTACATTTGCATAACCAAAGAGACTATGATTACTTTGAAGTTACTAGCTGTAACTACATATTCTTCTCTCAAAAGAAACCACACCTAAGAAAGTTAACAGCATTACATGGAAATTCTATCTTCCATACGACTCTTATTTGTCAAGTTCAATCATTTAGACATATCTATTCCACGTCTTTGGATGAATACTAGTAAATTGCCTCTGGTATTCTGAGCATTATTTATAGCAAAACGGTTGTTGAAGTCTAGTTTTAGTTATCGGAAGTATTATCTTCCACGAGTATCTTAAGCAAGGTACATTTGGCCAGACGAACTGAAAAATTCTCATTGAGCTTTCTTCAAGTTTGTGACGATTTCGGTTCAGGCTGGATCAGAAATTATAATGAGAACTCAAATGTGTCCAAAATATAAGCGAAGAGAAAATTTTATTGAATTAAAGAACCACTGGATTAGTTTTGATACACATGTTCATAAGTGTCATACTTGAGGGACTAATCGATATTTTAAGAATCAAACTGAATCAAGTAGAACGATGTAAGTGATACTTGATTCAGTTTGATTCTTAAAATATCGATTAGTCCCTCAAGTATTGGTATTGTCTGCCTTCCCTTTTCCCTAAAGCACGCTGACATTACACATTGAACAAGTAAATTTTACATCATAGTTGCTGATTACCAAGCTTTTACTTCACGAGCATATTTTCATATATAGACAACAATCTAATCTTACCTAATGTGTCGATTGTGGTACCAAGATAATCCATGAGATTTTGTGTTGAACTAAATGAGCTATTCAGAGGAGTCTATTGTTTGTGTTCACCTCAGCATTACACAAGCTAATAGAAATTGTGTATATATATTTCAAATATTCAATTTACAAAAATAACAAATTTTGTGCATAACAAGATACTAGTCAGTTTAGTTCGAAAGATTCTTGCGGGAATATTAAATCCTTGCATTATAGAAGTAAACTTGTATTGTGCTAGGAACACATGATTATTCAGTCCTATCAGTTGAACAAGGATTTTCGTTGTGCATGGTACACAAGGTCCATCTCAGCCATCAAATTGGATTGACATTGTTCATCCTAACCTACACATTCTTGATTGTCCACAAACCAAGAACCGTGAATTGAATAATATAAAAATCTTGGAAACTGATATGCTGAATCGTATCTCAAGGGGTCTAAATCTGAAACTGAGTAAAATTATTGTTCTCAGCATGTAATACTTAATTTCAATTTTTAGAAAATACTACCAAAGGTTCCGTTTGAAATTGACCCGATATAACCTGATACTTGCAAATACTAGCTAATTAGACTTTCCAAAAAAGTGCTAAAATAACTAGCTAATTAGGTCCTCCAAAGTCCAAAGTGGCCTAGTGAGAGATTGGGGGTGAAGATGCTGGTCATTTAATGAGGCAAGCGAGATGAACGATCCAGCAAGGGAGGGTGTTATTGATGGAGACGCAATGAAACAATTCCATTATCCAATATTACTCATTTATCAACTACAATACCAGATCAGGATTCAGCCTTAGATACGCAAAAAGAAAATTTGCTGCATCAATTATTACAATGAGATTAGGCAGAAGTGGGAGATGAGATCGAGACTAGATATGGGAGTGAGGAATTTAGGCGGTGGAGATTGTTGACATTCGTCGTTGGAGAGTTAGTGTGTTTGATAGAGAAGAGAGTATCAAGAGTATAAAGGAGAACTTGAATCATTTTGTGTGGCATTCAGTTGATGTTGAAGTCTTAAAACTTGTGTTTGCAGTATTCAAACTAGATTTGTATGCCATGCTTATAGTTTTTAATTATAAATTTATTATGCCAACAGGAGGAGACCACAATATAAGGTCAAGCTTGTAAACTACAAGCTTGTCTCAACAATCAACATATCTACTAGACATCCTTAATTTTAGTTGTCAGGCCCCCACCTTGCTGCCTTGAGGCCCCTGTTTAGACCTTTTTGTCCTTGCGCCGCTTTAACAAGCTTTGACGGCAAAGAGATCTTCCATTGTAAGAATCGACACATCTGCCAACCGTCAGCACAGTAGCAAATTCGAAGTGGGAAAGTAGTTTATGAGAAAATGGAAGCGACTGATTTGCTTAGGTTGTTACAGGTTTTAGGTTTATATAGAGGGTATAGAAATATTAGAAAGTAATATTATCCATTCACTGCGTACATAGCATCTTGACATCTAATCCCCACAAATATAGAGGAAGTCTAGTCTTCCATTCACAACCCATCAGAATGAAAAATAAAACAAATTGGAGTAGGACCCATATATAGCATAAAGATGCAAAATGTTTTAATGAAAAAAACAAGAATTTTCATCACGTGATCTTAAACCAACCTGCAAAATTGGCTGATAAAAACAGGTGTCAATCAATGAAAGGATTTCCAAACTAACACCCATTGCATATCCAATTCAAAAGCAGTATGTCCAGAGAAGAGCATTAACTAATTGTATACAAACCTCTTTCTTCCTTTGTGAAGTTGTAAGGAAAGAACCCAAGCGTGTATGAGCAAGTTGATTCTCTGCCTGCTCCAGCTTCTCAGCTGAAAACACAAGAATAACATATGAACTTTTTTTGCAATTGGACTATTGAAGATGTCTAGAACATATAGCATTTCTCTAACTTCATAGTAGAAATCAATGCTGTATTTGACGCATGCAATTTGCAACTTCTCATGGATATACAGATATAGTACAAACTAATCTACCCATCAAAAAAAAAAAGGTACACTCACCTAAATCAGAGATCTGTCCTGCAACATAGTCCCTGTTCCCTAAGAGTGGGGATGAAGAAAGTGTGTTAACCCAGTACTTATTCCACAACAGATCGAGGAGGTGGCTATCCAGAGAAGACTTGAAATAAGTTATATCCAGCGCATAGTACTACATCAAACCAACAAATAACCATAAGATACAGAACGAAAAGTACAACAAAATGGAAATAAGTTGTATCCAGTGCATAACACTACATCAAACCAACAAATAACTATAAGATACAGAACGAAAAGTACATCAAAATGGAAATATCAGTGCACGAATACCTGCTTGCAATGAACACCAAAATCTTCAATCTTATTGAGCGGAATCGTCTGGTATTCAGACACTGGCTCATCAGGTGGCTTGTACCCCTGGGGATATGTTCTGAATGCTCCAATTTCAACCTTTCCAGCAGAAACAGTTCTCGTTGGGTCGATCACAACGGCCAAGAATGGCTCCTGAAATTGTTGATTGAGCATCTGTGTGGATACATCGATACCTGAAAGCCAGCATCCATAGCCAGGATGGGAGTGATACCAGCCAACCACATTCTCCAGCCTTCCAGCCTATTCAATTCAATACAAGGGGTGTTAGACCTTCAGGGATTTCAAGCCCTAGGGGTTCTTTGGAAATCGTGTCGGTGAATTGAGATTGTAGAGATGCATAGACACATGAGAGTTGGGATTGCAGAACTGGTCTACAAGTAGCAAACTTGTCAAATTCCACATCTTAGGCTATGCTTGGTTGCTAAGAAAGTGAGAGAAAGGGAAGAGAAACATAATCCTATAAAAATCGGTTCCGATTCTACATGAAAGGGTTCACTTCCTCTCCTTCGCTTCGCGTCAAATCAAACAAAGGTTAAAGTGTACTGAGTCTACTGACTTTGGTGTCTTTCCACACCATAGTGCATATTCTCCTTTGTGTGTGGTGTTGTGCCCCCATCTTTATGCGCTAGTGTTTTAAAGCAAGGGTTAGCAAGCCATTATTTTCAACGAGATAGAGAACATAGAAAAAGCTATTAAGTAGATAGAGGTTTTGTCAATCATTGTCTCCTTCACCCTTGAATCCCCCATTTGGACTACCCCCAACCCCCTTTCCAATTAATATATGCATGGATTAGCAAGAAAAATGTATGGATTAGTGTGTATCTAGGAATATGATAAGGGTTAGTGCAAAGGTTAAGGCTCAGGCTATAATGTAATAAATTGAAGGGGATGTCAATTTAGGATAAATAGAGTGGAAGGAAAAAAGATATCAAAGGATGTGCCAGCTAGGAAGAGCAATAGGAACTTCGTTAAGAAGCTGCTACAAAGTAGGGGTAGTCCTAAAAGATGAACAAATTGATTGATGTCGTGTTGTCGTCGTTGTGTGTTGTGGGTTTGCGAGCAAGTGTAATGTGGATTGCTAAATTGTACCCAAAAAAAAAAACTCTAACTTCCTACTTGGGACTTGAATACAAATACTTTATTTTCTAACACTTGGCCGCAATTTTTTGACTGAACTGGTGTAATGTAAAAAATAAGAACATCCGCTTAAAATGATAGTTCTGAAACTTGGTACAAAACTAGCTTTCTTTTGAAATCGTATCCTGAAGACACAATTTCAAGCCCGCCCAACCTCGACTTAAACTGAAGTAGCATAATAAAAACGCAATGTCATTAGCGAGCTCGCGTTTAGAAAACGCAATTCCAAAGAGAACGGTAGTTTGGTTATATGTATCAAAAGTATGTAATATTTTAAAATATAATACTATTTTAGTCAAAAAAAAAAAACCCAGTTCCTGGGGTTTGATAGTAAACTACTCAGCTAAGTGTTGAACACCAATTCTTCATTAATTATGTCATCCGGACCGGAAGGAACAGAAATTGGAGAATATGATTTTTGAACTTGGCAGTGTACTCAAATCCCAAATTTCAAGAAGTTGGAGTTATACAAGCGCTACATTATAAAGTATATAATATGTCAGTGCGAATACCAAAAAGAAAAAATGAATTACTTTGGTTCTAGATTTAGGGCTACGAAGCACGGTAGCGAATAGGACACAATACAAAAACGGTGACACATCACCGATCTTGGTGTTTCCTAGTGTATTACGGTGTGTCTATGTACGCGTTCAAGACAACACAACACGGCACTGATTTTTGAAGTTCTGTGCTTCCTAGGTCGGGGTTACAGAAAGCGACCTGCTTGCTGGTCCGGGAGTAGTCGATAACCATGTACTCTACACACGGCCAATTTCGAGAGAAGAACAGTTAACTAACCCTTCAAAGTGTCGAAGACCACATTCTCCATTACTTATCTCACCCGAACCTCCATCTTTGTTGTGCTTTATGTTGTCGGATCTCTATGAAATCAATATAGTCGACCCCAAAATGTCGTGGCTTTCTTGTTATTGCTGTCACAATCTATACTACTATATAATAAGGAAAGTGAGGCTTCACCGTAGAAGTTTTTGTTCCTAAAATATCCTTATTTATGTTTACTACTTAAAATTGTTCATTAAATTTAACATGGATAATGAGGTAATTACGTGTGGAAAAAAAATTTAAAGAGGGTTATTGTTTGCTCAACTCAAGATGTAAAACATTAATGGTTTTTGCTCTTCTCACGGAGTAAAACAATACAAAATTATTGCTCTTCTCAGGTAGTAAAAAAAAAAATGTATTGTTCGTTCTTTCCAAATAGTATAATATAAGGCAAGTGCATATATACTTGTATGGCATAGTAAAGTATACGATGTTTATGTGAATTACTTCACATCTAGGAATCGGTGACCGTGCAACAAATATTTGCATCTAGGGTTAAGGTTAGGGTTAGGGTTAGGGTATGAAGAGATTGGACCTGCTTGTTGGTCTGGGAGTAGTCGACCATGTACTCGTAGGCGTCGGCCTGCGCGTTGACTCGCGTCTCCGTCCCCTCGACAGGCAGGGCGAAGGCGTCCATGACGATGATGGTGTCGCCCTCCGTCTTCCCCTGCATGAGCCCCATGACCTCGATGGTGCCGCCGGAGCGCGCATGGACCACCATCTTCAGCAGCGCCAGCGCCGACACGCGGACGCGCCGGAAGTAGTTGGGGTCGTGGGCCCATGGCTTCTCCTTCTGGGTCCTCGCCTGCGCCGCCTCGTCGTAGTAGTACATCGCGTCGGACGAGGAGGAGGAGGAGGAAGAAGAGTCCGAGTCCATTGATGATGCCACGATGTTGTTCTCCAGCTCCCACGTCTGCCGAGCCATTGTAGAATCCATGGCTTGATTTTTTATTTTATTTTTTATGGATGGCTTGGAAAGGAGAACTAGAAGAGGGGTTTGTAAAGGCTCTTGATAAATTACTATAAAAAAAAAAAATCATAACAGTCTAAATTTTCACATAATTACAAATTTGCTACTCCCAAAAATTATACATCGGACTGTCCATTTTCAATTGATTTTTTTTTATAATCAGAACTTTCATACCAATTGGAAGGACTGTCAAAATTTTGACAGTCCTAAAATTTTTGACAGTCAAAATTTTGACAGTCAGGAGGGGAGGGCTACGCGAGGTGACACAAGGACGGGCTGCGTGGAGGCCGGAAGGGGGGGACGAGACGGAGGAGCGAGGGGAGAAGGCGGCGGCGGGAGGCGGGGGAGAAGGCGGAGGCTCGAGCGCTAGGGCGGCGCGAGGCGTAGGCACACGTGCTCGCCTCCGCTGCTGTCGCTTCTGCTATTGTTGCCGCCGTTGTCGTCGACGCGAGGCGTAGCCGCAGCCCCCCGAGTGCATGCCTTCGTCGCGCGCATCCCCCTGCACGCTGCTTCTACTTCATTACCTTCGTTACGGAGCCGAAGGAACGGTGCTTGAGGTGCGTCTCGGCGGCGGCGCGGTCGAAGGCGAGGTCAATGACGAGGAGAGGCGAAAAATCGCTAGAGGAGGGAGGAGGAGAGGCCGAAGGGGGTGGGTGGGGGAGGAGCAGGAGGAGGGAGGTGAAGAGGGTGGGCAGCCCTAGTAAATTTTGGGCTAGCCTGACTAAAAAAAAATTCTAACTGGATTAGCACCAATACTGGACTAGCCCCGAGTTATTTTTGTAGTGCCTTTATCAAGAGCCTGTGTAAAGGGGAACAGAGAAAACCCTAGTTCACAATTTATTTATTTTATGTTTACAATTTTTTTTACAGATGTCTGGTTTAACGCTTGGGACTTTGTACACGCTGTGATGCATTTTCTTTTGGGCCCACTGCCTCGACTCCTACGAAGGATAATACGTCTATGTGGCTCGATCCACCGATTTTCTGCCACCCAGCCAGAGTCTTATTCCTCTTTCCGGTAACCACAAGGGTCACTCGAATTCGATTTTTTATTTCGTTACGACATACCAGGAAGGCAATCAAATAAATATACCTCACCTCTTCTAATCCAGAAAGTCAAAAACAAAAAATTAAATATATAATATTAATTGAGCATACAGAAAAAGTTAGTTATAATTTGATGAATAAACTCTAAATAATATTTTCTCGTCGACTCCATGTGCAGCTTCTCCTGTCCTTCCCCAACCCCCACCCTCTCTCATCATATGAACAACCAAACGTCATTAAAGATAAATAACTTGCTAATTTTGATTAAGATTTTCTCAAGAAAAGAGTTATTATGAGTTATAGGCAGCTTATGGAGATAATGTCATTACAAGCACGGGACTGCTCAAAGTCACATAGTTATATGGGCTATGCTAGGACTACAACCAAATGCCTACAACCCTCTTACAACCGCCATGTGGCGGTTGTCCATTGGAGGAGGGGAGGGGAAGATATGGGACCTGGTGGCTGTCTGAGTGGTCGTCACGTGGCCGAAAAGCCATGTGGCGGTCGTTCATTAGAGGAGAGGTGGGGCCGGGATGGCCCACATAGTAGGGGGATGAGACGGTTGTAAGCATTTCGTAGTAAACTTAGCATTATTGTAGTTACATTCATCATGTCACCTCCGGTACCAATACAATTTTTTTGTGGGTGTGCACGTGTGTCGGTGTGGGTGGGTGGTTGGTTGTGTTGGGGGAGGGTGCTGGAAATTAGAGGTCTCTTGCAGTAACTGAATATATTCTTGTTGCACCCGCCATTATTATCCCTCCGGTACCAATACAATTTTTTTGTGGGTGTACACGTATGTCGGTATGGGTGGGTGGTTGGTTGTGTTGGGGGAGAGGGTGTTGGAGATTAGAGGTCTCTTGCAGTAACTGAATCTATTCTTGTTACACCCGCCATTATTGTCCCTTGTTACCATACATATTGACATTTGTCTCATAGTAGTTGAATAATGCTCCATCGTCATAAGTTGTTTCTCCACATCCTCCTTGCTTGTATGTACATCAATTTTAAGATAATGGGGAAGAACGATCTAGCATAATGAGTTTACTTATATGAAAAACTTTATTTTTGATATTTGATATTTGTTGTTAACAATTGAGTAGACTTGTGGTGAAGCATCTTCATCAATCTTGGGTCTTGCTCTTTTGCAATCGTCTAAAGTGGGGGGATGTTGTCACTACCACATTTTCTAGAAAAGAGTATTTTAGTCATTTGGTAATTAATTAAATATTGTACATGATAAATTTTTATTTATTGTATTATTTATTTATTATTAGCATGTTAGATTTATTTTTGGACTTGTGTTAGTGGATCAACTAGTTTAGTTTAGACTCATGGACCAACATTTAATTCTAGTTAGAATTGAGCCAAATAATTAGAAACCCAATTATTAGGAGGATGATTAATTATGTTAAACACATTAGACTAAAAGCTTTCCTCCTTAATTAATTTCTTCATGAGAGGTCCCAAGGGGTATTTTAGACTTTACATAGTAGCTTGAGGGAGGGGGCAAGTGAGGCCTATATAAAGGGGATAAAAACTTTCTCTCTCTTTATTTTTTATTCTATCATTCCTTAGCTTAGCAGTAGAGATACCTTCAGTTCTGTAGTCCAGCTTCTTATAGAGCTTCATCCCATTAGGGATTCCTTGTTAATGTGATAATTGGTGATTTACAATTAGGTCTGTGTCATGCGTATCAGTATTGACTGTTGGGAGTGTGGCTTATGAGTCTGTAAGTGGTTCTTGGTTGGGCAAGTGAGCAATAAGCATAAATCTAAGGATAACCATAGCATAGTACTTTGTAGCAATAGTTCTATGATAGGTATCATTATAAGTTAGTATTGTTACTATAGGTAAAAGAGGGAGTAGAAAATATCAGTAGTGGTTCCAGGAGTTAGTATCAAAATCAACATGCCAGTTCTGGATAATCATGAATTCAGATAGTTGGGTGATCCATGTAAACATTTAAGTATCAAGAAAATTGGGTTAAAAATTAATGGAGCATGATATTTAATTGGCGGTTGATACTTGGGTGTGTCAAGAGTAGAGAAATATATATGCATCAAGGGTATTAGTGAGTGTGCCATAGTAGAAGGGTACCCATAAGTGTATGGGAGAGTGTGAGGGAATAATAATATGTTATGCTAAAGTAGTAGGACTTGTGATACAGTTTGATGTGAGTAGATAGGGTGTACCAGTATATGACTAGTGATGGGTATATCACCTGACATTGAGGCTAGTGATGTGTTGGAAGCAATAGGTGGAAGGGTGTCTAAAAATTGAGTGCAGGATGCACATTGGGTGATAAGTGTCAGTGTAGAAGTTCATGAGTATCAGAAAGTGGAAGCTGGAATGTTAATATTATGTCATGGGTTGAGAAAATATCAAGATTGGTCATGGAAGATATGTATCACTGAATTGTGTATCCGTCTGTAAAAGGTTTGAGGAGAAATACATATACTTAAATAGAGATATGAAACCATATGTCAGGCTTTGAGAGTGAAGTGAAATGTGAGTATTATAGAAGTTAATAACTAGTGCATTGGATGCAAGTGATCATGATTTCTAGTGAGTATGATGAGGTGATCTAATGATGAAGCTAGTGCCCTAGAACCTTAAAGACATATGTTGTGTAGTTAGGAAGCTAGTGTTACTATATCAAAAGTGCTAGTGTTTCTATATCAGGGATTAGTTGAGTAATGTGCTAGTAACAGTAAGTACCTTGTGTAATGACATTGGATTGGTGTATCAGTTAACATGGATAGAAAAGCATTTGGGAGTAATAATATAAGTGATCCAAGCAATAGAGGAGAAGTAAGATAGTACCTTGTTAATTTTGATTATAGAGGTCGTAAGTATCAGAGAATAATCCGAGGGGTATAAGGATATCAGTGAGATATCATGGTATTGTAATGACTAGAAGATAATTGTATATTTATTGTGTGTATGTGAGAACCTTAGGATGATTAACAAATATTAGAGGATGAGTTGTACGAAGTATCAGATAGAAAGAGATATCTTAGTAACAAGAGCCGGAGTACCTCGAGTATTATGAAAAGTTTAGGCATAAGCATTTTAATAACTAATATAATGATATAGAGGAGAGACATGAGTAACTTGGTATGATGATGTTATCTAAACTGCATATAAGAGATGGTGCCTTGTGTAGACAATAACAAGATTTAAGTAAGGCATCTGATTGGGAGTATTAAAGTTGGATGAGGGGTGCTAATAAAACACATAAAAAAGGGTATTCAAGTGTTCCTTGCAAGAAAATAGTTGAGAAATTTTGGTGATTACAAGAATTAAAACAGATAAAGGAGGCAGTGTCTTAGCAGTATTTTATATAGTATCCTAGGTAGCGAGTGCTAGTGAGTTAAGAATGTACATGACCTAGAATTGTAGTATACTATGAGTATTGGAAACTCTCAGTATAAAAAAAATATCTTGATGATTAGTGAATGCTTAGTGTGTGATAGAATAGGCCACAGGTGGCATAACAGTTTATCCTGCACCAGTAGAGGGGGACACCTCAGCAGGACAGAAACTGAATTTCATGATAGTTAATAGACTATATCCAATATGATTTATCTTTCAGTAGAATGGTAGGATTGTACGTTATAGGATATATACTATTTTAGACTGTAATTGATGGGGTTTGACCATAGTAAGATTTGTATGAATATGACATGACTGGCCTGAGGATAAAATTTTTCTAAGGGGGATAGATTTGTCACTACCACATTTTCTAGGAAAGGGTATTTTAGTCATTTGGTAATTAATTAAATCTTGTACATGTTAAATTTTTATTTATTGTATTATTTATTTATTATTAGCATGTTAGATTTATTTTTGGACTTGTGTTAGTGGACCAAATAGTTTAGTTTAGACTCATGGACCAACATTTAATTCTAGTTAGAATTGAGCCCAATAATTAGAAGCCCAATTATTAGAAGAATGATTAATTATGTTAAACCCATTAGACTAGAAGCTTTCCTCCTTAATTAATCTCTTCATGAGAGGCCCCAAGGGATATTTTAGACTTTACATAGTAGCTTGAGGGAGGGGGCAAGTGAGGCTTATATAAAGGGGATAAAAACTTTCTCTCTCTTCATTTTTTATTCCAAATCTAGATCTAGAAAATTTCCTCAACCAAATCCCTACCAAATTTATACCCAATTATTTCCCAAATTACCATTGGAGGCTATTAGAGCATGGATCTACAAGGAGAAAGCATGGATCTACAAAAAGAAAGCATAGATCTACAAGAGGAGCAAGGATCTACAAGTTGAAGGCCAATTTTACCAATTTTGGAGGTTTCATTGGGAATCCATCTCCCAATAGGTACAATTCAATTTTTTCCCTTAATTTAGGTTCTAAATCTGAGAATTAACCATAAAAAATTAACCCATATGCATAGGCTACCCATAGGATTTAATTTTGTGTTCATAGGAGGCCTATTGAGAAAGTTATGGTACTTTTTTGTGTCAATTTTGGGAAAATTCCGAGATTGACAATTATTGTATGTGTCAATTGGCCCTATAGATCAATTTGATATATGCTTGTGTGTTTGGGGCTAGTGTCGTATCCACAATTGGATACGTGTAGGTCGTATCCCATCACTTTGGTGATACGTGTTAATTTGGGGGTTTTTTCCTCCGACACGGGACTTTGAGCATGTCACATTTTGACACGAAAACGTAGATTTGTGTTTGACTCTTCGTATTATTCATAAATAATATATGTGACTTGTTCGTGTCCTTCGGGGTACGTTTGGATGTGTGGTGGACTCGTGTCACATGCGTATCCTAGATCTAGTGGGATACGGTGTGATACTCTCCATGTGTTTGTGCAAATTATATGTAGATCTATTTCTTGTGTTCTAAATTCATGGAGGATGTAATTGTATATATATATAGATATAAATATATTATGGTATATATAATTATGCTTCTTGTGTCTTAGATCTATGTACTTATTATGTATATTGTAAGTAGCTATTCTTGTATATGTATGTATAATTATATATGGTAGCATGTAAATAGATATTATGAGTTGTTATAATTATAATTATATAATGTGTATGGTGAATAATTGTATATATATATATATATATATATATATATATATATATATATATATGTGTGTGTGTGTGTATTATTACGTATAGTTATATGTACATAATAATATTATGAGAGTGTAGATATATTTATGGTAGTATATGCGTATATATATATATATATATATATATATATATATATATATATATATATATATATATATATATATATATATATATATATATATATATATATATATATATATATATATATATATATATATGTTTCAGCGACAGCAGGAGAGTGTCGCAACAACAAGCGTCGAAACAACGGAGAAATAGCAACAGCGGCAACAGCTTTTCACCGACAGCAGTCAGCGACAGTTGCAGGAAACTGTCGCTGAAACAACAGTGTATCAACAGAGTATCAGAAGCTTCAGCGACAGTTTTTAGTGACAGTGCAGAAAACTGTCACAAAAACTGCAGTTTATCTAAATACACAGCAGCTTTTCGGCGACAGTAGGCAGGGTATATAGCGACAGTTTGACAGTTTTTAATATATTAGATATTAATATATATATATATATATATATATATATATATATATATATATATATATATATATATATATATATATATATATATATATATGGTAATTAATATATACGTATATATATTCCTATTTTTCTAATTGTGCTTTAGTATACTATATGTATAATATATTTAGTTGTAGCATATAATATTATTGGAATAGTTAGTATATTTTAGTTATCTATTGTTATGAGTATCTTTAGTTATATATATTATATATTTGTAGGTATGTATGTATGTACGTATATGTATTAGTATTTAGTGTGTAGTTGGTAGTTAGTATTTATTCTATTTAGTACATACTAGAAGTTATATTGGATTGATATATGTATACATGTAGTTATTGATGGGTAGTTAGTACATATATGAAGTTTTGGCAATTATCTTGAGATACCAAGGTAAGTATCAAGAGATACCAAGGTATGAGTAGTAGGTATTGGCATAGTAATAGGATAGTGATAAACTAATTATGGGTTGGTATTAAGATGACTAAAATAAGGTATATAGTATTGTATAAATATTAAATGCATGGTAGTTTATAATTATTGTTGGGTAGTTAGTATAAATAAGATTTTGAATATACCTTGAGATAGAATTTTTCTTGAGATATCAAGGTAAGTATCAAGGTATTGGAGGATAATCAAGGTAATGGGTTTGGGTATCAAGATAGAGGTTTAGTGTTGTGATACCAAGTTGGTTCAAAACCAAGATAATCATTTAGCATTTGTAATTATGATTTATATATTTAATATTGCTTTATTATAGATATGTGATATTTATCTATTGTTTGCGTATCCTGAGATACGGTATCTTAGTATCCTAAGATGTAGCTTGTATGGCCTAGATTCATAGTGTGTGAGCCCAATATCTTTGAGTTAAACTCATGCAACCTAGAAATAGGTAGTTGACCATAGTTAACCATAGTTTGACTATAGTTCGACCGATTTGACTTAGAGTTGACCTAGTTTGACTTTTGACTTAGAAATGGCTTTATGACCTAGAAGTTAACTAGTTTCACTTATTTTCTTCCAGAACCTTGTATTAATACAATATTTTATATATAGGTCTGTGTGACACCAGTTCGGACAGTTTGACATTCATTGCTCTGGACCGCAGGCGAGTACATTTTTCTGATTATTTTTAATTCATAATATATTGTATATATGCATGTTCTAGAATTGTATACATTAATTTTTGACACATTGATTTTTGACACAGTGATTTCACGGACTGGTGCTATATGGATCCCGTCAGGAGGTGTTATCCCCTACCGTGTGCAACGGGTACCCAGTCACATATATTTTATCGTGTGCACCAGGTATTGACTTTTATGTGCTTCTTGTGCATCCACTATTTCGTGTGCTAGTATGACTATCGTGATCATGTACGTAACGTGTCGTGATTGGATCCATGAGTATTGGTTGGGGAGGGGGAGTAGGAGTTGGTTATGTGATCAAAGCCCTCTTGATCTCATGTGCATGTCGATTATATACCTCACGTATAATAAAGTTACCTTTATACCTCATGTGCAACCTAAACCGATCACATAACGAACTTACACTCTAAAACACATAGTTAGTATTCTTGTTCTCTACTTGCAGTTATTTCTCGTATTTACTTCCAGTTGCTATTGTGCTTATTGCCTGTTCACCCTGTATTGTATATTCTTTCTACTTGTGCATCTTGTATCATTTTTCTATTGCTTATTATATATGCTCGATTATGTATTTGAAACTGCTTTTAGAGGTATGTACTTTGCTCCATTCCTGACTGAAAAATATTTTTCAGAGGATCCGAGAGATTGGTGTCCGACATACTATGGACTTTGACTTATAGATGGTGCAGACTTGGATTCACTAGTTCTAGAGTGATTGTCGGAAGGTCTATCCGGATCACTACTTTTTTATAGTTAGTTTCTTTAGCATTTTGGTACCGGATTTATTTTCGGCTTATAGTTTGTGATTGGGTATTATTTTGATTATTGATTATTATATTTTGGTGTATAGTTAGACTTCCTTCATATCTTCTCGTGCTTTAGATTATGATTGAGTTTTGTGTGAGCTATCGTTGGCAGACTTTGTATTATTGTGAGATATTTAGATAGTATAGTTGACCAAGACAGCGTTCTACCGCCGATGCTGCGGGATAGGCTGGGCGTTGTTCCCGACTTGCATCCATACACCTCTGGAGGTAAGAGGTCTAAGCTACAGAGTCGCACGAATTGTCCAAGTACAGAGGAATAATAAATGCATAGGCGATTGGTAACAAGTTCACAGAGTCGTCAATAACGGAAGCATTGAATAACACAAGTATTGAAGTAAAGCAAACTCTTTATTGATATTGAACAAGTGTTACAGGCGGCGCATGGCCGAGATTATAAATCGCTCAAGCCTCTCTTCCTGAAACAGTAAAAGCATGCCAAGTGGCTACATTTGTGGAATGATACATAGGCGATGTTCCAACATTATGTCTTGTATATGTGCTTCAGTTTCGGACGCAATGCTCCAAGGCTCCAGAGTGAACTTCATGCCTTAGCACGCACGAAGGAGGCATCAGCACCGAACGAGGTTCTCCCGCACCCTGCAAGCAATCCTGTAACCCCCCTGATTTTTCAAGAGTTTTAATTTGGATTTTTCATAATTTTTCTGTAATTAAAACCTAGGTATTTTAAAATTAAATGATTTTTAATTACTGTTAATTAATATTAAAATATTATAAAAATAATATTTTATAGTGTAAAATAAAAAACTAGACATAGGATAATTTTCCGAAAATTTATTGGACCCCGAAAGCATTTTTAAAGCCCTAAAAACTAAGTTTAAAATAAACCGAATTAAACCATAGAAATAAACCTGGTTCAATTGAACCAAACCAACCCAGACCCAGTTCAACTGAACCGAACCCAACCTTAGCGGTTCGGGTCGGATCTAAACCCGACCCGAAACCCGACTACCCGAACCCGCACCTAAACTTTAATGGATCGGGTCGGATCCCCGCTAACCCGCTGACCCGCCGACCCGACCCGATCGGAACCCTAAATCGAATCCTAATCCAATTACTGTTCCGGCGGCCTTAAAACCCCTCGATTCCCTCGCTTCGACGGCGGAAACACCTACCTCCTCCGTCCAGAACCCGCAGCGCCCCCGCTCCGGTCACCCTCGGCCGCCCTAGTCTCCCCCTCCGCCTTCCTCCTCCAGATCCTCCTCCGCCTTCCTCCCCTCTCTCCCACGAACCCTAGCCCCCGTGGCCATTGCCCCGCTCCGCCGCCCTCTCCTCCTCATGCTCTTCCCTTGCTCCATCGTCATCTCCAGCGCAGCCGTCTTCTCCGGCTTGTTCAGCACCTTGAGCCCCCAACTGTCTCCTCCACGACAACCCGTCGACCTCCCAGCCCCTCTCAGCCCACCTCGAGCCCTAGCCCCGGCCACCCACAGCCGCCTCTCCCTTCTCCCCGCAGAGCCGCCTCCGCCTCCGTCTGCCCCGATCCCGCTCCTCCTCCTGTTCTCCTCCGTCGCCTCTTCGACGACCTACAGCTCCGCCGTGCGGCCCCCACTCCGGCCGACCCAGCCCCGGCGAGTAGCCTCCCGCACAGCCACCAGCCACGGTAAATCTTCGGCCATCTCCCACATCAAACCCTAGACCGGACACAGCCCGGACACGGCACAGCCCCGTGTCGGTGTGTCAAGACGACCCACGGACACGAGAAATCCTCGTTTCACGGAGCCCTGTTCAGTTAACCCGTTCTCTCTCCTCGTTGTTCTATTTTTTTGTTCCGTTAGTTGTGTCGCGTAGACTGTGTAACCCATTCGATGTCCGTGCAACCCGCTCGGTGCGTCGCATCCTGTGGTGATCGCGAACCGCGATCCAAAAACAGGAAAAATAACACCCAGTTTTCACCCGGAACTGAGTGCGTCCCGCCAAACGGGACGACTTGGTCGCACGCGGTCTTCACCAAAACGTACGCGCCGTTGATACGGACGTGTGGGATTTCGCAGAAGTTAATTTGGATGTGCGTGCACACCGGAATCAACGCGTATCCGCCGAGAACGCCCCGTATCTGCCTGTTCTGGAACACGTTGTAACTTTGTGTACACATGTCAGATAGAAACGAAACTTGCACCATCGGACTCGTAGCAATACGCTGGTCCTGTGACCCAAGTTTGGTTCGATTCTGAGAACGTTGACAAAATCGCGTATTGTAGGCCCCGCGGCTCCACTTGACGGACGATTTTGTGATCGGCTCATCGGAATCCAGTTCTGGAAGTTCCGTTGGGTTCGTATCATCGTTATGTACTTGTTGACACTAAGTTTAACGAATTTGGAGACCTTTGACCTTGACACATTTTTCGGTGCGAAGCGGCCCACATGTGGACCCCGCTTTGACCAGAAACTGTCATTTTTGCCCTTGTGTCCAAATTGGACTCAAGGACAGGCGTTTCTAGCTATTTGATATTTTTTGAATCTGATGGTGATATTTATTTCAGCAACCGGAGGAGTACCTACAAATTCTACTGAGACCAGAGCTATAGTTGGAGCCAGAACCCCAGGCAAGTGTACCTTGCCAAAACTTACAGTTCTTGTTACTTATTTCCTTGGCTTATATATATATATATTGTGGTACATACTTAACCTAGGACCGTATAACTTACTTAGCATCTAATTCATAGTCGGGTGCCAATACCGTACGCGGAGTTGTGTAACGTCATCTAGACATGGATACCGAGACCCTATACTTCTCATACTTGTCTTATCAAGTACAACATAACCCAGGACACTTAACACTATTCATGAGACAGAGTCTTCCTGAGATATTCATGGTGATTCTGTATAGGATACATGTTACATGACATATTCTTTTTGCTTAGATATTACATGACTGGTTGCATTAGATATAATCTTGCGTGGCATGGACATGAGACGTTGTAGACATGAGACGTATGATTACATTGGGTGGGGAGAGTCACACAGGCTACAGGTTGACTATATTATGTCGGCGTCTTAGTCTCTCTTCGAGCTAGATATCTACATGATATTACTGCTACCGGCTCTCCGACACAGAGCTTGTAGTTGTTTCAGCCTGAGTTCTAGTGCTGCTCTCATCTTGCATATCACTTAGCTGGTTATATAGTGTTCCCCTATTGTTTCATTTATGGCTGGAGAGTCACACAGGCTACAAGTTGACTATATTATGCCGGCGTCTTAGTCTCTCTCCGAGCTAGATAACTACATGATATCACTGCTACCGGCTCCCCGACACAGAGCTTGTAGTAGTCTCAGCCTGAGTACTGGTGATGTTCTCACTTGTATTTCACATAGATGGTTACATATTTACCCTATTTATTTCAGTTACTATTGTACTGCATTTATTTCGGCATGAGTTATTTTGTACCTTGCTATGTCCCCTGAGGACCTCGATCCGGATTATGTCCCCAGGATTAGCAAAGGAGATCCACCTAGAGTTATACAGTACATGAGCATTAGCAGGAGCAGAAGCAGGAACAGGAGCAGTTACTGGAGCAGTACCAGATCCAGTAGACGAGTGATTACCGAGGGTATCTTCTGAGTATATACTATTTTTATAGTATTTGTTGTGGTTATCTTTATTCTTGTATCTTGACGGTTGTATCAGACTCATTATCGGATTATTTCCCGAATTTATATTTTATTGAGATATGATCTTGCTTTATGATTCTGATATTATTGTATTTATTCTGTGGATGAGATTAGTATATTTAGACCATTATTGTTGTACTTCAGCTTAAGTACGCCCCGATGGATCCATTAAATTGGGTTGGTCCATCGGTGTGTGCTGCTGGCCATTGCTACGTGTCCAGTCCCTCGGTATTTTGGGACTGGGGCGTGACAAATCCAGTGGGTTATTAGTACATGAATGCACTGGTGGGGAGGCTACTCGCCCGCTCGACAAATCCAAATATGTTATATAGGTTCCGTGCACCATCTATTGAGTTATCTTTCTAATCTTGCCTTAGGATCAGTTTCATGGCAATGGTGAATAGCCTAACTCGTGTGGCAGTGCACTGTGCGATATAAGAGGAAATACGACGAGACTTACCAACTTACCATTTGTTCTTCCCTGTCCAAGGCAAACCAAGTTAATTCAAGCACGAACATATATATAAAATCCAGGGGCAATAGCATATGCAAACACGAGTGTTGTGAGCGAGATTATGTTTTGGGTGCACGAGTTACATAGATTATAAGGCGTATTGCAAAAAACGTTGAAGTGCTCCATATGTACAAGTGTGTTATACTCATGATCGTTCAGGTGTTTCAGATATTCTCGATGTGATGCAATAACTCGCATGCGGATTGCCGCTAAGCAAGGATGACTTATCTATATGAACATGAGTCGCTGGCATATCCATAAATGACCAATTTTAGTCAATGACGAGGGTGGAATACAATAAGAGTATATGATGCACTGCAAACCATCCCGTCTATGCACAAGAAGACTAAACAGGGAGTTTCATTCCGGATCGGATCGGCCCCGGTGCCCCGGAGACCGTCCGTAGAACTTGGATCCGAAGACCCACTTGTTAACAAGTTGTCCGCGACATGAAGTCTCTAATCTTTGGGCCTCTGGTCAGGTACATGATCAAGTTCAAGACAGGATATACATCAGGTACAAGTTTGAGGCATGATTGTTCATAATTGTATATCGATTCCCAAGCCAGTTAATTCAGTATGGGACGAGTTATGCTCTATGAGCTGTGATTCTTGGATTATTAACTTGGTACAAATCCCCTAGTTCGGGAACTGCCTTGGCAACCTAACGGTCTTGAATACTTTCAGGTTCACACTTGCACGGAACGACTATTCGATAGTCTTCTAGGGAACTTAGATGAATGCAAGACAATATAGTATTTACTTGTTTTTGGCATGCAAATTATATGACAAGCATTGAATCGAGGCAACGAGTACAAGTTAAACATATAAGAAGACAAGCATTGCATTTTTATTAAAACATAAGCATTTACGTTGGCTCGGGCCTAAGGGTAAGCCGAGGAATAAAACCGTAAAGGGACATACCGAGCGACATAATCTAGGGTCATGCAGTATAGCAAGTGAAAAGTGCACTATTGAGTACGCATATCTCATTCTACTCGAGGCATAACGGGGTCTAGTTGCACAAGGCAAAGGTAGCATGCAAGGGTCCATTTATAAGCAATATTTTATTTCCATGTTCTAACACAAGCAATACAAGTTGAGATTATTCCCTTAGCTAGGTGCGTTGTATTCTTTATTAGCATGCATGGGGTGATTCACCTAGTGACTAGCATGTATTGTCCATATTTTAAGTGTGATGGCTAAGCAAAGACAAGTTTATCGTAGCCACCCACCTTAGCGATGATTCGCCTCGGTCGAGCGATACTCTGAGCGAGCCTCTGAAAGCCTAAACCGGAACTCCTGAAGGGCCAAGTCTGGAAATTTTTTTGCCTCAAACAAGTATTCTCGGTGAGCAAAGCGGGTCGGATCATTTCTCTTTTTCCTTTTGAATCGGCAGTCCGCTTGAGCGGAACGGGTCGTTACATTATACACCACTCAGAAAAAGTCTCGTCCTTGAGACTTCCTGAGCGCATGTCGTTCTATCGCATTATCAAATCTATCCCAAGCGTAGGAATCGGTACAACTAAATTCCTTCGAACATAATTTTCTACTCGTTCCTTACTTCGTGTCACGTGTATGCTGAGTCGGTCTCATTTGCGCCTTAGTGCGGAACATATATTGCTTAACGCGGGGTATATTTCAATCCATCGTGAATGACGATCTAAGACTGAGACAAACTTATACAATCGTTATACTTTTCCATGTGGATATTCACTTGCACTAGCGTACGAGATCAGCATATCGCGAGTCTGGATCGTGCACATATTCAAAGCGTCCTTCAAACACATGCATGTCAACCAACTCAGCAATAGCGAAGTCTGTGCACTCGAATTTCATATATCATTGAGTCTTGGATCGTACACAAATTCAAGGCGTCCCTCAAACATATGCATTCAACCAAACTTAGAGATAGTAAAATCGGACAAGCTACTTTGCAAAAATCTCAAGGGTTCTCGTTTATAAATTACAAGGATACTTCCGACATGGTCAATCAAATTCCAAGTCATTTTTATTCCAACTCAATTCAAATTTTGTACTACCGTTACATGATCTATCTGATTAACCGACTAGCGTTCATTCGTTCGGGTCAAACATAGCACACGTTACCGTTCCTAATCTAACTCTAAGTCTTGTTGCCCCAATTCTATGGCTTAGTTCAAGCAATATGCTAAAGTCAGGCACACAGGTTCTTTCACTCGGCACAGGGTCGTCTGCCTAATTACTAGGTTAGCTCACAAGGTCATAGGTACAAGTTCAAGCACGCGATTCATTGTACAAATTTGTCGCATGATGCTCGCCCTAATTCATAGGGTCAAACTATTATTCTTTGCACGTGATATTCTACCCAAGCTCATTTTCACTCAGATTTCTAAACATCGAGCACAGATCATCCTACTCTCAATAACATGTTCTTTTGTACATGGTTCAAATTTGTTTAGTAAAATCCACGATATTCAAGTTGCATGACAAGCCTAGTGATTTGTATAGTCTATCACTCCAAACATGTTTGATAGAATCCATTCCAAGTCTAGACCACCAAACCAAGTTTCAATTCTAAACCTTTTGTTTATAAGTCCAAGTCGTCCAACAAGATTTATGTATCCGTTCACAAAATCATCAAGCGTGATTTATTTTAGGTTATAGGCTAACTTATCCATAAAATATTTTCGATTCACTTTCATTTTCAATTTTATCTTATCGTGTCGAACCAAAAGTCAAGATGATCCATCAGTTGCCACGCTCCGGTCTCTCGCAAGTTCGATCACCCTCGTTGGACGTGAGATCACCACGCCAATGCTCTCGCTGGATAATCGTCCTAATCCGGGCGTGTCTCATGTACGAGCATAGAGTTACGCTCGCATAAGACAAGAACGTCGAACGTTATGGTTATCTTCGACATGATCAAGACTTCCTTATCATTTTACTTTACTCCATCAAAATCATCCAACTTCAATGTTATCGTTCGGTAGATCCATTGTCTTAATTCTTGGCATTCCTTAAACAACTAAGTTTTAAATATTCAAGCCAAGTCTATCCCATTTTTGATACGTTCTATTTATCGAGTTCGTTTGGAACAATCATCGAGTATGTTTCCATGAGTTCGATCATCCTCGTCGTACGTGAAATCACCACGCTGGTGCTCCCGTAGGATAATCGTTCTTGTTGTGACTGATTTTGAATGTTATCTTTTCGAACTAGATTCCAAGATCGTTCTTCCAAACTTCAAGCCAAATCTGTTATCGCTTATCTCTTTCATTGAACCATAATATTCATTCTCGGGCTAACTTCTATTCGAGCGATATTGTATTCAAGTTTAATCCATTTATTTCAATCTGAAATTACTCGCACGACACTCTAAGTTTCCTACAAGTTTCCTTAACCAAGATATCGATTTCCATTTCCACTAAATCCCAATTCGATATAAACCTTATTATTTATTCAATACATTCTCAAATCATTCAATCTGACTATCGTACGAGACCTATGAATCTGTTTGGACATTTCTAAATGATCCATACACCACTCGGAATCGAGTCACCCAATCAAATCCTCAATCGACGTTCGCATCAATCACTAGCGTATTCGCCAACTTTTTCCTTTGAATTCATGCACGAGACTTAGGTATCGCCTAATAAAATTCTAGTCTCGTATATATATATCCTTTTGATAGTCATCCAAGTAAACCATATTCAATTTGTATCTTCCGACACGAAATATCGTTCGAGCTATTTTCCAATATCCAAGTACGATTCTCTATATTCGCCTTAGCGATATACTGATAAGGTTTCTATCGGTAGACATTCTAAGTCCAACTTGTATTTTATCTGAACGATATCCCAATTTTGTTTGCAACTTAGCTTGCACCAAAGGGTCTTGGCGCGCGATACTCAACACAACTTAGCCGAAAGACTGTGTGCATTAGCTAACCGTTCGGACAATATTCGATTTCATACACTAACCAGTTGGGTAATCACGTATAGGCATTTAGGTTCGCACATATCTTGCTATTCTAGCACGGGTCTAATCCCACAAGTCTAGCACAGGAAGGCACAAAGGCCTTCACATCATAATTTTATACTAGCAATTACATCATTCATATACAACTTTTTGAAAGTATTTAGACTCATTATTTAGAATATTTTGATGGGACATAGAGAGAGAGAGTGTATGAACATAACCCACGAACGAGCTTTCGAAACTGAGAAAATTGAAACGAAGTCCAAAGGCGTATAGCCATGCTCTGATATCAACATGTCACGCCCCGATCTTCTGCAGGCTAATCGGCAGTCCCCGCTTGACGCCAATCACCTCGACATCGCTCCCGCGGGACGATCGCTTGATCCATCTGGACGTGATGCCGCACGAGCGTAAGTCGCACCCGTGCAAGGCCGTGGTCCATGCTGGCGGTAAGAGGTCTAAGCCACAGAGTTGCACGAATTGTCCGAGTGCAAAGGAAAAATAAACGCATAGGCGATTGGTAACAAGTTCACAGAGTCGTCAATAGCGAAAGCATTGAATAACACAAGTATTGAAGTAAAATAAACTCTTTATTGATATTGAACAAGTGTTACAGGCGGCGCATGACCGAGATTACAAATCGCTCAAGCCTCTCTCTCTGAAACAGTAAAAGCATGCCAAGTGGCTACATTTGTGGAATGATAGGCGATGTTCCAACATTATGTCCTGTATTGTGCTTCAGTTCCGGACGCAACGCTCCAAGGCTCCAGAGTGAACTTCATGCCTTAGCACGCACGAAGGAGGCATCTGCACCGAACGAGGTTCTCCCGTACCCAGCAAGCAATCTGGTGGGTTATCGGTACATGAATGCATTGGTGGGGAGGCTACTCGCCCGTTCGACAAATTCAAACACGTTATATATGTTTCTTGCACCATCTATTGAGTTATCTTTCTAATCTTTCCTTAGGATCAGTTTTATGGCAATGATGAATAGACTAACTCATGTGGTAGTGCGCTGTGCGATATAAGAGAAAATATTGTGAGACTTACCAACTTACCATTTGTCCTTCCCTGTCCAAGGCAAACCAAGTTAATTCAAGCACGAACATATATATAAAATTCAGGGGCAATAGCATATACAAAAATGAGTGTTGTGAGCGTGATTATGTTTCGGGTGCATGAGTTACATAGATTATAAGGCGTGTTGCAGAAAACAGTAAAGTGCTCCATATGTACAAGTGTGTTATACTCATGATCGTTCAAGTATTTCATATATTTTCGATGCGATGCAATGACTCGCACGTGGATTGCCGCTAAGTGTAGCGCCCCGTTCCCCCGGTGCGGGAAGCGCGGCTAAGAAACACAAGACGGTATAGTTCGATCGGGATAGATTGAAACAAGAACTCATCCTCGTTATGGATTTGTTTCTTCAGAATTGATTCCCATATTCAGTGGACCGTGCCCCTGGGATCGACTTAGCGGCAGAGTCAGGAGGGACCTCTCCGCTGCTATCTTTTATTGCCTCGGATTTCGATGTCGCTTGTTGCTTTCGTGCTTTGAGTTGGTTTTGGGATTTGCTTATTTTCCTTGAACGGTTTCGATGGTTTTCATTGTTTTCGTTCATTGAACTGCACTTCAATTC
Source organism: Iris macrosiphon (assembly GCA_036927795.1). NCBI lineage: Eukaryota > Viridiplantae > Streptophyta > Magnoliopsida > Asparagales > Iridaceae > Iris > Iris macrosiphon. The sequence goes on along the minus strand of JAYESA010000015.1, from coordinate 20,812,571 downwards.
CGAGATTGAAAAAGTGAAAGAGTATTGATCGAGCTGTTCGTAATGCAGGTGAACGAGCAGTAGGCGGCTTGCGAGTGGAGTCGTGAAGCGCCTCTTTCCTTCTCCCTTCCAACAATCTAAGTGAGTGGCTACCAACCCGATTAGCTAGCCCTGCTTCCAGTCTTCATAACTAATAACTCTTTTATTCTGTTGCCCCGATCAAATGATACCAAGTAATAATAAAAGAAACCAAGATAAAAAGGGGAATATATTTGGTTATTATGCTTGTCAATCAAATATGTGAACTGTTATCTTATTATATGCCAGTTCGTGCAAATGTTCTATAAATTGTGCTGAGAATGGATCATGTCTTGTATATGCATAATTGTTCAGGGAGGCTATGCAAAATGAATTATGCATTACTGCTTGTCGTGTACTCGTGTTCTTGCACTCATGTTGCCTCAAATGCATGACTTGTTAACTTGTTAATCGTGTTCGATCATGGACAACTTGTGCACAAGGTATTGGTTCTGCGGACGGTTGCTGGGGCACTGGTATCGATCCGATCCGGGCGAAACTCGTGTGTAGTCGTCGTGTTCGGGACAGGATAGTTTGCAGCGCAATCGTGTACTCTCGTAGCATGCTATCATTGTCCTCGGCTACGTCCATTATGGCAACCATGCCAGTGATCATCGTGTATATTTAAACCTGTTGTAAACTAACTTGTGTCTTCGTGGCAAGGAAGGCATGGTAAGTATTGTACAGGTAATTCAGACGGGCAGGTAAAATCTACCGAACGGTGGCAAGTTCATTTCAGTATCATACATATATACTGTTGCTTGTAAATGAACTAAGGCAAGATAGAAACCCACAAAAAATATGCATGCTTCATTTAAACAACGTGTTGATTGGTATAGTTCGGTTAGCTCGCCTTCACCAGTATGTTTCGACATGCTGACCCTCGTTGAAACAGGTTCTCCGCACTAAGGCGAACCGAGCGAGGAGCCGAAGTCGTCTTCCCGATCCAGTCCAGCTGTTGGCGCATCCTGATCGTGCCGCATTTTGAAGTACTTGAAGAGAAGGAGCTTGCAACTTTCCATACACAATGCAGCTCCGTGGCAAAGCCGTCCCCCAGCCCGGAGGTCTTTATCATTTTAAAGTTTATAAAGGGATGTAATGTATAGGACCGCTATCTTATTTTGAGTCAACACTTTTGTAAGCCCGTGCGGTAATCTAGTTGACTCATTCAGGAGTTTGTAACAGATGTTCATTATCAATAAAGAGAACTTTTCCATGTTTCAAATCTGTGTTTCAATTTATCTGCGTACTCTGAATATGTGCTTGTTATGCAAATCATTAAAGCCTTGTGCGGGCGCAACCCCAGGCCCGCACGGCGGTCACGATTCGGGGGACGCCTCAGTGATTCTACGGAATTGGGTCGTGACACTAAGCGAGGATGACTTATCTATATGAACATGACTCGCTGGCATAGCCATAAAGGACCAATTTTAGTCAATGACGAGGATGAAATATAATGAGAGTACAGGATGTGCTGTAAAGCATCCCGTCCATGCACAAAAAGACTAAACAGGGAGTTCTATTCCGGATCGGATCGGCCCCGGTGCCCCGGAGACCGTCCGTGGAACTTGGATCCGAAGACCCACTTGTTAACAAGTTGTCCGTGACAGGAAGTCTCTAATCTTTGGGCCTCTGGTCAGGTACATGATCAAGTTCAAGACATGATATACATCAGGTACAAGTTCGAGGCATGATTGTTCACAATTGTATATCGATTCCCAAGCCAGTTAACTCAATATGGGACGAGTTTTGCTCCACGAGCTGTAACTTTTGGATTATTAACTTGGTACAAATTTTCTGGTTCGGGAATTACCTTGGCGACCTAACGGTCCCGAATACTTTTAGGTTCATACTTGCACGAAATGACTATTCGATAGTCTTCCGGGGAACTTAGATGAATGCAAGACAATGTAGTATTTACTTATTTTTGGCATACAAATTATATGACAAGTATTGAATCGAGGCAACGAGTACAAGTTAACATATAAGCATGCAAGCATTGCATTTTTATTAAAACATAAGCATTTACGTTGGCTCGGGCCTAAGGGTAAGCCGAGGAGTGAAACCATAAAGGGATATACCGAGCGACATAATCTAGGGTCGTGCAGTATAGCAAGTGAACAGTGCACTACTGAGTACACGTATCTCGTTCTACTCAAGGCATAGCGGGATCTAGTTGCACAAGGCAAAGGTAACATGCAAGGGTCTATTTATAAGCAATATTTTATTTTCATGTTCTAACACAAGCAATACAAGTTGAGATTATTCCTTTAGCTAGATGCGTTGTATTCTTTATTAGCATGCATGGGGTGATTCACCTAGCGACTAGCATGTATCGTCCATATTTTAAGTGTGCTGGCTAAGCAAAGACAATTTCATCACAGCCACCCACCTTAGCGATGATCCGCCTCGGTCGAGCGATACTCTGAGCGAGCCTCTGAAAGCCTAAGCCGAAACTCCTGAAGGGCCAAGTCTGGAAATTCTTTTGCCTCAAACGAGTATTCTCGCTGAACAAAGCTGGTCGGATCATTTTTCTTTTGCCGTTTGAATCGGCAGTCCGCTTAAGCAGAACGGGTCATTACAAGCAGCAGCTAGGAGCATACAACAAGAGTAGCTAGAGCAATGTATACAACAGTAGGATGAGTGCCCTTAGTGTCATGAATTGGTGTACCAAAGTGAATGTGTATGTACATTATTGGATAATCGAGATATTGTGTGTAGGTAATAAGTGTATACTTGTATACAGATGAGTATCAAATTAGGTAGTATCAATGTAGAGATGAGGGATTAAAGGGGAACATCAGCAGGAGCAGTAACCTGGTGTTAAGGAAGGCTTAACTTGGGAGTAGGTATCAGTTGTAGCATATTAGGAAACTAAGTTATTGGGTGTCAGTGGTAAGTTAGTTAGTATATACCTGGCTAATATGGTAACTATTAGTATTAAAAATAATTATTACTAGTATAAGTATAAGTATAAGTATATATATATATATATATATATATAGTACATGATAATATTTACTAGTATAGTTAATACTCATGACTTAGAAAACCAAGGGAGACCTAGTATCATTTGGTAACCACTAACATAGCCTTGTTTTAGACTTAAAAGCAAGATACAACCCTATAATCAGGGTATTAGTCTAGTGTGACCTAGTGTGGACCTAGAAACTCATACTAGTGCATTTTAACTCATTTATCATCCATTTTACACATAAATGACATTGATACTTAATATATAGGTTGTGTGACACCATCTTGAGCATCGAGAGACATACCTTGCTCAGAACCTCAGACGAGTACATCTCTCTGTTAGTTTTTATTTTATGATAGTGCATATATCACTTGTTCTAGAACTGCGTACTTGATACTGACACTTGGTTACACGAACTGGTACTATATTGATTCCGTCAGGAGGTGTTATCCCTTATCGTGTTCAACGGGTACTCCTTACACATGTATTTCATTGTGTGCATCGGGTATTATTTTATGTGCTTCTTGTGCATCCACAATTTCGTGTGCTAGTATGACTATATCGTATTCATGTGCGTAACGTATCGTGATTGGATCCATGAGTATTGGTTGGGGAGCTGGGAGTAGAAGTTGGTTATGTGATCAAGCCCTTTTTATCTCATGTGTATGTCGATTATACACCTCACGTATAATCGAGTTATCTTTATACCTCATGTGCAACCTAAGCCGATCACATAACGAACTTTTTCTCTAACCACATAACTAGTATTTCTATTCTTCTACTTGCACTTATTTCCATATTTTCAGTATTTACTTTCCGGTTCCTTATTGTGATTATTTGCCTGTTCTCACATGCATTTTCATTTTTAATACTTGTGCATCTTGTATCTTTTCTATTACTCCTTATATATGCTCGATTATGTATTTGAAACTGCTTTCAGAGGTATGTACTTCGCTCCAATCCTGACTGGATATATTTTTCAGATGATTGGCTAGAGGAGTTGTGTCCCACTTATTATGGCCCACAGAATGGTGAGACACTAGAGGATACTCCCCTAGAGCAGGAGGAGATAGTACCGGTGACCGAGGAGGCCTAGTTATATAGTTTTGGACTTAGCATGTATATATTATTTCAGACTATGGTTGTATTATGATTCTCTTTCTTTCGTTATTTCCATTCGTGCTCTATCTTCCCTAGTTTACATTATGATTGAGTATAGTTAAATTATCAGATACCATATTGTTCCTCCATTTGGAGTTGAGATGATTGACAAACACACTTAATTATATTGCGTGAGATATTTAGATAGTTATATTGCCCAAACAACGTTCTACCGCTGATGTTGCGGCGTAGGCTGGGCGTACCCATGTACTTGTGTCCGAATATTCGAGTGCGGGTCGTGACACACGGGTATGGTAGGGGCGTATAGCGGGGATCGCTACCTACGCTGCTTGTGGTGCCACCATCCCAGACTATAGTCCATAAAAATGTATTAACGATTTGTCACATGGAATAACATGGTAAGCCTTGTGCAGGTGGACGCTACAGTCGCAGGTAAAAGTCACCGAATGGTGATATATTTATTTCAGTCATTTCATATCTATTGCATCTTGTAACTTGAATTAAGACAAAGATAGAAAGACCACAATAATAACTTGTATGCTTCATATGAATACTGTGTCGATTTGGTTAGTTGGATTAGCTCATCCTCACCGGTACTTTTTAAAGTACTGACCCTCGTTGTAGCAGGTCCCCCGAGTCAAGGCGACGCGGTGAGGAGCTGAAGCTTCTTCCCCCAACCAGTCTATTACTCGGCGCACTTCATTCGTGTCTTTTGAAGCTTGTACAAATTATTCCAAAGCTCGTGCACACATTCTATGCAGCTCCGAGGCAAGGCGATAGCTTTGCCTGAAGTGTCTATTATATTTTAAAGTTCTAGTATAGAATGTAATGTATGAAACAACTATCTCATTTTGCGTCCATCTTGTAAGCCCGTGAGACACCCCTTTACTTTGAGTCAAGAGTTTGTAACAAAGATGTATATTATCTATAAATAGAACTTTTCTTCGCTTCAATGTGGTTATTTAACTTGTGCACTCTGCTGTTGTATTTTTATACATATCATTATGTTAGGCCTTGTGCGAGCGCGCCTTACGCTCGCACGGCATCACGTCTCGGAAGACGAATAACGATTATGAGGAATCGGGGCGTGACAGGACTGAGTATTCCACCACGTGTCATTTACGAATACATCAAATAATTCATTTATCTAAACTCTTTTACAGTACAGTATTTATACTAGTATGTCTGTTCCTAACCATGTTCCAAGTGTTTGCATGAATCTTAAAGAAAAAGAAAAAAATGTTGATTATGAATCATAAATCATGACTTTACTTACCACATCCGTAATCTCCGAACATATTAAGTCCATATAATCTAAAATGTAACCACATGAAATAAGTCTTATTTTTTTATTTATTCTTGTTATATTTTGTGTTATATTATACCTATTTTATTTTCCTAAAACAACTAAAGGAGCTAAATTAATTATCATATATAAATACATCAAATAGTTCATCTAAACCCTTTTACAATAAAGCTATGTGCAAATTTGGGTAAAATTTATATAGATCTAGATTATACATGTATTTGGCGATCAGGGATCGGACCATACCCTCTCGAAGTCGAGTATGGTCAGAATAAGGTACATGAGGTTCAAATAACATACCTAAACCTAACATCATGGATAACAATATATATTGGTTAATTTGCACAGTGGCATAGCCAGGATTTCAATTCAGGAGGCACAATACTTACTATTAAAATAATAATAAATTATAATAACACATTTATAATGTGGCTCTTGTCTGCTTGAAGCAGCTTGTTTTCGAGATTTATTGAAAATTTTGAATAGTGTATTTTTTTTCATTTGAAAAATATTCAATTGTGAAATATTAGTGTGCAATTCAAATTTTGGAGTGTCTGAATGCCTTTTGGCTAAAAATTCCACAAACAATATGCACATTTAGACATTATAGTTGCATAAAAATTTACTATTACTAAATGGAAGAGCAAATACTTGAAAAATAATTTGAAATCTTATCTCAATAAAATTTCTTGCACAGTTGCACTGTAGAGGAAGAAATGATATGGGTTGTAAAGGAATAAAATTGCTTGCATTGTCTGGTTGGTTTCTTTCTTGTTGCTGTTTGTTTTTCTGAAACCTTCTGTGGTGGTCGGTAGAAGAAATAAACGAGGGGTTGAAGCCTTCAACTTGAAAGATAGAAGAGTGTAATGTCTTTGATGGGTCCCTACTCCCTAGTAGCATGCTGATGGAAGCAATGATTATTGACTGCATCACGCCTTCTTGAAGGACAGAAAAAAATGAGTGTCTTTGATAGGTGCCTACTCCCTAATATAATAGGCTGCAGGGGCCAGAGACTATGATATTTGATGGTCATGGTGATAGACCACAGTTACAAGTTATACAAGTAAATATTTCTTTATATATATACCAACAAATATTGACTGTAGCCTGTAGGAACAAAACAACCTATGTCTGTAGGTTGCACTCCTTACAAGCAAGATACAACCTGAGTTACAGCTACACGCCTGCTAGAGCTGCCTACATCTGTACAATTTTTTTTTTCCAGAAGGCACAGTCGCGTCCCCTCGGCACCGATTGCCTACGCCCCTAAATTTGCATTTGAATACATCCAATTTTTACATAAGCTTGATACAGTAGCAATTTGTAATATAAATAGTTGTAGAAATATCAATTATGTCAAAATGTGAAAGTTGAAGGTATTTAAGTGTAAATTAAATAATAACAAAAATAATAATACGATCCGGTTATTAGGTAGGTTTGAGAGCCCTAAATTCCTCAATCTCAAACCCCCAATTCTAAGAGTGCAATTTTTTATTTTTTTGAGATGAACTAAAAGAATGCATTTTTATTTTTGTTAAACTTACACAAATTAGTATACATCCACGCACGTACGTATTTCTATATCTATTAATTATTTTTTTTTTACCTGGAAAAAACAAAAGTACAGAAGAATAAATTATATTCTAAATTATTTTTTAATATATAATTATCTAACATCTTTGATGAACAATTTTAATTAGCCAAGTTATATAGCAACGTATTTGGAAAAATCAGATTTTCTATAGAAGTATTGATTAAGGCAAAGAAAAGGGACAGAAAAAGAAGAGGGAGAGAAAAGAAGAAGAAGAAGGGAAAAGGAGGGGCGATGGCGTCAGGAGGGGGAGGAGGAGAGACGGAGGAGGATCTCCTCATGAAGAGCTTCATGGCCGAGGTCAGCGAGGTCGAGAGAGACAGCGAGGTCCTCAGGTGACGACAATATGCTTTCGATTTCTCGACGCTTTGTTTTTTTTTCCTCTTGAAATTAATTACGACGTATCAAAGCATGCGCCGTGTCCGCGTCCCCGTGTCCTTGCCGTTGCGTGTAGTGTTCGCGTCCGTGCAACATGGGCCATGGGGTCATGCTGAGCATCTGTTCGGCAATTTGGATAAAATATACGTCAAAGCAGACAGATTTGGCTGCACCGGCGTTGCGTACTAGGTTTTTGACAGGTGCAGAATGTTTGTGTAAGTCTAGGTTGAACTGGAAATTACAAACATATGTTCTTGTTATACTCAAAGTGCACACTGACAAGGGGTTGTTTGGGAGTTCTGGAAGTAGTATGAGTTTTGTAAAAGATGACAAGAAGACAGAGTTTCGTAAAAATCCAAAATCCGATAAGATTGGAATTTTTGTTGGCTCTAGTTTAGATGGCGTTTTAGAGTTAAGAAATGGAGTTTCATCCGAGTAAAAAAAAAAAAAAAAAAGCGCACGAAAGTACCAATCTTAAATTACTTAATAGTTTGGAGGACTAATTCCACTAAGCCCTAATTTTAAATTTTTTAGACAGAATAGAACCAAGGATACCGCAACCCAATTTCATTGATAGTAAAGCAATATTTAGTAGTACAAGATAAATACGAACCATATATTAAGTTATTAACTAGATAGAAAAGTTCAAAATTATTAACTATATAGAGAAGGTCAAAATTGAGAAGATAGAATCCAAATAGAAGCGACTCATCAAATAGACAATTGAGCACCACCAAGAACATCTATATACAAATTTGGCATTGTAGTATCAATCCCCCATAAACCATAAACAATGTAGATGACCAGAGCAACAAGGGAGAGCCCTTTATCAACAACTATAACGAGAAGCACTTTCATTTCTTAGTTGAGATTTCTGAACCCCTGATCAAACTTTTACCCCAAAATATTGCATCTCCTTGGGACATTAGAAGAGAATTAGGATCAACGTACTTTGTGTTGAATATCTTCTAAGTTCTTTCTTGCTAAGCACCAAAATATTTTCATTATATCAAAGTCACTGGCAAGTAACGAATCACCAGGACGGTAAAAGGTTCTCCAAGAGGTCCAAGATTTCACTAGGTCCACAAGCCCATTGGTTATACCGCTGACATTATTAAACTTCTTCCATAGAATCCTGACAAAGTTGCAATGGAGGAGGAGATTAATTGATTCTCATCTTTCAAACGTAGCATGCAATTATTAGAGTCAAAGCAAATCCCTTCTTTTTCAAGTTGTATACAGTAAGAAGTTTATTGTTAGTTGCGTACCACATCAAGTTTTTGACCTCAAGAGACTGGACCTTTCCATATTTCTTTTATAGGTGACCAAGCTTCAACAATTGAGTTTATTACACTGTACAGAGATTTAACATTATATGAATCATCACTAGACCATTTCCATCTCCTGACATTGTCTTTCAAAGATAGAGAAATACTAAGAAGTGATGCAAACAAAGTTTTTTCATTTAACTTGTGATGATGACCCTCCTGAAGTGGTAACCAATGTCTAACCACCATCCCGTCCAAGTTCCTTAATTTGCATAATTGCATAAAAATTAGGATATAATTAAACAAAACTATATATATCCTCCACACCAAGCATCTCTTTCCAGAAAATGATGGTAGTTCCTTGCCCACATCTGATGACAATGTCTTAAGAACCCCTCTCTATAAGGAAAAGACAAACCCTTGACTGCATGATCCATACATGTTTGAGTAATGGTTAAACTTAATAAGACTACACAAGGGAAAAATCTAAATCTCATAGATGCTTCCATCTCGAAGCCCCCCTTTTCTTTTCCAAACTCTGTTTGCAAAAAAGGCCCAAGTTGTCACAACCCAAAACCCATGGTATTTTGGATCTCAAATTGCAACTTCTGCAAATTGTTAATATTTCTTCTCACCATCATAATCATGCTATATCACAGAATCATTACCATAGCACATATACAATTCTTCAAATATTTATGGGACAAGAATATAAGGTGCTTACTTTTTATTTTCAATTTCCACTTCGGAAATGATCCATATAAAGATTTCCCTAGAGGTGGCATAGCTGCATAACTATTAAGTAAAGGTGATAGCAATCAACATTTCTATCTAAAAGTAATATTGTTATATATAGGGTTAACTTCTACTGAACATTGTAAAATTTATCACTATTACGTTATCATCTTGGTAAGTAACATGGCCTGTGATCATCTTGGTAAGTAACAAGGCTTCCATAATTGATAGTAGTGGCCTCTATCATACTGCTCATTTTACTGTGTTACCTTTAAAAAATGATTCATTCTTTTTTTTTTTTTAAATTCATCTTATTTCAGTTCAAGTAACACTTATTAACCATTACAGGATTCTTTCATGCTTCAAACTGAATCCGTTTGAGCATCTCAACTTATCTTTTGATTCATCGGCTGATGACGTGAAGAGGCAATATCGAAAGGTGAACTTAGAAAGCTGCAATTTTTTGTCGGTGGTTTTTGGTGCCTTCTTTTGCTATTATAACTTTATAAGGCTCTTGTCTGCTCTACCTTTTATTTTTTGCAGTTGTCATTGCTGGTACATCCTGATAAATGCAAACATCCTCAAGCTAAGGATGCATTTGGAGGTAGTTTTGATGTCCTTCTGATTTATTGGATGTAGATTGAAATTAGTATCTTAGTGTGATGTTGTATCTTCTCATGTCTTTAGTGCAACCCTTACAGCCCTTCTTACAGTTTTCATTATTGAACTCAGTCACATGTGAGTATTAAAGATAAGATGTTTCATAACTTAAACATTAGTTTATCTAATGCATTCAAATGAATGGAATGGATGTTTCAATTGGATACTTAGAGTATTTTGTACTGTAGCTACCCCTCATGATACATTGGCTTAGTAATTTTTTTATTTTCATCTATTTTAACTTATGTAATTCATGAGTAAGCTAGCTGCAGTTCACTATTTAAATCTTGTCAACTTCCTTCTATTTCTAGGCTTCAGCATTAGTCTAAGTTAATTTTGGAGGCTTGCTCTTTACTTACATAAGCTTAAGGTACATAAATTAGTCCTAATTACTAACTGCTAGCTGGCCTCTTAGATTGTTTGTAGTCCTTTGTTGCCGTAGCTGCCTCAATCACAAAGGGATTAATATTTTAAGGTGTCAAGTGCAGGTTGACTGTTGATTGTAAAAACGTGGTGAACATTTGCTTGGAGCCTTCTCGACTTATAGTTGTGTTCTATAACTAGCCAAGTTACGATGGATTGGGCTGTTAGGACTTTTCTGTAAATCAATGATTCAAAATTACTTCAATATGAATGTCAGGAACATGAAGATTGATTGCTAAATTGACCTGATTGAACAAGGCAATACTCATTGGTCAAACATGTATGATAATAGTGCTGGCCTATTTTAAAAGATGATTATCCAGGGGCTTGTATAATCATATTATATTTGAGTAATATAGGTTAGTTTGATGGCTGTTCTTTTTACAATGAAGGTTTATCTTGGAAGAGTTACATCTTTGCGTTAGTCATTTGCAGATTTAATTACATGTTTCATGCTGCTTCTAGAATGGATTAAATGTATGGTTATTTATGCCCAAGAAATAGGACAGGGATAAGCCTAGTGGTCAATGTTAAAGTTGTTAAGTGGGTGCTAGTCATTTAGGTTTCTAAATCCCAGAGTTAGAATTGCTAATCCAGGCGTAGTTGTTGGGATATTTAATGGTTGTTGTACCTTGGGTTTGAGAACACAGTACATGATGGAAGCTTACCTATACCAGAATCAACATTCTGGTCAAATTCCAATTTGATCTCCTATCAGGTAGTGTTTGGGTATGACGTTTCTTGGAAGCAACCTAAAAATTCCTATTACTTGATTGGCCCATCATAAATTAGTTCAAAAGTGAGGTTTAGCTGATAATAGCATAAATGCTCACATTTAGTTTGAGAAAACCCCGAGCTGAACTCTTTTAGTGAATGGATGAAATATGGATTATCTCAGATCAGATTCCATGTCTCATATTTTGGTCAAGCTGATAAAAGCACAACTAGTTCGCACTTAATTTGATAAAACCCACCGCATAATCTTATCCATTTCTTTCTTGGTGTCGCATCCATGCTATTTCAATTGGCCGTTCCTACCAGGCTGTCAACAGGTTGGGTTTGGGTTGGATTTTTGTTGATTCCGGATCCTACCTCATAATTTTTTGTGTTCACGAGTATTTATCCGAATCTGACCTGACTCTGTTCGGGTTTTATTTTTAGTATCAGAAACCCGACCCAACTGACTGTGATCCGAACAAAAAATATTTCACTAGAATGTTGATGGAGAGGATCGATCCCAGGACCTTAACATCGTATCTTTAAACCTTAACCATCTGCTCTAACATCAAATTTTCGTCTATATAGAAAGCATTTACATATTTAACCAAAATCCAAACCAGACCCAATTTTTTTTCCGGGTTTCATATGTTGTACCCGAACCCAACCTGAATTCAATTCAGGTTTTATTTTTTGCATCCAAACCCGAATGTTTGACTAAAATTCAGTTCAGGTTAACGGGTTATCCATTACCATTGACAGGCCAACCTACCACGCTGCCGCCCTATGGCTTAGCATATGTTTGCAGCTTGTAAGTAAAATCCTTAAAGGTGTAATTTGATTAAAATTTTAATAATATATTCTTACAGTTTCATCTAAAACTAAACAACATGGTTACTATATTTAGAAATATAACAGTTTATGATTGCGAAATATTCCTGGAATCATTAAATACAGCACAGTTTCTAAAACACACTAATTTAACATTGTTTCATAAACACCACTGCTAAACCCATGTTTTTAGTGTTTTTAAAATCCATTTGGACAGACCTTAAGGATCCAGATACGTTATATTTTGGCTATTTCGATTTTCGAATCATAGTTGGAGGGCGGAGACACGCAAAAACTATCGAGATCAACAAATTCAAAACCATCATAGACTCCTGTAATTGCGGAAACCGCTATTTATAGGAAGGGTTCGGAATGTTAGCAATTAATTTTGGGAATCATGTTTTTACTAATCATAAATCTTAATGCGGAAACGTAAAAACGTACCTTTGTCCATTTCGTAATTCTTGAAGAAGAAAGCGATATGATTTTGAAGATGAACTTTATGCGAGATGTTTGATCTCTGGAAATCGTCTCACACCAACTCCTCAACTTTAGTAAGACGATTATGATTTTCTGATGTCTTTTTGGAACAACAAGACACATTATATAAACATCCATATGGTGTCTTTTCTGAAAATACAATTTCTAGAAGTTGTCTTTCACAAAAAATCACAATGCTTCATTGTGTCAATTCCAAAGATTTACAACTCTTCCCAAATGCTTCTAGACAACAAATGGGTGTATGCCTATTCGTAAATGTGTGTGAGAGGAATTTTTCCTATATTCCAATAATGTCTTTCCTCCCATAAAAAAAATTTAATGACTTCTATTATTAACCAACATATCAATTTATATTATCACGTGAGACATAAATTCTTACATTCTCCCACTTGGCCAATATGATAAGACAATTGATAGGATCTTAAGTTTAAACCTTGATATGGTTAATTCTTAAACATCATAGTGACAGATTTACTAAGGTGAGTCATGGCAGTTGTAAGTCAATCAAGAGACAAACTTTTCTTCCATGTAGAACACCAATCAATATGATCCATAAGTTAGAAGTTAACGTTCTAGTCCAACATTAGAGTCTTAAACAAGACATTCCTGGTCAACATTCATCTAAAATATTACTTCTACAATATTTGTAAAAATAGGAAAAATAATTCAGAAATATATATTGATGATATCTTAAATCACAAATATTACATAAAGATTACAACAATGACTTTCAATTCTTACTACACATAAGACCCATTCTTTCAACATGTTCATAAAAGGTCTTCGGTTGTAGTCCTTTAGTAAGTGGATCCGCTATCATGAGTTTTGTATTCAAATGTTCTATGGACAATTGTTGTTTCTGAATGTTTTCTTTGATAGATAAATATTTCAACTCTATGTACTTGGCACCCTTAGAATATTTGTCATTCTTAGAAAAGAAGATTGTTGTTACATTATCACAATAAAGTTTCAGCGGCTTGGTAATACTATAATAGTGTCGACAACTCCAAGTCCTGAAATGAATTTACACAGCCTTAATGCTTGAATTGTGACGTCAAAGTACGTCACAAATTCTGCTTCCATAGTAGACAAAGCTATGATGTTCTGCTCACACTCTTCCATGAGATTGCTCCTCCCGCCAATAGGAACAAATATCCAAAAGTGGATTTTCTGGTATCAATGCATTCAACAAAATCTGAAACCGAGTAACCAATAACTTCAAGGTGGTCAGATCTTCTATATGTGAGCATGTAGTACTTTGTCCTTTGTAGATACTTGAGAACTTTTTTTGCAGTTTTCCAATGTTTAATTCAAGGATTGCTTTGGTATCTGTCTAAAATACTATTACCAAGCCGCTGAAACTTTATTGTGATAATGCTTGCTTTTCTTGGTGTTGTGATCTAGAAGAGTAAACTCTATTAGATGGGTTATCAACACCTCTACTGTCACAATTTGTACTGAGTTGATATATACAGTTTGTTGTACATTTTAAGTGGCCAATTGCTGTTGGATCAAACTGACTGGATGATTACTTTGCCATTTGTTACGCAAAATTATACCAGATGTATAATTTAATTATTTTAAGGAAAAAGCTAATCAGTTAATTCAGCAAGTTAGCAAGTCTTTATGAGATTTTTTTTTTATAAATTTAGATTTGTGTAAGATGATAATTTGGTACACAAAATATTTAGGTAGTAGGCTCATTCATAGTGTCCCACTTGGCTTAGGATCCTGGCTTACAAACCAATAGTGACCCACCTCGAAGCTCTGCCCGTTAATATGAGGACCTCAATCCTTTAGATAGAAATACCCTCTCACTAAAGCATCCTATTATTCTATTATTCTCTATTCTTTTGCATGGTACTAGAACTCGTACGAATTTTCTAAATCCTAAACTCTTACCTTCCCCAAAAGATTGCCACCTTAAAGCCATAACTACCCATCTTCTGTCATGTCCCGATTTCGTCGAATCGATAAGTCACCACTGAACGTGATGTCGTACAAGCCTAAGTTGCGCTTGTACAAGACATGTTTGTATGCATTTTGAAATATCGTTATTTTTATAGAAGTTTGTAGCAGATAAAACAGAGAAATTGAATAACAACATAACACAGAAGAAATAATACTTTATTGATAATTTACACTAGTAACATAAGCTTTTAACTACCGAGTAGAAGAGTGTCGAACTTGGCTTACAATTTTGAAACAACAAAATGTGTTACATCGTTCTATATATTATATCCTTTTATAACAATAAAGTAAAACACCTTAAGTAAAAGTCTTCAAAATGAGATTTGGAAGCTTCAAAGTATGAACAAAGCTTCTGCACAACTGGATAAGCCTTTAGCACCTCTGTACGTCGTCTTGACTCCCAGCGCCTGTGGAGACGTGGGTCAGTACATTAAAAATCCACTGGTGAGTGCTGAGCAACGAATTAATCCAACTCACCAAAATTAACACAACAATCATGTGAAGCATACAAGATTATTAGCGATCTTTTTATCTTTTCTTAGATCCATTAACAATTCATAAGATATGAATGTAACAACATAATATGTTTCACCAAAAGGTGAGTCTTACCCATTTGTCTTTTTATGCAACCAAGACCCTAGTGTTCTCTTCCACTACATGATGCAAACCTAACAATCACCAACACCTTTTAACAAAAAGGCGCTAGGCGGTCGGACATCCACCGCCTAGCTCCTAGTCCGTCTAGACGGCCGCTTAGATCTAGGCGGTCAACTCACTTAAAAAAATTCCAATTTTCTATTTATTATTTCATCTAATAAATAAAGCTCTTGTCTATATAAGTCATAAGTGGCTACTATTGTGCTTAAAAGACCCAAATCTTTTCTCTCAAAAAAAAAATCAAAACCCTCTCTTCTTTCTATGTAGTGCACGTGTATCAACAAAAAGAAGAAAACAAAGAGTTTCAAAATCCTTCTCTTCTTCCTATGCAATACATGAGTATCAAAGCAAAAAAAAAGAGTTTCAACTTTCAGCATCCTTCTCTTCATCCTATACAGTACATGAGTATCAAAGCAAAAAAAAAGAGTTTCAACTTTCAGCATCCTTCTCTTCATCCTATACAGTACATGAGTATCAAAGCAAAAAAAAGAGTTTCAAATTCCTTCTCTTCTTCCTATGCAGTGCAGGAGTCTTAAAGGCTGCTTAACAAAAAGTCTTAAAAAAGAAGTAGAACTTCACTAGAGAGGCTCGCGGAGAGGAGGGAGTCGACGTCGTGGAGAGGCTCGGGAGGGAGGGAGTCGACGTTTGTCGCTGTCGGTCGGAGGGACCCACGGGTGGCCGACGGTGGTAGAGGTTGGCGAGAGAGACTTAGTGTCGTCGGGTGCTGCAGGTAAGTAGGTTTTTTTTAGGATAACTTCTACTCCTCTTCGAGCACTTCTAGGCGGCCGTCCACCCGCCTAGCGTAGCCTATATGACCGATTTTGGTTGCTTTTTATGCGGCCCGCTTAGGCTGTCGATTTCGGCTGAAACCTAGGCGGCCCATGGGCTCCCAGCGCCTAGGCGCCGCTTTTTTCCAACTTTTAAAACACTGTTGTGTCATATCGTGTCCTAGAATATTTTCTAGAGTCGGTCTTCTACGTTTTATTAAATGTTATCATCAGTCGAGAACTAGTTCCTAATAATATTTGACTTAAGTCAAATTAGACCGATTATCGTTCCAAGACTAACTCTAGAAATTTTAGAAAGCTTCCGAGAGTCTCCTCGGTATTTTTTGACCAAAAAACAATTCAAATACAATTTATAACCACCTAGTGCAAACATTCGTATAATTCACATTATGTCTCCCTCGGTGCACATACTCACACCGGAAGTCCCAACACAGATAAATATATCTCATAATTATGAAATTGTAGGAGAAGTTTGCAAGAATTCTTAACCAAGTTGCTTACTTTGGTATGTCGAGTAAGCATATTTAAATTGTGTTCCAAAACAACACTTTTTAGAATATCAATTTGTTAATTAAAAGTTGAAAAATTAAAACATAAACAAGCAAGATCGCAAGGCTTTATGTCGTCATATGACTTTCTTTTGTAAGGGGTATGCCTAAAAATAAGTATATGGTTTATGTATTAGCTATTCAAATTACACGAAGTGCTTATTTTTAAATAAAATGCCAAAATTGAGCAACGATTATATTTTGGGTTCAGATATTGAACAAACCCTTAAGTACTAAGTATTATATTTCAAATGAAATTTTATTTACTAGACTCTAAAAAAATGAAAACATATAATAAGGTTTATTATGAATTCCTGATTAAATTAATTCCATTTGGTCGAGTAGCCAAATTTTAGGCCCCGATGCTATACTCGAACTTGACTTAAACTATTTTATATACTTTGCCTTGGTTTTTAAATGGTCGATAGCGACGCATTTGCAATAGGTATATGTGAAATTTTAATTTAATAAGCCTAAAATAATTTGAAGCGGATAAAGGAAACTTACTATTAATATTTTCAAATGATTGTTTCAAAGCTTCTTTTTCTTTTTCAAATAATTTAAAAGCTTCCGCTCTACTTGTAGATCTAGAAACTTTTGTGAAATAAGGATTTAATGTACTAATTGCTTGGTCATAATAATTTTCACTCAACAAATGTGAAAGGTTGTTTTTGACAAATAATATATTTTGTTAAATTAGTTTGTTACGAACGGACGAATAAGTAAGTGTTCCTAATGAATAAGTAGAAGTATTGATGCCTAACTATATTTGTCTGAGTGTCAATTGTGTTACTTTTTACCGTAACAAGTAGCATAATACCTCTTTAAAGTTCCACTGCCTTCAATTTTTATTTTATTTTTATTTTATTTTTAATTTTTTTGAATTTTGAATTTTGAATTTTGAATTTTGAATTTTGAATTTTTTGCATTTATTGGACTGTGTAGCTTTAGGTATTGGTTTTTCTGGGGATCTAAGATTTTCTCTCATCATTTATGAAATTTATTTTAGTAAAATAATTTCAATAAATTGCTATACTTGGAAGATAACTATTAATACTTCGATTTTCGGAAGGTGACATTTGTGTCGTTGGTTGTTCGTTTTCTAAAGGATTAACATAATAATTACTATCAAAATTATTATAAACATCGTAACACTAATTGGAAAGAATATTGAAGTGTTTGTTAGAACCAATACCAACATTAGGATTCATACTATATATTTTTTAAAAAAGTACTAAAAACTATTAATCAGTTTAAAATTTCAAACTTAATTACTTATATAGTCTAATATAAAAATAGAATACTTAAACCTCTAACTTGATTTCCTCCAAAGTCGAAGGTAAAATTGTTGCAACTTGGTGGTGGTCAATCAAGTTGAAGCCTGCAAATTTTGATTCTTAGAACTCTTGCGATCTTTTTGGCACTTAACTCTACATAAAGTTGCTAATTTATAGAAGAGAACAAAAGATTGATTGAAAGTGTTAGGAGAGGAAAGAAATTTTATTGTGGTAAATTTGCATAAATTAATCCCTATTTATAGAAATTTTTTAGACGCCAAATGATCATAAATATCCTTGTAATACAGTCATTATAGGGATATTTTGGTCATTTTAGCAAAAAGACCAAAATATCCCTGATTAATGTTTATAAATTGCTAAATAATGAGGATATGTTTATAAACAATCAAATTATAGGAGGGTATTCTGGTAAAAGAATCCCCCAAAGACCAAACAACCCTTATATTATGGCTGTTGAACGGTATTTGACCAAATTGCAGTCCAAACAGCTAAATTACCGTTATATTGGGGGGGGGGGGGGGGTTGTTGTTAAAATGGATGGGGGGTTGTCGAGCCGGGCCGGTCCTGGAGTAAGAAATCCGACCTGGTTGGGTGAACGCGCCAAATCTGGGCCGGTCCAAGCCGGGTTTGACTGTCCTTGAAGTGTTCTTTGGCATTAGCCGGTCTGCGGGCCGTCCGACCCACAACACATTGATTGCTAAACTAGATATAGACTGAATTTTAATTTAAATGTATCTAAAAAGGGATAGAAGTCCATTTTTTTGATTGCGACGTCCTAAACACTTAATAAAATATTTAATTCTTTTTTCTTTGAAATTACATATTTTGGTAGGTGACTATTAGATAAGTTTTGTATAGATCTTCTGTATGAGGCCGACTATTTGGGGTGCAAGCCAGCTGATGCCCGTATGGATGCAAACTTGAAGCTTTTCTCACTTGGTTATGCATCGGACTCTTTGCTACACAATCTTGATTATTATCTGCCTCTTGTAGGAGAGTTGATAAATGTTACTGTCATTTGTCCAAATATTTTATTTTTTGTGAGTAATGTGAGCCATTATATGCATTATACTCGGACATCTCATCTTCAGGTTGTTGAACGTATTTTTTGTTACACATGGCTAAGGTCTTGTGTATCGATCTTCCTCTTCTCTATCATGCTTCTTTTATTTATATGGCTTTAGAGCCTCTTTTGCTCTTATGTTTAGTCCCACATAGGTTTGCGCCGGGGGGGGGGGGGGGGGGGGGTTGATTGTATGTCCCCTTTCCTCTATATATGTAACTCTTTTATCATGAATAATTAAGTCAATCAAGTTGATCCCACTTCTCAACAAAAAGTGTTATAAAGTGAAGTAGAAATAAAATAAATAAATACTAATAATGAAAAAGAAGAAGATCAGACTTTGTATAAAAACTGATGTATATTCTATTTTTACATGCATTCAAACTTGAGTATAGAAAGTAGAAAATAATTAAGAAGTTATTTTCCTGCTCATTTAGCTGGTTGTTTGATTTTAATTTAATCTTTGCGTGAGTTTCTAAGTTTCAAATATGAAATTAATTGAACAGGAAGTCTTCATTGCTTAATGAAATTTCTATGTTGATATTATTTCTCTCTTATTTTTGATATGCACTAATGATCATTATGTTGTACATGGCAGCATTGGCAAAAGCCCAACAGTTGTTACTTGATCCACAAGAAAGGGACTATGTTCTTAGTCAAGTTAATTCAGCAAAAGGTGTGCTTACGAATATAAACTGTCTTTCCCATGACTTGCTACCATGTATTCTACCATTCTTCGGCATGACTTGCTACCATGTATGATTATTGTCCTAGATTTATATTACTTCTTTGTGACATCATTTTCTTGTGTGACGTGCGAACTAGAATTACATTATGTTGACATATGAATCACAGATAACCTTATGGAACCGAAGGCAGTAAATTTCTCATGTATTATCCTTGTACATCAATTTTGTTTGCTTTTTTTTAAATTTATTTTTATAAGGCTGCCTAAGTTTCATCACCATGTGCTGACTTTATGTAATCCAAGATGTTTTTTTTCTTTTCGATTTCTTGATTTCCTCTAGCATGAAGTTACTCATCACTTTGCCCTTCACTTCCATCAAGAACATGATATACTTCATTTCATTAGAAGGAAGAACTCTTATAAAGTAATGTTGTGATTTGCAGAAGAGCTTAGGGCTAAGAGGAAGAAAGACTTACGGAAAGACAATGCTTCTAAAATAAAATCACTGGTAGATGAGGTAACATATAGTTATCCATGCTTTTTATGGATTTAATTGATTTCTGTTGTTCAGTTATTTATTATTCCTGTATTTTTAGCTTATAACTTTCTGGCCCTTCTTGTAGTGAATTTCTTTCAACCTTGATACTAAAATTTCATTTTGTTTAATCCCTATTTCTCATTTTTGTTTACACCTAATCTAGCAGAATATTGGAGGGTTGCTTCTGGGTTGAATTAGCTAAGATTAGCCAAGTATACCAAGAAGGTTGCTATACCTTCCAACTTGCTTCTGACTTTGTTACTAGCGCCTTCCTGTTTATAGGCCTTTACCCATAAATCTGCCACTTATCGAGGACAAGTGGATGTTGTTTTTGCGGAGGTCCTTTTCATGGGAAAGTGATTTGATGATGTCAATAATGATGGTTATGTAACGCTGCGATACTTCTATCATATGGACAACAAGATTGCAACAATTTATTCAATATGATTGAAGCCATCTATTTGTAATTTTTCCAATTGGTAGGCACAAAACCTCTCCAGCTGCACATGAATTTGCATATCTATGGTATCTTCACCCTTGAGTTCATTCATAATAATGACCATGATTCATGTACTAGCTCATCATTTTTTTACTCCTATATCACCATACTGCTTTCACACCAGTATTTCCTGTTTTCTTTCAAGTACATCTCTGTCGAATAGGTTAGCCTGTGCGCTTCTCATTTACAATGGAAAAACTCCTCTTCCTTGTAAAAGATCACTGTAGGAAGGATTGGTGCAAAGATTGTGAATTTGTTCACATAGGCCGCCTGATTGGGAGGCGTATTTGTTGCTTCCAACGTAGCAACTATGGTCAAAGATCCGAACCCATCTTTCTTAACAAAATTTTCTTTATAGCTTGAATTAATGTTACTAGAAAATAATTGAAATTGTTGGTCTTGAGTTAACAATCTCTTTTGGTTCGTAGGTGGACATGCTTGTTCATTTTTCTGGGAAGTCATAATATTGGCTGGAATCAAACTTAATCTCTTTATACTGGAAGAGGTACACAATTTAACATAAATAGAAAATATACTAGGTTCATGCCCCTGCTGCAGTTTAAATGATGAATCACCTTGTTATTAACGATATAAGTTATGTTTATCAACTTGTGGCATTTGAACCTTGAAAAGAGGAGCTGGAAGGATTTCAGACATGCAAATAGTTAACTTCAATGTGGTTACTGGAAAATTAAAAGATCATTTTGTTATAAACTTCTAAAATTGTGCCACCCTTTGTACCTGTTTTACATCTATTTCAGAAATAGAATATTAAAGGCAACATTATATCGACTTGGTCTTCTGAGTTCTGATTCGGGTGGGCCCTCATCCTTCACTCCACTTCACTTCACTTCACTTCACTCAAAGAGAAGTGATGCAATTAATGGAAGTCAAAAATTGATCAAATTCCCAAGTCGTATTTGTCACCATCTCAAGATGAAAAGTCAAAAGGTTCTCGAAGAACAAGCTTAAAAGCACAGTGGTTGACTGATTGAAAACTGTATATCAAACCTACGAATTTTAATAGTTTAGGGTAGCAACTTGTAAATCATGGAAAGTTCAGGGGTATGTATTATTCAGTTGTAAATAAACTCTCAGATAATCCTTGAAATAGCCAACCTTGAATTAACAGTCAGTCATTTGAAACTTTTTGTTAAGAGACAAACTACTTAAGCTTGCATCAGGTAACTATTTGCATAGTCTTTTTAAGTGAATATGTTATATTCATGCAATTACCAATTCACATTTCACTTTTATCTCATGAAAAATTCTACTCATATCTACATTATGTTTCTATGGATTAGATAGTTAAGTGGTCCTCATTTTTAACAACCTGCACTAGCAAGGCACATCTAACATAAAATCAGAGATTAGGTTCACACAGCAGGCACTTGGGCCTTGATAATGAAAGCTTAAATTATTTTGTAGACTAATGGTGTTGGAAGTGATGTATAACTACATGGGTCTTGCCAGGATGTCAATTAGTCTAGATGCCCTTCACTGTCTATTGAGAATTGGTTTGGTTACAATTTGAGTACTATGTACCTTTTCCATGACTCATTATTCAGTAGTGAGTGCCATGCCTCGAAGAAGATATGCGTAAACTAGATTGACGTCCACCAGCTTCTCTTATGCAAATCTGTGGCCAAAAACTCCATCAGCAAACACATTGCTTGAAGCCTAGACCTACTTCGAATTGCAGAGATCAATCCATTTCGTTTTTTAATGTGGAGAAATACAAGGTAAAAGACGAGAACCTCCAGAACCGTATACTTGTAAAGTTTATAAGTACAATAGAATACTTATTGATCTTTCACCAGACAGTAGAATACATTTAAAGTTGTTTACATTTTGCCTGATACACCTTTTTTGTTTGTACTCTATAATGTCTTGGTAAGAAATTATGTATCATGCTTTAAATTTGCCACATACCAAGAAACCTACCCCCTTGCATACATCTATCTTAAGGTTCACTTCATAACTCATCAGATCTATGTTAAGACCATTAACATGAAGTTTCTTTTTAGTATGCCTTACATGGGAAGCCTGAGTTAATTTTGTTATATTTCTCTTTTTGCATTTGAATTTTCACTTTTCCTGGTGTTGCTGGACTTATCCTTTTACTTTTATTGTCATTGTTATCTATTGTTGTTTTGATTTCTACATGATCATATTCGTGTCCATCTTACAGTGGACATGCCCCTTAACAAAGCTGAATGGAAGAAAATGATTCAAATAGCAAATCCTAAAAGTTTGGGATAAAGGCTTTGTTGTTGTTGCGTATTCGTGTTCCTTGAAGCGGATGCATCTATGTGAAAACATACTAAGAAATAAGTATTCTTTTGCAATGGCTGCAATTTTAAGTGTCGCTTCCTCTTTACTTTCAGAGGTTTTTTTAAACCGAGTGAATTAAACATATGTGAACAGGGAAAATATGAGCAGCAATATGAACAATCAGGAGAATTTCAGCAGCAGTTGAAACTCAAAGTTCGGGAGATCTTAACTGAGCAAGAGTGGCGTCGGAGAAAAATGCAAATGAGGGTCTGCTGACATGTTCATGATTTTTTTGTATATTTTGTATTCACGGAGTTATCAGCCTTTACTATATGCTGTTTTACCCAGATATCAGAAGAGGAAGGGCGATTGAAGAAGGATGAAGAAGAAACAAAGGAGATGTGGAAAAGGAAGCGTGAGCATGAAGAACGGTGGGAAGGAACAAGGGAAAATAGGGTAATGTCTACAAACAATATAATGCTGACCCCAATCTGTTTTATACTAAGGTGTTAAGCTCTTGCCATAAGTTGAAACATAAGCACATTTGTCTCATTATGTGACATGCTTGTTGAGACATTGATCGGCTGACCTTTGATCACGCCTACTGGGTAAAACTAGAAGTCAACTCAAAACCTGGATTTGGCTAAATAGCAGTCTACTATAGTTGCAAGAGCATCAGACTACCTGTTTTTTGTTCGAGATCTAACGTGAGAAATGGTCTGCCAATTTTTCTGCGTTACACTTTTGAAGATATCGTCTTTCTTTCTAGTTCAAACCTCTTCAACTCGTACATTTTCATGAAACTTTATCGCAGATTTTTTACATTCATACCTACTATCATGGAATCCAGAGTTTCTGAATTTGTGCCCCATCATGAAGTGCGTGTCTGCAGATTTTCATTGTCCTTTCTTCACCTTGTACGGTTATGAAGGTCTACTAGTTTGGATTTCTTCTTATATTTTGTATGTGTGTGCTCTAGTCATGTTTGTTTGGCATATAGCTTGACTATGTTGCATGAACACGAATACGACATGACATCTAACAGACGACACAGACACCTATTTTGATGTGTCCTAGACTCCTAGTCTATTTTGGATTATCCTTGCCGTCTCTAACATGTATCAGACATGATGCAGCACAACGACTACTTTTTGGAGTGGTCATGCTTCCTAGTCTTTTAGCAAACAACATAGTGATTATTACTTGTTTTACATTCTAAACAAGTATACAACAAAGGCTTTCTTAGTTTGTTTGAGTGGAGTCTAGTTGAGTTGATTAAAAATGATATGGTACCTGAAATAAAATACATTAGTCATCGTCATATGAAAGTGTGGTCTCTAATGAGTAAATTACTAATATGCCCTGCATATTTTATATTTAGGTTTCAAGTTGGAGAGATTTTATGAAGGGAGGAAAGAAGGTAAAAGAAAACGACTTTATTTATTTTATTTTGATGTTTCACGAACGAAAACTCACAGTTCTTAACGAGTAAAACTTTGATACAGTAGGCGGTATATATATATATATATATATATATATATGAGGAAGGATCGGCATCCCTGCTATTTTTGCATCCCCGTCCATCTCCAAAATAGGAACCGTTGGATGTTTTTTAAGTCATCATCTAATCTTATTCAACTCAACGGTTAAGATTAGATGACTTAAACAACATCCAACAGATGCTATCATGGAGATGGATGAGGATGCACTATTTGCGGGAATGCCTCTCTCTCTCTCTCTCTCTCTCTCTCTCTCTATATATATATATATATATATATATATATAGTGTACGAAGAAAGAGGAGGGGCCCACATGTCATACATGGACGGTATCAAAACTTTGATACTGCTTACTGTATCAAAGTTTTACTCGTTCTTAACCTCTATTTTTCTTGGTTGTGTAGGCCAAAAAGGGGGAGACCAGACCGCCAAAGCTCAAAACAGAAGATCCAAACAAATCCTATGTGCAGAGGCCAGTGAAGCGGGCATGAAGTACTCTACTATAATAGATTTTGATTGTGATATGTGAACTAGCAAGCCTTGCATTTGACCAAGCTAAGCTAAGCTAAGCTAGAACTAGATTCATGTTATATATATCTTCACTTGTATTGGAAACTCAAATTGGAGGAGGGGGCAAATATTTCATTCAAGTATAATACCCTTGACGTTTACAGCTTGAAAATTGTCAAACCCTAGTCTTATCATCTAGCACTTGGTGATCACAGGGCCTCCTTTTGTTCACCATCTCTTGCCATCTAGGAACTCACATGTATGTTAAAATACATATATTTATCAATGTATGTACCTTTTACTTAAAAATGTGTATTGATAAATGTACTGACAATAATATCTATGTAAAATATACATTTATCTATATGTTTATTGTTATTATGTGAGGGCACATGTTAACATAACCAGAGGCAGAGCCCAAGTAGGACAGGGGTGCCCTAAAATGTTCAAAAAAATTAATAGGGTTTTATAAAGCCTATTCATTTTGCACACTCAAATCAAATTGATGGCAGATCATTCATTGTTTAACCCCAAGTAGCAAGCAGCTGTCCGTGTGTTCTACTCTCCACTCCCATCATCCTCATTCATTGTTAAGATTGTTTTACCAATTTTGTTTACACAGTTTTGGTGAAAACTTTCAGTTTTTTTTCAGCATACCATGGTGGATGTCTTGTGCTATTACTGGTGGTTTAAATTTTCTTGGTGTTGCTAATAGGGAGATTGGAATGGTGTTGGAGCTCACACAAACTACGTGTATAATACTTTTGAGGAGCAAGATTATCCCTTTTGTCGTCCTTACGATTTCTATTGAAAAAATATCAAAAATTTGGTACTTTAGGTTGCACGATGTTAGTATCCTCGTGTCGTGCAAAGTCTTCCCTAATTTTAAATGTTAGTTCCGCCACTGAAAACGTAACCCTTCATCTTATGTCATGAAGGTGTATATGATATTGTTGTCTGGATATAGACTTGCATGCTTATTTATATTTACCTTTTTTGAGGATAGTTAGTTAAATTATTCCAAAATTTTATCATTTTTCTCCAATTTTTTCACTTTTGGTAGACTTTTTAAGTGGGGTCCACATGATTTTTCTTCTCAATACCAGCAGTTTCGATTTTTTTTGTTGTTGTTATTTTTGTTATTTTCTCTGAGCTTTTTCTTTTCTCCTATTTTTTTTTTCCATCCCAACATTATCTTGGTACTAAGAGAAGCTGAGAGGGAAAAAAAGTTTGAAAAAAAGGAAAGACGTTGCTTTGGCCTGGCACATCCATAAAGTCTCTCTCTCTCTCTCTCTGAAGTATTTTTAAATATTTTCGAAATAGATTTGTTGAATTGTCTTTTTTTGACATTCAGATTAGATCAAAGTCTATTAAAAAAATAAGTAGTTTAATGATATAATTTGTGGTTAAAAATGATAATCAAATGATTACTATTTTGGATGTAGGTTGAAAAATTTCTATCAGAGAAATTTTTTTTATTTTTCGTAGTAATTAATATTAGCCTTACCTTCAAACTAAATCATTAAATTTTTATTATAGAAATTTTTTCAATGTACAATGACAAGTAGGATAGAAACTCAATTAAAAAAAATTCATTGGAGATTGCCTAATGATTCACCACTCCATTTAATGCTAATTTTTGTATGACTTTTTTTTCTTCTTCCAAAAAGTATTATGATTACTATTATCAATAGATGGTTACAAAGTAAATTTGATTTTCATGTTTCATGCAAAACCAATCGGACAACAATATACAAAAATTCTATCTTTAATTGTAGCCAATTAAATTCAATACAAAGACGTGCTTACATATAGAGTAGTGGTTAACAATACAGCATTCAATGCTAAGTCCTGAAGTTTTTTTTAGTTAAATGATTAGGAATATAGTTAGATGGTTACAAAAGACCTACTGATTCCATGTTTCAGAAATAAAATAAAACTTCGAGAAGAATCAGTGGATCGAACAACGGGGACGTATTATTTCTTCTATTTCTAAATAGTGAAAGTTGTAAAAACAGTGGATCCAAAATACATGTAACGTAACCTACACAAAGTTCCGGATGTTATGCCGACATCTAAAAATAAAAAAAATAAAGTATTGTATAAACAGAAATGCAAATAAAGTATAGTACAAACAGGGGGGGGGGGGGGGGGGGGGGGGTGGTGGTGGTGGGGGGGGGGGGGGAGTTTGCTGCGTCAGGACGGACCCTGAGCTCATGGGATGCCGAGATGAACTTTCGAAATAGAATCCCATACATAATATAAAAATATATTAAATAACTAAAATAAAAATAAATTTAAAAAAATGACACCAACAAGAATTGAAATAAGGACCACTAGTATACAAGTCAAAACATAATAACCACTTAACAATAACTATTTTGTGTTAAAGGGGTCCATGGTACATAATAGTTCTATTTGTGATATAAGTTTATTAATATATTTATGTTTAAACTAATTTTTTTGGACTCTCTTGATCCATGGAGTCCTGGACGATCGTCCTGGTTGCTCTGAACCAAAGCCGACCCTAGACCGTGCGCCAGATCGAGACTTACGTGCCTTCTCTAGTTTGGTTCCAGTCTCCCCTCCCTCTAGCACCGGATTCCACCATCGATCAATGGAAAACTGTCACGTCAGTATAAGGCACATTTGTTGCACAAATATAAACGTCAACAATCACTTTTTTTTATTTTAAAATTAAGTTATTTATTTGAAAGGAGAACATAACTGTAATAGTATTTTGGTTTGCCTGATGTTGTATTGTCCTCTCCTTTGGAGGAAAAGGGCCGATAAAAGGTTTTAGATACAAGCTTTCAAAAAATTAAAGAGGATTGTACAGAAGTTTAATTTATAAATAATTTAAATATAATACTATCGACGTGCTTTGTATTTTATTTATTTATCACTAATAGCGTGTATGTATATTACATGTACATAAAAAAAAACTTTAAATATAAATTTACTACAAATAATGTCGTCCCTAGACATTGAACTAAGGTAACCAAGAAAAAAGCCTCTCCACTTTAATTACTTGAATTAGAATTATTTACTTATAAGTAAATTGTTAGTCCCGAGGCTTAATCAAAGATGGAAGAACGCGTGGTCGAGATCATAGGTTCACACAAAAGTTTTCACTCTGACTATTCTCGATTTTTACGAAGAACTATAAAAGGATTCTGATTACAACTTGCTCTCAAGATTACAAAAGAATCAGAATTAACCAAACTTCTCGTTCTTCCTTGCAATTACAGTTGTAGACGGACATAACAGAGTTACAATAAAACGAAAACTACCTTCGTTCTTCCTTGCAAAACGCAGTTGCAATCAAATAGAACGAACCAAGAAGAAAATGAGGAGAAGACAGAATAAAAAATTATTCTTGCTGGGACGGTGAAGACCACCGTTGCTCAAAGCAAGATTCGTCCTCTATCGACGATCTGCTCCCAGGAGCCAGCAAGTTCACAAGAGAACTTCTGAAACGCTCGTAGTCACCTCTTTGTGTGACTCGAACGGACTCGTTTGGACTCCTCTTTCTCAACTTTTGGTGTGTATCAAAAGGAGGCTAGATGGTTCTTTATATAGGGAAGGATGTATGCCCATCCTCCTCTTCTTTCCGATGTGGGACTAAAAAATCAATATACAAAATTGATATCCCACAATCGCAGCCCAATGCATAATCCGCTCAGCGTCCGTTCAGCACCCGCTCAACGCCTACTCATGCAACACGCGGATGCAACCCGAGCATAAAACTCTCGCATAAAACGAGCGCACGAGCGCAACAACAACGCACAAGCGCCTTACGACGATGTTGACGTGCTAAATGCAAAGTGCGCCAACAAAGCGCCACTTTGCGTCCGAGTCCGAGTCCGAGTCGCTAAGCCCCTTTGGGGCTTAGCTCCTATGGAATAATATCCAAGGGCATGACAAAAGGCATAAATGCTTTCATGAGGAGTTAGTCATTTTTTCTCCTAGAAAAATACCCCCACATGGCATCCATGTGCCCTACTACACCTCATGTACACACCTGAACTCATACAAAATATTATATTGAGATACCCACTTGGTGGTGTAGCCAATGTGGGACTATCTTTACTAGTCCAAAAAAAAAAAATACCAGCAATTTTTCACATATCTCAATATATATGGGTTGAACGTTCCCCACAGTGACTGCCCATCATGCATTAGGATAGATGTCGCTTCGACTTGAATCTTCCCGCATGGGTCAAACAACAGTATGATATAATAATGAACTAAGCATTGAATTCTGCACCATAGCTACAATTCTTTCCACTCATACAATGACATCAGCTGTGCTTCCGGTTGCACATTAAAGGTCCTGTGCACGCCTAGTTTCAATGTATGTATTTTGGGCGTCTACAAGTTCTCCCTCAAGAGACGACATACATTTCTTTCCATACACTCTAGGTGAGTTCTTTTAAAGAGTCCTTGGCATAAAGCCTCGAGCTTCCTTGCGATACTACTCCACTATGACATGGCCCAAAACCGAGGCTTACACCTCATCGTGGTGTCATGCCACTGTATCATAAGATCCCAGCCTCTTTGTAGTGCCAAACTACCCAGCATGAAGCCTTGTGCTTCCTTGCGGTGTTATGCCGCTGTGACATGGCTCGCGTAGCCGATGATTTATATTTTTTACCTCTGTGGTGTCACACCACTGTAACATGAGGACACCGACCTCTTTGTAGTGCTGCCTACACTCTTCATTCTACAGCATTAGGCTACCTGCCTATGTATGGTGCTACACCGCTGTGACATGGCTCGCGAAGTCGAGGCATTACCCTTACCGAGGAACCTCTTGGTGATGTCACCCACTGTAGCATGAAGACCTTACGCTCCTTTCTAGTGCTGCGCTACCGTGCTTCCTGTTAAGCACACCAGACATTCAAAATGCCTGAGAACTCATGAAGGCATCTAAGCCATCCTTCCACATGATTTGTTCTACACAAAAGAATAATTAGTAGACAACAGTGGTTCTGGGTCAGTAACCCCTCAATGTCTTAAAGGACTATCCACTGTTTCTGATATTCTCTCAGTCAATGATCCTCCCTTGAACCAATAGCTAGATGCCTAGTAGATTTCTCTTTGAACTAATAACATAAAACTAAATTGTAGGATTACAAAGACACAATATCAGAATATCTTCAAGCCCATCTTGATTGATGTATCATCGACCAGCTGGCGCTTAAGACCTTTGATGAACGGATCGGCCAGATTTTTCTGGCTTCGAACATCAATCACGGTAATGACTCCGGTCTTGATAAGATCATTCACTGCCCTGTGCCTCAGTCGCACAGTCCTCTTCTTACCATTGAAGAGATTATTTGATGCCACCGTTGCAGTTGCTTGGTTGTTGCCGTAAATCGGTACTGCCGAAATTTGCGCACCCACCACTGGAAGATCATACATGAGCTCCCGAAGCCACTCTGCTTCATCTGCTGCAGCCACCAGTGCATAGAACTCAGATTCCATCGAGGAATGAGAGAGCATTGTCTGTTTCTTTGACTTCCACGATATAGCTGTTCCACCCATGGAGAAGACATATCCTCCTGTGAACCTTTCGTTCTCTACTTCTGAACACCAGCTTGCATCACTGAAGCCTTCCACCACTGTCGGATAACAGCTATAGTGCAATGCATACTTCTGAGTCCTCTTGATATATCTCATCACTCTCTTTAGAGCTTTCCAGTGCTCCACTCCTGGATTGCTCGTGAACCGACTTAGAATCCCCACGGCGAAAGCTATGTCAGGCCTTGTGGCAGTTGTTGCATACATCAGACTCCCGATGACGCTTGAGTACTCCAGCTGCCTGACACTTTTCCTTGGATTTGGCTTCAGCTTCTTGTCACACCTGTATGGAGTATCGATCCATGAAAGATCCTGATATCCATAGCGTGTGAGCATCTTCTCGATATAATAAGACTGTGACAGCCACTCTAGTGTCTGTCCGAATGATCTTTATCCCCATGATAACATCATCTTCCCCTAAGTGCTTCATACTGAACTTAGATGAGAGAAACTTCTTTGTCTCAGTGACATATGCTAGATCCGTACCCAGGATTAGCATGTTGTCTATGTATAGACAAACGATGACTCCACCACCGTCAGCAAACTTAGTATAAACGCACTTGTCCGTTTCACTGACCCTGTATCCGTTTGATCTTATGACTATCAAACTTCTCGTGCCACATCTTGGAAGATTACTTCAGACCGTATAATGATTTTACCAACTTGCAGACTTTGTCTTCAAGCCCTTTGATGACAAATCCTTCTGGCTGTTGCATGTAAATCTCTTCGGTCAATTCTCTATTCAGGAGTGCTGTCTTAACATCCATCTGATGAATGACTAGCTTATGAATTGCTCTTAGAGTAATCAACATCCTGATGGTCGTCATCCGCGCTACTGGAGCATATGTGTCGAAGTAGTCGATCCCCTACTTCTGAGAAAATCCCTTGGCTACCAGTCTTGCCTTGAACTTGTCAACAGTTCCATCGGCCTTCATCTTCTTCTTGAAGATCCATTTGCATCCGATCGGTTTTGCTCCTTCAGGTAGATCGACCAACACCCAAGTATTGTTGGAGGTTATTGAATCAAACTCATCATTGATAGACTCCTTCCAGAAGACAACATCTCTGGTCTTCATCGCCTTATTATAGGTAAGCGGATCTTCTTCCACATGATAGGTGACAAAATCATCTCCGAAGTCCTTGTGTCTCCTTACTCGCTTAGATACCGGCTCTGCGAGTTCTGGTTCGAACGTTGTCTCTGGAATGACAACTTATTCTTAGACTACATCTTTATTATGTGTACTCACACTATTCTTCGGAATGTCTGCGATAACAATGTTCTTGTGCCTTGCAAACTTATCTTCAAAGAATTCTGCGTCGCAAGATTCGATGATATGATTTGACTCAATATCAAGAAACCTCCGAGCATCACTCTTTTCAGCATATCCCAGGAAGATGGTCATGGTAGTCCTCGTACCCAGCTTTCAAATCTTCAAGTCCGAAAGCTTCACATACGCCAGGCACCCCTACACTCGAATGATATTCAAGTTGGGTCTGATTTTGAACCAGAGTTTATGAGGAGTGACATCGAAAGTTGGGTACGATACTCTGTTCAAAATGAACGTAGCCGTAAGCGCAACTTCTCCCCAGAAGCAGTTTGGAAGACCTGCAGTTAACAATATTGAGTTTATCTTCTCTGTCAATGTCCTATTCTTTCTTTCAGCTACTCCATTTGATTGAGAAGAATACTGAGCAGTCGTCTCATTGATAATTTTATGTTCTTTGCAGAACGATGCGAATTCAATAGACCTATTGTCACGACCCGCACCCGATGTAAGGGTGCAAGTCGGGAACAACGCCCAGCCTACGCCGTAGAATCGGCGGTAGAACGCTGTCTGGGTAATCTATCTAGCAATATAATGAACCACCAACAAAACAATATACTCAATCACAAAACTAAGATGGAAATGAGCACGAATCAGATAAAATAATAGAAATAGTCACAAACAACTCACGAGTCTAAAATAATACATCAATGAGTCTGAAAGAATACTAACAAATAAGCTGGAGATAAATCCAGTACAAGAAATACTAAGAAGCTACTAAACTCGGGTCATCTGTTTCAGTTGGGATAAGTCTCTCCTGAACCAGGGTCTCTGACTTCCTGAGGTCCATAATGTGTATGGTACCAGTCCTCAGTGTCATCTGGAAAAAATATATCCAGTCAAGAAAGGAGCAGAGTACATCTCTGTCACGCCCCAGTCCCAAAATATCGAGGGACTGGATGCGCGGCAATGGCCAGCAGCATGCACCGATGGACAAACCCAATTTAATGGATCCATCAGGGCATACTTAAGCTGTAGTACAACAATAATTAGGTCAAATGATACAAGTCACATTCTATACTAATCTCATCCATAACAGATAATCACAGATTAAATGCCAGAATAATACAAATAGAATAAACTAATAAATCTCAATAAAAGTGTCTCGGTGAACAATCCGAGAACAAGTCTGATACATCAATGCAATAGACAGGAAATAAAGGAACTGGAAATAGAGATAACTGACTATACAAAGCCAATACTCAGGAGAAGTCCTTGGCACGATCTCGTCCTCAGGTTCTGGTACAGCTCCTGGAAGTGCTCATGTACGGTATATCTCGGGATGGATCTCTTCGGCTATACCTGGGGACATAATCCAGATCCAGGTCCTCAGGGGACATAGCAAGGTACAAGATAACTCATGCCAAAATAAATAAAGCAGTGCAGCAATAAATAAACAATAGGGTAAACTATGTAACCAGCTAAGTGATATGCAATATGAGAGCATCACTAGAACTCAGGCTGAAACTACCACAAGCTCTGTGTCGGGGAGCCGGTAGCAGTGATATCATGTGGTTTGTCTAGCTCAAAAAGAGACTACGACGCCGGCATAATATAATTAACCTGTAGCCTGTGTGTCTCTTCCCACCCAATGTAATCATACATCTCATGTCCACAACGTCTCATGTCCATGCCACGCAGGATCAAGTCTAATGCAGCAAGTCATAATAAGCTCTAAGCATATACGTAAAGAATATGTCATAAACCTGTATCCTATACAGAATCACCATGAATATCTCAGGAAGATTTTGTCTCATGAATAGTGTCAAGTGTCCTGGGTTCTGATGTACTTGATAAGATAAGCACGAGAAATATCGGGTCTCGGTATCCATGTCTATGTGACGTTACACAACTCCGCGTACGGGGTTGGCACCCGACTATTAATCGGACGCTAAGTAAAGTCACTCGGTCCTGGGTTGAACATTTATATCAAGATTATATATGTATATACAAGGAACTCGAGCAAAGTACTATAACAGGAATCACTGCGAGTTGGCAAGGTACACTTGCCCACTGATGTATAAATAAGTCAAGAAAATAAGTAGCAAAGCTGCAGGGTTTGGCAAGGTACACTTGCCTGTGGTTCTGGCTCCAATTGTAGCTCTGGTATTTGTGAAATCTCCAGGAACGTCTCCGGATGCTAAAATAAATATTACCATCAGATCCAGAAAGTATCAAATAGCTAGAAATGCCTGTCCTTGAGTCCAATTTGGAGACAAGGACAAAAATGATAATTTCGGGTCAAAACGGGGTCCACATGTGGGCCTGCTTTGCACCGAAAAATGTGTCAGGGACAAAGGTCTCCAAATTCGTCAAACTTAGTATCAACAGGTCCAGAACGATGATATGAACCCAACAGAACTTCCAGAATTGGATTCCGATGAGCCGATCACAAAATCGCCCGTCAAGTGGAGCCTATGGGGACCACGATACGCGATTTTGTCAACGTTCTCAGAATCGAACCAAACTTGGGTCACAGGACCAGCGTATCGCTACGAGTCTGATAGCGTAAGTTTTGTTTTGATCCGACATGTGTACACAAAGTTACGACGCATTCCAGAACTGACGGATACGGGACGGTGTCCGCGGATACGCGTTGATTCCGGTGTGCACGCACATCCAAATCAACTTCTGCAAAATCTCGCACGTCCGTATCGACGGCGCATACGTATCGGTGAAGACCGCACACGACCAAGTCGTACCGTTTGGCGGGGCATACTCAGTTCCGAGGTGAAATAAGGCATTATTTTTCCTGTTTTTGGATCGCGGTTCACGATCGCCACAGGACGTGATGCACCGAGCGGGTTGCACGGGCACCGAGAGGGTCACGCAGGGTTCGCGATGCAGCAGACGAAAACAAAAATGGGGCAGCGAGGAGAGAGAAACGGGTACCTGAACAGGGCTCCAGAAACAGAATTTTTCGTGTCCGACATGACACAAAGTGGGCCGTGTCCGACCTAGGGTTAGGGTTTGTGTCTGCTGACGGAGATCGCCGGAGGAGGGCGGCGCTGCGGCCGGAGGAGGGTCGGAGGGGCTGGGGGCGACTCTGGCGGCGCGCCGGAGCGGGCGGGGGACTGCGGCGGCTGCCTTCGCCGGAGCAGCCGCTGCTGCGGCTTGGTCGGGGCTGCTGCCGAGGGAGAAGGAGGAGGAGGTCTGCGACGGCGGCGCTGGCGAGGACGGGGCACGGCGGGGAGGCGGCTGCGCTGCGGGCGGCTCTCGGACGGCCGGAGGCGGCGGATCGACGTTGGGGGACGTCGCTGGAAGGAGGGTAGCGAGGGAAGGACAGTCGGTGAGTGGTCTGGGCGGAAGGAGGAAGTCGTGGTGGAGCTTGGGGGAAGGAGGTGGCCGGAATCGGGGTGGCCGGAGCTAGGGTTCAGGGCAGCTTGGGGAAAGAAGGTGAGGGAGGAGGAAGGGAATATATAGGGGGCGGAGAGCCAGGGGGTGGCCGGGTGAGGCGGCCAGGTGGCGGGGTCGTGGGGTGCGGGCGGGTCTCCGGCTACGTGGCCGGCGCTGGCGGCGTGGGAATCGGGCATGGCAGCGTGGGGGAGGAGATGGTCTCCGGGTCGGGTTTGGGCGGCGGGATCGGGTCTGGCAGACCCGGCCCGACCCGCTAGGCCTAATCTGGTTTGGGCTGTGGGTTCGGGTCGCGGGTTGAACCGGATCCGACCCGCGGCTGAGGGTTGGGTCGGGTTGGTTTGGTTTGTTTAGGGTTTAAATTAAAAATACTTTTTAGGTGTTTAAAAATAGGTTCGGGGCCCAATAAATTCCAAAAAAATTATCCTAAGTCCAGTATTTTATTTTACACCCAAAATTATTATTTTTATAATATTTTAATATATTTTAAAAACATTTAATTTTATTTAATGCCAAAATAACATGTTTTTTAATTAGTAAAAATTCCCGAAAATTCCCCAAAAATTCTGAAAAATCCAGTTTTAAAAATCTTGAAAAATCAGGGGATTTACTATCTACCCCCTAAGAGGATTGTGTCCTCGCAATCAAAGAATAACCGATCAACAGAGATGATACGGTTGCAAGTATTGTTCGAATACATCACAAGACACTTAGGGAAAACGTCGTTTCCCTAAGAATAAAAGTTATGCACTTTCCAGAGTAAAGAAATCTAGTTAAAATAAGAGAACTACAACTTTTAGAAAAACTAGGTCATTATTAACAAGTTTTAAATTACTAGGTTGGGGCTAAGGTCACGAACCAAATAGGCACAAGCTAAAACAAGACTAGAAACGGTAGCTACGAATCACTTACGCGCATTAGCTACTCCATGAGTCTACGCGTTCTCCACGGTCATTGTCAGGGCTTGTTCGCGTCCTTGCGATCGATTCCTCTGCTGCTGCTGAGCCTGCTGGAAGAATAGTGCCTGGGGTATCAAGGGTGGCCTCGGCTGATACCCTCTTGGAGCTGGTGGTAGGATTTCTTGAACTTCCGTTTGTGGTGCTCCCAATGTTGGATAGGTTGTCCTCGGTATTGGTAACGCTTGCTGGTTACCCTTTGGTGCTCTTTCTCGACGCTCAGGGCATTTCCTCAATAAATGCTGACTGGATCCGCAAGCTAAACATAATCTCATTTTTCGTCTGCACTTGTTCTCTATATGATCTCGCCTGTGACAATATGGACAGACAGGTATTGCCGGTGGAGATGCTTCTGGTGGCTGGTGCATGTGAGGTCTTTTTGCAACTTCTTCTTGTGGTGCTCCGGCTGGTGCTGATGTGGACGGCCGCTTCAGACTGGTCTCTCTCCTGATGACGCACTCCATGCGTCGTGCTGCAGCAAGGACGTCCGAGTATGAAGTAGGTGCAACGGATCCAATTAGTTTCTATAGCTCAAAGTTTAGTCCGTCGAAGAACTTCTCGGCCTTCTCTTCTTCTGTCGGGATCAATGTTGGGACGAAGCGACTTAGACGAATGAACTCAGCGTTGTACTCTTCCACGGTCATATTGTCTTGAGTGAGGCTATTGAACTTGTCGCGAAGTTCAGTTCGAGCGATGGCTGGAATGTACATTTCCTAAAAGAGTCTGGAGAACTCTTCCTAAGTGACTCGGTCTGGTCCGAGCCGTGTCTCCTCAGATAGCCACTAGTAATGAGCATTGTCCGTCAACTGTATTCTGACGGCAGTCATCCAACGTTTCCGTGGAAGCTCAGCTGCTTCTAATTGATGTTGAGTGTTTGTGAGCCACTCGTGAACTTCAGTGGGCTCCTCCTTGCCTGAAAATGTGCGGGACTTCAGCTGCCGGAAATCGGTGATAGAGCCCGTCGTTGGCCGTCGTGCTGGTAGATCTGCCTGCTCTAGTGCGGTTACTAGGCTGCGACTCAAAGCCTCTTGTTGAGCTTGTATTATTGCATAGATCATTTGAACCATATGCTGCCCGTCCATGGCCTGCCCTGGTGGAATTACGGGCATTGGTGGAGAAAATTGCGTCGATAGTGGAATACCATCGTGCTGGACTCTCGAGGCATGTTGTTGAGCTGATTGTCCTCCATCCGCGAGTGTTACTTCAACTTCGTTGGCTACCACAGCGTCTCGTGGTGATTTTGCAGGAGTCTCGTTGTTCGCTCGTGAATCCATAACTCTGCAACCAAAATAAACAATAAGAGGCGCACAGGAATCAAGGCAGGATGCAAGTCGAGAAATTAATTCAAATTCGATATGGATATCAAGAACGTTTCAAGCAAGTGGATGAGATCCTAAAACTTATCATATTCTTATTGCAGGCTTGCTCGGTCCCTAAGTTGAAATTGAACAATTTAGTCGTTGACCTGCATAGGCCACCACAAAAACCATGCCATACCCCAGTCCCAAAATATCGAGGGACTGGATGTGCGACAATGGCCAGCAGCACGCACCAATGGACAAACCCAATTTAATGGATCCATCAGGACATACTTAAGCTGTAGTACAACAATAATTAGGTCAAATGATATAAGTCACATTCTATACTAATCTCATCCAGAACAGATAATTACAGATTAAATGCCAGAATAATGCAAATAGAATAAACTAATAAATCTCAATAAAAGTGTCTCGGTGAACAATCCGAGAACAAGTCTGATACATCAATGTAATAGACAGAAAATAAAGGAACTGGAAATAGAGATAACTGACTATACAAAGCCAATACTCAGGAGAAGTCCTTGGCACGATCTCGTCCTCAGGTTCTGGTACAGCTCCTGGAAGTGCTCATGTACGGTATATCTCGGGATGGATCTCTTCGGCTATACCTGGGGACATAATCCAGATCCAGGTCCTCAGGGGACATAGCAAGGTACAAGATAACTCATGCCAAAATAAATAAAGCAGTACAGCAATAAATAAACAATAGGGTAAACTATGTAACCAGCTAAGTGATATGCAATATGAGAGCATCACTAGAACTCAGGCTAAAACTACCACAAGCTCTGTGTCGGGAAGCCGGTAGCAGTGATATCATGTGGTTTGTCTAGCTCAAAGGGAGACTACGACGCCGGCATAATATAATCAACCTATAGCCTGTGTGTCTCTCTCCACCCAATGTAATAATACGTCTCATGTCCACAACGTCTCATGTCCATGCTACACAGGATCAAGTCTAATGCAGCAAGTCATAATAAGCTCTAAGCATATACGTAAAGAATATGTCATGAACCTGTATCCTATACAGAATCACCATGAATGTCTCAGGAAGATTCTGTCTCATGAATAGTGTCAAGTGTCCTGGGTTCTGATGTACTTGATAAGACAAGCACGAGAAATATCGGGTCTCGGTATCCATGTCTATGTGACGTTACACAACTCCGCGTACGGGGTTGGCACCCGACTATTAATCGGACGCTAAGTAAAGTCACTCGGTCCTGGGTTGAACATTTATATCAAGATTATATATGTACATACAAGAAACTCGAGCAAAATACTATAACAGAAATCACTGCGAGTTGGCAAGGTATACTTGCCCACTGATGTATAAATAAGTCAAGAAAATAAGTAGCAAAGCTGCAGGGTTTGGCAAGGTACACTTGCCTGTGGTTCTGGCTCCAATTGTAGCTCTGGTATTTGTGAAATCTCCAGGAACGTTTCCGGATGCTGAAACAAACATTATCATCAGATCCAGAAAGTATTAAATAGCTAGAAACGCCTGTCCTTGAGTCCAATTTGAAGACAAAGATAAAAATGACAATTTCGGATCAAAATGGGGTCCACTTGTGGGCCTGCTTTGCACCGAAAAATGTGTCAGGGACAAAGGTCTCCAAATTCGTCAAACTTAGTGTCAACAGGTCCAGAACGATGATATGAACCCAACGGAACTTCCAAAATTGAATTCCGATGAGCCGATCACAAAATCGCCCGTCAAGTGGAGCCCGTGGGGCCCACGATACGCAATTTTGTCAATGTTCTCAGAGTTGAACCAAACTTGGGTCACAGGACCAGCGTATCGCTACGAGTCTGATAGCACAAGTTTCGTTTTGATCCGACGTGTGTACACAAAGTTACGACGTATTCCAGAACTGACGGATACGGGACGGTGTCCGCGGATACGCGTTGATTCCGGTATGCACGTACATCCAAATCAACTTCTGCGAAATCTCATACGTCCGTATCGACGGCGCGCACGTATCGGTGAAGACCGCACGTGACCAAGTCATCCCGTTTGGCGGGACGTACTCAGTTCTGGGGTGAAAAAGGGCATTATTTTTTCTGTTTTTGGATCGCGGTTCACGATCGCCACAGGACGCGATGCACCGAGCGGGTTGCACGGGCACCGAGAGGGTCACGCAGGGTTCGCGATGCAACAGACGGAAACGAAAATGGGGCAGCGAGGAGAGAGAAACGGGTACCTGAACAGGGTTCCGGAAACCGAATTTTTTGTGTCCGACACGACACAAAGTGGGCTGTGTCCGACCTAGGGTTAGGGTTTGGGTCTGCTGATGGAGATCGTCGGAGGAGGGCGGCGCTGCGGCCGGAGGGGCTGGGGACGACGCTGGCGGCGCGCCGGAGGGGCGGGGGACGGCGGCGGCTGCCTTCGTCGGAG
Organism: Iris macrosiphon; assembly: GCA_036927795.1. Taxonomy (NCBI): domain Eukaryota; kingdom Viridiplantae; phylum Streptophyta; class Magnoliopsida; order Asparagales; family Iridaceae; genus Iris; species Iris macrosiphon. Next base: position 20,772,743 of record JAYESA010000015.1, on the reverse strand, counting down.
CAGCAGCTGCTGCGGCTTGGTCGGGGCTGCTGCCGAGGGAGAAGGAGGAGGAGGAGGAGGTTTGCGACGGCGGTGATGGCAAGGACGGGGCATGGCGGGGAGGCGGCTGCGCTGCGGCGGCTCTCGGACGGCTGGAGGCGGCGGATCGACTCTGGGGGACGGCGCTGGAAGGAGGGCAGCGGGGGAAGGACAGTCGGCGAGGGGTCTGGGCGGAAGGAGGAAGTCGCGGTGGAGCTTGGGGGAAGGAGGTGGCCGAAATCGGGGTGGCCGGAGTTAGGGTTCAGGGCAACTTGGGGAAAGAAGGTGAGGAAGGAGGTAGGGAATATATAGGGGGCGGAGAGCCAGGGGGTGGCCGGGTGAGGCGGCCAGGTGGCGGGGTCGTGGGGTGCGGGCTGGAGGATGAGGGCGGGTCTCCGGCGACGTGGCCGGCACTGGCGGCGTGGGAATCGGGCATGGCAGCGTGGGGGAGGAGATGGTCTCCGGGTCGGGTTTGGGCGGCGGGTTCGGGTCTGGCAGACCCGGCCCGACCCGCTAGGCCGAATCGGGTTTGGGCTGCGGGTTCGGGTCGCGGGTTGAACCAGATCCGACCCGCGGCTGAGGGTTGGGTCGGGTTGGTTTGGTTTGGTTTGGTTTAGGGTTTAAATTAAAAATACTTTTTAGGTGTTTAAAAATAGGTTTGGGGCCCAATAAATTCTAGGAAAATTATCCTAAGTCTAGTATTTTATTTTACACCCAAAAATATTATTTTCATAATATTTTAATATATTTTAAAAATATTTAATTTTATTTAATGCCAAAATACCCTGGTTTTTAATTAGTAAAAATTCCCAAAAATTTCCAGAAAATTCTGAAAAATCCAGTTTTAAAAATCTTGAAAAATCAGGGGGGTTACAATATCTAACATCAGTTCTAATCAATAATAAAAACTATGTAACAGTAAATAGATGTGAATATACAAGATGCACAATATATACGAGAGATATATACAATAAGGAAATACTGGAATAAATGCAATAATGAGCAATATGTCAATAAACAAGAATACTAATGACTAACTGTATGGGTACTAGCTTTAACATGTGATCAGCTTGGGAACATGATACAAAATTTATGGCCTGGCTAATCATACATGCGGTGTATGATTTACACTATTCAATGCAAGACTTGATACAAGGAGGGTATGATCACATATCTACACTAAAATACTTTTTACCCTCGACTGGTATAATAGATCCAACCATGGTACGCTATGGCACGAGATTTCCCAAGAAGATAGCTAGTCTTCCCGAGAATCAATGTCTGTACATGTACAAGATAATCAATGAAACAAGGCTTGCACAAGATACACCATATACCAAGGAATAATATCTCATGACGAGATCCGGAGATATACCAATCCGTGTAACCATAGTGTCAAGAGAACAAGGATATCTACACTAGATACAATGAACATAGAGGATATCATAAATGAGAAACTATCAGAGAATGTACTCGCCTGAATTCGAGTGAATAGTCTCACATATGTCTGATACGGTGCCTCAAAAACCTAGATATGGAATACAACATCAATACAAGATTCCAAAAAGAAAATAAGTTAAACTAGTCAACTTCTAGGTTAACAAGCCAATTCTAAGTCAAAAGTCAAACTAAGTCAACTATAAGGTCAACTATGGTCAAACTATCTATTTCTAGGTTGCATAAGTCTAACACAAGGATATTGGGTTCACACACTAGAGTCTAGACCAAAAAGCTACATCTAGGATACTAAGATACCGTATCTTAAGATACGCAAACCACAATATAAAATAGTTACATATGCACATGTCAAACAATATTAAATATAAAAATCCTAAATACAAATGCTAAAGGGACACCTTGGTTTCGAACCAACTTGGTATCTCAACACTAGACCATAATATTGATACCCAAACCAATACCATGTATATCCTCAATACCTTGGCACTTACCTTGGTATCCCAAGGTAATGTCGCTCTTTGCATATAGGTAACTACCCACTAACTAATACCTCAATATATCTTCTAGTATATACTAACCCTCAAACTTAAACATATGCTAATCAAATAGGTACTAATATACATACTAGTACATAGACTTATATATATACATACACATATATATAACTTAGAGATACATAAACTATATAATTAGATCTAACTTATTATATAACACATACATATAGATAGCTTTATTAACTAGGTAACTAGCTACACTATATTCATACACATCTATTTATAACCACCAACTAACTATCTAACTCTCAACTAACTACTGAACTAATCTAACTACTACTACTGCTGCTGCTTTGTTCCCTGCGGCTGCTGCTGCAATGTGATACTGTCGTTACTGCAACAATGCTTCCCGGCTCCTGCTGCTGCAATGTTATATTGCTGCTGTTGCTAGGTGATACTGCCACTGCTGCTAGGTGATAATGTCGCTGCTGCTGCAATGTTATACTAATGCACTGAATAGTGCATTACTGCCTGACCCGAGCCCTTCTCTCCCCATTCAACACCAAAATGCACACACATACACACACACACACATACACACACACACACACACACACACACACACACACACACACACACACACACACACACACACACACACACACACACACACACATATATATATATATATACCATCTAATACTTATATAAATATGTAACCATCTCATGAATATAAACATCTAACCATCCATACTTATGTATACACTCACATATAAGTATCACACACACCTATATATATATAAGTAGATATGCTTATACATATATCTATATACTAGAATACATATACATTTATGTGCATACATACACTCTCCAATATAATTATAACCTCAACAAGATACATAGCTATGTAGATAGTATATCAATAACTCATATATATATATATATATATATATATATATATATATATATATATATATATATATATATATATATATATATATACTATGATAGATAATATATATATTATTATGAACAATGCACATTAAATATAGAATACAATACAACAAACACGTGAAGTACATTGCACCCGTATCACACTAGATCTATGATACGTTTGCGACACGAGTCCACCACACATCCAAACGCACCTAAAGGACACGAGCACGTCTAATAAATTATATATGAATAATACGAAGAGTCAACTATAATCTACGTGTCCGTGTCAAAATGTGACATGCTCAAAGTCCCTTGTCGGAGGAAAAATCTCCAAATCAACACGTATTACCAAATTGATGGGATACGACCTACACGTACCCAATTGTGGCCACGATACTATCCCCAAACACACAAGCACATGCCAAATTGATCTATAGGACCAATTGACACACACAACAAATATCAATATCGGAATTCTCCCAAAATTGACATAAAAAAGCACCATAACTTTCTCAATAGGTCTGCTATGAACACAAAACCAAATCTTATGGGTAGCCTATGCATATGGGTTGATTTTTCATGCTTAAATTTCAGATTTAGATCCTAATTTAAGAAAAAAACTGAATTATACCTATTGGGAGATGGATTCCCAATGCAACATCCAAATGTGATAAAATTGGCCTCCAACTTGTAGATCCTTGCTCTTATTTGTAGATCCTTGCTTCCTCCTTCTAGATCCTTGCTCTACTAGCTTCCAATGGTGATTTGGAAAGGAAATTAGGGTTGAATTGAAGTGGAGATGATAAAAATTGGGTTGAGGGAAATTCTAGATCTAGATTTGAAATGAAAAGAGGAGAGAGAAACTTTTCCCCCTCTTTCTATAGGCCTCACTTGCCCCCTCCCTTAAGCTACTATGTAAAGTCCAAAATACCCCTTGGGGCCTCTCATGAAGAAATAATTAAGGAGGGAAGCTTCTAATCTAATAGTTTAATTAATTTAATCCATCTTCTTAACAATGAGCTTTCTAAATGGGCTAAAATCTAACAATTACTTCATGTTGGTCCATGAGTCTAAACTAAACTAAACTAGTTAGATCCACAAACACAAGTCCAAAATAAATAAATTACATCTTACAATAATTAAATAATACAATAAATAATTATTTATTATGCATAATATTTAATTAAATATGAAATTACTAAAATATCTTTTCCTAGAAATGTGGTGGTGACAAGTCTACCCTCCTTAAAATAATTTTGTCCTCGAAATTCAAAGACGAAAGGTACCCCCAAAAATACATAACATAACAAAAGAACAGAACTAATGAACATAACTAGCTTATGAAAGAACATACCATAATTAGGAAAGAACATACCTCAAAGCACAAACAAATATGAATAGCGCTCTCGCATTTCATCCTCTCTCTCCCAGGTAGACTCCCCGGGAGAGTGATGCCTCCATGCGACGTGCACCAAAGGAATAGTCTGGTTCCTCAGCACCTTCTCTCTCCGATCCAGAATCTCAATTGGCTGCTCTGGATAGCTAAGAGTAGGGCCCACCTCTATCTCCGAGTGATCCAATACATGACTAGGATCTGCCACGTACCATCTCAACTGTGACATATGAAACACGTTGTGCACTCCCTCCAATGCAGATGACAAGTCTAGTCTATAAGCAACTGCACCGACCCTCTCTAGAATAGTGAAATGTCCGATGAATCGAGGACTAAGCTTCCCGTCTCCATCGAAGCGAATCGTGCCTCGTGTCGAAGAAATCCTCAGAAACACCAAACCACCCACCTAGAACAAAATACCACCTTAAGAACTTAATCTATAAAAAACAACCAATAACAAGCACAAAACAAAAATCTAACTATACCTCGAACTCCACGGGTCTCCGGTGGCTATCGGCCCAATGCCGTTGTCTGTCGTGCGCCACACGAAGTCTGTCTCTGATCAACTGAACCTTCTCCGCTGCATCCACAATCATCTCTGTCCCAAGCAAAATTCTCTCTCTAACATCATCCCAAGACAAGGGAGTACGACACCTCCGACCGTACAGAGCTTCAAAAGGTGACATCTCTATACTAGCCTGGTAACTGTTGTTGTAAGCAAACTCTACCAAATGGAGATGGTCCTCCCAAGAACCTCCAAAATCTAGTACACAAGTGCGCAACATATCCTCGAAAGTCTGAATAGTCCTCTCTGACTGCCCATCTGTCTGGGGATGATATGCAGTACTAAACTTGAGCTGAGTGCCCAAACTCTCCTGCAAACTCCTCCAGAAATGAGAAGTGAGACGACTATCCCGATCCGAGACAATGCTGACGGGAACTCCATGTATCCTAACGATCTGCCTCACATACATCTCTGCCAGCTTCTCCGTAGACAAACCCATATTGAAAGGCAAAAAATGGGTCAACTTGGTCAACCTATCAACGATGACCCAAATCGCGTCTTTCCCTCCTGGAGATCGTGGAAGTCCGGACACAAAATCCATAGTAATGTGCTCCCACTTCCACTCTGGAATGGGTAATGGCTGAAGTAAACCTCCTGGCCTATGCCTCTCGGCTTTCACCTGCTGGCACACTAAGCATCTGGATACAAACTTTGCCACTTCCCTCTTCATGCCACACCACCATACACTCTCTCGCATATTCCGATACATCTTGTTGGCACCTGGATGCATGGAATACTGAGAGCAATGCGCTTCCTGTAACACCTCCTCACGCAGCTCCCCACTAGGCACACACAACCTAACTCCATGCCTCAAAGATCCATCCTCAGCAATGGTGAAATCATCCTCCAATCCTGCTCTCACCTGAGCTCTAATGCTCCTCAGAGATACATCCTCATACTGTGCTGCCTTGATTCTGTCCATCAAATCTGAATGTATCTGCAATCTCCACATCTGTATAGCACAACCAGGAACTATCACCTCGATGCCCAAGCTCTCCAAGTCCTCCAGCAAATATCGATCCTGCGTCAAGAACATAGCTATCGGATACCTGCTCAAAGCATCGGTAACTACATTAGCTTTTCCAGGATGATATTGCAAAGATATATCAAAATCCTTCATCAGTTTCAACCACCGACGCTGCCTCATGTTCAACTCCTTCTGCGTAAAAATGTACTTCAAGATTTTGTGGTCTGTGAAGATCTCCACACGCTCTCCGTACAAATAATGTTTCCACAAATTCAGGGTGAAGATGACGGCTGCTAACTCCAAATTATGGGTAGGATAGGTCTTTTTATGAGGACGCAATTGCCTGGATGCATAGGCAATCACTTTCCCATTCTGATGCAGAACACAACCCAAACCTTTTTTCGATGCATCACTATAAATAGTGAAACCTCCAAACCTGATGGCAACGTCAAAATAGGATCAGACGTCAACCTCTTCTTCAATTTCTCAAAAGCAATATGGCAATCCTCCGTCCATACAAAATCTACATCCTTCCTGGTGAGTCTGGTTATCGGCTCGGCAATCCTCGAAAAATCTTGCACAAACTTTCTGTAGTAGCCTGTCAATCCCAAGAAACTCCCGATCTCTGCTACCGAACTCGGGGTCTTCCAAGATTCCACTGCTGTAATCTTCTTCGGATCCACTGAAATACCATCACCAGTCACAACATGCCCCAAGAATTCCACCTTGTCCAGGAAAAAAATCATACTTGGACAACTTCCCATATAGCTTCTCTTTCCTCAGCACATCCAACACAATCCTCAAATGCTCCTCATGCTCCTCCGGTGTCTTCGAGTATATGAGTATGTCCTCGATGAACACCACTACAAACTTGTCAAGGTACTGATGGAACACCTTGTTCATCAAGTTCATAAATACCGCCGGTGTATTAGTCAACTCAAATGGCATCACCATAAACTCGTACTAACCATACCGAGTTTTAAAAGTAGTCTTCGGTATGTCCACCGACTTCACCTTCACCTGATGGTAGCCTGATATCAAAATATCTTAGAAAACACCTTGGCACCACTCAACTGATCAAACATATCATCAATCCGTGGCAAAGAATACTTATTCTTGATAGTGAGATTATTCAATGTCCTGTAATCAATGCACATGCGCACTGATCCATCCTTTTTCGGTACAAACAATATCGGGACTCCCCACAGTAAAAAACTCGATCTGATAAACCCTTTATCCTGCAATTCATCCACCTGCTTCTTCAGCTCGACCTGCTCGCTGTTGTTTACTCTATAGACATGTTGTGAAATTGGTTCTGCACCTGGCACCAAGTCTATAGAGAATTCAACATCTCGATCTGGCAACAACCCTGGCAATTCCTGAGGAAACACATCCAATAACTCTGCTATCAATGGATGCGGCAACTCCTTGTCTTCCACCATAGCTCCATAAATAATGCCTTCTTCCTGCTCTGCAGCTCCTCTAACAAACTCGAACTCTGGCTCTCCTGGCGGACCAAACAAAACTATACCTCCTCTACAATATATGCTAGCACGGTGCCTACTCAACCAATCCATCCCGAGTACAATGTCGTAGCTCGGAAGTGGCATTACAAGTAGACACACACTCAACTCCCGGCCTCCTAGAGTAACTCTCCGATCCTTGCAAATATAATTAACCAGGATAATGCCTCCCCCGGTCATGATCTTGCAAGTCCTAAGCAAAGACACAGCTACCAAACCATCTTCAGAGCAAAAGAAACATATACAAAACTATGGGAAGCACCACTGTGAAACAAAGCTAAAGCTGGAATGGAATCAAGAAGAATAGAACCTGCAATGATATCTCCGGTGGGTTCGTCCTCCTCGACGGTCATAGCAAACGCTCGTCCCTGATGTGCACCTCCCTGCTGCTGATGCTGGACATAACGCTGCTGCTGTGTCAAAAGTGGTCCCCTCGGCTGTACTGCAGGTGGTCTCACCTGTGCCCTCGGAGCTGAAGCTGCTCCCTGAACTGCACGACGAGGATTGGAAGGACACTCCCTCAGCTGATGCCCTTCAGTACCACAATACAAACAAACTCCTAGCCTCCTCTTGTAAACTTTCCAGATATGGCCGGGCTTCTTACAGTAGTGGCAGAAAGTTTGCTGTAACTGTCTCTGCTGCTATGGTGCCTGGTGAAAAGGTACCTTAGATGGAGTCTGGTGCTGTTGTGGCTGCTGGAAAGGTCTGGACTGAAAATGAGGACGTTTGGAATATACTGCACTGCCGTTGGCCCCCAGAAAAGAATCACGATCTCTCTTGGGCTTCAAACCCAACTCCCGCTCAATCTTGCGTGCCTCCGTAAGTATCTCCGAGTATGTCTCATAAAAAGATAGAATAAGGATCTTCACTTCCCAGTTTAGACCCTCACAAAAACGAATAGCCCGAACCTCCGGCTCTCTTACCAAATACTCTGCAAACCGGCTCAACCTGCCGAACTCCGCAGCGTACTCCTCCACATACATGCTCCCCTGAATGAGACTCTCAAACTGCCTCCCTAAGTCTAGCTTGTCTGCCCGGGCAAAATTTTTTTTCTTGAAAAGGTCCTTGAATACCCCCCAAGACTGTCCTGCATCAACCAGAATCGGCTCATTCCTGAACCAAGTATGAGCGACGTCGAACAGTTGAAGTCCTACCACCTCAACCTTTAGATCCTCAGAAAGACGGGACACCCTCATAAGACATCAACATAGACGATGCCCTCCATCCCCTTGAAGACCCTAGGCTCCAGCTGCTTGAAGTCCTGAATGTTGCCTGGCCGAAGCTGAGCAACCTGAGGAGCAACTTGCTGCTGGATCGGAACTCCTCTCTCGACTATAGCACGGGCAAGCTGATGAGCACTCTCGATGTCCTGCCATAAAATGTCAGTCTGCTTCTGATGTGCCTCAGACTGAGCCCTCTGTGCCTCGAGCATCTCATGAAATAGTGTAAACATCTGTATCGCCTCTGCTGACACAGGAGGTGGAGGTGGAAGCCCCTCAGATACAGCTGGCACAGTCCTCTGAGTAGGTGGTGGACCTCTGAAAGCAGCTGACACTCCAATCACCGGAGAAGTGACTGGTGTATGCCCTTGGGATGTCGCAGACCTCTCAAAAGCTGCTCTCCCCTCCTGCGATCTAGTCTTAGGCGACATCCTGAGACAAAGCGAAAGAAAGAATCAATATGGCACAAGATGTAAGACACTCAAGGAAAGGACAGATTAAGAGATCAAGTATCAATATCAAAGTAGAATAGTTTAATCAAAATTTTTTTTCTAGATGTGATTGAGTATCTCAGCCTATATCCTATCGCAGGCTCGCAGTAGTACAACTAAATTGTTGCACTATCACGATATCGCATAACTTGCGAAGCTTGAACTGCATGGGCCACTACTAAAAATGTGTCAAGACCCGCACCCGATGTAAGGGTGCAAGTCAGGAACAACGCCCAGCCTACGCCGCAGAATCGATGGTAGAACGCTGTCTGGGTAATCTATCTAGCAATATAATGAACCACCAACAAAACAATATACTCAATCACAGAACTAAGATGGAAATGAGCACAAATCAGATAAAAGAATAGAAATAGTCACAAACAACTCATGAGTCTAAAATAATACATCAATGAGTTTGAAAGAATACTAACAAATAAGCTGGAGACAAATCCAGTACAAGAAATACTGAGAAGCTACTAAACTCGGGTCATCTGTCTCAGTTGGGATAAGTCCCTCCTGAACCAGGATCTCTGACTTCATGAGGTCCATAATATGTAGGGTATCAGTCCTCAGTGCCTTCTGGAAAAAATATATCCAGTCAGGAAAGGAGCAGAGTATATCTCTAATATTAGTTCAATCAATGATAAAAATTATGTAACAATAAATAGATGTAAATATACAAGATGCACAATAGATACGAGAGATATATACAATAAGAAAATACTGGAATAAATACAATAATGAGCAATATGTCAATGAACAAGAATACTAATGACTAAGTGTGTGAGTACTAGCTTTAACATATGATCGGCTTGGGAACATGATACAAGATTTATGGCCTGGCTAATCATACGTGTAGTGTATGATTAACACTATTCAATGCAAGACTTGATACAAGGAGGGTATGATCACATATCTACACTAAAATACTCTCCACCTTCGACTGGTATAATAGATCCAACCATGGTACGCTATGGCACGAGATTCCACAAGAAGATAGCTTGTCTTCCCGAGAATCAGTGTTTGTACATGTACAAGATAATCAATGAAACAAGGCTTGCACAAGATACACCATATACCCAAGAATAATATCTCATGACGAGATCCGGATATACCAATCCGTGTAACCATAGTGTCAAGAGAACAAGGATATCTACACTAGATACAATGAACATAGAGGATATCATAAATGAGAAACTATCAGAGAATGTACTCGCCTGAATCCGGGTGAATAGTCTCACAGATGTCTGATACGGTGCCTCGAAGATCTAGATATGGAATACAACATCAATACAAGGTTCCGGAAAGAAAATAAGTTAAACTAGTCAACTTCTAGGTCAACAAGCCAATTCTAAGTCAAAAGTCAAACTAAGTCAACTCTAAGGTCAACTATGGTCAAACTATCTATTTCTAGGTTGCATAAGTCTAACACAAGGATATTGGGTTCAAACACTAGAGTCTAGACCAAAAAGCTACATCTAGGATACTAAGATACCGTATCTTAAGATATGCCAACCACAATATAAAATAGTCACATATGCACATGTCAAACAATATTAAATATAAAATCCTAAATACAAATGCTAAAGGGACACCTTGGTTTCGAACCAACTTGGTATCTCAACACTAGACCATAATATTGATACCCAAACCAATACCTTGTATATCCTCAATGCCTTGGCACTTACCTTGGTATCCCAGGGTAATGTCGCTCTTTGCATATAGGTAACTACCCACTAACTAATACCTCAATATATCTTCTAGTATATACTAACCCTCAAACTTAAACATATGCTAATTAAATAGGTACTAATATACATACTAGTACATAGACTTATATATATATACATACATATATATAACTTAGAGATACATAAACTATGTAATTAGATCTAACTTATTATATAACACATACATATAGATAGCTTTATTAACTAGGTAACTAGCTACAGTATATTCATACACATCTATTTATAACCACCAACTAACTATCTAACTAGATCTCAACTAACTACTGAACTAATCTAACTACTACTACTGCTGCTGCTTTGTTCCCTGCGGCTGCTGCTGCAATGTGATACTGTCGCTGCTGCAACAATGCTTCCCGGCTCCTGCTGCTGCAATGTTATACTGTTGTTGCTGCAATATGATACTGCCGCTGCTGCAATAATGCTTCCCGGCTCCTGCTGCTGCAATGTTATACTGCCGCTGCTGCTAGGTGATACTGCCGCTGCTGTTGCAATGTTATACTAATGCACTGAACAGTGCATTACTGCCTGACCCGAGCCCTTCTTTCCCCATTCAACACCAAAATGCACATATATATATATCCATATACCATTTAATACTTATATAAATATGTAACCATCTCATGAATATAAACATCTAACCATCCATACTTATGTATACACTCACATATAAGTATCACACACACCTATATATATATATATATATATATATATATATATATAAGTAGATATGCTTATACATATATCTATATACTAGAATTCATATACATCTATGTGCATACATACACTCTCCAATATAATTATAACCTCAACAAGATACATAGCTATGTAGATAGTATATCAATAACTCATATATATATATATATATATATATATATATATATATATATATATATATATATATATATATATATATATATATATATATATATATATACATACTATTATAGATAATATATATATTATTATGAACAATGCACATTAAATATAGAATATAATACAACAAACACGTGAAGTACATCGCACCCGTATCACACTAGATCTATGATACGTTTGCGACACGAGCCCACCACACATCCAAACGCACCTAAAGGACACGAGCATGTCTAATAAATTATATATGAACAAAACGAAGAGTCAACTATAATCTACATGTCCGTGTCAAAATATGACATGCTCAAAGTCCCGTGTCGGAGAAAAAATTCCCAAATCAACACGTATCACCAAATTGATGGGATACGACCTACACGTACCCAATTATGGATACGACACTAGCCCTAAACACAAATGCACATGCCAAATTGATCTATAGGACTAATTGACACACACAACAAATGTCCATCTCGGAATTCTCCCAAAATTGACACAAAAAGCACCATAACTTTCTCAATAGGCCTCCTATGAACACAAAACCAAATCCTATGGGTAATCTATGCATATGGGTTGATTTCTCATGGTTAAATCTCAGATTTAGAACCTAATTTAAGGGAAAAACTGAATTATACCTATTGGGAGATGGATTCCCAATGCAACCTCCAAATGTGATGAAATTGACCTCAAACTTGTAGATCCTTGCTCTTCTTTGTAGATCCTTGCTTCCTCCTTCTAGATCCTTGATCCACTAGCCTCCAATGGTGATTTGGATAGAAAATTAGGGTTGAATTGAAGTGGAGATGATGAAAATTGGGTTGAGAAAAATTCTAGATCTAGATTTGAAATGAAAAGAGGAGAGAGAAACTTTTTCTCCCTCTTTATATAGGCCTCACTTGCTCCCTCCCTCAAGCTACTATGTAAAGTCCAAAATACCCCTTGGGGCCTCTCATGAAAAAATAATTAAGGAAAAAAGTTTTTAGTCTAATATTTTAATTAATTTAATCCATCTTCTTAACAATGGGCTTTCTAAATGGGCTAAAATCTAACAATTACTTCATGTTGGTCCATGAGTCTAAACTAAACTAGTTAGGTCCACTAACACAAGTCCAAAATAAATAAATAACATCTAATAACAATTAAATAATACAATAAATAATTATTTATCATGCACAATATTTAATTAAATATGAAATTACTAAAATACCCTTTCCTAGAAATATGGTAGTGACACATATACTCTCCGCCTCGATCACTTCTGAGTCTCTTGTGTTGTTGTCTTGTTTGACGTTCAGCCTCAGCCCTGAACTCCGTGAACTTCTTGAATACTTCGTCTTTTGACTTGAGCAAATAGACGAACGCATACTTCAAGTAGTCGTCGATGAATGTAATAAAATACTTCATCCCGGCCTTTGTGGAGAACTGTTTTTAAGTCACAGATATCTGAGTGCACCAACTCCAGAAGATCTGTGCTTTGGCTAACCCATTGGAATAATTTTTTTATGATATTTTTCTGCTCACAGACCTCACACTTCTCCACCTCCTTACCCCCACATTTGAAGATAAGCCCTAGACTAGACATCTTATTTATCCTTTTACAGTGAACATGTCCTAGTCTATTATGCCATAACTCAAGTGAGTAACCAGAAGAAGAGATTGCAATAATATTGTTTGAAGGAGTTACAAGCTGAAGTTTGAACATCCCTTCGGTACAAAATACTTTTTTGAAGTATGTTCCTTTGTACGACATCACCATCTGTCCAGCATTGATGTCCACCATCAAGCCTGCGTTACAGAGCAAACTTTTCGAGACCAGATTTTTGGTTATTACCGGTACGTGCTTCACATCCCGAAGTGTTATTGACTTCTCCGAAGTCAGATTTAGTACCACCATTCTGGTTCTAAGTACTTTAACTTGTGCCTGATTTTCCACCATAACCTTTTCAGATATAGGCTTGTAGATGGCAAACAACTCATTCTTCGAGCAAACATGGCAGGATGAGCCAGTGTCCACCCACCAGTCAGTATCAATACCAGCCGTCATAACCTGCACAATCATAGCAACCTTGTTAGGCTCACCTTGCTCTGTCTGTTTGGGCTTGGATCTGCAGTCTCTCAGATGGCCCTTCTTGCCACAGTTAAAGCAAGTCAAATTTGACTTGGGCTTTGACTTTGACTTGAACGAAGCCGACTTCAACTTGAAATGGTTGAAGTCCTTCTTCTAGTAGTGAGAAGCCTTCTGCTTTTCCTTGGAGTCATCCACATGCACCAAGTTGGCTTTTGCCAACTGCTTGGACAACGTGTCCACTTTGTTTTGAGCCCTCAACTCATCTTCAATATGGATGTTGTGCAGTAGTTGATCAAGGCTAACTTGCATCTTCTTTCGGTGCATGTCCGAGATAAAATTGCTCCATCCTGGCTGAAGCTTGGCCATAATGCCCCCTACGACAAAGGCGTCGATTAAGTGCATGCCATCATCCTCATGTTTTGACGTAACTTGAGAAACTCCTTGACTTGAGGTAACATAGTCTTGTCATCCTTAAATCACATGTTCCAAAACTTTTCAGTCACATGAATCTTGTTGCGGTTCTCATCTGCCTTGTAATGCTTGTCTAGAGACTCACAGACGACCTTAGCATGGTCCGTCTTGCTGTATGACTTTGCCAGAGTATCCTCCATGGAGTTCAGAATCAGCAGCTTGTAAAGGTTGTTGTCTCTTCTCCACTTGTTCTGCTTAGCAGTTACAGTAGCAACTGTCCGAACAGTAGCATCATCACCGTCTGGAACAATCGGCTCCGGTTCTGTCAGAACGTAGTCCACCTCTGCGAGTTGAAGATTAAGGCAGATCTTCCTCTTCCAAGCGTTGTAATGATCCCCTTCAAACTTCTTAAGTTTGTTAAAACTAGTGTCGAGAAGTTTTGCACGATTGTTCTCCATCTTTCTCGGATCTTACTTTAGGATTGTTAGTCCCGAGGCTTAACCAAAGATGGAAGAACGCATGGTCTAGATCAGAGGTTCACATGTCACGCCCCAGTCCCAAAATATCGAGGGACTGGACACGTGGCAATGGCCAGCAGCACACACCGATGGACTAACCCAATTTAATGGATCCATCGGAGCGTACTTAAGCTGTATTATATTAGTCAGGGTTTACTAATCTCATCCATAGAACATCATGAACTAAAACAAAACTGAAATAAATGCTGAAAGTAAAGTTACTGTCGAATATCCAGCAAGAATTAATACTAAGTCGGGTGGAGACAAATCCACTACCGACAAACAAGAAAATAAAGACAAGAAAGAGATAACTAAAATATGCTAGACAGTAACTAAGAAGCAGGGCCATCAATTGCAATCAAACTCTCGTCTGGTGTTGGTCCGTAAGTTGCGGTACTTCTCGTCTGCTAAATCTGGAGAACAAAACCAGGTCCTCAGGGGACATAGCAAGATACAAAAGAATACGAGCCAAAATACAGTAAATGACATGCAAGATAGAGAAGAAAGTAAACACAGGCAAATAAGACACGAGAAATCACTACATCTAAGACAGTGGCATGCCAATGATGCTATCAAACATGACTACAAGCAATCGGGGTAACCGCATCTCAATGGGAGATCACGATCCTATAGAAAGTAGTCCAACGGGGACTCACAGTCTATAGTATGGCTCTTTCGCAGCCCAACGGGAGTTCACGAAGGAGATAGTCAAATGAACAAGTCTCTATCGCAGTACAATGGGTACTCACAATCGAGATTGCTCAAGTGTAGTCAATGTCCAATAACAACATCTAGGAACTAAGAAATCAGTCAAGTCAACTCCAGGAAAACATAAACCATCACAATATGTCTATGGAACAAGTAGTGATCCAAGGAAAAGAGCAAATAATATACATGCACGCAAACCTAGGAAATAAGACTAGAGCAGCAGGAATAAATCAAAGCGCATCAAGAACTATATATGACAAGAAAGTAACAACTGAAAATCATGCAAATATTGTACAAATATCTTGCATGACAATAATAAATAAATCCAGGAGACAAGTATCAAAACTGTAGGATTTGGCAAGGTATACTTGCCTGGGTTTTGTCTCCAATTGTAGCTCGGGCTTCACCTGGGATTGCAGGCAGTACTCCGGTTGCTGAAACAAATATCACCATCAGATCCAGAATATATTAATCAGCTAGAAACGCCTGTCCTTGAGTCCAATTTGGACACAGGGGCAAAAACGATATTTTCGGGTCAAGGCGGGGTCCAGATGTGGCCCACTTTGCACCAAAAAATGCGTCAGGGTCAAAGGTCTCTAAAACAGTCCAACTTAGTGTCAACAGGTCAGGAACGATGATACGAACCCAACAAAACTTCCAGAATTGGATTCCGATGAGCCGTTCTCAAAATCGTCCGTCAAGTGGAGCCTGTGGGGCCCACGACACGCGATTTTGTCAACGTTCTCAGAATCAAACCAAACTTGGCTCACAGGACCAGCGTATTGCTATGAGTCCGATGGCGCAAGTTTTGTCTCAATCCGACGTGTGTACACTAAGTTACAACGAGAACAAGAAAGTACGGATACGGGACGATGTCCGAGGATACGCACTGATTTCGGTGTGCACGCATATCCAAATCAGCTTCTGCGAAATCCCACACGTCCGTATCAACGACGCACACGTATCTGTGAAGACCGCACGCGACCAAGTCGTCCCGTTTGGCGGGGCATACTCAGTTCCGGGGTGAAACAGGGCGTTAGTTTTCCTGTTTTTGGATCGCGGTTCACGATCACCATATGACGCGATGCCCCGAGCGGTTTGCACGGGCACCGAGGGGGTCATACAGGCTACGCGATACAATTTACGAAATCGAAATCAGAGCTACGAGGAGTGAGATACGAGTACCTGAACAGGGTCTAAAATTTGAGAATCTGTGTCCGCGTTGTGTCAACACGAGCTGTGTCCTGACCGTGTCCGACACGTGTCAGGGTACTGTGTCTGACCACAGAAGCTAGGGTTCAGGTCGACGAGTGCTCGGGGAGGTCCAGGGTGGCCGGGCGGCTCTGGTCGGAGGCGGTGGTCGTCGGCAGCGGCTCGGGTCTCCGGCGAGGTCGACTGGGACGGAGTGGCAGCGGGGAGGAGATGGGGCTTGGGTGTGGTGGAGCTGCGGCGAGGCTTGGCGTGGGCCTGAGCGGAGGAGGGCGCTGGCTGGGTGGGGCACGGCGGCGTCGAGAGCCGAAGGCGGGAGGCGGAGAGAGGGGTTCAGGTCGCCGGAGAAGACGACCGGCGGAGGGGAGAAGCGGCGGGGGAAAATGGGGTTCTTATAGGCTGAAGGCGGCAGATGGAGCGGCGGCCGGTTGCGGCGGCGGGGAGCTGAGCGTCGGGCGTTGCTAGGAGGCCAATCGGTGCGGGGAGGCGGTCAGCCGGCGGTTACGCCGCCGGAGGAACCGAAGGGTTGGGCTGAACGGTTTGGGGGAGATGAGTCTAACGGGTCGGGTTTCAACGGGTCGGGTCGAACTGCGGATCCGGCCCGACCCAATAATGAATGCGGGTCGGGTTAGCGGGTTAATGGGTCGGGTCTGGGTAAGACCCGGATCCGACCCGCTAAGAATTGGTTTAATTAAACCGGTTCAGAATTGGATTTGGTTTGGTTTATTTTAAATAAACCCGGTTTATTTTAGTTAATTAAATTAATTAGTTTTTAGGGCTTTTAAACTACTTCCGGGGTCCAATAAATTCCCGGAAAATTATCCTATGTCTAGTTTTTCATTTTACACCATAAAATATAATTTTCATAATATTTTAGTATTATTTAATAACATTTAAAAATCCTTTAAAAATTAAAACATCAGATTTTTATTTACAGAAAAATCCAAGAAAATTCCAGAAAATTTAGAAAAATCCAAATTTATCAAATTTTGAAAATCAGGGGATTACAATCTACCCCCCTTAAGAGGATTGCGTCCTCGCAATCAAAGAATAACCGGTCAACAGAGATGACACGGTTACAACCATTTGTTCGAAGCACATCAAAATTAAGGAATTTCAAGGTTGAGAGTAATACCTAGAAAAATTATTTCCCTAAGCATTAAATGTTATGCAATTTCCCAAATGTAGGAAATATAGAAAATTATAGTTTTTAGAAAAACAGGTTATTCTTTTAAAGCATATTAATTTAACAACAAAATTACTAGGTGATCACTAGGTTATCTATTATTAACAAGTTAAAATTATCTGGTTAAGGCTAGGGTCACGAACCAATAGGCACGATCTAGAAACAGAAAACTACAAGAACTTACGCGCATTAGCTACTCCTTGGTTTTGCGCGTTCTCCAAAGACATCGTGAGGGCTTATCCACGTCCTTGCCGTCGATTCCTCTGCTTCTACTGAGCCTGCTGGAAGAGCAGTGCCTGGGGTATCAAAGGTGGCCTCGGCTGATACCCTCCTGAAGCTGGTGGTAGGACTTCTTGAACTTCCGTTTGTGGTGTTCCCAACGCTGGATAGGTTGGCCTCGGTACTAGTAACGCTTGTTGGTTAACTTTTGTTGCTCTTTCTTGATGCTCTGGGCATTCTCTTAATAAATGCTTACTGGATCCGCAAGCTAAGCATAATCTCTTTTTGTGTCTGCACTGGTCCTCAATATGGCCTCGCCTGTGACAATATGGACAGACAGGTATTGCCTGTGGAGATGCTTCTGGTGACTGGTGACTGTGAAGTCTCTGTGCAGCTTCTTCCTGTGGTGCTCCGGCTGGTGCTGATGTGGATGACCTCTTCAGATTGGTTTCTCTCCTGATGATGTGCTCCATGCGTCGTGCTGCAGCGAGGACATCCGGATAAGATGTAGGCGCAACGGATCCAATCAGTTTTTGTAGATCAATGTTTAGTCCGTCGAAGAACTTCTCAGCCTTTTCTTCTTCTGTCTGAATCAAGGTAGGGGCAAAATGACTCAGACGAATGAACTCCGCGTTGTACTCTTCCACTGTCAGATTGTCCTGAGTGAGTCGATTGAACTTGTCCCGAAGTTCTGATCGAGCAATGGCTGAAATGTACATCTCCAGAAAGAGTCTAGAGAATTCTTCCCAAGTGACTCGGTCTGGTCCAAGTCGTGTCTCTTCAGATAGCCACCAGTGATGAGCATTGTCCGTCAACTGCATTCTGACGGCAGTCATCCAACGTTCCCTTGGAAGTTCAGCTGCTTCTAATTGATGTTGTGTGTTGGTGAGCCACTCATGAACTTCTGTGGGCTCCTCTTTTCCTGAGAAGGTACGGGGCTTCAGCTGGCGAAAATCGAAAATAAAACCCATCGTTGGCCGTCGTGCCTGCTCTAGTACGGTTACTAAGCTGCGACTCCAAGCCTCTTGTTGAGCTTGCACTATTGCATAGATCATTTGAAACATCTGCTGCCCATCCATGGCCTGCCCTGGTGGAATTACGGGCAATTGCATCGATGGTGGAATGTCATTTTGCTGGATTCTCGTGGCATGATGACTTGCTTGTTGAGATGATCATCCTTCATCAACTGGTGTCGCTTCATCTTCGTTGGTTATCACAGCATCTCGTAGTAATATTGCAGGAGCCTCGTCGTTTGCTCGTGAATCCATAACTCTGCAACCAAAATAAACAATGAGAGGCGTTCAGAAATCAAGGCAGGATACAATTCAAGAAATTGATTCGAATCCGATATAGATATCAAGAACGTTTCAAGCAAGTGGATGAGATCCTAAAACTTATCCTATTCTTATTGCAGGCCTGTTCGGTCCCTAAGTTGAAACCGAACAATTTAGTCGTTGACCTGCATGGGCCACCCCAAAAACCATGTCACGCCCCAGTCCCAAAATATCGAGGGACTGGACACGTGGCAATGGCCAGCAGCACACACCGATGGACTAACCCAATTTAATGGATCCATCGGAGCGTACTTAAGCTGTATTATATTAGTCAGGGTTTACTAATCTCATCCATAGAACATCATGAACTAAAGCAAAACTGAAATAAATGCTGAAAGTAAAGTTACTGTCGAATATCCAGCAAGAATTAATACTAAGTCGGGTGGAGATAAATCCACTACCGACAAACAAGAAAATAAAGACAAGAAAGAGATAACTAAAATATGCTAGACAGTAACTAAGAAGCAGGGCCATCAACTGCAATCAAACTCTCGTCTGGTGTTGGTCCGTAAGTTGCGGTACTTCTCGTCTGTTAAATCTGGAGAACAAAACCAGGTCCTCAGGGGACATAGCAAGATACAAAAGAATACGAGCCAAAATACAGTAAATGACATGCAAGATAGAGAAGAAAGTAAACACAGGCAAATAAGACACGAGAAATCACTACATCTAAGACAGTGGCATGCCAATGATGCTATCAAACATGACTACAAGCAATCGGGGTAACCGCATCTCAATGGGAGATCACGATCCTATAGAAAGTAGTCCAACGGGGACTCACAGTCTATAGTATGGCTCTTTCGCAGCCCAACGGGAGTTCACGAAGGAGATAGTCAAATGAACAAGTCTCTATCGCAGTACAATGGGTACTCACAATCGAGATTGCTCAAGTGTAGTCAATGTCCAATAACAACATCTAGGAACTAAGAAATCAGTCAAGTCAACTCCAGGAAAACATAAACCATCACAATATGTCTATGGAACAAGTAGTGATCCAAGGAAAAGAGCAAATAATATACATGCACGCAAACCTAGAAAATAAGACTAGAGCAGCAGGAATAAATCAAAGCGCATCAAGAACTATATATGACAAAAAAGTAACAACTGAAAATCATGCAAATATTGTACAAATATCTTGCATGACAATAATAAATAAATCCAGGAGACAAGTATCAAAACTGTAGGATTTGGCAAGGTATACTTGCCTGGGTTTTGTCTCCAATTGTAGCTCGGGCTTCACCTGGGATTGCAGGCAGTACTCCGGTTGCTGAAACAAATATCACCATCAGATCCAGAATATATTAATCAGCTAGAAACGCCTGTCCTTGAGTCCAATTTGGACACAGGGGCAAAAACGACATTTTCGGGTCAAGGCGGGGTCCAGATGTGGCCCACTTTGCACCGAAAAATGCGTCAGGGTCAAAGGTCTCCAAAATAGTCCAACTTAGTGTCAACAGGTCAGGAACGATGATACGAACCCAACAAAACTTCCAGAATTGGATTCCGATGAGCCGTTCTCAAAATCGCCCGTCAAGTGGAGCCTATGGGGCCCACGACACGCGATTTTGTCAACGTTCTCAGAATCGAACCAAACTTGGCTCACAGGACCAGCGTATTGCTACGAGTCCGATGGCACAAGTTTCGTCTCAATCCGACGTGTGTACACTAAGTTACAACGAGAACCAGAAAGTACAAATACGGGGCGAAGTCCGCAGATACGCACTGATTCCGGTGTGCACGCACATCCGAATCAGCTTCTACGAAATCTCACACGTCCGTATCAACGACGCGCACGTATCTGTGAAGACCGCACGCGACCAAGTCGTCCCGTTTGGCGGGACGTACTCAGTTCCGGGGTGAAACAGGGCGTTGATTTTCCTGGTTTTGGATCGCGGTTCACGATCACCACAGGACGCGATGCCCCGAGCGGTTTGCACGGGCACCGAGGGGGTCATACAGGCTACGCGATACAATTTACGAAATCGAAATCAGAGCTACGAGGAGTGAGATACGAGTACCTGAACAGGGTCTGAAAATTTGAGAATCTGTGTCCGCGTTGTGTCGACACGAGCTGTGTCCTGACCGTGTCCGACACGTGTCAGGGTACTGTGTCTGACCACAGAAGCTAGGGTTCAGGTCGGCGAGTGCTCGGGGAGGTCCAGGGTGGCCGGGCGGCTCTGGCCGGAGGCGGTGGTCGTCGGCAGCGGCTCGGGTCTCTGGCGAGGTCGACTGGGACGGAGTGGCAGCGGGGAGGAGATGGGGCTTGGGTGTGGTGGAGCTGCGGCGAGGCTTGGCGTGGGCCTGAGCGGAGGAGGGCGCTGGCTAGGGTGGGGCACGGCGGCGTCGAGAGCCGAAGGTGGGAGGCGGAGAGAGGGGTTCAGGTCGCCGGAGAAGACGACCGGCGGAGGGGAGAAGCGGCGGGGGAAAATGGGGTTCTTATAGGCTGAAGGCGGCAGATGGAGCGGCGGCCGGTTGCGGCGGCGGGGAGCTGATCGTCGGGCGTTGCTGGAAGGCCAATTGGTGCGGGGAGGCGGTCAGCCGGCGGTTACGCCGTCGGAGGAACCGAAGGGTCGGGCTGAACGGTTTGGGGGAGATGAGTCTAACGGATCGGGTTTCAACGGGTCGGGTCGAACTGTGGATCCGGCCCGACCCAATAATGAATGCGGGTTGGGTTAGCGGGTTAATGGGTCGGGTCTGGGTTAGACCCGGATCCGACCCGCTAAGAATTGGTTTAATTAAACCGGTTCAGAATTGGGTTTGGTTTGGTTTATTTTAAATAAACCCGGTTTATTTTAGTTAATTAAATTAATTAGTTTTTAGGGCTTTTAAACTACTTCCGGGGTCCAATAAATTTTCGAAAAATTATCCTATGTCTAGTTTTTCATTTTACACTATAAAATATAATTTTTATAATATTTTAGTATTATTTAATAATATTTAAAAATTCTTTAAAAATTAAAACACCTGATTTTAATTACAGAAAAATCCAAGAAAATTCCAGAAAATTTAGAAAAATTCAAATTTATCAAATTTTGAAAATCAGGGGATTACATCACACAAAGGTTTTCACTCTGACTATTCTCAATTTCCACGAAGATCTATAAAATGATTCTAATTACAACTTGCTCTCAAGATTACAAAAGAATCAGAATTAAGCAAACTTCTCGTTCTTCTTTGCAATCACAGTTGCAGACGGACAGAACATAGTTACAATAAAACAAAAACTATCTTCGTTCTTCCTTGCAAAACGCAGTTGCAATCAGATAGAACGAACCAAGAAGAAAAAGGAGAAAAAGACAGAATAAGAAATTATTCTTGCTGGGACGGTGAAGACCATCTTTGCTCAAAACAAGATTCGTCCTCTATCGACGATCTGCTCTCAGGAGCCAGCAAGTTCATAAGAGAACTTCTGGAACGCTCGTAGTCACCTCTTTGTGTGATTCGAACGGACTCCTTTGGACTCATCTTTCTCAACTTTTGGTGTGTTTCAAAATGAGGCTAGATGTTCCTTATATAGGGAATGATGGATGTCCATCCCCCTCTTCT
Organism: Iris macrosiphon; assembly: GCA_036927795.1. Taxonomy (NCBI): domain Eukaryota; kingdom Viridiplantae; phylum Streptophyta; class Magnoliopsida; order Asparagales; family Iridaceae; genus Iris; species Iris macrosiphon. The sequence continues at coordinate 20,749,861 of JAYESA010000015.1, read as the reverse complement.
TTCCGATGCGGAACTAAAAAGTCAATATACAAAATTGATATCCCACAATCGCAGCCCAATGCATAGCCCGTTCAGCGTCGTTCAAAGTGCGCCAACAAAGCGCCACTTTGTGCCCTTGAGCCCGAATCGCTAAGTCCCTTTGGGACTTAGCTCCTATGGAATAATATCCAAGAGCATGACAAAAAATATAAATGCTTTCATGAGGAGTTAATCATTTTTTCTCCTAGAAAAGTATTTCCAAATGGCATCCATGTGTCCCACCACACCCTATCTGCACACCTCAACTCATACAAAGTATTATATTGAAATACTCACTTGGTGGTGTAGCCAATGTGAGACTATCTTTACTAGTTCAAAGACAAAAATATCAATATAAATTATATTAGACACTTAAATAATTATTTAATTTTTAAAATAATTAATCGAATATTTAGATACTGTTTAGACGGTTTAATTTTGAGTAGTTTTTAAAACTAACTTATATCAGTAGAGATATTCCAATTTTATGGTATATGCCACTCGGGAGTACCAGCTATAGTGTGAAAAGACTGTCATATTCTCCCGCATATGCCCCTGTGCTTGACTTAGCTTGAGAACGCAGCAATAAAAAAAAATTCCTGCTTCCAGCTGTACTAGCTGTGTTCTGACTGTGGTGAGAGGCTGGAACACCTGAACGGTACCTAAGCCATTTGTACAGGCATGCAAAAGTAGTGATGATTGATAGGGGTTATTTATGGAAAAAGCAAAAATTAAAGAAAGAGAAACAAAAAGGTTTGGAATCGCTCTAAGCTTTTCCCTATTGGAACTTTAGGAGGCTAATTATAAGCATACAATAATAATAAGAGCGCTGCTGTGTGGACAGCTATATGCGTGATCAGAAATTTTTGGTGGTGGGACCGGACACAAAAATAAATAAATGTGTGTTTGTGTGGGTGGGTGGGTGAGATACGGACCATTTACGGTCAAACAAATGACGGACCGATTTTTTTTTCTTTCTAATAATAATAATATATGTGATATATTTTTAATAATGAGAAAGAATAAAGTAGTGTTGGATCAAGTTGGGGCGGTGGTCGTCAGTGTCAGTATCATTATAAACTGTAATTTAGTTACTAAACATCAATCACGTCATAACCCCAGAATAATTTTAGGAACTTTTTCAAAGCCATCCAGATTCTGAAATCATTGTTATTTCAGTCAAATTTGAAAAAAAAAAATGTTATGCTGCCCCGTATGTTTCATGAGTTGTTAACTATAAAATAAATGTTTGACTTGTTACTAAGGGTGAGCATTATTCGATTTTGGACCGAAAATCGAATCGAACCGAATCAAATAAGAGATTCGGTTCGGTTTAAAAAAAAATTCGATTCAATTTCGGTTTTAAAAATACTAAATTTTCTTATTCGGTTTCGATTTTCAGATTTCGGTTTCGATCTAAAATCGAAAACCGAATAAGAAAATATAGTTTATATATATATATATATATATATATATATATATATATATATATATATATATATATATATATATGTACTATATATATTAAAAAAACCTGCTAATAAACCGAAAAATAAAAAAATCGAATAACCGAAAATCGAACCGATTTTATTCGGTTCGGTTTGGTTCGGTTATGGTCTAATTCGGTTCGGTTTTGGTTTTGCTTATTCGATTTTCGGTCGAATTTGGTTTTCCTTATTCGGTTCGATTTTGAACCGAATCGAACCGATGCTCACCCCTACTTGTTACTGCCCATTGTGGCAATGAAGTGGATGTCGCTGAACTAAGGGTGAGCATTATTCAGATTTGGACCAAAAATCGTACCGAATCGAACATCGAATTAGAGATTTGATTCGATTTTAAAAAATTCGGTTCGGTTTTGAAAATACTGAATTTTCTTATTCGGTTCGGTTTCGATTTTGGGTTTTGGTTTCGGTCTAAAACCGAAAACCGAATAACATTTATGCAATTATGTAAATATCATAATTCTATGTATATTTTGTGATTACAAATGTGTATATTTTGAAAATAACAATTATATGTATATGTTTTGAAGTCCAACTTTGGACACAACTTTAAAATACAACAAATATGTATATAAAATTATAATTTTTAATATAATTTAATCACGATTCTAACCTTAGATCCGATCAATTAAACAATATCAATAGTCCAACCGAATAGATTATTCGGTTCGTTTCGGTTTCGGTTTCGGTTTCGGTTTTAGCTAATTTCAGTTCAATTTTGGTTTTAGATTTTTAGAATTTCGATTTTTCGGTTTTGACTAATTCGATTCGGTTAAAATCGAATAAACCGAATGCTTACCATAATCTGAACTCTGAAGTGGACGTCTCTAGTCTGGAGAGGCGCACATGCAACGTTTATCTCTGCTACAGTGCTACGTAAGTAAGTAATGTAGTGGCACTTTGTACCAAGATGCTCACGGTTCCTGCAACGGCCATTACAACTGAGCTTAGCAACAGATTGATCTGTCGCTACTTTGAAAATCTGTCGCGGATGGCAGTGGAAAGAAAAAAGTCGCAGGCAAACGCTAGTATTAATGTCGAATTTCTATAGTTGATTCTTCGCCCCTGCGAGGAATCGGCTACTTCATATTAGCTACTTAATGGCGACACATGTATGTTGACGACCGATCCACTTAACGACGACCAATCTTTTGTAAGCAAATTTTTTTTGCAATGCAACTGCCGTGCTTTTTCTTTTGAAAATTTGTTGCTAATGAATAGCAATGCACTGACGAGGAAAAAGTAGTAGGCAAAACTCTAGTATTGCGAGAAATCGACAATGGATTGGCGACATCATACTAGCTAGGGCGACACATGTATGTCGACAATCCACTTAGCGACGAGCAACGAGGGGTCTTTTGTAAGCAAAATGTTCTGCTATGTGACTGTCTAGCAACATGCCTTTGACTAATTACCAACGGAAGAATGTAGCGACTAAATGACGATGGATCTAGCAACATGCCTTTCACTTGTTAGTAGCTAATTCGAATATCTCTAATACGTTGTCGGTCGCATGCTAGTTGCTTATCCGTTGCTAAAGTTATTAAAATTAAAATAAAATTTGAAAACTGTATTGAAAACCATGCATACATCATAGCATATACAATTTTGCTATCTGTCTCCAAAAAAAAAAATAGGTGATGCCATCTTCCATAATATGGCATCTGACATGACAGCTGACATAGCAATTTTCAACCAAAAAAATTAGTCACCCAAATTTTTTAATATTAATATTAATATTAATGTTAATTAATTGTAATTTTAATATTAATGTTAATTACAAATTTTGGATGACAAATAATAGAAGATAATATCAACCAAAATTTTTGGATGACAGTTGTTATTTCAGCTGCTACATAATAGAAGATAATATCAACCAAAAATTTTGGATGACAAATAATATTTTTGTATTTCACTAGGCTTACAAGGGCCAAGCGGAGAAAGAGGGAAAGTGTTTAGCTCCTAAGTTCAACTCAAACTCATTCAGAAAGATAAGAGTTGGTCTAACTACTACTACATCTTCCCACGCTTGTGATACGCTTGTGATTTTTTACTTTGTAAACTGGCCAAATAAATGTATCGTAGTTGTATTTTTTTTTTAAAAGGGGCTAAACTTATATTGTATAATAAAATTAAGGGGATATCAAAATTTGACCACAATTTGTTGACCATATAATGTGGAAGTGTATATGTTGATAACATTAATACGGTGATCCTATACATGAGCAACAAAAAACTATCACATTATGTGATCAACAAAAATATGATCAGATTTTGGTGTTTCCTAATATTTTTCTCGGTTGTAAGACATTTTACTCTGTGTGTGTCCTTTTGTTGAGTCCCAGGCTCGAATCTAAGACAAGTCAAATTTATCCTTCACAAGTCCCTTCAAGTTCTCTTTTTGCAACTATATAACCAACACTGAAAATTGTCTTTACATTGCATGGTTTGATATTTTATCGTCGAACCACCTGATGTTGGTCATTGCAAAGGCACTCTTTTTTTTCAATAAAAAGTAGTTTTTTCAGTCGAGTGGTACTCAGGAGTATCAGTTGATCATCCAAGCTTCCGCCGTTAGATAGGAGGATAGCACTATTGAGTTCGCCACACTAATGTGGGGTTACTGGCGTGAGCTACTAAAATTGGAGGGTACTTGTTCTGATTCTGTACGACCACGCACTTGTCGAGAACGTCGACAACCTTTTCAGTTTCTCATGGCCCTGTGTCCCAAATTTTAGTCCTCAAGCGATCGGATCATTCAGAATAATACCACCCTAGATGCTGTTATCTCCGAGCTTACAACTGAGGAGACTCGTCTGCGTTCTCTTTCTACTGACATCTCTACACCGACTTCGAGTTCTGAGACTGTTCTTGATGCTGCTCCTCGTCCTCCGTCAATCACTTTCAAGAAGGCTCATGCTCCCACTTATCTTCGTCCTTTATGTACCTATTACGGGAAGCTTGGTCATTTTGATGCCGCCTGCTATGCGCGTCAGCGGTCTGGTATGATATATGCTCACTGCCAAAAGTCTAGACACTCAGTGGATGATTTTTTTCTGCTTCACCCACATTTAAAACTCAATTCCTCGAGCAGATGAAGACAAAGGGTTCCTCCTTGTCTCGTTCTCCAGTACCCCATGCTCACATTGTTGATAGTACTTAGATATCGACATATATTCAGCATCGTGTTACTCAGTTAGAGTTCCAGCTCCAGTGCCAGCCTACCTTCGCTGGCTCCTCTGCATGTGCCTTTTCGGTTTCAACTGGCTGGAATAAAGTTGGAAGCATTCAACAGGCCCACCACGAGCAACGGGCCCACGATATAGTCGAGTGCCGGCTCAGATGCCCGCTCTTCCCTCTCCAGTCGTGTATCCCACCCCATTTGGGTACATGGCCTACCTAAGTGATTATGCATACCAACAAGACGTTTATAATCCTCAAATGATATTATATTACTATAATCAGATGTACGAAACAACTTTATCATCTACTGTTGGCCCGCAAGCGTATCTTTATCCCTATATGTGATACGTCATGCAAAATTCGAGGGCAGGCTTTCAATCGCCAATATAGTTCCATCGTCCAACGTACGCGCAGTATCCTACAGTTCACACAGAAGGATCCTACGCTCCCTCCATGCCGTACAACTTCCACCTTCAGCCCCCACCACATGCAAATTAACCCGTTAACAATGCAAATTTTAGTTTTTGAAAGGCACCATGTGACTTCAGTTGATTAGCTGGAAGATTCTATTGGACAAACTCATATTGTTTGACCCACTGTTCGCCATTAAAATAAGTTTGGGAAACTTTCTTTTAATAACAAACAAAAAAGTGTAAAGTGATCCTAGACAGAAAATCTAAGTACAATATTGTCACGTCCCAGTCCCAAAATGACGAGGGACTGAGCACGTGCGCAATGGCCAGCAGCACGCACCGATGGACAACCCAATTTAATGGATCCATCAGGGCATGCTTAAGCTGTAGACTAGCAGTAATAAGTACAAGTCTCAGGTATTTCTAATCTCATCCACAGAAATAGACAGATTAATTGCCAGAAATAATGCAATGGAAATAAATATGCAATATCAAATAAGGTTATCTCGGAAAACAAATCCGAGAATTATTCTGTTACAATTAAGAAAAGACAGGAATTAAAATGCTGAAAAATGTAAATACTGAGTAGTTGAAGCCGGCGCTCAAGAGAAGTCTTCGGCCACTATCTCGTCCTCTGTTCCTGGTTCTGTTCCGAGGAGTGCTCCGGTACCGTACACTTCTGGGTAGTTCTCTTCAGCTGTACCTGGGGACATCATCCATTCCAGGTCCTCAGGGGACATAGCAAGGTACAGAAAAACTCCAGCCAAATGAATATCAGTGCAGCAATAAGATAATCAGCAGGGTAAACTAAGTAACCAACTATGTGATATGCAATATGAGAGCAGCACTAGATCTCAGGCTGAAGCCACTACAAGCTCTGTATCGGGGAGCCGGTAGTGGCAATAACTATGAATTTCACTATGATATATACTATGTTATATATATATAATATCAGCCTGTAGTCTGTGTGTCTCTCCCCACCCAATGTAATCACGCAAGCCATGACCATAACGTCTCATGTCCATGTCAGCGGGATTATAACTAATGCAGCAAGTCTGGTAGCTATGAATCAAAATGTCTAAGGATGTAACGTCTATGTCATATAACATGCATCCTATACAGAATCACCTTGAATGTCTCAGGAAGACTCTGTCTCATGAAATAGTGTCAAGTATCCTGGGTTCTGGTGTACTTAATAGGACAAGTACGAGAATTATCGGGTCTCGATATCCATGTCTATGTGACGTTACACAACCCCGCGTACGGCGTTGGCACCCGACTATGATCGGACACTAAGTACATCACACGTCTCCTAGGTCAAGCAGTTAAAACATGTTTATATTTAATTCGCAAGAAATCAAGTAAAGTACTATGTCAAGAATTACTGAGATTTGGCAGGCTTTATTTGTCCATTATTGCATGATTAAGTCCAGAAAATAATTAGCAAGCTGCAGGGTTTGGCAAGGTACACTTGCCTGTGGTTCCGACTATGTTCGCGGTTCTGACTTCGGTTGGATTTGCAGGCGGTACTCCGGTTGCTGAAATAAACATCACCATCAGATCCAGAAAATATCAATCAGCTAGAAACGCCTGTCCTTGGGTCCAATTTGGAGACAAGGGCAGAAACGGCAGTTTCGGGCCAAAACGGGGTCCACCGGTGGGCCCGCTTTGCACCGAAAAACGCGTCAGGGTCAACGGTCTCAAAATTCACCAAACTCAGTGTCAACAGGTCAGGAACGCTGATACGAACCCAACGGAACTTTCAGAAATGAATTTCGATGAGCCGTTCACAAAATCGCCCGTCGAGCGGGGCCTGTGGGGCCCACGACACGCGATTTTGTCAACGTTCTCAGAATCGAACCAAACTTGACCCACAGGACCAGCGTATCACTACGAGTCCGATGGCACAAGTTTCGTTTCAATCCGACATGTGTACACAAAGTTAGGTCGAATTGCAGAAAAAACGGATACGGGGCGATGTCCGCGGATACGCGTTAATTCCGGTGTGCACGCACACCCAAATCAGCTTCCGTGAAATCCCACACGTCCGTATCGACGAGGCGCACGTATCTGTGAAGACCGTACGCGACCAAGTCATCCCGTTTGGCGGGGCAGACTCGGTTCCGGGGTGAAACAGGGTCTGGGTTTTTCCTGTTTTTGGATCGCGGTGTGCGATCACCACAGGACGCGATGCCCCGAACAGTTTGTCCGGACACCGAGAGGGTCATACAGGCTTCGCAACGCAATTTACGGAATCAAAAACGGAGCTACGAGCAAAAAGTTACGCGTACCTGAAGGGACCCGAGAAACCGGGGTCAAAATCATGTCCGACACGTGTCCGACTCGTGTCGGACACAGGGACTCTGAAATTAGGGTTAGGGTTAGGGTTAGGGCTTGGAGTGCCGCTCAGGGCGGGGACGGCGGAGACGGCGGCTGGCCGGCCGGGGGCAGCGCGGTGAGGCGGCGCGGCGCTCGAGTGGAGGCGGCGGCGGCGAGCACGGCGGCCGGAGGCGCGGGGAGCAGCTGCCCTAGCTGTTGCTGCTGCTGACGAGCTGGCCGTCGTCGGAGACGAAGGGGAGGGGAGGAGAAGGAGGGGCTGGGCGCGGAGGAGGACGGCTGCGCGGGGGCCTGCGCGGCGGCGGCTCTCGGCGAGGCTGGGCGAGGCGCAGAGGCGGTGGTCGTGGCAGGGGAATCGGAGGAGGAGGGGGGTTTTATACACAGCGGGCGGCCGGGGGTCGAGCCGAGGGAGGCGGACGACGTGGCGGGGGAGGCGGGGCTTGCGGGGGCTTGGGGTAGACGTGGGCGCGGGCGAGCGGCGCGCGGCCGGGCGGGGCGGCGGAAAAGTCGGGCGCAGCCGATCGTGCGGGGAGGCTGGGGGCTAACGGGTTTGGGCGGGTCGGGTTCGGTCGGGCGGGCCCGACCCGACCCGACAAGCTGAGCGGGTTTGGGGGCTGCGGGTTCGGGTCTGGCCGACCCGACCCGTTAGCCCAAGGGCTGTTGGGATGGGCCGGGTTTGCGGGCTAGGCTGGGCTTTAAATAATAATAATAATAATAATAATAATAATAATAAGAAAATTAATTAATAAATTAAATAAATAGTTTTTAGGTATTTAAAAATAGGTCCGGGGTCCAATAAATTCCAGAAAAATTGTCCTAAGTCCAGTTTTTCATTTTACATCCAAAAATAATATTTTCATAATATTTTAATACTGTTTAATATCAATTAAAAATCATTGAATAATTAAAACCCTGTTTTTAATTTACAGAAAAATCCCAGAGAATTCCAGAAAATTGTGAAAAATCCAGTTTTTAAAATTTTGAAAAATCAGGGGGTTTACAAATATTTTTTATCTGGATAATGTGACGATGAAGATCGAGTACTGCAGCGACTCTTTTAATCCGTTGACGGTCCAATGTGGGAATAAGGGATGCTCTATTCTCTTCTCCCTCTCTTAAACTTGTGTGCACGTACGTAGCTTATTTGGAGGGATATGGTCTCTGCCAGGAAAGTCAGCCAACCAGCCCGCGCCTTAGAACGTCCAAGTTGCTCCAATTTATAACCATCATGCTGATGGAATATAAGTGCTGCATGTGCCTCTGTTTGGTGGCCGCAGGGGGCTCCTTCAATAGAATAACATTGTAACTGTGGACACATATCATGGGCATGCTGCCATGTGGCCTTGGTTGTGATATACTGTTGATGAAATCTCGATTGGGAGACGGGGTCATTTTTAACCCATTTTGTGTGTGACTTGGTCAACTGGACACGTGGTCATCACTGATTATTGGAACATCTTTTTGGTTGCAACAGAAAAGATCATGGCTTGAGAACATATTGCCACGAAGAATGCCTGAGATCTGGAATACATAGGGCCAGAGACGCATCGAACGTATGAAGTCTGGAACTTATAGGGCCAGAGACGCATAAAATGCATGGAGTCTGAGACCTCTGGGCCAGAGACGCATAGGACGTATGGAGTCTGGGATGCATGGGGCCAGAGACGTACGTGACACATGAAGTCTGGAATGCATGGGGCCTCATACACGTGGCGCTGCACGCCTTTCAGAAGTCATTATTAGTCTGACGAGAGTTTCTTGTCGCTTAGTGTGCTCACGACTTTCGAGGCATTTAGAAAATTCTTTTTGTCAGGATTCTGTATCAAATGTAATCTTTTTGTCTGGCTTTTATGTGGCCAATATTTGTGGCGTATGTATGCTGCATTTTCTTGGCCGCATGGTCAGTCTGCGGCCTGATTTCTTTTGAGTCGGCCTTGGGGTGCATGGTTTGTTAGACGCATGGATCCATATTTTTCATGATTCTACAAGACCCCCTTCAAAGTTTTTAAACTGATAAGTTTAGAATACTTTGAATAATAAGCATAAGGAAGAGAACTTTGGGCCACATGGATGGTGGGCCGTATGGACGAGTATTTGCCAGACTATCAAATCTCTATTTAATGCAGGATTTGATTCGATCGTCGATGAGATATTTTTGGGACTCTAAGTCATCTGTCGACACGGAGCCCGAGGTGACGGTTCACTCATGGATGACGGTGGATCAAAAATTCAAGTGCCATTCTCATCCTAGGTTGCCACGTTGACTGAGACGGTTTTGGCTATAAAAGAGGAGGAGTCGGGGGAGAGAGATTCTATTTGCTTCTTTCTCTAATTTTCTTCCTACACTATTACGATTTTTGTGTTCTCGTCGATGACTGCCATGGATTTTTGAGCTCCTTCTTCTTCCACGGCTGCCAAGGGCAAGGGCCTATCTACTGAGGCTTCGGGCCCAAAGAAGAAGGGCACAGGAAGGCGGAATACTGTCATGCCCCAGAACCAGAATACTAGAGAGCGGAGGCCGACAAATCCAGCTACGTATACCAGAGTACTCCATACCCCGAGTATTGTCAATATTTCTAATTTTATATTGCTATTTTGAATAATTGCTTCCTTAAATTTTACTGTCCTTCTTTGATGATATCGTATATGTTGCCTTAGTTGATTCTTTTTTGGTCTGCCTTCAGGATGCCACCGAAGACTAGGTCGTTGAGATTGGGACCCACAGCTTTAGAGAGGTCTGCCACCTCTCGACCTGACACCCAGACAGCTGGAGTTCCTCCTACTTCACCTGTTCATGTGGGGGTTTCTGCAGTTTTTGGGGGTCCTCCTCCCCCGCCTGTCCAGAGGGTTGACCCGACTGTTACAGAGCACCTTCCACCACCACCGATTTCGTTTTCCGGAGGTGTGCCCGTTGACGGAGCACATATGTTCGCACTGATCCAGGGCATGGTAGATGCTCCGAGGACGTCGACGGAGGCTCAGCGAGTTCAGGCTGAGGCACAGAGGGTGCAGCCACACCAAGCGCAGACGGAGCTGATGAGGGGGAGCATAGAGAATGTTCATCAGGTGACTCTCCAGGCTGTGGAGAGAGTAACACAGCAGCATCCTGGCCAGAAGCACCAGAGGCCAGGCACTATAGTGGACTTCAAGAGGATGATGCCTCGGGAGTTCAAGGGCGTCGAGGGGATACTCTATGTCGACGACTGGCTGGAGGACATAGAGAGAAACTTACGCTTGGCGCAGATTCCAGAGAGTGCAAATCGAGGCCGCCGGCAGCCAGATGTTCGATATCGCACTGACTTGGTATCGTATGGAGCCGAGACTTACTGTTAGAGGACTTACTTGGAAGACTTTCATGGAGCTTTTTAAGGATAAGTTCTTTTCCGACGTGGCCCTGAGAGCCTTGGAGAGTCAGTTCCATGACTTGGTCCAAGGGAACATGTCGGTCGACGAGTACGCCGTATGAGTCATTTTGCACCGTCGATAATTCGGGACCCAGGAGACCGAGCCCGAAAGTTTAGGCAGGGGATGATGAGAGAGATCAAGTCTCGCACTTCTGGACGTCGCACTGCTACCTTCGAGGGTATTCTGATGGATGCCTAGATTGCTGAGGATGATTTGGACCTCATGCCCAAGAGATGACGCAATTCTGGAGGAGCGAGTGGTAGCGTGGGACCGGCCAAGCGTCCCCACTTTTAGCAGTAACAGAGGCCGTATCAGCATCATCAACACCAGACACCAGCTCGAGAACACACTCAGCAGCAGCAGCCCCAGAGGCAGACCCAGCCCGCTGTCCAGTGTGCGTACTACGGGAAGGCGGGACACACGAGAGATATCTGCAGGAAGAGGCTGGGTACATGTTTGACTTGTGGATCGTCAGCGCACTAGTTGAGACACTGTCCATCTATTCAAACTAGTCCAGGTCAGGGTGGAGCAGCCACTCAGAGGGGAACTGCCAGAGTACCTACTGCACCAGGAGTCCAGCAGAGGGGACCTCCACTTTCGCCACAACATCAAAGGTTTTCCCAGCACCAGCAGCAGCAGAGAGGTGCGCCCCAGGGACGAGCGTATGCCATGACGATAGAAGAGACCGAGCAGCAGGAGACGTGATTCAGGTTCAGTTCTTCTCGATTCTATTCCAGCACTTGCATTATTCGATTCTGACACTTCCCATAGTTTCGTATCTGTATCTTATGCTCTTAAGCATCATTTAGAGGCGGAACCCTTAGATAGGACTTGCAAGATCATGACTGGCGGAGGCATTATTCTAGTCAGTGATTTTTGCAAGGACCGAAGAGTATCGTTGGAAGGCCGAGAGTTGAGCGTGTGCTTACTCATAATGCCACTTCCGTGATACGATATTGTACTCAGAATAGATTGGTTGAGTAGGCACCATGCTACTATAGATTATCATGGAGGCAGAGTGACATTTCGACCGCTAGGAGAGCCAGAGTTCGAGGTCGCCAGAGGAGCAGCGGAGCAGAGCTGGGGCACTTTTTGTGGAGCCAGGATCGAGGAAGAGGAGTTGCCACATCCTTTGATAGGAGAGTTCCTGGATGTCTTTTCAGAGGAGTTGTTAGGTTTGCCGTCAGACATAGATATTGAGTTCTCTATAGACTTGGTGCCATGAGTGGAGCCTATATCACAACACGCCTATAGAGTCAACAACAGCGAACTGGCAGAACTGAAGAAGCAAGTTGAGGAGTTGCAGGACAAGGACTTCATCAAATCCAGTTTATCACTATAGGGAGCTCCGGTATTGTTCGTACTGAAGAAGGATGGATCGGTACGCATGTATATCGACTATAGATCTTTGAACAACCTCAATATCAAGAACAAATATCCGCTGTCGAGGATAGATGATCTCTTCGATCAGTTTAGCGGAGCAAACATGTTTTCAAAGATAGACTTGAGGTCAGGCTACCACCAGGTGAAGGTGAAGAGAGAAGTCATTCCGAAGACCGCTTTTCAGACCCGATATGGCCAGTTTGAGTTCATGGTAATGCCGTTTGGATTGACTAATGCACCGACAGTATTCATGAACTTGATGAACAAGGTGCTCCACCAGTATCTTGACAAGTTCGTGGTGGTGTTCATCGATGACATTATTGATTATTCAAAGACCCCAGAGGAGCATGAGGAGCACCTGAGGATAGTTTTGGAGACTCTCAGGAAAGAGGAGTTTTACGAAAAGCTTTTAAAGTGTGAGTTCTTCTTTGAAAATATTGAATTCCTTGGGCATGTGGTGACGGGTGACGGGATCTCAGTTAACCCGAAGAAGATCGAAACAGTGGAGTCGTGGGCTACTCCCAGTTCAGTAGCTGAGATAATGAGTTTTTTCGGACTAGCAGGTTACTACAGGAGGTTTGTACAAGATTTCTCCAGGATTGCAGAGCCGATGACTAGGATGACCAGGAAAGATATGGATTTTGTCTGGACATAGGGTTGTCAGGCCGTATTTGATGAGCTAAAAAAGAGATTGATGACAGCTCTAGTATTGACGTTGCCATCGGGGACATGTGGATTCACTATCTACAGTGATGCTTCAAGGAAGGGTTTGGGTTGCGTTCTTCAGCAGCACGGGAAGGTAATTGCCTATGCTTCCAGGCAATTACGCCCTCATAAAAAGAACTACCCTACCCACAATTTGAACTTGACAGTGGTTATCTTTGCTCTAAAGCCGTAGAAACACTATCTGTACGAAGAGCGTGTGGAGATCTTCACAGACCATAAGAGCTTGAAGTACGTGTTTACACAGAAAGAGTTGAACATGAGACAGAGGAGGTGGTTGGAGTTGATGTAAGACTTCGATATTTTATTATAATACCACCCAGGAAAGGCCAACGTAGTCGTCGATGCCTTAAGCAGGTATCCGATGACTATGTACTTGACGACAGACAGACACTTGTTGGCCGATCTTAAGAGCTTGGGAATTGAGGTGCTAGTTCCCGGTATCGAGATTCAGATATGGGGATTGCAAATACAGTCCGAGCTGATGGACAGAATCAGAGCTACGCAGTATGATGATGAGGCTCTGAGGAGTATCAGGACACATGTTCGGACCGGATTATCAGAAAACTTCACTATTGTTGATGATGGGTCATTACGACACGGTACTAGGATATGTGTGCCGAGCGGGGAGCTGTGCGAGAAGGTTTTGCAGGAGGCACATAGCTCTCAGTACTCGATGCATCCAGGTGCCAACAAGAAGTATCGAGACCTGAGGGAGCACGTATGGTGGTACGGTATAAAGCGCGAGGTAGCATGCTTTGTATCCCGATGTTTAGTGTGCTAGCAGGTAAAGGCAGATCGACAGAGGCCAGGTGGATTGATTTAGCCTTTACCCATCCCAGAATGGAAGTGGGAGCACGTGACTATAGATTTTGTTTCAGGGCTTTCACGTTCTCCATGAGAAAAAGTCACGATTTGGGTCATCGTGGATAGGTTGACCAAATCAGCCCACTTCTTACCATTCAAAGTGGGTATGTCGACGGAGAAGCTAGCAGGGATGTATGTGCGATAGATTGTCAGATTATATGGGGTTTCTATGAGCATCGTCTCGGATCGGGATAGTCGTTTCACTTCCCACTTCTGGAGGAGTTTGCAGGCTAGATTGGGCACTCAGCTCAAGTTCACTACCGCATATCACCCTCAGACAGACGGACAGTCTGAAAGGACTATTCAGACTCTCGAGGATATGCTACGTACTTATGTTCTAGTTCCCGGAGATTCTTGGGAGGATCATCTACACCTGTTAGAGTTTGCTTACAACAACAGCTACCAGGCCAATATTAATATATCACCATTCGAGGCTCCATATGGACGAAAGTCTCGCACACCGTTATCTTGGGATGATATCGGAGAGAGAGAGCCTTGTTTGGAACAGATATGGTCGTGGATTCAGCGGAAAAGGTGAAACTCATCAGAGACAGACTTCGAGTGGCGCAGGACAGACAACGACATTGGGCTGACAGCCACCGTAGACCCTTGGAGTTTGAGGTATAAGTTTTGTTATTTTGCTTGTGATTGTTTTGGTTTAGATTGTTTGTTAAGGCTATTTTTGTTCTAGGTTGGAGATTTGGTGTTCTTACGGATTTCTCTAATACGGGGCATGATTCACTTTGGTGGAGGTGGAAAGCTTAGTCCACGGTACACCGGACCTTTCGGTATTCTTGCGAGGGTCGATGCAGTGGCCTACATACTAGACTTATCATCTGCACTAGAGGGAGTACATGACGTGTTCCACGTGTCGTAGCTGAGACGGTACGTGGCGGATCCTAGTCACGTACTAGATCACTCGAAGATCAAGGTTGGTCCAACACTCAGCTATCCTGAGTAGCCCGTAGATATTTTGGATCGTAGGAAGAAGGTATTGCGAAAAAAGACTATTCCTTTGGTTCGTGTTGCATGGAGACATCACTCTCCAGGCGAGTCAACCTGGGAGAGGGAGGACAAAATGGGCGAGCAATACCCGTATCTCTTCGAGCCTTGAGTTATAGTTCTTTTGTTCTGATTGTGCTCTTGTGCTAGTTTAATTCAATTTCGAGGACGATTTTTTTTAGGAGGGTAGACTTGTCACTACCACATTTCTAGAGTTAGGACTTTATTGTTATTTATAATATTTATATGTATTGTGTTAATAATTGCATAATAGGTAATATATATATATATATATATATATATATATATATATATATATATATATATATATGGCATGGGTTAGTGGACTAGCCTTGATGTGACCATGGACCTTGCATTAGACTAGACATTAAACCCACTAGACTAATCCCTATTCTATTAATTAGATTCTAGTTAGGTCGCTTACTAAAGATTAGAACCTCACTAATTAAATGACTCTTCATGACTAAACATATGGGCATTGAGGACCTTATGCATAGCCACCCTAACCCTAGCAAGTGGCCGGCCCTATAAGTATAGAGGGAGCTTCCCTCAAAGCCATTTATGACTCATGAAGAAACCTTAGAAATAGCTCCCCAAAAATCCTTCATTCACTCAAACAAATTTCAGAATTTTTAAACCATAAATCCCTCATTTCCCCCCATCTAAAGAGGTCTAGAAGCTTGGGTCACAAGGAGTCTTGGAGAAGAAGAAGTTACATTGGGAATCCATCTCCCAATAGGTAAAAATTTGAAATCTAGGTGCTTGTTGAAAGGGGAGGGAAGGTAGTCTCTATTAGTTTCATGATGATTTCTTCATGGTGTCATATGTTATTTGGGGGTTTTGTGTTCCAAGGATGCATTTTCCCTTATTTTCATAACACTAATCATATATATATATATATATATATATATATATATATATATATATATATATATATATATATATATATATATATATATTGTATATGTAGGTATTTTAGTTGTATATTGGGGGTTTTTGCATGAAGATTTATTGTGTATCAAGAGTATCCTAGATTATTGCATACTAGGTGCTTGTTGAAATGACCAATATGGGGTATACTTATGTAGATTGCTGAATTCACATATTATTGGATACGTATATATATATATATATATATATATATATATATATATATATATATATATATATATATATATATATATATATATATATATATATATATATATATTAATCGTGAATGAATGTGTGTGAATGATGGAAGAGGGGTCAGGTTCACTGTGATTGAACATATGTGGTATGCACAGTGTGCACTGGATATGCACTGATACTGAATGTATCAGTATTTGGGGAATGTGAGGATAGTGCTATGCTATCGGGTTGTGAGGTATTGTGGGTGTTTGTTTTTAAGTGTGTGAGAAATTCTAGTGATAGTTGTGTATATGTGTGGCATGTTGTGTGCTATGTATGTGTGTTGTGTGCATAGTGAGTGAGTGTGTGTCAGTGAGGGCTCAGGCTGAGTGACAGTGTGCATCAACCTCCCTGTGCAGTATCAGTAGGTGTGCACGGCACAGCAAGGGAGGAGTGCAGTGTGCAGCTCCACTGTATATCGAGAGCGCTGCAGTGCAGCACAGTGCTGCTCTGTATGCACAACAAGGATGATCCCTGCAATAGTTATAGCAAAGCAATTGAGAGCCACTGAGCAGTTCACTGCACAACTATTGGTTCAGCAAGGTGCAGCAACACTGTGCTCGTGTACAGCAATGTGTGCATAGCAGTATCAGCAAGGAGGCTCTGTGCAGTCAACAAAAAGGGTTCCAGTACTGTATCAGTATCAGGTATTAATATTAGTAGAATTCATTAGCAGTAGCTTCAGTTTGCACCAACTGAGGTGCAGTCTCAGGCTCAGCAGGGTGTTGGGTAGATGTTTTAATGGGTTAGATGGTTAGTAGTTAAGAGTATCAATTTAGAAATTGTCTCTTCCTATTACTGCTGCTGATGTTGCTACATGTTGCTGCTATGATGATAATTTTATTATTGCTGAGTGTCCTGGATATCTTTGCTTGGTTCAATTTTGTATGGATATTTGAGTAAATAGGTATCAGTGTATATTAGGCAATGTCAGTGTGTTGATTATAGATGATTATCAGAGTTATGTACTGGGAATCGAGAAGGGGGGTACTGGACTGTAGGTTCATGTGTGTTGAGTTGCACACATATGTAGGGAAGTATCAGTAATTAGGTGAGGTATCAGGTTGAAGTAACTTACCTTGAGCCCGATGATGTGAAGTCATATTATCAAGGTGGCTTATATGGTTTCCTGTTGAGCATTGCTATATAATCCAAACATTAAGAGGTCGGGTTCCCTGGATGCCTCACAGTTGAAATCAGTTTGGGGAGTATTGGGGATATGGTATCCGTAAACACTGATACACAGCGACTTGAGCCTGTACATAAGTGCACACATGATGGACCAGTATGCTAGGATGGACCAGTGAGGTTAGGTGATATGCAACTAGTGTTTGAGTAACAGTGAGTTAGTATAGTAGCTAGTTAAGAAAGTAGTAGTTTCCAGTTAGGGTAGTTAGTAGGAAGTGAGAGGTACAGTAGCACCTGAACTACAGTAGGTATCCAGTGCATGGCCTTGGGTTCATAGAAATGTATATGGCAATGTATCCAGTGGGAGTTTAGCCTCAGAATTCGAAGTTGGGTTGTAGGAGTTACCTGCACATCAAAATGAGTTATAATAGAGCTAGTATACAGTTAGATATGTTTCTAGAGAGTTTTGAGAGTTGGTTAGTAGAGTATTGTATCAGTGAAACTTGGTGAGGGGTGTGCTGTTTCACCTACAGTAGTGAATTGGACTGTTGGCATTGGCATTATTGTCAGTTATTAATGTAGGTGTTGGTGTATGATATAGGTAAGAGTACCAGTGCTTAGAAAGATGGGAAAATTGTTATGTGAGTGGTATCAAGTGATACTTATTGCCATATATATGTATAAAGAAATATTCTGATACCTAGCTAATAAGAAGTATCTTAGTACCTAGAGTGTACAGTTAGTGTAGGAGAGTTGAGATACCAAGGTATGATATTGGTAATATATTAAAGCATGGTATTACGATACATAGTATTATATTTTGCTAGTAAACTTAGTGATAGCTAGTATAACTTGGCAATGACTAGTAAAGCCTAGATTAACCCTGGCGTTGACCTAGTTTGGACCTATAAGTCTTGCATAGGGCTAGTTAAACCTTTTTATTATTTTAGTTTACCTTTTAACTTTGATATTCTAATATCTAGGACTCTTAGAATCCAGTTTATTCTCTGTTGACAGTTCCTTGCTCAGGAATACAGACGAGTACATTCTCTGACAGTTTTTGTTATGTTGATTATTACTATGATTCTAGTTGTAGTGTATACTTAATTCTGATACAGTGGATACACGGGCTAGTATCATAGATACCTGTCATGAGAAGTCGTGATTGGAATCCATCGTGCTAGTTGGGGGCAGAAAAATATTAGCAGGATTATGTGATCATACCCCACTTTACATGCATCATAGCTCACCCCACATATCACGTAGGGTGTAGCCTGACCATTTACATGCCTCATAGCCTATTATATATGATTAGTCTGACTATTGCTCGTATCATAGCTAACCAGATGGTTAGCCTGACCTCATATGTATCATAGCCAATCATATATAACAAGCCTGATCTAGTCCCAAGTCGATCACATAGTAAACTGATATTTTACAACACTTAGCTAGAATTTCTATTTCTTCATTCCAGTTCACTCATTTTTAGCATTCACATATATCTGTTCATTACTAGTTAGTACTATTGCTGATTACATGTCTCTCTAGTATTCCTTATTTTTTAGTATTTCTTTATCATGTATTTTCTTACACTGTCTTATAGTTTTTATCAATATAATTAAAACTACTGTTTAGTGTTTGTGCTTCGCTCCAATCCTGACTGGATAACATTTTCAGAAGATCTTGAGTATTTCTGTCCTACTCACTCGGTCCAGGAGTAGAGGGAGACTACATACCGGAGATTCCAGAGGAGTCACTCTCCTTAGAGGAGACACCACCCGTAGTCGTTTAGACAGCTTCTTGGTCTAGTTATCTATGTATTAAATTATTCTAAACTTGAGATTTGGATTATATTATGTTGAGACTATTTATGTTGGGATAGCTAGACTCTAGATTATTATTGTATTTGGGTTGTGTGCTAGACTCATGTCAGAACTTCCTTATCTTTTATATCTTATCGGACCATTTACCTTCCTATAGTTATTATGATTGAGTACCATATGTTTTGAGGATCATTATGCATATTCATTATCCTCCTTAAGGAGTTGTGATCACTGACAGGTTATTTTGTGAGTTATGTTTAGTATACTTGAGACCTAGACATCATTCTACCGCCAAAGCTACGGCATAGGCTGGACATACCCACGGCCCATGCCCAAATTTTCGGTGCGGGTCATGACAAACACGAACATAGACACATACACATACTGACACGGACACGACAGAGGGAAAAAGGAGCACTAACCCTAAATATAACTCGGACACACACACACGTGCGCGAACACACACACACACACACACACACACACACACACACACACACACACACACACACACACACACACACACACACACACACACACACACACACACATGCACACTAACCCTATATATTAGTGAGTGTGTTGTGTGTGGAATTGAATTGGGGGTTAGTATTAAGTATAGTGTTTGTGGGTGTGACTTGAGGGTGCATATATGTGTATTATTGTAAGTGTTCTTCTTAGTATGAAAAGTTATGTGTTGCGAGAGTTATGTGCTAGTGTTGAATATCAAGTGTTGGTGCCTAAGTATAGATATTAGCAATGGGTGAAAGATGTATTTTAGTATAGATATCATGGGTGTGGTTGAGGGTTGTAGGCAATGTGATAGGGTAGTTTGCTAACATAGGATACTTGGGTACTTAGTGTTGAGGTATCTTGATAGCTAGTAGCATATGTGAAAACTAATTAGATAGTGATAACTTATTATCTATAGTCAAGTGTTAAGGTTTTAGGGAGATATAGATATTTGGTTAAAGTATTATTGTGATGTGTTAGTATATAGCTAGGTAATGAGTATTAGGCTAAGATATTGTAAGGTATTTATTATATATAATCTATATTAAGTATATGATACATAATATAATATATTAGCTAGTATAGTCTATATTAACTAGTATAACTTAGAAAACTAGTATAGAAAGATATTAACCTAGAATAACTTGATAAACCTAGTATTGACTAGTTTAGCTATATAGGCCAATCCAGTTATCAACTTGGAACCCATATTAGGTACTTTTGACCTAGTTTGACTCAAATAACCAAGTTTTAACGTATGAATGACCTATAGACCGAGTTTCAAGCTAGTGTCATGGGTATTTGAAATTTTATCCTAGTGTCAAGATACTCGAGAGTATCAATATGATATTGTGCACCATGGTATGTGATATCTACATAATACACAAATATCTAAAGTGTTATCAACACCTATGTGTATACACTACCAGAATAAGTCAAATTAGCGACGTCTGGAAACGTCGCTAAATGGCCTAAAAACGTCGAAAAAAAAATTTAGCGACGTAATTAGTGACGTTTCAATGAAGTCGTGTTTAAGCTAGTCCCTGATAGAAAAAATGTCGCAAAACATCGCTATAGCGACATTTTCTAGCGACGTATTTGTGTCGCTAATATTTTTCATATTAGCGACATTTAGCGACGCAACATCGCTAAATTAGTGACATATTTTGTGTCGCTAAACGTCGCTAAATTTTTTCTGTTTAGCGACGTTTTGCAACATATTTAACGATGTTTTATTGACCTGGCAAATATTGCCATGTCAGCAATTTAGCGTAGCGACATATATAAATGTCGCTAAATATCGCTAAATTTCAGTTAAAAAATAAAAAATAGAATATAAAATTATTTTTAAACCAATCTTCCTGCAGTTTATGAATTCATAATTTATATAAATAGACCTAGAGCAACCCTCTGTTGAATTCGCTAGATTTCCCGACCCCTTCGGTTGAACACTAAACACTGATAAATTAACAAACATTTAATATGAATAATATAGTAAATTTTGAAGAAAACGAAACATTGGGATTATAAACCGTTTCAGGAGAAAATATTGTCATAAAAATATAATAAATATCCATACAACCGAGTGCAAGAAATAAATTCTGAAAGCCTAAAAAATAAGGAATATTCATAAATGACCAAATATCATAGATCAAAACACAAACAATCAGTAAACTATCCTAACTAGGACTACTGCGGATCTGTAGGAGGCTGACCACCGTCGTGCATCAAGGATAAGAAACAATCATACTGCTCCCGAAAAATTGACACTGATATCGATGGAGAAGGCAGTGACATCAGTGGAGTCTGTGTCGATAAAGGCGCACCATGAGGACGTATCTGCTCCAATGCTGCTAGTCGATGGTTGTATGAATCCATGGTAGATAATAACCTCGTACAACTATGAACCATTGAATTCTGCATCATCGTCAGCCTCTCGCCCATGGACAACTGTGATGCCTGCAGCTCTGTCACGCTGCGCTCTATCGACGCTCTAAGATCAGCAGTCATATCCCTGAGCTCCATGATGCTGCGCTCGAGCGTATTAAATCGTGCAATGAGCGTCGCATCGTCTGCCTGCGGCTGAGATATGGGCTGCTCCTCCATCCTTCACAGCAACTCGTCACGGAGAGACGCAATCTGACGATCAACGGTCTCCTGGACTCGGGCCAACGCCTGCGAGGGCTGTAGGGAATGCATACTTGCAGTGGAGGCCCTAGAGGACTGCATCGTAACAAGGGCGCCATAGGATCCCGTACCGTAGTACGTACCCCTCTGGAGACTACCAGCGGCGGTCACCTACAGCTCGTCCGCCGACGGAGCTAGGGAGGGCTACGAGGAAGTACCAGCCTCTTCCACTGTAGGTGCACTAGCAGTCGTCCGCTCACGCTGCCTATGATACTCGGCCTAAAAAAGTTTGGATACTCGATAATTGCTAATGTGTCCAAGGTACTTATTACTATCTACATGGATATTTATTTGCATATTTTCTAAGTTATATTAAAATTAACATAAAGTAAAATAATACTTATATAGGTCTGCGGAGACCCTCTCATCAATGCGATTCCTGTCCATTCGATGGATGGCCAGGTAGACGGTTACCATGTTGGCATCCTCATCCCTCTGTACCTGTTAAAAATATATTATTTAGTACTAAAAGTAAATATTTTATCCTACTACCATTTTATCGTACATGCATTAAAATAATATATCTGAAATAAAAATATACCAAACTACAAAAATGTTTCGTCATTGGAATTGAGCCACTATACCACTTTGCTGCCTTGCCGCCTTGGCCTCACTACTAGAATAAGCGGGTTTAGCGACATTTTTTTAGCGACGACAAAGAAAACATCGCTAAATTAGTGACTCCATTTAAAACCGTCGCTAGACGTCGCTAATTGGCGACATTTAGCGACGTTTAGCGACTTTTCTTCATTTTTTAAAAGATTAGTCGCTATAAGTTCAATTTAGGTCGCTAAACGTCGCTAAAATATTTTATTTAGCGACATTTAGCAACGTATTTAGCAACGTATGTCTTTTAGCGACGTCATTAGCGACGTGTTAGACGTCGCTACCTTAGCGACGTCATTAGTGACGTCGCTAAAACGTCGCTAAATTTGTTTCTTTTAGGGCTCCTTCCCCCCATTTCTTTCGATCTCTCCCTCTCCCTCTCCCAAAAACCGTGACACCCCCTCATCCCTCCCGACGACCCCCCTCCGGCCGTGTCCTCCCCCCTCCTCCTCCTCCTCCTCCTCTAGGTAAACCCGCTCTCTCTCTCTCTCTCTCTCTCTCACACACACACACACACAGGACACACATGGCACTGACACTGACATGACACACACACGTTACAGACACTGACACTGACACGACACACACACTAACACGACACACACACTTGACCTAGGGTTAAGGTTAGGGTTTTTGACCTGGGGTTAGGGTTAGGGTTTTTGACCTGGGGTTAGAGTTTTTGACCTTGGGTTAGGATTAGTTTACTTAGCACCTGTAAATCGGTACAAGGTATTCAGTTGTAAATTAGCCCACAAACCAACACTCTAAAATACACAAATCAGGTTATCATGATTAGGTTGATATAAGCAAGCTCATCGGGTCTGTGTAACAACTCAATTGTGTTTGGATTTTTATGGGAAGTTGACAAGTACCTGATGCCACTCATAAAGGAACTCAATTGTGTTTGGATTTCTATGGACAACAACCTTCCCAATCTCTTCATGAATATTAATACTAAATATGAAAAATATCGTTCTTTGGTATCTTTGTCCATTAATGTGTGCTTCTTTATTTTTGGTATCTTTTGTCCATCAATATGTACTCAGTTCCATTTTAAACCATTGATGTTGAACTTAAAACTAATTTATTGTAATAAAGGTATCCTTTGTATATATTTTTGTCTTTATTACTTTTAGTTTAGTCCCATATCAGTAAACTTAATATCAGTAGCATAGTTAGGCAAGATGTCTGTGATGTGTGCTGAGTACACACAGATTAGTGAAACAACTCGAGTTTGTGTGTGTGCAATAGATGTGGCATTGGTATCAAACCTTAGTGCAACCATATAGGGTGGACTGGAACTAATATGTTGTAGGACTGGATATTAGAGTAAGAGGGTATCAATAAAGGCGAGTGAAAGGGGCATTTCTGGGTATAGGTTCAGTTCAAGGGGTATTGCAGTAGCTAAAGGAGCTTGTGAGTGTTCAGTTGTGAGTGAAGTATGTAGTGGGGTAATGTGAGTTGGTAATATTGTGTAGGGATTGAGTATGGGCAAAGTTGAGGTGATAGGAATTGACTAAAGGTTGGTATTACTTGGGGTAACACCTAGGTAATATGAGAGTATTGGATGTATCACTGGGTATTTGGTATTAGCTAACAAGGGTTAAGGGTGTGGATACTTGAGTATTATAAGGAATTAGTTAATGATAGTAGTTTTCCATTTGACACTTAGTTAGGGCATCCTAGTATGAAAAATATCGTTCTTTGGTATCTTTGTCCATTAATGTGTGCTTCTTCATTTTTGGTATCTTTTGTCCATCAATATGTACTCAGTTCCATTTTAAACAATTGATGTTGAACTTAATACTAATTTGTTGTAATAAAGGTATCCTTTGTATATATTTTTTTCTTTATTATTTTTAGTTTAGTCCCATATCAGTATACTTCGTTTGCAATATCATGTTTCTTTTTTGAACTAACTCTTTTATCCTTAGTTTGCAGTATCCGCCGATACCAATCCAATATGGTCGATACCTATACAGTTTGACATGTTCCAATCTGATATTGACCGATACCCGATACTGATCAATTATATTCTTTGTTTTTATCTATCTTACCAGATGACACCCATGACCCGAGCATGTGCACGTCGCTTGAGAGAGATACCTCCTACTGTTAAGGAGGAAGTGATGCCTCCTACTGTTAAGGAGGAAGTTAAGGAGGAAGTGATGCCTCCTACTGTTAAGGAGGAAGAGATACCACCTGCTGTATCTCAGACTGGGAGTTCCAGTCACCCAGCACCTATAGCGGCTGTATCTCAGAAGAGGAGTTCCATTCACCCAGCACCTATACCGGAGATTGATCACATAGACGCTGTTTATGCTCAGTATCTGAGGGACTGGTATGTGCCCCAGCGTATTGGATATCCTCGAGATTGATACTGTGATATTTCATATACTTTTATTGTGGTTATTGTGTGACTTTGATACTTATATATTATGTATTTTGTGTGACTGTGATACTTATGTATTATGCATTTTATGTGACTGTGATACTTTTATTTTGTGTGTAGTGATACTTAAAAATTACCGGTGTTGAGTGTTCCACCGAAGGGGTCGACAAACCCAGAGAATTCAACGGAGGGTTGCTCCGGGTCTATTTTTAATTAGAAATTCATAAATTACAGGAGATTGGTAATGTGATACTTAAAAATTATCGGTGTTGAGTATTCCACCGAAGGTGTCGGCGAACCCAGAGAATTCAACGGAGCGTTGCTCCGGGTCTATTTTTAATTAGAAATTCATAAATTGCAAGAAATTGTATGGGTAATTTTTAACTTTTTTTTATTTTCAATAAAAATTTAGCTACGTTTAGCGACGCTACTATACGTCGCTGAATACATCGCTAAATACGTCACTGATTACGTCGCTGAATAAGTTGCTAATTAGCAACGTTTAGCGACGTTTCTGTACATCGCTATTTTACCGACGCTGCGTCGCTAAACGTCGCTAATTTTGCGACATATTTTAAGTCGCTAAAAAATGTCGGTATAGCGACGTTTAGCGACATTTTTTCTTTCAGCGACGTGTTGAGTTCCGACTTATGTAAATCGTCGCTAATTACGTCGCTAAATATGATTAGCGACGTTTTTTTTGTCATTTAGAGACATTTTTTTACGTCGCTTGTCACGCCCCAGTCCCAAAATACGTAGGACTAGGAATACGTAACACGCCCAGCCGTATGTATACGAACTCCAATATATGGAAACCATATACACACGTACGTTGTACATGAATATCCAATCCACCATTGATAATATACTGTCACAACAAGTCACACACAATCTATATCTCATCCACAGCACAAATAATAAGTAGGAATAAAGAACTGAATAATAACTGAATATCAAAGATGAGTATTAAGTCTGATAGTCGGATGGAAACAAATCCACTACAAAATGACTATACTGAAGTAGCAACAAGGATCTCTAAACAGCGGTAATAAAATTACAGATACTCCGAAGGTAAGATCTCCTCAGTCTGGTAAGTAGTGTCAGGTCCAGGTCTGTACTCCTGCGGGTACTCCTGCTCGTCCATATCTGGAAAGGGACCAGGTCCTCAGAGGGACGTAACAAGATACAT
Organism: Iris macrosiphon; assembly: GCA_036927795.1. Classification (NCBI taxonomy): domain Eukaryota; kingdom Viridiplantae; phylum Streptophyta; class Magnoliopsida; order Asparagales; family Iridaceae; genus Iris; species Iris macrosiphon. The sequence continues at coordinate 20,723,996 of JAYESA010000015.1, read as the reverse complement.
AATAATATGTCAATAAGTACTGAAAAGTAAACATCCAATGGGTCGCCTAACCATCTAAGTGAATGCAGTTTGAGAACAACTTTCCACCAAGTGGGCTATCTGGCCATAAAGTGGGATTGGCATGATTCTCTCCGAGAATCAGGGGCCTACAAAGCATGTGATCTTTTGAACGGCAGAGGCATCCAAGTAGTATAGGGGTCATCACGACCGCGTATCTCCGGTGGAGCATACATGTTACATTAAAAGGAAAGTACAAAGGAGCCTAAACGCCTTACTTGTTGTTCTTCCCATCCCATGCTCTAAGCATGACACATCCATGACACGATAAAACATCTAAATAACTGTCAGGTCTACTAGCATACAAAGTTTCTATCAGCAGTCATCCCTAACGCACGACCCATACGTACAGGAGGCCAGACCTTTCACGCAGTCCGTGATCTATATGAGACTCACACTCGTATAACAACTGTGTCACGACCAATGAACCTAATGATGCTACATGATAGTGGAGTAGTTTCATAAACAAGGTCAATACAATTACATAAATAAAAATATATTGTGACGACACCGTCGCGTGCATTTTATATAACAGTTAAAATATATGAACTAAAGACAGAAAATAAAGATGCATGCAACATATGAAATATGAATAATAGTACAATGGCAAGGTATACTTGTCGGGCAAGAAATCCGTATAGTGCAAGCGTCCAAATGTCAAGGACACAGGATCTGGAACTAAGGCCTTCGAATAAATGTCTCCGGATGCGGTTAAGACGGTGTTGAGTTTGATGGATGAATTAGGGTTCGGGTTTAGGGTGTACTGCATGGGATATATATAGGGAAAGAGGTCGGTTCCGCGGGGGTAGTTTAGTGGTTTCAAAAACCACTGCTGCTGCTGTTTTCTTTCTTTCTTTTGTTTTAGTTTTAGGTTTGGGAGAGTTTAGTAGTATAATAAAGATAAAGAGGTGGTGGAATGAGACGACTCACACGCGCGAAGAAGGGAAAGAAAAGTTGGTTTTTGCTACTGCTGTTGTTGATATTTTTCTTCTTCTAATGGGTCCGGGTTGGGGTTAAACGGGTAGGGTAGGCTAAGGGGTTTGGGTTATAGGGTTTGGGTTTCGGGTTGAGATCCAATAGGAATTATATTTGTGCATACCATTAAGCTAGCAACAGTCCAAATGGTCTCCTACATGGAATAAATTAAAAAAAATTTATAATGGCTTCGTAAATCCCCTAGATGCACAAGCACCTCAAATAAAAATTAAAAAAAATCTATTTCCTCTATTTAGGGGTTTTTAGAATTAGGGATTTTACATCGCTAATTTGACTTTTTCTAGTAGTGCCTTCTCAGACCTTTCCTTGTACCTCGGATCGTCGAATCTTGCCCTCATCGCAGTTCACTGCTCAGGCGTAATCCAACCTTGGATCGGTTTTCCTTCGCAATCATGAGCCTTCTCGTCATCCAGAGCATCACGGATTAGCTTGACGGCAACGACAAAAAAAATATGCTCGATCAACTCGGCCCGGTGCGGTGGATAGAAATACTTTTGCTACAAGAAGTAATTTAGTAAGTTATATAATATGCATAAATTAGATGATTGATATAATATACTTTTACCTTGAAGTGCGTAAACCAGAATGCCTTTCTCTCATCCGGAGCATCAGAGTAGTTGATCCAAGGGCCACCATAGTTGTAACTCATAAAGTGACCCAGGCGTCTCTGTACCGACGATGGGTGATATCTATACAGAGATAATTATTTTTATCGAAAAAGTGAATATATGATGAATAAAAAAATACACGATATATATGATGCTAAACCAACTAATTGACTTACTTTATACCGTCGGTCCAAATCTTCGTCCTCGTCTCGTTTGGAGGTGCGCATGGAGGATCTCGTTGATGATGGGACGACGTCGGCTCAACCTCCGCCATATGCTCATCTGTCTCCATGGTTCTGTCAGCCGGAGCATCTGAGTAGTTGATCCATGGTCCACCATTCTTCTGCCTCAAAAATATCCTCAGTACTCTCTGTACCGCCGATGAAAGATATCTTTACAATGATAATTAAATTCATGAATATAAAGATATAATCATTTGGTTCGTCAATCCAAAATATTATCTAATTAACTTACTTATGAGGCCCGTCGGTCCAAATCTCCATCATCGTCTCGTCCGGAGGCGCGCATAGAGGATCGCTCTGATCATGCACATACGGAGTCGACTCGACCTCCTCCATCTGCTCCTCTGTCTCCATGGTACTGTCAGCTAGAGGATCGCTAGACGAGAGAGTAGTCTCAGGCCTAGAACTACTCGTCCCAGGAGTACTGCCATGTCGTATCATCGACGTAGTCGGAGATGCTAAAGATAGGTACACTAGAGTACTCTGCGATGAGAATCCAGAACCAGTAGCCTGTACCGGAGGAGCACTCCATCTAGAGGATCGACCTCCGAATGATCCGCGTCGTCCGGTCATACCCGATAATAACATATGCTGATAAAATGAATACACAGACTTATAATAGTTCATAGAGCAACCCTCCGTTAAATTTTTTGGGTACGAAATATCACAAAAATATATAAAATATTACAGTCACACAATAAACACAAATAAAAGTATCACAGTCAAACAAAAAATACAATATAAAAGTATCACAGTCACACAATAAGCACAATAAAAGTATCACAATCACACCATAAGTCTTATCCAATTTCTCAATCTCTCAAGGAAATACAATACGCTGGGGCAGAACCCAGTCCCGTAGATACTTCGCATAAACATCATCTAGGTGGTCAATCTTCGCTATAGGTACTGGGTGACTGAAACTCCCCCTCTGAGCTGGTGCCTGCCCAACAGTAGGAGGTACCATTTTCTCCTTACCTGTAGGAGTTGTCACTTTCTCCTTAACAAATGCTTCCAATTTAATAGTAGAAGGTGACACTTTCCCCTTAACAGTCACTTCCTCATTAACAGTAGGAGGTACCACTTACTCCTTAATGTATGAAGTACCACTCTCAAGCGACGTGCACGTGCTCGGGTCATGGGTATCATCTGGTAAGATGGATGGAAACAAAGAATATAGTTGATAGCAGACAAAAATATATGTATCCATATAGTTAAAATAGATGTTATATTCCACATTAAAAATACAGTACATGGCTAGAGTTCTAAATAAATTTTATTTTATTTTTAATCCTCTTCTGAAAATTCATCTTCTTCATTTTCCTTATCCTCCTCTTCCGCTTCCTCTTCCTCTTCCTCTTCCTCCTCATCTTCACTTTCATCTACTATCTTCCTCTTTGTATAAATCTACCTCTTCCATACGATCAGACGTGTAATAAGAAACTCTCGTTGAGTCCACATCTACAATATTTATTACAATATATAGCTCATCCTCCTGATAAGCTATTTCGTTAATGTCAAAGGTATTTCTAGCTTTCGTCTTGCATACTGTCCACCGGTCCGACCCCGTTGTTCCTCGTTTAGGATAAGTTATGAAGTGCACGAGCTGAGCCTGACTTGATAGGACAAATGGTTCATAGCCTTGATATCGATGCCGGTAGTCTATTTTCTAACCTCGATATCGTGTCCTAAACTTTCATATACATGTGTCCTACAATTTCACCATGCGTATCATGAGATGACATGATACAAATATGTGTGTGTGTTCGTGTCCGAGTTTGGGTTAGTGTTAGTGTCCGCGCGTGTGTGTGTATGTCCGAGTTAGGATTAGGATAGGGTTAGTATCTGTAGCACCGAGATATCCACACACACACACACACCCTCACTACACCGTGCACAGGTGTGCACTGTACAATACCTCACTTGATACCTAAGATCGTGTCTAATTAACTCAGATAGGGTTACGGTCTGTGTCGTGTCTCGGCTTTGGGTTAGGGTTTGTGTCATGTCCCGTGTCGTGTCATAACCAAATTGCACTCTCCTACACTACCTGCAACACTTCTCATATAATCCAACATCCCCACCACATACTATATATATAATATCAAAGGAACCCCCCAAATCAACGGCTATGAAGTATAAAGGTATAATCCAACATCTCGTCGCCAATCCAACATCCCGTGTGCACTGCACTTCTCATATATATAATCCAACATTCCGTCGCTAATTGGACAAAATTTAGTAGTGACTTGACACGCACACGCACACACACACACACACACACACACACACACACACACACACATGACCACACACACACAATTCTATACTCACAAGCCAATTATATGATACTCAACAACATATGATACTAAATTCATAATAAAATCCTATCAAACAACTATATAGCATATTTGTTGGTGTTGTATTATGTGTGTCCATGTGTGTGATACACTAGTGCAACCAAATTTCTAAATTATGCAACCAAACTTCCATACTAACTAGGGTGTGTCTCCATGTATGTCCGGATGTGTCTCCATGTATGTCCGTGTCCACGTGTGTCCATATGTGCCCGTATGTGTCAGTGTCCATACGTGTCTACATGTGTGTCCGTGTTATTATGAATCGTGTCATATAGGGTTGTCTCCTGTGTGTGTGTGTCCATGTGTTCGGATCTATGTGTCAGGGTTAGGGTTGTGTCATGTGTGTGTCCATGTGTCCTGATTGTGTCCAGTATGTATGTGTGTCCTAGTTGTGTCCGGGTCTGGGTTAGGGTTTATCGAGCCGGGAGGAATGGAGGAAAAGCGCCTGAGAGAGGGGTCGATGAAGGAGGACCACGCCAAAGGGGAGGAACCGCGTCAGAGGGGGAGGAGATGTGTCTGGGGTCGTCTGTGTCGGGGTTGGGGGGCAAAACACGGGCCGCGTCGGGGTGGGGGGCAAGAGAGGAGGTCGAGGGGGGTGGGTGGGTCGCCGGAGCCGCGGAGAGTCGTCGAGGGAGGGTGGATCGCCGGTAGGGGCGCACGAAAAACAAAAAGTTAGGAAAAGTTGGGGGAAAAGAAATAAAAATTCGAATAGACGAGGAACCCTATATTCAGTAATTTAGAGATGTTCGCTCGAGACGTCGCTAAACGTCGCTATATTTTAAATATCCTCCGACATATAATTATTGGAGTCGCTAAACGTCGCTGTTTTTAAAAATATAGCAACGTTTAATGACTTGTAGGTGACGTAATCTTTCATAATACTAAAAATTATCGCAAACCATCGCATACAGTCGTTGATAGCGACGTATTACGACGTGTAAAACCCCTAATTCTGAAAACCCCTAAATAGAGAAAATAGATTTTATTTAATTTTTTATTCGAGATGTTTGTGCATCTAGGGGATTTACGGAGCCATTATAAATTTTCCTAATTTATTCCATGTAGGAGACCCTTTTGGACAGTTGCTAGCTCAATAGTATGCACAAAGAAATTCCTATTGGATCTTAACCCGAAACCCAAACCCTCTATCCTAAACCCACTACCCGTTTAGCCCCTACCCGGACCCGTTAGGAGGAGAAAAATATCAACAACAGCAATAGCAAAAACCAACTTTTCTTTCCCTTCTCCGCACATGTGAGCCGACTCATTCCACCGCCTCTTTATCTATTATATTACTAAACACTCCTAAACCGAAAACCAAAACTAAAGAAAGTAAGAAACAACAGCAGCAGTGGTTTTTGAAACCACTAAATTAACCCACCGCCTCTTTATCTCTACATATATTACAAACTCTCCCAAACCCTAACTCCAATTCTTCCACCAAACTTAACACCGTTCTGGATGCTTGCACTATACAGAATTCTTGCCCGGCAAGTATACCTTGCTATTGTACTATTATTTATATTCTATATGATACATGCATATTTGATTTCTACTTATTTAGTTTATTTATTTTAACTGCTATATAAATTGTGAGTCCAAGGAAACTTGGGTGCAACGACGGTGTCTTCGTATTCTATTTTTACTTATGTATTGGCATTGGACCTACTTTATGAGACCACCCCATTATTATGAGACATTTTATGTTTCATTGGCCATGACACTATTCTTACACGAGTGTGAGTCACATGTAGTACACGGACTTGCGTATTCGGCTGGCCACTGGTACGTATAGGTCGTACGACGGATAGGGATAACTGCCGATAGAAATTTTGTATGCTAGTAGACCTGGCAGTTATTTAGAGGTGTTATCGTGTCATGGATGTGGCATGCTTAGAGCATGGGGTGGGGAGAACAATAAGTAAAGCGTTTAGGCTCCTTTGTACTTTTCTCCTGTGCGTCCGGATTCTCCGCTGGAGAGACGGGTGGTGATGACCACTATATATTATATTATCAGGCGGCCTCTGTCGTTCGAAAGACGACATGCTTTGTAGGCCCCTAGATCTCCAAGAGAACCATGCCAATCCTATTTTTTGGCCAGATAGCCCACGTGTTAGAAAGTTGTTCTCAAACTGCATTCACTTAGATGGTTAGGTGACCCATTGGATGTTTACTTTTCAGTACTTATTGGCATATTACTATGTATCTTGTTACGTTCCTCTGAGGACCTGGTTCCTTTCCAGATATAGATGAGCAGGAGTATCCGCAGGAGTACGGACCTGGACCTGATGCTACTTACCAGACTGAGGAGGTCTTACCTTCGGAGTATCTATAATTTTATTACCGCCGTTTAGAGATCCTTGTTGCTACTTCAGTATAGTCATTTTGTAGTGGATTTATTTTCACCCGACTATCAAACTTGATACTCATCTTGGATATTCAGTTATTATTCAGCTCTTTATTCCTACTTATTATTTGTGCTATGGATGAGATATAGATTGTGTGTGACATGTTGTGACAGTATATTACCGCTGGTGGATTGGATATTTATGTACAGCGTACGTGTGTATATGGTTTCCATATATTGGAGTTCATATACATATAGCTGGACGTGTTACGTATTCCTAGTCCTACATATTTTGGGACTAGGGCGTGACACGACGTTTCTAAAGAACGTCGCTAATTTTGATAGTATTAGCGACGTGGTTGTCCAGAGTCGCTAAATTCGTCGCTGATTTGAATCATTTTGGTAGTGATATTGGACACTCCGAGGTTAAGTGTTCCTTGTGGGCTCACAAGGAACACATGATGGCAGAGATATCATTATCTCCTATGTCCAGTGTCCTTGTCAGTCCGAAGTCAAGTGTCCATGTCAGCCCTTCTTTGAAAAGTAAATTTGTATCTGTAAGCCTTTTTTAGGCTTTTAGAGTTCTACCACTTTTAAAAAATACCTAAAAAATTATAATACTTAGCATATTCTAGTATTTTTTGGAAAGCTGGTAGAACTCTAAAAACCTCTAACAGGCTTGCAGAAATAATTTTTTTTTTCAGAGAATGGTTGACAATGAACACGTGACGACACCTATTTAATAGGGTTTAAAATCGGCCAATCAAGTTATCAACTTGTATCCCAAATTAGATAGTTTTGACCTAGTTTGACTCAAATAACCAAGTTTTGACCTAGGAATGACCTAGAGACCGAGTTTCAAGTTAGTGTCATGGGTATTTGAAATTATATCCTAGTGTCAAGATACAAGAGAGTATCAATGTGATATTGTGTACCATGGTATGTGATATCCACATGATACACAAATACCTAGTGTAGTGTACATAGATATAAGATTTGGTATGGTATCAATTGTAGGTATGACTGGTTTAGTGTAAAGATACAAGTAAGTATTTTGACTATATGAGTATGTCCACGTGTTCCTTGTGAGCCATATCTCTGGTAAGGAAATTTACTTTGGTATGTGATATCTACATGACTAGTTTAGCTATTTAGGCTTGTAGAAGTAAAATTTCTTTTCAGATAATTGCTCATAAGAAATACGTGACGCCACCCATATCCTCAAATCAGAGTTGTCTACATGTCTACTAGGTTTGAAAATCAATATCAAACTTATATATTAACTTATTATACAGATACTCATGAATCACGATATGGATACTCACGTATCACAACTCGAATACTCATGCATCAATTGGAGTTGTTACTTTGATGAACATATGTATCCATCTTTGCATCCATTTGGATAATATACTTGAATGATGTCTATTCATCTTTACAAAAGTATCTAGAAATGGATCTAAATTACTACCTGCGTCATCGTTCGTGGATGTACAACCGTCATCTTGATGACATGTGCGGTGTGCGGGATGAATTCATACAGGGGGTGGAACAGTTCCTGCAGTTCGCCAAGACGTTTCATCAGTACATGGACGATACCAAAATAATGTGTCTGTATGTGAGATGACGTCGCAACTTGAAATATCACTCAGAAGTGAATGTAAGATATCATTTGTACTCGAAAGGTTTCACGTTAAATTACTATCAGTGGACCTCACAGGGAGAACTTGTACCTCTATCATTCTTGGGTCTTTGATATATTTATTTCATACTTTTTATTACATTCTTGAGACGCATGTGACACTTATTTTAAATTTATTTATCTACTTCTTGGGACATATTTAGTGTAATATAACTTTGTAGATTTCTTTCTATATGAGTTTAATTTATTATTCATATTAACTATATGTGAATTTACCAGGTGTTGAGTATTCTACTAAAGGGGTCGGCGAACCCAGAGAATTCAACGGATGATTGCTCTGGGTCTATTTATATAAACTATAATTTTATAACTACACGTAGTGTTTTGTTGAGAAATATTTTGTAAACTGCATCCTAGTTTTTTTAATTTTTTCCCACTTAGTGATGTTTACGATGTTCAACGACGTACAGTTAGGTCGCTAACAAGTATCGGAACGTCGCTACCTAGTACCATGGACTTCGCTAGTACGTCGCTAACATGATGATATGGCAAAACTTGACATGTCAGCATCGTTGTAGCAAAATATCGCTCATAAAGTGGCTAATATAGCGACGTGTTGCGACCAAAGCTTATGTCGCCAATTTAACGACGACACATCGCTAATCGTCGCACATTCTGCGACATCTTCTTGTCGCAAATATACGTCGCTACAACGACGACTAGCGACATTTTTGTTGTCAGCGACCATGCAATACGCGATAAAGTAAAAACGTCGTTAATTACGTCGCCAAATTATTTTAGCGACGTAGCTTACATATTAGCGATATTTTTGGACGTCGCTAATATCTTTTATTCTGGTAGTAAACTCGGAATCCGAGCTCCAGAAAACCGTCTAATATGGAGATTTCGACGACGCCATGCCAACCCCACTCGTCATCAATTTTTTGATATCTTCTTTGGAGTCTAGGGCAAAGGACGACCAAATTTAGCTTCAGCTAGGACAATCCAACCCCCCGAACCGGCCCTGCTGCCACCGCCACTAGTGAACTAGGTGATGGTAAAAGCTAGAGAAGGGACATAACTAGATCGCGGGAAGGGGTGTGCTCCAGTTAGGGCTGCAAACGAGCCAAGCCGAGCCAAGCTTTCATAAGCTTGAGCTTGGCTTGATTAGAATTATCCAAGCTCGAGCTCGAGCTTGATAATTTTTTTTATTTTAGAGCTTGAGCTTGGCTCGAGATCGTTTATATTAAGTTTGAGCTTGGCTTGGTTTGAGCTCGAGCTTGGCTTGATAAGCAAGCTTGATTCAAGCTTGATAAACAAGCTTGATAAGCTCAAACTCAAGCTCGTTAAGCTTGATTTCGAGCTTGTTCAGCTTTATTTTAAGCTCATTAAGCTTGATTTCGAGCTTAACGAACTTGATTTCAAGCTAGTTAGGCTTGAATTCAAGTATCTATAATATTAGTAATTTATTTATAAAAATTTAATTTAAAAAGTTCTTTAATATCAATTATTAAGGACATATAATTATATATAATGCACACAACCATATTGTAGTACAAACATGCATAAAATTAGAATTCAACAAAGAACAAATTTAAATTTAAATAATAAAATAAATTTATAGACTGCCAGCAACGAGCTTCTAAACGAGCCAGCTTACGAGTCAGCTCGCAAGCTTCAAAACGAACCAGCTCGCGAGCTTAAACGAGCCGAGTACTTCTAAGCTTGAGCTTGGCTCATTTATTAAACGAGCTCGAAAATGAAGCTTGAGCTTGGCTTGTTTACTAAACGAACCGAGCTCAAACGAGCTTTTATCGAGCCGAGCTTCGAGCAGCTTGCGAACGGCTTGGCTCATTTGCAGCCCTAGCTCCAGTCTACCCAAAAACAATATCTATATATTTTGGTTTACTAAACAGACTTCTTTTACTTTGAAAATGATTGCATGTACCTTCCGACTACTTTATTTTGTAAGGATGGTTAGTGTAATAATCCTTTACATATAAAACATAAAATATAAAACATAGAGGGGGGCCATGTAATAAACATAAAACATAGAAAATGTTAGTGTAATTATTTTCAAAATAAGGGATGTCCTTTTAATAAACCGAAAATATAGGAGAGGTAGGAGATGTTAGTGTAATTATTTTTAAAATAATGGAGATCCGTTTAATTAATCGCAAATATAAGATATGTATGAAAGATTAGTGTAACTATTTTCAAAACAAAAAATCTATTTAATAAATCGAAAACATAAAAAATGTTAGTGTAAATAAACTCATAAATCTATTTGTTTGCCATAGAGTAGATATTCCACCTACAATGAAGGTGGGAACAATATAACTAAGAATATTTTAGCAAATATTCTCCTTACAAATATAGAAACTAGCATATATCATTACTTATTTAAAAAAACTAACAAATACTTCCATTAATTTGTATGCAACATTTAAAAATTTAAGGTATATTCTCACTATTTTAACCAAAATTTTAAAATATTTACTATTTGTTTTTAAATAAATAAAGGTATATGATAATTTTTATATTTTTAATGAAAATATTTGTTAAAATATCTCATATAACTATCTAACGGGAAATCGACACTTGCCACATTCATAATAGTTTTGGTGCAATTGAGAGAGAGAGAGAGAGAGAGAGAGGTGTTTGATGGAAGCTAGCTAGCTAGCCTTCTAGTGTAAGTGTGACTGGAGTGGAGTGTGGATTATGCTGAGTATATAATATTTGCATGGAAGACAGAGAAGTGCGCGTCACTGCCAACTGTGGCAATGAAGTGGACGTAGCATGCAGCATGCAGCACTTATCTCTCCCATGTAAGTGCATGGTGGCACTTTATACGTAACAAGATGCTCGACAGTAGCATAGGCTTTGCTAATAATATCCTCAATATGCAAGAGAACGGTACCATTTCTTCTTATTTTAATGTTAGATTTACGACAATACTGTGATTTTTAGCTCCCATTGATTCTTCCACCACTCAAACCTCTTCTTCGTTTGCGATTCCTGTACGTCCCATGGTGCATATCTACCAGGCTTTTGCGTCCATAGAACACCCCCCACTGGACCGGAGCCACAATTTTGGAATAGGGTAGACTAGCTAATAGTTACTATAAGATTCTAAAAATTTATGTCAAAAATTTGACAAACTATTCTATGTAAATTCGATGATTCGACATAATTTTTTTTGTAAATTTATGCCTAAATTTTGATAATGTTTACTGATTGATAATTTTTCACCAAATATAATTGCTTCCATCTATTCCAAAAATATACTATGCATTTCAAAAAAGAATACTAGGAAGCAGGAATCTGAAAATGAAAGCCAAAACCTTGAGGAAAAAGTACTCTTGCACTCCAAGTTGTTTGGCACCAAGTAAGGTATGGACATTTGCATTTTCAGGTGACAACTGAGCAGCTTACTTGAACAACCAATCAACCTGGAAAGATATATAAGATCAAATTTTAGAAGATAGTACCTATAAATCTATCAGGCCCATTTGCAATAAGCTTCAAGCAGATAACTATAAAGACTTGATTTCATATAGATGATTGAAATTATAGAAATAACCAAACAGCTTATGTAAAGAAACAACACACATAAACAAATTTCTTAGACCATAAAAAAGCCTAGACATATAGGTAAAATGATTCAATTCATTACTAGGAATCACATTCATATTTACAATTTTAAGACTCTAAGACGGTAAAAATAAATGACATACAAATATAATGAAAATAGAATTAACAGCAGTTAAATTTTGAACAAGTTTTTTCAAATTCTAATAAACACATGGATTGTTCCTACATACAACCTTCTTCAAAATCTGAAGTTGTAACTAACAATCCAAACTATATTCCCTTTGTATGTCAATTAAATATAACTACTAAAGATAAGCACATTGAGTAAAATTTAATAAATCTTCCATAGCTTTCACGGAATATCTATGGGTAGATTTGGGTCCTCCCATGTGTGTCAAAAACGTACATCGAGTCCCCTCATTAACTCTCTTCCAATTTTTAAACCCATCGACAGTCAATGTGCAATGGAGAGCATTATCATTTTCAAAAAGATAACGTGGAAAATAAAATATTGCATCCTTTGAAGGAGAGTACTCTAACCAATAAAATTGTTGGAACCAAGAGTATTGAAATCGAAGAAACTGTTTTCCAAACGAAGACGGTGAAAATGCTGTCAATTTTGGCTGATATGGACTCATTTTGATATACATCTGTACGATCTCATTCAAGAGAATTTAAATCACCTAAAACCTCATCCCTATGATCAACCCTTGGGGTTGAAACATTAACATTCGAAGGCGGGGGGAGACTTTCACTTCCTTATGTTTCACCCCTTGGTTTAAAGAATGAAAAATGGATTTTCTTTCTCTTGTTTCTTTGATTTTTCATTATATTCCAAAGTCCTATTAAATAGTGAATTAAAATCAAACCAAATACCAAATATTTGGGGGTTAGGGTTTTACAAAAAATTAATTCAAAGGAGGATGGTGATGATGATAGGGTTTTACCAGAGGAGGTGAAGAGGGAGACTGGGAGAGCCGAGAGCGGGAGGGCGCCGAGGGGCTGCAGCGTCCTGGTCGTCGGTCGTTGGTTGGGCTGGAGTGTGGAGAAGGGGAGCACCTGGAGATGGGGAGCACCCGGCGCGTCTCAGTCGTGGGTCGCGGCCTCGCGGTTCTCATGTCGTCGGTCGTGGGTCACTGTGTAATAAACCCTAGACTATGAGACAGAGAGTGACAGAGTCAGGGTCTGAGGTCTCTGAACTCAAATATTTCACTCTTCACATCTGTTGATTGGTATAATGCGTGAACTTTATGGAGTATTGGGTGGGATATAAGCCTATACTAGCATATACAGGGGCGAAGGCACATTGAGCTTGCACTGGGCTACAGCCCAGTGCAAACAAAAAAAATTAGCAATTTTTTTATTTTATATATATGCTAGCATAGGCTTATATCCCAACCAATACTCCATAAAGCTCACGCATTATACCAATCAACATATGTGAAGAGTGAAATGTTTGAGTTCAGAGACCTCAGACCCTGACTCTCTCACTCTCTGTCTCATAGTCTAAGGTTTATTACATAGTGACCCGCTACCGACGACATGAGACCCGCGAGGTCGCGACCCACGACCGAGACGCTCCGGGTGCTCCCCATATCTGGGTGCTCCCCTTCTCCACACTCCAGCCCAACCAACGACCGACGACCAGGACGCTGTAGCCCCTCGGCGCTCTCCCGCTCTCGGCTCTCCCAGTCTCCCTCTTCACCTCCTCTGGTAAAACCCTAACCCCCAAATATTTGGTATTTGGTTAGATTTTAATTCACTATTTAATAGGACTTGAAACATCAAGGAAACAAGAAAAAGAAAACCTTTTTTTCATTCTTTAAACCAAGGGGTGAAACATAAGGAAGTGAAAGTCTCCCCCCTCCTTTGAATGTTAATGTTTCAACCCCAAGGGTTGATCATAGGGATGAGGTTATAGGTGATTTAAATTCTCTTGAATGAGATCGTACGGATGTATATCAAAATAAGTCCATATCGGCCAAAATTGACAGCATTACCACCGTCTTAGTTCGAAAAACAGTTTCGTCGATTTCAAAACTCTTGGTTCCAACAATTTTATTGGTTAGAGTACCCTCCTTCAAATGATGCAATATTTTGTTTTTCACATTATCTTTTTGAAAATTATAATGCTCTTCATTGCACATTGACTGTCGATGGGTTTAAAAATTGGAAGAGAGTTAATGAGGGGACTCGATGTACATTTTTGACACACATGTGAGGACCCAAATCTACTCATAGATATTCCGAGAAAGCTATGGAAGATTTATCAAATTTTACTCAATGTGCTTATCTTTAGTAGTTATATTTAATTGACATACAAAGGGAATATAGTTTGGATTCTTAGTTACAACTTTATATTTTGAAGGAGGTTGTATGCAGGAACAATCCATGTGTTTATTAGAATTTGAAAACTTGTTCAAAATTTAACTGCTGTTAATTCTATTTTTCATTATATTTGTATGTCATTTAATTTTACCGTCTTAGAGTTAAAATTGTAAATATGAATGTGATTCCTAGTATTGAATTGAATCATTTTACCTATATGTCTAGGCTTTTTTATGGTCTAAGAATTTTTTTTAAAGTGTGTTGTTTCTTTACATAAGCTGTTTGGTTATTTATATAATTTCAATCTTCTATATGAAATCAAGTCTTTATAGTTATCTGCTTGAAGTCTATTGCAAATGGGCCTGATAGATTTATAAATACTATCTTCTAAAATATGATATTATATATCTTTCCAGGTTGCTTGGTTGTTCAAGTAAGCTGCTCAGTTGTCCCCTGAAAATGCAAATGTTCATACTTTACTTAGTGCTTAACAACTTGAAGTGCAAGAGTACTTTTTCTTCATGGTTTTGGCTTTCATTTTCAGATTCTTGCTTCCTAGTATTCTTTTTTGAAATGCATAGTATATCTTTGAAAAAGATGGAAGCAATTATATTTGGTGGAAAATTATCAATTAGTAAACATTACCAAAATTTAGGCATAAATTTACAAAGAAAATTCTGTCGAATCATCGAATTTACATAGAAAAGTCTGTTGAATTTTTGGCATAAATTTTTAGAATCTTATAGTAACTACTAGCTAGCTCACCCTAGTCCAAAATCCTGGCTCCGCCCCTGAGCATATATATAAAATAAAAAAATTGCTATTTTTTTTTTGTTTGCACTGGACTACACCCCAGTGCAAGATCAATGTGCCTCCGCCCCTACCCACCACCACCACACCCCAAAAAAAGAAATTTCAAATCAAATAAATCAAATATGTAAAAACAATTTAGTTTCGCACATAAAAATGAAAGTCAAAACAGTTTTACGTACCTTAAGACAAATATTAGAACAAAGAATATTTTTCTAGGATTTTAATTTTGGCTCTTGACGAAGACACTATCAAATACATTCAGGATAGTCCATTTTTTTTTTGAATAATTACAAGTTTGTCATTTCAAAAAATTACCTACTGAACTGTCTACTTCCAATTGATTTATTTTCTATAGTCAGAACTTTCAAAATTTTGACAGTCTTACCAATTGCAAGGATTTTCAAAATTTTGACAGTCCATCCAATTTGTAGGACTGTCAAATTTTTGACAGTCCAGATTGAAGGACTGTGCGAGGTGACATGGGAATGAGGTTGGGGGGGAGGAGGGGAGGTAGGGGAGCTGAACGAGGCGGCCAACGTTGTCGCCTCCCTCGGCCAGGAGATCACCGACGCCGTCAATCGTCCCGACTTCTTCTGCTGCACCTGACACGAAGTGTCCTGTCCCCTCCACTGTCACGCCCCGGCCCCGCCCGGGCCGCCGCTCCGCCCTGGTCCGCCCCCGTGCGGCCGGGAATTAACGAACCGGGCACGTATAACCGTGCCTCGGCGCGCCGGACGCGAATCACCGCGCCCGTCCCGCGGGTGCGAGGGAGGAAGGGAGCCAAGCGAATGGCCCGTTCGAGCTTTCGGGGGACGTGATGCCGCACGGGCCTGGGGTTGCACCCGTGCAAGGCCAATCGTTTAAGTTGATAGTTGGCTATCATCGCATCAATCGAGTTAGCAGCGGAAAGGGACTTGTTGCAATGCAATGCATTAGCCAACTGAGTGTTCGGGACAAACGTTCGTTCCATACATTATGCCCCCTTATACGATAGCATTCTCGGGGCAACAATCGAAACCAGGATTCCGGGTCTTCGGGACTGTGGCACGCCTATCGCTTTCTCGGACGATCCAGTACCTGCGAACAAGTAAACTGTTGGTGGGTCAGCACTTTATACAAGTACTGGTGAGATAAATCAACTGAACAGAAACAAGCATTCACTCAAACAGGCACTAAGTAATCATGTTATAAAACATTACATTACTAGTGATCTTTCTAGTTTTACCTAGGTTCGTTTCATGCAGTTCTAGCAGAGTCGATTTACTTGTTTAGAAACATGTTTGGAAACAGAGTTTCATATTGAATATGCAAGCAAGCAAACCGTTTATGTTTCAGGGTGTGCGCAGTGTGTCTCGTGCGACTCGAGGGTCTGATGCAAGGCTAGACATACGATGCACATTCTTAGGGGCAGTCACTATCCAAGCCAACACAATGACTTAGCTATATGCAGGGCGGTCCCCGAGTATTCAGGATCGGTAGCGGTTAGTCCAGCATACCAATGACTCATTTCTCTGATGCTAATGGCAGCTGTGACCCATGGTGGCTTGAACGCATGCAGTTCAGCTTTCCACCAAAAGCCATTGTCTGACCGCGTGCGAATGCATGGAACACTATCAATTAAACTCTAGTATGCAGACGAGACGAACCATCAGAATACACTCATTGTTGCGGGGCAATCCGACTTATCACTTGAACACGTTCAGGCACAGTATGGTTCTCTCGAAGCATAGACGATAGTGAACATATTCATGCACTCTAAGCAGGCGATTCAGGATTCTCGTTAAGCAGGCATTGTTTCAAAGACAAGCTAGGTGAGTTCGTTCATTAACATGCAAGGCAGGTTCTATCATTCTCTTAAGAAAACATTGCAAGCAAAAACTCAGGTTATTATTAAGGCGTGCAAGAATCAGAGAACGAAGTTCTGCCCACTCACCTTGATATATAACGCCGGCGCGGAGCGGGGCGTTACATACTTACCAACCAACAAAAAGTTTCGTCCTCGAAACTTCAAGGATAAACTTCTCGATATCCCGAGTAGCGATAGTGCCGTCCCTCGCCGTACTCAATCGAAACAATCAAGCAATTCAAGTTCAGAAAATATTTTGCACTTTGAGAATATCTATGGACTTATTGTATGGAACGCTCTTTGCAAAACTATATCGATAATATCTCAGAGTCATAGCAACGGTTTGGGCCAGAGAATCGATTCCGCTCTGATACCATTCTGTCACGCCCCGGCCCCGCCCGGGCCGCCGCTCCGCCCTGCCCCGCCCCCGTGCGGCCGGGAATTAACGAACCGGGCACGTATCACCGTGCCTCGGCGCGCCGGACGCGAATCACCGCGCCCGTCCCGCGGGTGCGAGGGAGGAAGGGAGCCAAGCGAATGGCCCGTTCGAACTTTCGGGGGACGTGATGCCGCACGGGCCTGGGGTTGCGCCCGTGCAAGGCCAATCGTTTAAGTTGATAGTTGGCTATCATCGCATCAATCGAGTTAGCAGCGGAAAGGGACTTGTTGCAATGCAATGCATTAGCCAACTGAGTGTTCGGGACAAACGTTCGTTCCATACATTATGCCCCCTTATACGATAGCATTCTCGGGGCAACAATCGAAACCAGGATTCCGGGTCTTCGGGACTGTGGCACGCCTATCGCTTCCTCGGACGATCCAGTACCTGCGAACAAGTAAACTGTTGGTGGGTCAGCACTTTATACAAGTACTGGTGAGATAAATCAACTGAACAGAAACAAGCATTCACTCAAACAGGCACTAAGTAATCATGTTATAAAATATTACATTACTAGTGATCTTTCTAGTTTTACCTAGGTTCGTTTCATGCAGTTCTAGCAGAGTCGATTTACTTGTTTAGAAACATGTTTGGAAACAGAGTTTCATATTGAATATGCAAGCAAGCAAACCGTTTATGTTTCAGGGTGTGCGCAGTGTGTCTCGTGCGACTCGAGGGTCTGATGCAAGGCTAGACACACGATGCACATTCTTAGGGGCAGTCACTATCCAAGCCAACACAATGACTTAGCTATATGCAGGGCGGTCCCCGAGTATTCAGGATCGGTAGCGGTTAGTCCAGCATACCAATGACTCATTTCTCTGATGCTAATGGCAGCTGTGACCCATGGTGGCTTGAACGCATGCAGTTCAGCTTTCCACCAAAAGCCATTGTCCGACCGCGTGCGAATGCATGGAACACTATCAATTAAACTCTAGTATGCAGACGAGACGAACCATCAGAATACACTCATTGTTGCGGGGCAATCCGACTTATCACTTGAACACGTTCAGGCACAGTATGGTTCTCTCGAAGCATAGACGATAGTGAACATATTCATGCACTCTAAGCAGGCGATTCAGGATTCTCGTTAAGCAGGCATTGCTTCAAAGACAAGCTAGGTGAGTTCGTTCATTAACATGCAAGGCAGGTTCTATCATTCTCTTAAGAAAACATTGCAAGCAAAAACTCAGGTTATTATTAAGGCGTGCAAGAATCAGAGAATGAAGTTCTGCCCACTCACCTTGATATATAACGCCGGCGCGGAGCGGGGCGTTACATCCACGTCATGGCCAATTATGTCGTCTCCCTCGACCATGAGATCGCCGTCGAAGTCGACCGCGTCGAGCTCTCTGTTGTGCCTCCACTTCCGACGCTACCACGAGTGGAGGGGGGGTGCGTCAACGTCGGTGAGATGGGACGTGCATCAGGCGGAGCCAAGCTGACCTCCAAGAACGGAAGCGGCGTCGGTGGTCCAAACATAGAGATATTATACGGCGTCGGAGGTCGAAGGCCGGAGGAGAGGGGCGACGCTGTTCGCACGGAGGCTGAAAAGGGGGGAGGAGCGGAAAGAGGAGGAAAAGGAATTTGAGAGGTAGGATTGAAGCGTCCTGAAATAAATTTGAAATAGTATAAATAATTTTTTTTTATTAATGGATCAGTATCAATATTGGAATACTCTTAAGTGTATTTTATAGTGTATTTATCAAGAGCCTTAAATTTTAAGAGTGAGTCTGGCACTGGGTACTAGTCAATAAAATACTCCACTGCCTTCTCATTAGCAACGCTAAGGACTCCTATCATGGTGCCCTGACCCTTAATAGCCAAGATCCACTGACGGATTTTTCACATTATCGGGAGCTTTGGATGTCCTGGATTAGCCACTAGCGAGTTATTTGTTTTAGAAGCCACGAATCAGTCCCTCCATTTTGGGTTGGAAATGGAAAGCGAAAACCGTTTTCCAAATAAAAAAACTAAGAAAAATTTGAGCAATAAAAACGTACTAAAACTAAAATTTTAAAATCACAAAGAAATTTAAACACAGACACAACAATTTTTGACGTGAAAAATCTTTAAAAAAATTCACGGAACGATCGGAGTCCAATCCTGAAATGCCTCCACTAATAAAATAAAAAATATACCGACTCCTTACAAACTTCTCATCAATCCAAACGGATCACCACAGCTTCTTGAAGAAGAAAACACGATTACAAGCACACGAAAAATGAAGATGACGAAAAAGAATTATCCGAAATGTTCTCCTCTTCGATGTAGCTGTCTATTCGCTATTTCTCTCTCCAATAGTTATAAAGCACTCTTGCCTCATTTTAGAATGTTTAGAGGTATATCTTAGGATTAGAAAACACATAATATATATAGTCTCAAACCCACAACTAATCTGAACTATTGAGGTATTCCTATTATATGTAGAAATATCCAATCAAAACATTTGAGGTATTCCTATTATATGTAGGAATACTAGGAATACCTAATCCAACTCCATTAAGGTTATCCTATTATATATATAGGAATATTCAATCCATCTCTGAAATGTTTTTCACATAGATTGAGAACTCCATCCACTCCAACTTTTAAAAAAAATAAGACTTTGATTAATTTATATATAAATAATAATATAAATTGTTGTTAATTGTTTTATTTGTAGACTCTAACCTGATGTTAAATTGGGATCCACTGAAACATGGGTTAGAACTTAAAAATATTTTAGTCAAAAAGTTCACTTTTGGGATCCCTCAGTTGGAGAACGGAGATCAATCTTCCAATATAATAAAACCTGATTTGAATGTGATATTTGAATTTAGTCCATTGATTAGATTACAAAATATATTTTTATTTATAGAAGTTAGTATTTAGAGTTTGCTTGTTGCACTTATATTTTGGTCTAATTTTTCTTTAATTATAGTGTCAATGACGTCATTTTGTCACATTATATTTTGAGGAGTTGCTTACATTATTAGTAACTCCTCATGATTATTATTTTCAATCTCAAGTAAGTGAAGTCTAAAATTGTAGCAGATTTACAAATTATAATTTATTGAAAAAATATGTTCTTTCCTAAATATTGTTGTTGATTATGTTCATTTTCGGTTGACAAATTTATTGAAAAAAAATGTTCTTGTCATTTGATTGCATATTTATTCCTATTGAGATTGAAATCAAATAATAGAGAAATTAAGATAGTGTTACAATAAACGTAGAAGAATGAAAAAAAAAAAATAGGAGAGAATATCTCTTATTAGGGTAATCTCATAGAGGGAGGCAAATGTCTTATGTATACAACCCAGTAAATGTGTAATACTAATCTCAAACCAATGTGGGACTAAAATACAAAGTCGGAATCCAACCCTTTAGTAACCCACGTTATAAGACTCCCCTTTGGATGACCATCATCTCTAAGCCTATTGCCTCGTTAACATTTCGTCAGGAAAATCCATTAGGACAAAACCTGTGCGAAAGAAAAGAGTACAATCTTTAGGATAACTTAGATAGGTGTTGGACACGCTTAATGTTGCCTCATTAAAACCATGTCAGGAAAAATCCAATAAAAAAAATTCATGACTAAGAAAAAAGAGTACAACGCGTTATACTCCATACAAAATGTATCTTCCCCTGAAAACAATCACTCCCCCTGATGATGTTGATCCTGAACAGTCAGCTGATGAAAACGTCGCATTCCAATTCCATGAACTAGTTTCTGAAAAGTTGACTTTGGCAACGATTTGGTGAACAAGTCTGCAAGATTATCACTTGAGCGAACTTGTTGGACGTCAATATCAAAGTTCTTCTGAAGCTGATGAGTATAGAAAAACTGTGGTGAGATGTGCTTGGTCCTGTCTCCTTTAATGAATCCACCTTGAATCTGTGCAATACATGTGCATTATCCTCATGAATAACAGTTGAAGTATCTGTGGTTGGAGAAAAGTGACAGGAGCTATGAATGTGTTGAATCAACAATCTTAGCCAAATACATTCTCTACTTGTTTCATGGAGAGCCAATATTTCTGAGTGATTTGAGGAGGTAGCAACCATTGTCTGTTTTGTTGAACGCCAAGAAATAGCTGCATTGCTATTAAGAAACACATATCCAGTTTGTGAACGACCTTTATGGGGATCAGATAAATAACCTGAATCTGCAAAGCCAACTAGATTCGCAATGTCAGATAAACCACAAGTATAAAATAATTCCATGTCAATAGTTCCACGAAGATATCTCATCACATGTTTAATGCCATTCCAATGTCTGCGAGTTGGCGCCGAGCCATATCTAGCCAACAGATTGACAGAGAATGATATGTCTGACCTTGTACATTGTGATAGATACATTAATGCCACAATGGCACTAAGGTACGGTACTTCAGGTCCTAGCATCATTTTATTGTCGTCCTTAGGACGATATGGATCTTTATTGATATCTAAAGATCAAACAACCATTGGAGTGCTAAGGGGATGAGCTTTATCCATATTGAACTGATTCAATATATCTTTTGTGTATTTGGATTGATGCACTAAAATTCCATTAGTGCAATGCTCAATTTTTAATCCGAGACAATATTTCGTGTCTCCGAGATCTTTCATCTCGAACTCCTTTTTCAGATATTTGCAGTATCATTAATTTTATGTCTTGTTCCAATTGGGTTTTTGTCATCGACATATACTGCAACTATAGCGAAACCCTCCTTAGATTTCTTTATGAAGACACATGGACATATAGGATTATTCTCATATCCCTCCCTTTTTATATATTCACTAAGATGGTTATACCACATCCTTTCGGATTGTTTCAAACCGTACAATGAACGTCTTAGCTTTATGGAATGCATGTTCTTAGCTTTTGAGTTGGGTAGGTTAAATCCATCTGGGATTTTCATATAGATATCGCTATCTAAATCACCATATAGATAGGCTGTTACAACGTCCATAAGTCTCATGTCCAGCTTTTTCTCAACTGTCAGACTTATCAAATAACGGAATATTGTTGCATCCATTACGGAAGAATACGTCTCTTCGTATTCAATCCCGGGTCTCTGAGAAAACCCTTGCGCCACTAATTGTGCCTTAAATCGAGCAATTTTTATTCTTTTCATTTCGCTTTCTTACAAACACCCACTTGTAACCTACTGGTCTGACGTCTTTTGGTTTTGTACTACAGGTCCGAACACTCTACGTTTATTAAGGAAATTCAATTATGCATGAATAGCATCATTCCATTTTGGCCAATCTTTTTTTTGTCGACAATCATCGATGCTACGTGGGTTCAGTGTCATCAATGCCCTTAGATATTTCAGTAACTACTGAAAATGAGAATATTTCATTTATTGTTATAACTTTGTGATCCCATACCTCTCATGTATATGTATAAAACATAGAGATCTCTTTGCTTTCAGGTACCTGAGCCTCCTCCTGGGCTTGTTCTTTTCTAAGACAATAACCTCTTCTGGATTTTCAGAGAGTATGGATCTTTCATTCATAACCTCTTCTTGAGCGTTACGTGCAACCTCCTTAAGAGCGTTACTTGGACATTTTCTCTTTCTAGGGACTAAGTCCTTCGAACCTATTGGTCTACCATGCTTCTGGCGTGTAGTAGATTCATTAACCACTATGCTTTTTTTTCTACGGGGATATCAATTCGAGTTGGCGCATTTGCAGCGGGCACATATAATTTAATCACTTTAGCTGCATCAGTAAATGCATCTAGCATTTGATTTGCAATCTCCTGTAGATGCAATATCCTTCGTATCTCAGTTTCACATTGATTCGTACGAGGATCTAGATGTGACAGAGTGGGATTATCCCACGATAATTTATGTTGTTTATTTGTGGCAAATTGTTATGTAAGAACATTATTTTCTTTCTTATCTCTCCCTAACAGCAAAAATTTAGTCTCATCAAAATGGCAGTCTACGAATCTAGCGGTAAAAATATCACCAGTTAAAGGTTAAAAATATCTAATGATTGAGGGCGAATCAAAGCCAATATAAATTCCTAAACGATGTTGAGGTCCTATTTTAGAGCGCTGAGGAGGGGGAATAGGAACATAAACAACACAACAAAATTTACGCAAATGAGAAATATTAGGTTTATGGCCTGTCACAAGTTGTGATGGTAAAACTTCATGATATGTAGTTGGCCTAACAATGATCAATTTAGCAGCATGTAATATGGCATGTTCCCAAGCTAAAACGGTAAGTTTGATTGCATGAGTAAAGGCCTTACTATGTGCTGAAAACGCTTAATCAAGGACTCTGATAAACTATTTTGGGTATGAACATGAGGGACATAATGTTTAACTTCTATTTCTACGGAAGCACAATAATCATCAAAAGTACGGAAAGTGAACTCAGCTGTATTATCAAGTTGAATCGTTCTAACATGTTGGTCAGAAAAATGAGTCTTAAGCTTAATCAACTGAGAAAGTAGCTTGGAGAAGGCAAAATTTCTAGATGAGAGTAAGAAAATATTTAATCATCGACTAGAAGAATCTATTAGAAGCATAAAATACCTGAAAGGTCCGCTAGCATGATCAATTGGTCCGCATATATCACCTTATATTCTCTGAAGGAATGGTGGTGATTCAGAAGATATTTTGAGAAGTGAAGGTCTTGTGATGAGTTTACCCTATGAACAAGCTACACACAAATGTTCAGTAGAAAAAAAAAAGACTTTGGTTTGATAAATTATGCCCATTAGTATTGTTGATGACCTTTTTCAACATAATCGATCCTGGATGACCCAATATGTCATGCCAAAGGATTAGATTCCTTGTATCCTTTAGCCTTTTGCTAGTGATGTGGTGAGATTCTACTACCTTCAGAGTAGTTTAGTATAGCCATGAGGAGAATAACTTGCACTTTTCTAATGTGAGATTATTGCTTTCAACATTAGAGGTGATACAAAGATAATGTCATACCCGATTCCAGATTTAGTATTTCTTGAATTTCTAGAATTTAATTTTTATTGATAATGTATTCCTGATGTATTTTTATATGTTGGTTCTTGTCATTTATTAATGTTTTATTCTTCTGTTGTTGAGAGAAACTACCCAAGATTAGTAGAATACCAATTGGCATTGCCATAGACCCAGTTTAGGACCCGCGTATAGAATAGACACTTGGTTCGGTTTATTTTGGATGAACCCATGACTAAACCCTCTTTTCTCCTCTCTTAGTATATATATGACTTTTCTCTCTCCTCTCCTTATTCTTCATTTTATTTTCTCCTCTCCCTCAAGCCCTCCCTAACCCTAACCCTAAGGGAAGGTTGCTGTGACTTGGACCGTGAAAGGTAGAGGCTAGGAGCCACCCAAGACAACTACATCTTGCTCAATGGTGAAATCATGAATTTTTGGACTTTTATATATGTAGTTTTTTTAAAAATATATTTGATGGAAAATGTTCTCCATGAGTCTCTGATCATGTTTAGTTCTTGGAGTTTTAGATTTTGAAATATAGATTTTTGTAGATCTGAGTTTCAAGTTTAGGGTTTTTGTGTGTTCTATGAGTTTTCCTTGGTTTTGATATATCAAAATTTAGTGTTTTCAAAAACCAGTTGTTCCTTATGTTTGAGCATTCTATTTCGTACAATTTGGCTTTTGTTTCACTTGATCTGGAGTTAAAATAAATTTTTTTGAAGATAGCAATTTTTGATTTTTGTAGGAGTTTCAGCCATAGCTGAACTTTCTGTTGGAGAAGACGAAGTCTCCATGCGGCCAGAGAGTGATGCAGCCGAGAGTGTCATGCAGCCCGAGAGGGTTATGCGGCCTAAACGCTCACCGCATGCTAACAGCATCCGTCCATCTTATTGGACGCATGATTGCATATTTACACACGTGTCCTTGAACACCTTGTATTTTCACTCGTTGAACGAATAAAAAATTTGCTAAGTCCAAAAGTAAGTCCATGCGGCCTGTGTGTGCATGCGGCCAGAAAGTCCATGCGGCCAGAGGGTGCATGCAGCTAGTGAGTCCGTGCGGCCAGTAAGTTCATGCGGCAAAAAAATTCTTGTGTGTATTGTGTGCTCCCTATTGTTATGTTCTCTCTGTAATTCTTTTTAGTGATTATTGTTGTATGCTTCCTTATGTCAATGCAAGTTTGTGATACCAGACAAGTTTTGCATATGAGTTCACACGACCAGTTTATGTACAAGTTCATAATCCTCACGACAACGTAAAAATATTTGTGTATGAAAATCTATTGCTTTTAACATCAGGCAATCAAGTGTGAGCATTATTCAATGTATCGTGTGTCGCGAATACGATAACTCATGAAAAGCTTATACTCGCGATTCATCATTTTAGGGAGTTCTCAAATGTCCATGACTCGATAACTTGAAATAATTTAGTAATAATTAAACAAGATAAGATTTATTTAAAGTATTTTGGGAGGAAAGAATACTGCGCTGCCGGCTACCCCGATCTCCAAGGACCCCATGCGGCATGGACAACCCTGCTAGGCAAGGGCTCCATGACTGACCAAGTTTATGCGTGCTTTGGCACATTACAAGGCAAGTTTATGTTTACAAGAAAAGTTTATGATTATGAGACAAGTTTATGTTTACAACACCTATTTTTGATTCACAACTTTATGTTTATGCTTATAAGTTCAATTTCTGTTTGTGATAAGTAACTAATTATGTTATTGTATGGTTGACTGTGCATTTAAATTTACTAGACAAGCGTACCCTTGGCCATCCGGGTTGAATGTAGTGCCGATGGTAGCAATATTTTTAGCAATGTATTTCTAGTAATTAGGGCATGTGATAACCCTAGTTAGTTAATTATAGCATGTTGTAGGCTTGTTTGGCCGTGAATTGGAGGTTTGTTATTCGTATAGCTCGCTCTTCTAGTTTTATTTTCTACCGGCGCATGGTGAGGGTGCTAAGTTCTGCTCGGGTGAAGGTCTACAACCCCAGTCCTTATTTGGTTTAAGGGTTGTGGTCCAGATCCAGAGTAGTTCCCATGCTCTCTTGCCTCTCGTCGCCTTACTCTCATTATTGCTTTTATCAGTTCTTCCAGTATTATTCTTGAGACAAGTATGTTGGTACCATACAAGTCTCGACCTGCATTTATTTTTTATATGTCTTTCTTGCTTATGTTGTGATGTGTTTGGTCTATCACCTCGAGCTCCTTTGTGGTACTTTTTGCTTGGGGTTCTGACCCCACTGGCTTTGCATGGCCAGGTTAACCCGAAGAGAACCAGGATCCACCGTGCTTTTAGCAAGATGGCTTGCACTCATAGGACTGTGGCCGAAGCTCGCGAGTAGGTTTCCTTCTTCCACCCCTCGTCTTGATTACTTCTTTTGTGGTGTTTAGTAAGGAGCAGAGTTAGCTCCATATATTTTTAAGAGTGCGGTCAACATAATGTATATATTAGACCATGGCTGATATATTGTAAACCCCTTCGACCAAATTTAGGTCTATCTGGCTTAGATAGAGAGACTAGGGTTAGTTTGAAGCCATTTAGAATTAGAACATAGTGTTTTAGATTAATGTACACAATATTCGTATCATTTTGTGTACCTTAACGTTGTTTTGATATTTGGAGCGCTAAACTAGCATTTGCTTCCAAACAAATTTTACACACTTTTCCTATACATGTCAGCCTTTCATTCTGACCTTTGTGTAACTAATAAATACCCTCCCTTATGATTTATTTTAGTCGCACAATATTCGTTACAAACGTCTATTCCCAAATTCAAATAAATCTGACTTTGCATCATTGTCTGTTCCAATCGAAATTGGAGACACAAACACAACCCATTTTGTACAACCCAATTTATGATAATATTCTATTCTGAGTCTACTACGTCTATGACACTTGTGTTCCACCCAATTTTAACCCTATACACTTCCAATTAATTAAAGAACACCATTTACACTAATTTTAATTAAATTGGTGTAAGGACCCAACCTAACACAAAATTAGACCCAACACCAACCCAAACCCCCACTCACACTCTCAAGGTTCATACTAAACACCACACACCCTTCTAACCCACTATATCACACCAAACATGGTATTTTCCTCATCCAATCCCAAATTTTATTATTTGTGCAATTTTTTAATTGTTAGGGACTTTTGTGCAAAAAGGCAATGAGGTGTCCACCTCCCATTGGAGCCGAGTCATGAAGAAATCCCCCCTTCATTATTGATCGGTCCACCCTAATTTTTCTCTCCATTTGGTTGTATTACATGCAACTTTTTTCCCCTACATCATCCACCCTCCTTTCAAATCAAAGCCATCCTATCCCTCCATTCTTTCATGTAGAACCTCCCCCTCATCCCTAGAAAATGTACATGGCCGGCCCTAATCCCAATGCAAGCCTTTTTTCTCTTTCCTACATAAAACTACCTCATTTCTCTCTCCATTCTTCATGCGCAACACCACCATCACCTTCACCAAATCGAAACCCTAAAACTACACACCTCTTCTCCTTCATCCGACTACAACAACCCTTCCAACTCCGGCCATCTCCCAACCGAGCCACCGCCTCCTCCACCGAGCATCTCCGCCGCTACAGCTCCGTCTGCCTCCCTCGACCTCGTCCGACCCGTCACCACCAACAATCGCCTCCGCCACCATAGCCACCCTCTTCTTCTCCTTCTTCCCCGACTTTTTCTTCTTCCCCGACTCCTCTTCTCCCCAGTCACCCCCACCGACACCACAGCCACCCACCTCCACGGCCACCATTATCACCATCTCCACTACCACCATCATCACCATCACCACCGCCACCATCGTCATAACCATCACCACATAGCGGCCAACACCACCGTCACTAACACCACCATCACCAACACTATCATCATCATCACCAGTACACCCGACCTCCCACTCCGTGTCATCCCCTGTCCCAAAATACCGAGAGACTAACCACGTGGCAATGGCCAGCAGCACATACCAATGGGCAAATCTAATTTAATGGACCCATTAGGGTGTACTTAAGCTGTAAAACAACAGTAAATAGATCTACGATACAAGTCACAGTCTAATTCTAATCTTATCCATAGAAGATAATCACAGATTAATATCTGAATAATCAAAATATAATCTAACAACAAGTCTCAATAAAAAGTGTCTCGGGGAACAACCCGAGAATAAGTTTGATACATCAATTCAATAGACAGGAAATAAAGTAACTAGAAACAGAAATAACTGAGTATGTAAAGCCAATACTCAGGAGAAATCCTCTGGCATGACCTCGTCCTCGGGTTCTGGTACTGCTCCAATGTATGCTCATGTCCCGTACACCTCGGGATAGTTCTTCTCTGCTAAACCTGGGAACATAATCCGAATCCAGGTCCTCAGGGGAAATAGCAAGATACAAGAATAACTCAAGCCAAAATAAATGCAGTGCAATAATAGATAAAACAATAGGGTAAACTATGTAACCAGCTAAGTGATATGCAAGTTGAGAGCATCACTAGAACTCAGGCTGAAACCACTACAAGCTCTGTGTCGGGGAGCCGGTAGCAGTGATATCACGTAATGGGCCAAGCTCGGGTTTAGAGTCTTGATCACCGCATTAATAAGGGTTTTATATATATAATCAGCCTGTAGCCTGTGTGTTTCTTCCCTCTCAATGTAATCACACGTCTTATGTCCATGACACGCAAGATCTTGACCTCTAACTGATGCAACGAGTCATAATGATAACTAAGCATGTGTAATATCTATGTCACAAGTCCTGCAGCCTATACAGAATTACCATGAATAACTCAGAAGATTCTGTCACATAAATAGTGTCAAGTGTCCTGAGGTATGACATACTTGATAATGCAAGCACGAAAATGTATAGGGTCGCGATATCAATCTCTAGTGACGTTACACGACTCCGCGTACGGCGTCAACACCCGAATATTATTCGGACATTAAGCAACGTCTCACGGTCCTGGGTTGACAATGTACATCATAGAAGTATATATATATGAATAACTCAAGAAACAATATCAGATAACTACTGCATGTTTGGCAAGGTACACTTGCCTGGTGTTTGGTTCCCAACTGCTGCTTTGGTATTCGTGAAATCTTTAGGAATATCTCCGGATACTGAAACAAACATTACCATCATGCTCAGAAGATATCAAATAGCTAGAATTATCTGTCCATAAGTCCAATTTGGACACAGGGACAAAAGTGACAGTTTCTGGTCAAAGTGGGGTCCACATGTGGCCCACTTCGCCCCAAAAAATGTGCCAGAGATAAAGTTCTCTAAATTCGTCAAACTTAGTGTCTACAAGTCTAGAACGACGATATGAACTCAATGGAATGTCCAGAACTGAATTCCGATGAGCCGATCACAAAATCGTCCGTCAAGTGGAGCCGTGGGGCCCACGATACAGGATTTTGTCAACGTTCTCAGAATCGAACCAAACTTGTGTCACAGTACCAAAAAATACTATGAGTCCGATGGCGCAAGTATCGATTTGAAACGATGAGCACACACAAAGTTACAACGAGTTCCAGAACAGGATCAATACGGGACGTTGTCGACGGATACGCGTTGATTCCGGTGTGCACGCATATCCAAATCAACTTTCGCAAAATTCCACACGTCCGTATCGACGGTGCGCACCTTTCGGTAAAATTTGCACACGACCAAGTCGTCACGTTTAGCGGGGCGCACCCAGTTCCAGGAAAATTAGGGTATTTAAATAACCAAAATTTTGGCCATTTTCATCCTCGAATTAAACATAATCTATAACACCAACAATTAAAAAAAATAGGGTTTTGAAACTTGGTCATAAGATCTAAATTACTGTTCAAGTGAATTTTGAAAATAGTTATCAGGTTGCACGCAAAACGGTCGTAAACTTGCGAGTTCGGGACAAATTCTAAATTTTCAGAATTTGGGTTTATTTTCCTGTTTTTGCGTCGCGATTCGCGACCGACACAGGAAGCGATACCCCCAACGAGTTACACGGGGTTTCGAGAGGGTCACGCGGTCTTCACACAGGATTCGACAGAATAGAAAACGGGTCTATGCACAGAGAGATACAAGGCTAGGAAGATCACAGGTACCTTGCTGTGGATTTGGAGGCGCAGCGTGGCACGGCGGCGGCGGCGGTGCTCGGGGAGGGTCGACGGCAGGCGGGGACGTCGGCGAGGGAGTCGAGCTCATGGCGGAGGGCGTCGGGGTGGCGTCGGGTGGCGGCGGAGCTCAGGGCGGAGGCTGGCGGTGGAGTGGGGTTCCGCGGGGGGGGTTTATAGGGAAGGTGTAAACACCCTAAATTTTCAGATATTTTAAAATCAATTTTTGGGAATTAATATGCAATTATTCAGGAATTTACATAGGTCCTGTGGTGAGTTTGTAATTTTTAATTGCTAATAACTAACATTAAAATGAATTAAAAATATGATTTTATGGTGTAAAATAGAAAACCGGACTTAGGATAATTTTCTGGGATTTTATTGGGCTTCAGACCTATTTTTAAAAGCCTAAAAAATATTTTCTAATTAAATTAACTAATTATTAGTAATTATTATTATTATTATTATTATTATTATTTATTGCTGTTTATTTTTAGTTAGGGCCCGGCCCGGCCCAGTGGGCCGAGCCCGTTAGCACCCAGCCCAGCCCCCTTGGCCTAGCGGGTCGGGCGGGTCGGTCAGACCCGAACCAGCACCCGACCCGACCCGGATCCCCCATCACCCTCTCCCCCACGATCTTCTCCGGTGACCGAATCCTCCGCGCCGCCGCGTTTTCCGGCCGGCCACGTCCTCCTCGCCGCAACCCACGCCCCACGACCTCCCCCAGCCCCGCCTAACCCGGCCACGACCCTCCCCCGAGCCTCCCTTTAAAAGCCCCCTCTTCTCCTCCTCCGCCTCACTACCTCCTCCCCGCCGTGACCTCGCCGTAACCCTAGACTACCCAGCTCGCCGTCCCCGACGAACCCGGCCTCCCTCCGCCCAGGTCCAGCCTCGCCCGGCCCTTCCTCTCATTCGCCTCCCTCCTCCAGCAGTGGCCGCCCGAGCCAGCCGACGCCACCCGAGCCTAGCTCCGTCCGGCGCTGCCCTGAGAAGCCACTGCCTCCACCAGCAAGCTCCAGCCGAGTCGCCTCCGCGCCCCAGCCTCTCTCCGGCGAAGCCGACGGCCACGGATCCGTCCAGCAGAGCCCAACCCTAACTAAACCCTAGGACACAACTCAGACACAGGATTCGGACACGACAGTGTCGTGTCGGACACGAGGTAAACCCTAACTTTTCCTACTCTGTTCTGGTACTCGTAATTTCCTCCTCGTAGCTCGGAATTCGATTCCGTAAATTGCTACGCGAAGCCTGTATGATCCTCTCGGTGCCCGGACAAACTGCTCGGTGCATCGCGTCCTGTGGTGATCGCACACCGCGATCCAAAAACAGGAAAAACCAGACCCTGTTTCACCCCGGAACTGAGTGCGCCCCGCCAAACGGGATGACTTGGTCGCGTGCGGTCTTCAAAGATACGTGCACGTCGTTGATACGGACGTATGAGATTTCGCGGAAGCTGATTCGGGTGTGCGTGCACACCGGAATCAACGCGTATGCGCGAACATCGCCCCGTATCTGACTTTTCTGCAATTCACCCTAACTTCGTGCACACACGTCAGATCGAGACGAAACTTGTGCCATCGGACTCGTAGCGATACGCTGGTCCTGTGGGTCAAGTTTGGTTCGATTCTGAGAACGTTGACGAAATCGCGTGTCGTGGGCTCCACAGGCCCCGCTCGACGGGCGATTTTGTGATCGGCTCATCGGAATTCAAATCTGAAAGTTCCGTTGGGTTCGTATCAGCGTTCCTGACCTGTGGATACTAAGTTTGGTGAATCTAGAGACCGTTGACCCTGACACGTTTTTCGGTGCAAAGCGGGCCCACCGGTGGACCCCGTTTTGGCCTGAAACTGCCGTTTTTGCCCTTGTCTCCAAATTGGACCCAAGGACAGGCGTTCCTAGCTATTTGACACCTTCTGAGCGTGATGGTACTATTTATTTCAGCTTTCGGAGATATCTCTGGAAATTTCCGAAACCAGGACCTAAGTGGAATCCAAATATCAGGCAAGTGCACCTTGCCAAACTTGCAGTCTTTATTTTCATATTTCCTGTAATAATACTTTGCTGGATGTCTTGTGTAAATTCATATAAACCTGTTTAAACTACTTAACCTAGGAAACGCGTGACGTACCTAGTGTCCGATCATAGTCGGGTGCCAACACCGTACGCGGTGTTGGGTTCGTCATTTAGAGATGGATTTAGGATTCCCTTGCTTTTGTACTTGACCTATCAAGTACCCTACAACCCAGGACACTTGACACTATCATGGACAGAATCCTCCTGAGATATTCGTGGTGATTCTGTATAGGATACATGACCTGACAGAGTTATTTTAGTTATAGACATTATGACTTGTTGCATTAGTTATAATCCCGCTGACATGGACATGAGACGTTATGGTCATGGCTTGCATGATTACATTGGGTGGGGAGAGACACACAGGCTACAGGCTGTTCTATATATATATCTACTATTATTGTGAGGTTGTAGACTCTCCAGCAGAGCTAGACCCTTTACGTGTTATTGCTGCTACCGGCTCCCCGACACAGAGCTTGTAGCGGTCTCAGCCTGAGTACTAGTGTTGCTCTCATTTGCATATCACATAGATGGTTACATAGTTTACCCTGCTGATTTAATCAATTTAATTGTACTGCTTATTATTTGGCTTGTTTTATTTTGTGCCTTGCTATGTCCACTGAGAACCTGGAATGGATTATGTTCCCAGGTTTAGCTGAGGAGCAGTATCCCGAGGTATACGGGACCGGAGCTGAAGCTATTGCTGGAGCAGAACCGAACACTGAAGACGAGGTGACTGTCGAAGACTCCTCCTGAGTGCCTGTTCCAGTACTCAGTATTTATTTCATGTTTATCTCTTATTCCTGGCCTATAGAGCCAGTTTATTCAGACTTAAGTCGGATTATTTCTCCGACTGACTCGCTGTGATTATTGTTGCTACTTATTTCCATTCCATTATGCAGTTATTTATTTATCTTTATGGATGAGATTAGTGTGACTTGTTGTAGTAGACCTTATTTACAGCTTAAGTACGCCCTGATGGCTCCATTAAATTGGATTATCCATCGGTGCGTGCTGCTGGCCATTGCCACGCATCTCCAGTCCCTCGACATTTTAGGACTGGGGCGTGACATAGTTTTTGTGGTGGCCCATGCAGGTCAAAACTAAATTGTTCGGTTTTAACTTAGGGACCGAACAGGCCTGCAATAAGATAGGATAAGTTATAGGATCTCATCCATTGATTGAATCGTTTTTGGACTCTATGTCGAATTCCATTTAATTGCTTGAATTGCATCCTGTTTTGATTTCTCTGTGCGTTTTCATTGTTTCCTTTTGATGCAGAGTTATGGATCCCAGAAGTGGTGACGAGACCCCCTTGGGTACACCGCTTGAAGCAGGGATTACCTGTGAAGCTGGAACGACGCCAGATACCAGAGGACAATCCTCTCAGAGCAATCAAACTGGCCAGCCAAGTTCCAGGTTCAGGCGTGATGACATCCCGCCTCCTCCCCAGTTCCCTCCTACGATGCCTGTCTTTCCCCCAGGACAGGCAATGGACGGCCAGCAAATGTTCCAGATGTTCTACGCCATGATGCAGGCCCAACAACAGATTCAACAGGAGGCCCAACGTCATGAGGCCGAGAACCTAAGGAACAGCCTAGTCGCAGCATTGGAACATGCAAATCCACCAAATAGGCGGCCAGCGACGGGATCTATCACAGATTTCCGTCAACTCAAGCCCCGTACCTTCTCGGGCAAGGAAGGACCAACTGAAGTGCATGAATGGCTTACTAACACGCAGCATCAGTTGGAGGCCGCTGAACTACCAAGGGACAAATGGATGACTGCCGTCAGGATGCAACTGAAGGACAACGTGCATCATTGATGGCTGTCCGAAGAAAGAAGGCTCGAACATGATCAGGTTACCTGGGAGGAGTTCTCCAGACTCTTCCAGGAAATGTACATCCCTGCAGTGGCTCGGTCAGAACTCTGAGACAGATTCAACCGCCTGATCCAGGGCAACATGACGGTGGAGGAACATAACGCCGAATTCATTCGCCTGAGCCGCTTTGCCCTTCCCTAATTTCTACCGAAGAGGAGAAGGCGGAGAAGTTCTTTGATGGGCTCAGGTTCGAGCTTCAAAAATTAATCGGATCGGTCGCGCCCACATCTTACTCCGACGTCCTAGCTGCAGCACGTCGGCTGGAGCGCGTTACTCGGAGGGAATCAAGCCTGAAACGTTCCTTCTCCTCAACACCGTCCAAGTCATCACCAGGGGAATCTGCTAAACGACCCCAGAAGAGCCCGCCTCCAAGAGCAGCAACTAAGAACCTGCCTACTTGCCATTACTGCGGCAAGGTAGGACATATTGAAAAAGAATGTAGACGCAAGCTGGGGGTCTGCCTGGTTTGCGGATCTGGACAACACTTCTCAAAGGACTGCTCGGAACGTCAGGAGGGAGTTCCGAATCGGCCAGCTCCACCTGCAGCTCTTCCAGCTGGGGGAGCAACACAGACAGGGCCTGGAGGAGCCAGGCCACCTCTACCACCTCAGGCAGCAATGTTCCAACAAGCTCGTCAGCAAAGGGGTCCCGCTCAGGGACGAGGTCAGGCTTATGCACTAGCAGTCACTGAGGAAGCTACTGCAGGCGAAGTGATAGCAGGTACCATATTAGTAGCTTCAATTCCTGCTGTAGCATTATTTGATTCTGGAGCCTCGCATTCATTTATTACTGCTAGCTTCGTAGCTACACATAGAATAGCTACACATAGAATAGCTTCGTAGCTACACATGAATAACTTAAATCTTACGCGCATTCGCTACTCCACGATTCTGTGCGTCCTCCATCGTCATCGCATAAGCTTGTCCACGTCCTTGTGGTGGTGTCCTCTGCTATTGCTGGGCTTGCTGAAAAACTGCTGCCTGGGTTGCCAAAGGTGGCCTCGGTATTGGTAAAGCTTGTCGATTTATTATCGGTGATCCTTCTCGAGGCTTAGGGCAATCCTTCACTGAATGCTGATTGGATCCACAAGCTAAACATAATCCCAATTTACGTCTACACTCCTTCTCAACATGGCCTACCTTGCCACAGTAGTGACAAAAAGGAAGGGTTACAGACTGTGATCCAGCTCTCTATGGTGCTTGATGCAGGTGAGGTTTCTTTGCAGCTTCTCCATGTGGTGCTCTGGCTAGTGCAGATGTGAATGGCCACTTAATGCTGGACTCTCTCCTGGTTACGCGCTCCATGCGTGGGGCTGCAGTAAGGACGTCCATATATAAAGTAGGTGCAACAGATCCGATCAATCTCTGTAGCTCAAAGTTTAGTCCGTCGAAGAACTTCTCAGCCTTCTCCTCTTCAGTCGGAATCTGAGTAGGGGCAAAGCGACTCAGACGAATAAACTCCGCATTGTATTCTTCCACTGTCATACTGTCTTGAGTGAGGCGATTGAACTTGTCCCGAAGTTCCGATCGAGCAGTTGATGGAATATACATCTCCTGAAAGAGTCTGGAGAACTCCTCCCAAGTGACTAGGTCTCCGAGCCGTCTCTCCTCAGATAGCCACCAGTGATGTGCATTGTCCGTCAACTGCATCCGGACGACAATCATCCAACGCTCTCTTGGAAGCTCAGCTGCTTCTAATTTATGTTGAGTGTTTGTGAGCCACTCATGAATTTCAGTGGGCTCCTCCTTGCCAGAAAAGGTGCGGGGCTTCAGTTGGCAAAAATCGGTGATAGAGCCTATCGATGGCCGTCGAGTTGGTAGGTTCGCCTGCTCCAGTGCTATCACTATGCTATTTCTCAGATTCTCTGCCTCGTGACGCTGAGCCTCTTGATGAATCTGCTGTTGAGCTTGCATCATTGTGCAGAATATTTGAAATATTTGCTGACCATCCATAGGCTGTCCTGGTGGAAAGGTAGGCATCTGTGGAGGAAACTACGACGGTGGTGGAATATCGTCTCGCCAAAATCTTGAGGTAGGTCGACCTGCTTGATGGCTTTGTTGAGCTGATTGACCTCCACCTACTGGTGTCGCTCCCTCGTCGTGGGTGACAACTGTAGCTTGTGGTGTTCTCGCGGGAGTCTCATCGCATGCTTATGAATCCATTACTCTGCATCCAAAATAAACTATGAGAAGCGTACAGAAGAATCAAGGCAGGATGCAAATCAATAAATTATTTTGAAGTCGATATAGAGGTCAATGACGATTCAAACAAGTGGATGAGATCCTATCACTTATCCTATCCTTATCGCAGGCTTGCTCAGTTCCTTAGTTAAAACCAAAATAATTTAGTCGTAGACCTACATGGGCCACCACAAAAACCATGTCACGCCCGTTCCAAAATACCGAGGGACTAGCCACGTGGCAATGGCCAGCAGCACACACCAATGGACAAATTCAATTGA
Organism: Iris macrosiphon; assembly: GCA_036927795.1. Lineage (NCBI taxonomy): Eukaryota > Viridiplantae > Streptophyta > Magnoliopsida > Asparagales > Iridaceae > Iris > Iris macrosiphon. The sequence goes on along the minus strand of JAYESA010000015.1, from coordinate 20,687,261 downwards.
ATGGACCCATTAGGGTGTACTTAAGCTGTAAAACAACAGTAAATAGGTCTACAATACAAGTCACAGTCTAATTCTAATCTCATCTACAGAAGATAATCACAGATCAATATCTGAATAATCGAAATATAATCTAACAACAAGTCTCAATAAAAAGTGTCTCGGGGAACAACCCGAGAATAAGTTTGATACATCAATTCAATAGACAGAAAATAAAGTAACTAGAAACGGAAATAACTGAGTATGTAAAGCCAATACTCAGGATAAATCCTCTGGCACGACCTCGTCCTCGGGTTCTTGTACTGCTCCAATGTATGCTCCTGTCCCGTACACCTCGGGATAGATCCCCTCTGCTAAACCTGGGGACATAATCTGAATCCAGGTCCTCAGGGGACATAGCAAGATATAAGAATAACTCAAGCCAAAATAAATGCAGTACAATAATAGGTGAAATAATAGGGTAAACTATGTAACCAGCTAAGTGATATGCAAGTTGAGAGCATCACTAGAACTCAGACTGAAACCACTACAAGCTCTGTGTCGGGGAGCCGGTAGCAGTGATATCACGTAATGGGCCAAGCTCGGGTTTAGAGTCTTGAGCACAGCATTAATAAGGGTTTTATATATATAATCAGCCTGTAGCCTGTGTGTTTCTCCCCACCCAATGTAATCACGTCTTATGTCCATGACACGCAAGATCTTGACCGCTAACTGATGCAACGAGTCATAATGATAGCTAAGCATGTGTAATATCTATATCACAAGTCCTGCAGCCTATACCAAATCACCATGAATAACTCAGAAGATTCTGTCACATGAATAGTGTCAAGTGTCCTGAGGTATGACGTACTTGATAATGCAAGCACAAAAATGTATAGGGTCGTGATATCAATCTCTAGTGACGTTACATGACTCCGCGTACGGCGTCGACACCCGAATATTATTCGGACATTAAGCAACTTCTCACGGTCCTAGGTTGACTATGTACATCACAGAAGTATATATATATGAATAACTCAAGAAACAATATCAGATAACTACTGCATGTTTGGCAAGGTACACTTGCCTGGTGTTTGGTTCCCAACTGCTGCCCTGGTATTCGTGAAATCTTCAGGAACGTCTCCGGATGCTGAAACAAACAATACCATCATGCTCAGAAGATATCAAATAGCTAGAATTGCCTGTCCATAAGTCCAATTTGGACACAGAAATAAAAGTGACAGTTTCTGGTCAAAGTGGGGTCCACATGTGGCCCACTTCGCACAAAAAAATGTGCCAGAGATAAAGTTCTCCAAATTCTTCAAACTTAGTGTCTACAAGTCTAGAACGACGATACGAACCCAATGGAATGTCCAAAACTGGATTTCGATGAGCCGATCACAAAATCGCCCGTCAAGTGGAGCCGTGGGCCCACGATACGGGATTTTGTCAACGTTCTCAGAATCGAACCAAACTAGGGTCATAGGACCCAAAAAATACTACGAGTCCGATGGCGCAAGTTTCTTTTTGAAACGACGAGCACACACAAAGTTACAACGAGTTCCAGAACATGGTCGATACGGGGCGTTATCGACGGATACGCGTTGATTCCGGTGTGCACGCACATCCAAATTAACTTTCGCGAAATCCTACACATCCGTATCGACGGCGCGCACCTTTTGGTAAAGTTTGCACACGACCAAGTTATCTCGTTTAACGGGGCGTACCCAGTTCCGGGAAAATTATGGTATTTAAATAACCAAGTTTTTGGCCATTTTCACCCTCGAATTAAACACAATCTACAACACCAAAAATTGAACAAAAATAGGGTTTTAAAACTTGGTCATAAGGTCTAAATTACTATTCAAGTGGATTTTGAAAACAGTTAACAGGTTGCACGCAAAACGGTCGTGAACTTGCGAGTTCGGAATAAATTCTGAATTTTCAGAATTTGGGCTTATTTACATGTTTTTGCGTCGCGATTCGCGACCGACACAGGAAAAGAAAACCCGAACGAGTTGCGCGAGGTTTTGAGAGGGTCACGCGATCTTCGCACAGGATTCGACAGAATAAAAAATGGGTCTATGCACAGAGAGATACAAGGCTGGGAAGACAGGTACCTTGTTGTGGATTGGGAGGCGCGGCGTGGCACGGCGGCAAAGGCACGACGGCGGCGGCGTTGATGCTGCTCGGGGAGGGTCGACGGCGGGCGGGGACGTCGGCGAGGGCGTCGGGCTTGTGGCGGAGGGCGTCGGGGTGGCGTCGGAAGGCGGCAGAGCTCGGGGCGGAGGCTGGCGGTGTAGTGAGGTTCCGCGGGGGGGGGGGGGGTTAAAGGGAAGGGGAGAGGGAGAGGGGGAGCATGGAGGCCGTGTGAGGCGGGGGAAGTGGGAAGTTGGCTACGGGCGAGGCAGGGCAGTTGTGTGACAGCGGAGGCAGGGCGTGGCCGGGAAACGCGGGCGGAGCGGGGTCGTGCGGGTGAGGGGATCGTGGCTGAGGGTTTGGGAAAACGGGTCGAGTCGGGTAGGGTTCGGGTCAGGGCCGGTTCCGATCCGACCCATTAGGTTTGGGATTGGGTTTAGTAGGGTTAGGCCGGTCCGGTTCGGTTGCACCGGGTTCAGTCTGGTTTGAGCCTGGTTCAACCCGGTTTAATAAAACGGATTTTTTTAGCAATTTAAAAATAGTTTTTGAGCCCAATAAATTCTAGAAAAATTACACAACATCTAATAATTACTAATACACCCAAAAATATAATTTTTATAATATTTTAACAATTATTTTAATCCATAAAAATATTAATCCCTGAAGGACATTTTTAATAACTAAATAAAAATTACCGAAAATTCCAGAAAATTTATTTTTAAAAAATTTAAAAAACAGGGTGTTACACTCCGGCCATCACCGAGCCGCCGCCGTAGTCTCCATCACTGACCTTCCTCCTCCCCGACTTCCTTCCCTGACCATCCCGCCGCCATATACACTGCAACCACCGTCTCCACAATTCCACCATCCAACCGGAGACCCGAGCCACCGCCACCATTATCCCCATCACCAACGCCACCCTCGCTTCCATGACCCCCACCTCCAGCATCTCCACCACCTGCCATCATCACCAATGCCACCCTCGCCTCCACGACCACCGCCACCCTCGCCTCCACGACCACCACCACTGACCCCATCGTCATCCCCACCACCATCATCGCTGCGTGCCACCGCCACAACAAACGCTGTTGTTGATGTGTCTACTGCTGCTGTAGTTGCTGCCGTATTTTGGCCGAAGCAGACTGCCGAGCACCCCAGATGACCGCCGAGCAACCCCCCCTCCGACGACTGACGACACCCCCCAGGGCTCTCCCTCCCCTTCTCCTCCTCCAAACCGCCGCTGCGACTACGAACGCTGCTGCCGTTACTGTTCTTCTTCTTCTTCAAATCAGCAGACCCGAGCCTCAACCAACCCCCTTTACGGTACAATTATACCTCCTCTCGACCATTTTGTGAGCCATCTTCGCAGGTGTGTTCACTATATGACCCTCATGTTATGTGTTCAATTAGAATAATTTTGTTTGATTTCTATTGATAGTTATTTGAGTTCCAAATCGAAGAAAAAATTGTTTTATAAAATATTGAAATTTTCCGATACAGCGTGGGTCCCGTCAATCCGGGCAACCGCGTCATGTAGTGACTGTACCGAAAGACGCGTATCGTCAACGTGGACGTGTGGGCTTTCGCAGAACTTGATTTGGATGTGTGTGCACACCGGAATTAACGCGTATCCGTCGAAAAGCACCGTATCGACCTGTTTTGACACTCGTCCAAATTTTGTGTGTGCCTGTCATTTCGTAATGAAACTTGCGTCATCGGATTCGTATCGTTACGCTGGTCCTGTGACCCAAGTTTGGTTCAATTCTGAGAATGTTGACGAAATATCGTTTCGTGGGCCCCACGGTTCTATATGACGGGCAATTTTGTGATCGGCTCATCGAAACCCAGTTCTGGACGTTCCTTTGGGTTCGTATCATCGTTCTGGACTCGTAGACACTAAGTTTGATAAATTTGGAGAACTCTATCTCTGGCACATTTTTCGGTGCAAGACAGGCCCACGTATGGACACCGTGTTGACCAAAAACTGTATTTTTGCCCCTGTATCCAAATTGGACGTATGTATATGCTTTTCTGAGTATCTCACTCATTTCGGGACTGTTGGTGATATTTGTGACAGCATCCAGGGATATCAGCTCCAGTTTCCATTGCTCGCTGCTACTCCCATGGCGAGTTCGTGTTCGAATCTTCGCCTGGCTTTCAGGCAAGTATACCTTGCCTTGTTGTACTATTTAAATTCAATTATTATTAGTTGCATATTTTATTGTTTAAATATTATATAACTGTGCGCGTCCGAGAAAGACTCGGGTACAGTCAATGAAGGCGTTGACGCTAGGGCTTGTGTCTGACCTAGTGTCTATTGGACGCACCTAAAGTTGTGAAGTTATCAATATGACTCCCCAGGCCTTGACACATATCATTACACGTCACAGAGTATATTCATGTAGGGACACGTGCTTCATGCTTGACTGACCATCGGTGTGAGCAGCACTTCTGACGGTATTTAGCTTAGTTGTATATTTCTTTAGTGACTTGCATTGTAGTACGAGATGTCCATGTCTCACTTGAGATTTGTACATTGGCATTGGGCAGGGAGGACGACTAGTAGGCGTATGGGACACCCATCTCTTTTATATAGATACCATATTCTTCGGAGCGATACGGGCGTATATATTTATACATATACCACGTTCTTTAGAGTGTTGGACGTTACTTATGCAGATACTACGCTCTTCGGGGTATTGGACATTGTGCAGATACCACACTCTAGAGAACGTTGGACGTTATTACTTATACAGATACCACGCTCCTCGGAGCTGAACGTTATTATATATGCAGAGTGCCCTAAGATGGGGGGCATATGTGGCATATACTAGCCAGTCACGGTGATTGGTGAATTACATCAGCATATGTCTAGCCTACATTTCCCATACGCACTAAGTTGTCCTCAAATTGCATTCACTTTGGAGGATAGTTCACCTTGATTTACTTTACTCAGTATTTACATTATGGCATATATTTTTGTATCTTGTTACGTCCCTCTGAGGACCTGGTTCCCTTCCAGGTTATTTGTGCAATTTGTAGGATGCTTGATCTAGTGGAGTGTGGACATCACTGCAAGTATCTTTATATTTTTAGCTATTACAGTCTTGTACTACTTTCCAGTTTTGATTCTGCTTTTATAGCCTAGTGTTTATAGGCCTATATTGTTCATTTGGCCTATTCGAACGGATGTATTATTGGGCTACATACCGATGAAGCGTATCGTTCTTTCTTGATATTTATTTACCATGGATTAAGATTTAGTTTAGTTATTGTATGTTAGAATTAGATATTTAGTTTGATCACTTGACCGTGGACAGCGTAAGTGCACTTTGTCGGGTCTATTAAATTGAAAAGTCCTACGGAGTTGTACCAGTTGGCCAATGCCACGTGTCTGGTCCCATGGATTTTGGGATTGGGGCGTGGCATATAGTTTGATCATGTATTATTTAAACTCTGCTAGTACAATATTTTGTATTCACTAGCTTCATAATCATATGTGACATATAATTTGGGACACATTTTTACTTTCATGTATGATATACTCTTGTACTTGTGTTGCTGGATTGAGATAATAGGATTTGTCGGCTTTAGGACTGACGTCATAGCATGCTAAAGTTCACCCATTTGTCTTCTAGACAACCTTAACACATTGTGGCTTACTTCGATATTTTGCAAGGTGTAGTTGGCTATGTCAGTTCCCGTATTTACCCAGTATTCTGGGAGTGGGGCGTGATAAGGTTTTCTTGGTGGACCAAGCAGGTCTATTTTTCAGACTTGTGGGAGGACTCATCTTGTTAGAATCGCAATCCTCTATAATCTTTATTGAACTCCACTTATAACATGCACTTCTCACTTTTCTTGAACTTCAAACTTGCTTGACATGATTGTTCCATTCTCGTCCCTTGTTGATATCCTTGTGTCCTTATCCTTCAGGGATACCCCACCTTCTCCTCCTTACGAGGGTTTCGTTACACCGATAACTCCAGCAGATCCAGTAGGCCAAGGGCAAGCGTCAGTAGGTTTTCATCAGCCAGCTCAGCCCGCTCCGTCATTCATACCAGCCCAGCCAGCCCAGACAATGCCACCAGTTCTACCAGTACAACCATGGCAGATAGGCTCGCAGGCTATGTTAGAGATGATCCCAGCTATTATGATGGTACAACAATAATAACAGCAACGACAACTCCATCTTCAGCAATAAGTGGTCCAACTTTGCCAGCAGTTTCAACAAGGACAAGAACAGATCAACACAACTCTTTGCCAGGGAGTTAGAGTAGCACTCGATAACTGTGGGCGTTATACCCATAATACGGCGACTAATGTGGGTCGCATTCTCCTAGCCAAGTTTCTCGGCACGAAAGATACAGTTCAAGCAGATTGTTGGCTTCAGGACTTAATTTGAGTCCATCCTGGATGTAACCAAGACCTCAGACGGAGAGAAGGTAGCAGTCTTAAAGCTACAATTATCAGATCTTGCTCGAGATTGGTAGGCAGCACAAGAAATGGTGCTTCCGATGCCCATTGATTGGCAGACGTTCAAGGAGCACTTCCCAGAGAAGTATTTTTACACCACCGCCAAGTTCCAGCTCCAGCAACAGTTCATCAACCCCCGCAACATAAGATCGTTCGATCAGTATGCGGCCAAGTTTTACCGACTCAGCCGATTGTCTCTCCATATGGTAGCTTTTGAGGAAGACCGAGCCAAAAGATTTGAGCAAGAGTTACATCTAGAGCTTCATCACTTTACGGTGGGTCATAATTACACCACCTAAGATGCAGTACTCAGGGCAGCTAGGTCACAAGAACTTGTCGGCCAAAGATTAGTAGCAAGGACAGGAGGCCAGAAGAGGTCACACTCATCCCTGAGAAGCGCCAGTATTCATTCATCACCTCCAGCACCAGCAGTAAGAATACCTCACCCGCAAGCACCTCCAACCCCAACAGTAACCTCAGCACAATCTACCAAGCAGTTTGTATCATGCAGCCACTACGACAAGCCAGGGCACACCAAATAATAGTGTAGGATGGCCAAAGGCCAGTGTCTCAGATGTGGGGCATCCGACCACTGTAAAACCCCTAATTCTAAAAGACCGTATTAACATTTTTAATTAATTATTTAATTAAATTATAGTAATTATGAGCTAATTAGAGGAAATAGAATTTATTTAATTTTTATTTTAGGTGTTTGCGCATTTAGGGGATTTATGAAGAAATTATAAAAATTTTCTAATTTATTCCATGTAGGAGACCCAGTGGACAGCTGATAGATTAATTGTATGCTCTAAAATAAATTCTAAAATTTTATATATATATATATATATATATATATATATATATATATATATATATATATATATATATATATATATATATATATATATATATAAAGTTATTAACTAGAAATAGAATAGAGGAAAAAAATAAAAAAGAAATTAGAAATGAAATGAAAAAGAATAAAGAAAATAGATTTCCTTAATGAATCAAAACCCTTAATTCCTACCTGCTAACCCACCTACCCGCTACCCACACCCGATTAACCCATAACAACAGCAGCAGCTAACCGAGCCCCCCACCCCCCGCCCCCCGCGCGCACCTATTCGACTCCCCCGACTGTTATATGTATAAATATACCTCATCTCCCAAACCCTAACCCTAAGATTATACCTTCATCTTCTCGACCGTGCCTCCAGCCTAGAACCGCTGCCTCCAGCCGCCTGGACCGCCGGAGCCCGCCGCTGCGACCAACCCCGCCGTCCACGTCGCCGCGTGACCGCGCACTTGCACTGCAGCAATTGAACTGCAGCGTACCTGTGTTCACATCTCGATTCCCGTGCCCTCGCTCGACCAAACTCGACCCCGTCTGTAAACCCCCTGAATTTTCAAAATTATTAAACTTGGATTTTTCACAATTTCCTGGAATTTTCTGAGAATTTTCTGTAATTAAAATTAAGGTTTTAAATTATTAAATGATTTTTAATTGTTAATAAATAATATTAAAATATTATGAAAATAATATTTTTAGGTGTAAAATAAAAAACTGGACTTAGAAAAAATTTTCTGAAATTTATTGGACCCCGGACCTATTTTTAATTACCTAAAAACTAATTTTAATTTATTAATTATTATTATTATTATTATTACTATTATTATTTTATTTTTTTGGGCCGGCCCGGCCCAGTGGGCCGAGCCCAGTAGCCCAACAGCCCAGCAACCCAAGCCCGCGGCCCAAACCAACAGGTCGGTCCACCCGCCTTAACGGGTCGGGTCGGGTCCACCCGAACCCGACCCGCCACCCGCTCCCCAGCCCTCACCCCCGCACTACCCGCGTTGCCCCCGCGTCCGGCGCCGCCGCCCGCGCCCGCCGCGCCACATCTTCCCCCCCCCCCTCCCCCCCCCGCGCCCCGCGCGGCCACGACCGCCACGACCCCGCCTCGCTCGGCCCGACCCCCAGCCGCTCCGTCCTAAATAAACCCCTCTCCCCCAGCCCTCTCCGGCCACCACCCTCTTCTCCGGCCATCCCGACCACCCGCCGCTCCTCCGCTCCGCCGTCGCCGTCCAGCCTCCAGCTCGGGTCCCTGATGATCTCAAAGTGGAGTCTGCAAGCCTGCAACTGTTCGACATAGCTCGGACCTGGTTTAGAGATGAACCCCAATTATCTGCCCCTGACCTCACCTGGGAGGACTTCAAGAGGCTATTCAAGGAGAAATTCTATCCCAAAGTGGCTCGGAAAGCTCTCGAAAGCCAATTCGAGAGACTGGAACAAGGTAACCTTTCTGTTGATGAGTACACTGCTGAATTTAGCAGGTTGAGCCACTTTGCAGAATACATGGTTCGTACCCCTGAGGATATAGCCCGTAGATTCAAGAAGGGGTTGTCTCCTGATATTCGCCTTGCTGTCACCACTAGCCGAGCTCGTACATACGAGGAAATCTTGAGCGTGGCACAAGGCGTTGAGAGAGACATGGGGCATAAACTAAAGCGGGAGAGAGATACTGGAAGTATGGGACCCCACAAACGCCTATTTCAACAACAACCACAGCAGAGAGCCCCGCAGGAAACTCAGCGTCCTCTCCCTCGAGCCCCAGCACCCCAACACCAAGCTCAAGGACAGAACCAACAAGCTGCCCCTTGTGGCTATTGCCAAAAACCAGGTCACACTTGGCAAGTCTGCAGGAAGAGGCTAGGTGCCTGCCTCTACTGCGGCTCAGCAGCGCATCAAATGAGGGACTGTCCTGCTGCTCAAGGACGCCCAGCTGCACCAAAGGCTCCAGTCCAGGCCAGGCCCCCAGCAGCACAGCAGAGGGGACCCCCACTTCCAACTCAACAACAACGCTTTGCTCAGCACCAACAACAGCAACAGAGGGGTGCACCTCAGCAAGACCGTGCTTTTGCAATGACTCTGGAAGAAGCTGAAGCCACAGCAGATGTGATCACAGCTTCTGTGCTTATAAATTCAATACCAGCCATTACTTTATTTGATTCTGGAGCTTCGCATTCATTCATGTCAGTAGATTTCCTTATGAAGCATAGCTTAATCACTGAACCCCTTAGGAATTGTTATAAGATCATTACCGGTGGAGAAATTATCCCGGTTAGTGATGCATGTAACAATTGTCCTATTACATTATGTGAAAGAGAACTATATGCTAGGCTACTCGTAATGCCAGTTTCCAGTTTTGACATTATACTGGGTATGAATTGGTTGAGTCAACATCATGCCACTATAGACTGTCACAGAGGTAGTGTAATCTTCAGGCCCCCTGATGTAAAACCTCCTTCCTAGAAAATCGTATATACCTTTTTATTTATTAATTATTAATTAAATTATAGTAATTAGGTCTAAATAGAAGAAATAAATTTTTAATAATTTTTATGTTAGGTGTTCGGGCACTTAGAGGACTTATGCGACCATCAGGAATTTTTTGGAATTTATTCCATGTAGGAGACCCCTTGAGCAGTTGCTAGCCTAACGATGTGCATTACCCTAATCTATAATTTTCTTATGAGTATAAATATATATATATATATATGTATATACAAATATATATATATGTATATATATATTTTATTTAAAGAAAGGAAAGGAAAAGAAAAGTTAATAGTAATAATATAATAATAATAACCATAATAACACTACAGCCAACTTACATTTAGCAACTCCTTAGCCATTGTTTTATACTCCAACAGCAACCTTCCTTCCAAATAACCCGCTACTTTGGCTTCAGCGCTTGCAAACTTCCAAATAACCCGCTACCTTCAGCGTCCAAGCCCGCTCCAATTCACCCCCTTTGTAACCCGCGATCCAATTAACCCTCTCTCTCTTAATATAATATATATATATATATATATATATATATATATATATATATATATAATAGTTCTCTAAAACCCTAACCTAAAACTCCAGACTCCCTCTTCCCATCTAGAGCCGTCACCGCAGCCAGAGAAGCCTCCCCAAGCCATCCAACCATCCCGTCGACGCCGACATCGCGAACTGCAGTCTCCCACTCGAGGCACCTTCGCTCCGGCGTAATTTTCCGTTGACTCGCTCGACCAAACGCGGTTCCGTTTTCATAGGTACGATCTTCCCTTAACCCTCTCCAATATTTGTTTTATAGTCAACATCGGAAAACGTGTGCCCCTAGGTGAAAAATAGCGCCCAAGTCAGCGCGAGCAGACAGAATTCTGCAATCGCAGAATTCCAGAATGACCACCCATATTGCCGAGTTCGTATCTCCCACCACAGAGATCCAAATTCGGTGATTCTTTTTGATACCTGTAGATTACATGACCTAGTTTATTTTCTGTATTATAACTTTGTGCTATTAGTTGCTGTGGACAAAATTGTATTCGTCACAAAACTGTGCGCACCCACTTTTTCCGGTTTTCTAAAAATTGGAGATCGGAGCGCGCCCCGCCAAACGGGACCGCCCCGCCGTGTGCCAAGTGTACCGAATAGTGCACGCAGCATAATCGGACAGGTGAAAATTCGTGGAGACTGATTTGGACGCGTGTGCGTGCCGGAATCAGGCCGTATCCGCGAACACATTCCGTGTCGCCACTTTTCTAGAACTCGCGAGTATTTTGTGCACGCTTGTCAGATTGCGACGAAACTTGCGGCACTGGACTCGTGGTAACACGCTGGTCCTGTGACCCAATTTTCACGCATTTCTGAGACGGTTGACCAGATCGCCAATTGGCGGGCCCCACAGTTGACTTTTTGGACCAAATTATGTTTGGCTCATCGGAATCCAAATTTGGACATACCGTTGGGATCGTATTGACATTTAGAGTTATTTGACCCATAGTTTGTCCCATTTAGAGACTGTTACCCTCGGCACGCTTTTCGGTGCAAAGTGGGCCCACCTATGGAACCCGCTTTGGCCCGGAATTGACCTTTTTGCCCCTGAGTCCAAATTGGACGTAAGGACAGGCATTTTCAGCTATTTGACATTTTCTGAGACTGTTGGTGATATTTATTACAGCTTTTGGAGTAGTACCTACCGGATCCACTGAGACAGGGACAGTTGTTGATATTCGGACATCAGGCAAGTGTACCTTGCCAAACTTTGCAGTATTGTTACATATTTTTCCTTGCTTCATTATATTGATGTGCATGCTTAACCTAGGACCGTTTGACATACTTAGTGTCCGATTATCAGTCGGGTGCCGACACCGTACGCGGTGTTGGGTATTGTCATCTAGAGATGGATATTCGTGACACTTTATTCTCGTACTTGTCTTATCAAGTACCATATGACCCAGGACACTTGACACTATTCATGAGACAGGATCTTCCCGAGATCTTCGTGGTGATTCTGTATAGGATACAGGACTTGACATAGATTTTATATTCTATATACATTATGACTTGTTGCATTTAGCTATGATCGCGCTTGACATGGACATGAGACGTTATGGACATGATATGCACGGTTACATTGGGTGGGGAGAGACACACAGGCTACAGGCTGACTATATATATAAATCATAGTAAACATATAGTAAAACACATAGTTATTGCTGCTACCGGCTCCCAGACACAGAGCTTGTAGTGGTCTCAGCCTGAGTATTCGTGCTGCTCTCAACTTGTATTTCACTTAGATGGTTACATATTTTACCCCATTGTTTCATTTAGTTATTTATTTGCTGCACTGCTTATTTCATTATGCACTGTACTGCTTATATTTGGCTTGTATTATCTTGTACCTTGCTATGTCCCCTGAGGACCTGGATCCGAATTTTGTCCCCAGATTTTGCAGACGAGGTTTATCCCGAGATTTACGGGACCGGAGCAGGAGCTGATCCAGGAGCTGTACCGACATCCGAGGATGAGGTCTTAGCTGAAGACTTCTCTTGAGCATCCATGTTCATGCTCAGCTTTCATTATTTATTTCAGTCTTTTACTTTCTGGTCTGTTGAACCATTCTACTAGATATTTATCGGGTTGTTTCCCGAAGTACTTTGTGAGACTTGCTGATGATTACATTCATTATTATTCTGTGGATCATATTTTATACTTGTGTGGATGAGATTAGTTGTGCCTTGATTGTCGTAGACTTGTTTTACAGCTTAAGTATGCCCTGATGGATCCATTATATTGAGTTGGTCCATCGGTGCGTACTGCTGGCCATTGCCACGTGTCTGGTCCCTTGGTATTTTGGGACTGGGGCGTGACATGATTTTTGTGGTGGCCCATGCAGGTCTACGACTAAATAGTTCGGTTTCAACTTAGGGACCGGACCAGCCTGCACCTAGGACTAGAATATAGGATCTCATCCACAATTGACTATGATTCATCTTCCTCCTCTCTGTTCTATTTTGAACAAATGCATCCTGCTTGATTCCTATGCTTCCCTAATAGTTCTTTAAGTATAGCCTTCTCCTAGAATATAGAAGTTCCTGTTGTTAGATGATAATTAGAGTAGCACACCTATTTAGAATACCACGAGAATATAGACACCACTAAGTTTAGAATATCTAGCGAACCCTAGAATCCCTTATCCCTATAATTGGTTTACCATTACCCCGGATGTATTATGAGGACTTGAGAGTAGTATAGACACTACTAGAGTTAGTTAGAAGGTTACCATAATGTTTGCCCCTAGCATTGAGGAACCCATAGAAAACCAAAACTTAATATTTGGACTGAACCTAACCTTCATAGTTAGATAATATTGGAACTATAAACTTAGATCATTGTCTTATTATTAATAGACGGCACCCTAGGAAGCCTAGAGGAATGTAATTAACACTTCTCCCTTGATTATACCCCGAACATAGCAACTAACACCCCACTCCCCTTAGAGAACCATGATGCTATCTAGAGCCCTCTATCTTTATTTTATATTGTTTCCCTGCGACCATAGCGCTCGCTATTTTGCGACGGCTAGTTACGTTTCTTCTCTTCATCTTTCAACTCGTGCCATCTGACACTTCGGATAGTAGGCCAAGTATTTTTATTCCTTATTATGGACCCATAGTTTGCTAGGATTATAGCTGTAGTCTTGAATTTGAAAATTTTGTGCTTGGCAATTAGAGTTCGATAAGTTTGAGTTAATCTTGTAGATGGTGACCCGATGATTATCCCTTAGCATTAAATTACGTAATTTATACCCCCACCTCGATGCAAGTTATAATCCCTTTCCCTTGAGACTAGTACCACATAGTCCACTTGACCCGTCGAGGCGGTGTAACTGTATGGCATTAATTGTATATTAGCAAAAGATGACAGTGTTTATTCAGACAATAGAATTTAGAGGTCCTGACCCCTATTAGGTCGACTAGCGACTTAGACAAGGAGGTTGTATGATAACTGTAGAGATTGTAGAGTCTTTTATTAATGTTGCTTATTTTGTTTTGTTTTGTGAACTTGAATAATTTGTACCTCCCTTCATCAGCATCTAGTGTACTTATATTTCATATATTACCTTGACTTATGCTGCTATTTTATAGCCTAGTTTTGCAAGCTTACTCTTTATCGAGCTTGTTCATGACATGTGTATTATTGGGGAGGCCCACAATAATACATTTCAGAATCAGTGTATTACGGTCTGATCAACCAGAGTGCGCTTGATTCGCCCTTCGCAATAATACTTTACGTGGATTGAGATATGTAGTGATTAGTAGACAAATATACTTGTCCTAGACATGTCTGAGCATATCGTATCGGTTACATAACTGTATTAACACGAGCATGTGAATAGGAATTACCAAAATAGGATTTCAATCCACAACTGCTTTGACAATTCTCATTTGAATTCTTTAAACGTCTTGATCCCAATACTTCTATTCTATTACGCTGCCCTTGAACTCTTATTTATTATTGGTCTCCGTCTTCCCTTATTTCGGAAAGACGAAACCTCGTGCTGGTATAAATTGATACACAGAGAATACTAGATATACCCCATAGGCCGATCACATACTTGAGGATTATTCTTTCGTAATTAAGGACATATCATATGTGATATGATCGGCATGGAAGTTTTGAGGATAGAATGACATGAGTAAATAAATTAAGGAATATCTTCTCAAGGTATATAGCCTTATGTGATAGATGGGTAAATTCTAAGTTGGGTAGTAGTGCATTGTCAACTCGAGAGGAATTTCTTTTAGATTATGATTGAGTAAGATTAAATTGGGAGTGGTTCAAGCCATTTTAATTTTGAGAATTTTAGAAGAAGGACTAAGATGATGAGGATCAATGAATTTTAAAATCTTGATATTGAGGACCCAATATTTATACCTTAAGTACGTAATTTAAAATTTTAAACAATGAAGGTAGAATCATCAATTTGAATATTGGAGGATAAATATAGAATTTTAGACTTGAACATTGGTGGACTGCAATTAAATTATTTCCAACTTGATGATTTGAAATTAAGAATTTAAAATTTGATGGTTGGACTACCTATCTGAAATATTGAGGATGTGAATGGAATTTAAAAAGTTGAAGCATACAAAATTTATAAGTGAAAGTGGGAATAATATTGGACTCGAATTACTTCTAGAGGAAATTATAATAGTTAGAGATCGTGAGGTAAAATTTACATGCTTATTTAAATCTTGATGATGTGATATGGATTTAATTTAAATTTGGACGTAGATAATTTGAAACAACTGAGAAGAGATCACCATAGGTTGAAATGTGATTGGAGCAGTGATCATCTTAACCTTGAAGAGATTGTGATGGATATGATTAAGATTTTAATTATCGCAAGGAGATTGCGATTGACTCATGTACATGAAGGATCAATAAATTATGCCTTATTTTAATTTTGAGGACGACATTGTCTGAAGTTGGCTGGATTGTGAAACCCCCTCACCTAAGAATTTGACCTACTTGACTTAGATAGTGAGACTGAGGCTAGCTCGAATCCACTTAGAAATAGAACACGGTATTTTATTTAGTTTTACAACATGGTATCACTTGGCGCACCTTACCATTGCTTCGATAATTGGAGTAATTCATTAGTCACTGCCTTCCTACAAATTCCACATCCTTGTCCCAGACGTAACCATCATCCAATTTCCATCTTTGTGCAATTTTTCAATTATTGGGCGTTTTTATGCAAAAGAGCATATAGGTATCCACACTATTGGACATGACACACGAAGAAACCTATTTTTCACTCATGTGGATTTCTCCCATGATTTTCGGAATGTACAACGTGCAACATCATCCACTCCGTTAAACCTAGCCTTGCAGTTTAACCAATGCAAATCTTAGACCATCCTTGACTTCTACCATGGCTTAATTTTAATTTCGAGGACAAAATTTTTATAAGTTGGGTAGAATGTAAAACCTCCTTCCTAGAAAATCGTATATACCTTTTTATTTATTAATTATTAATTAAATTATAGTAATTAGGTCTAAATAGAAGAAATAGATTTTTAATAATTTTTATGTTAGGTGTTCGGGCACTTAGAGGACTTATGCGACCATCAGGAATTTTTTAGAATTTATTCCATGTAGGAGACCCCTTGAGCAGTTGCTAGCCTAACGATGTGCATTACCCTAATCTATAATTTTCTTATGAGTATAAATATATATATATATGTATATACAAATATATATATATGTATATATATATTTTATTTAAAGAAAGGAAAGGAAAAGAAAAGTTAATAGTAATAATATAATAATAATAATAACCATAATAACACTACAGCCAACTTACATTTAGCAACTCCTTAGCCATTGTTTTATACTCCAGCAGCAACCTTCCTTCCAAATAACCCGCTACTTTGGCTTCAGCGCTTGCAAACTTCCAAATAACCCGCTACCTTCAGCGTCCAAGCCCGCTCCAATTCACCCCCTTTGCAACCCGCGATCCAATTAACCCTCTCTCTCTTAATATATAATATATATATATATATATATATATATATATATATATATATATATATATATATAATAGTTCTCTAAAACTCTAACCTAAAACTCCAGACTCCCTCTTCCCATCTAGAGCCGTCACCGCAGCCAGAGAAGCCTCCCCAAGCCATCCAACCATCCCGTC
Source organism: Iris macrosiphon (assembly GCA_036927795.1). Lineage (NCBI taxonomy): Eukaryota > Viridiplantae > Streptophyta > Magnoliopsida > Asparagales > Iridaceae > Iris > Iris macrosiphon. Next base: position 20,670,624 of record JAYESA010000015.1, on the reverse strand, counting down.
GACGCCGACATCGCGAACTGCAGTCTCCCACTCGAGGCACCTTCGCTCCGGCGTGATTTTTCGTTGACTCGCTCGACCAAACGCGGTTCCGTTTTCATAGGTATGATCTTCCCTTAACCCTCTCCAATATTTGTTTTATAGTCAACCTCGGAAAACGTGTGCCCCTAGGTGAAAAATAGCGCCCAAGTCAGCGCGAGCAGACAGAATTCTGCAATCGCAGAATTCCAGAATGACCACCCATATTGCCGAGTTCGTATCTCCCACCACAGAGATCCGAATTCGGTGATTCTTTTTGATACCTGTAGATTACATGACCTAGTTTATTTTTTGTATTATAACTTTGTGCTATTAGTAGCTGTGGACAAAATTGTATTCGTCACAAAACTGCGCGCACCCACTTTTTCCGGTTTTCTAAAAATTGGAGATCGGAGCGCGCCCTGCCAAACGGGACCGCCCCGCCGTGTGCCAAGTGTACCGAATGGTGCACGCAGCATAATCGGACACGTGAAAATTCGTGGGGACTGATTTGGAAACGTGTGCGCGCCGGAATCAGGCCGTATCCGCGAACACATTCCGTGTCGCCACTTTTGTGGAACTCGCGAGTATTTTGTGTACGCTTGTCAGATTGCAACGAAACTTGCACCACTGGACTCGTGGTAACACGCTGGTCCTGTGACCCAATTTTCACGCATTTCTGAGACGGTTGACCAGATCGCCAATTGGCGGGCCCCACAGTTGACTTTTTGGACCAAATTATGTTCGGCTCATCGGAATCCAAATTTGGACATACCGTTGGGATTGTATTGACATTTAGAGTTGTTTGACCCATAGTTTGTCCCATTTAGAGACTGTTACCCTCGGCACGCTTTTCGGTGCAAAGTGGGCCCACCTATGGAACCCGCTTTGGCCCGGAATTGACCTTTTTGCCCCTGAGTCCAAATTGGACGTAAGGACAGGCATTTCCAGCTATTTGACATCTTCTGAGACTGTTGGTGATATTTATTACAGCTTTTGGAGTAGTACCTACCGGATCCACTGAGACAGGGACAGTTGTTGATATTCGGACATCAGGCAAGTGTACCTTGCCAAACTTTGCAGTATTGTTACATATTTTTTCTTGCTTCATTATATTGCTGTGCATGCTTAACCTAGGACCGTTTGACATACTTAGTGTCCGATTATCAGTCGGGTGCCGACACCGTACGCGGTGTTGGGTATTGTCATCTAGAGATGGATATTCGTGACACTTTATTCTCGTACTTGTCTTATCAAGTACCATATGACCCAGGACACTTGACACTATTCATGAGACAGGATCTTCCCGAGATCTTTGTGGTGATTCTGTATAGGATACAGGACTTGACATAGATTTTATATTCTATATACATTATGACTTGTTGCATTTAGCTATGATCGCGCTTGACATGGACATGAGACGTTATGGACAGGATATGCGTGGTTACATTGGGTGGGGAGAGACACACAGGCTACAGGCTGACTATATATATAAATCATAGTAAACACATAGTAAAACACATAGTTATTGCTGCTACCGGCTCCCAGACACAGAGCTTGTAGTGGTCTCAGCCTGAGTATTCGTGCTGCTCTCAACTTGCATTTCACTTAGATGGTTACATATTTTACCCCATTGTTTCATTTAGTTATTTATTTGCTGCACTGCTTATTTTATTATGCACTGCACTGCTTATATTTGGCTTATATTATCTTGTACCTTGCTATGTCCCCTGAGGACCTGGATCCGGATTTTGTCCCCAGATTTTGCAGACGAGGTTTATCCCGAGATTTATGGGACCGGAGCAGGAGCTGATCTAGGAGCTGTACCGACATCCGAGGACGAGGTCTTAGCTGAAGACTTCTCTTGAGCATTCATGTTCATGCTCAGCTTTCATTATTTATTTCAGTCTTTTACTTTCTGGTCTGTTGAACCATTGTACTAGATATTTATCGGGTTGTTTCCCGAAGTACTTTGTGAGACTTGCTGATGATTACATTCATTATTATTCTGTGGATCATATTTTATACTTGTGTGGATGAGATTAGTTATGCCTTGATTGTCGTAGACTTGTTTTACAGCTTAAGTATGCCCTGATGGATCCATTATGTTGAGTTGGTCCATCGGTGCGTACAGCTGGCCATTGCCACGTGTCTGGTCCCTTAGTATTTTGGGACTGGGGCGTGACACCTGACAAGCCAGAATTTGAATTCGCTAGAGGTTCTAGAGAAATGGGTAGTAACAAAATTTGCGGAGCCCTAGTACCAGAAGAATTGCCACTACCTATCATCTATGAATATCTTGATGTCTTTCCTGAGGATCTCCCAGGCTTACCCCCAGACCGAGAAGTTGAATTCTCTATTGACTTAGTGCCAGGAGCAGCGCTAGTATCTCAAAATCCCTACAGAATCAACAAGAAAGAGATAATAGAACTAAATGAGCAGATAAAAGAGTTAGAAGACAAATGCTTCATTAGGTCTAGTGTCTCACCCTGGGGAGCTCCAGTATTATTTGTGCCCAAGAAGGACGGAACATCCCAAATGTGTATTGACTATAGGGTCTTGAATGCCTTAACAATTAAGAATAAGTATCCCCTACCCAGGATAGATGACTTATTTGATCAATTAAGTGGAGCTCGAGTATTTTCAAAGATTGACTTGAGGTCTGGTTACCACCAAGTAAGGGTGAGGAAGGAAGACATCCCTAAAACTGCTTTCAATACCCGGAACGGACACTACGAATTCTTAGTGATGCCGTTCGGGTTGACGAATGCACCAACAGTTTTTATGAACTTAATGAACAGAGTCTTCCAGCAATATCTAGACAAATTTGTAGTGGTCTTTATTGATGATATTTTGATCTATTCCAAGACTCCCGAAGAACATGAAAAACACTTGAGGCTAGCATTGGAGACTTTAAGGAAGGAAAAACTTTATGGAAAATTATCTAAATGTGTATTCTTCCTAGACAAAGTAGAATTCTTGGGACATATTGTGACTGGAGATGGAATAGCAGTAGATCCTAAGAAGATAGCGGCAATAGAATCATGGCCCACTCCAGACTCTGTAGCAGAAATTAGAAGCTTCCTGGGACTAGCTGACTACTATCGGAAGTTTGTGAAGGACTTTGCTAGAATTGCTGAGCCCATGACAAAATTAACAAGGAAGGATGAAGAGTTCATCTGGACTGATGAATGTCAGTATGCTTTTGAAGAATTGAAGAAAAGGCTGACAACTGCCCCTATTCTGACCTTACCATCTGGAACCGGAGGATTCGCTATATATAGTGATGCTTCTGGAAAAGGTCTAGGTTGTGTATTGGAGCAGAACAAGAAGGTGATAGCATATGCCTCTAGACAGCTTCGACCTCATGAAAAGAACTATCCAACTCATGATTTAGAATTGGCAGCTGTTATCTTTGCTCTTAAGCTATGTAAGCATTATCTTTATGGAGAAAAGGTGGAAATATTTACAGACCATAAAAGTCTAAAATATATCTTCACTCAGAAAGAGCTTAACATGAGGCAAAGAAGGTGGCTGGAGCTAATGAAAGATTTTGATATCACCCTTCAATATCATCCTGGGAAGGCCAATGTAGTTGCTGATGCTCTAAGCAGATATCCTATGGCGATGTACTTGATTATGGACCGACACTTGCTCGAGGACTTGGAAAGTTTAGGTATTGAGGTAATTATCCCAGGAAAATAAGGCCAAATGATGAACTTGCAGATTCAATCTACCTTAATAGATAAGATCAAGGAGACTCAGTTTCAAGACGAAGGCCTGCGAAGCATTCGAGGTCAAGTGCAAGCTGGACTAGTGGAGGATTTCAAAATTCATGAAGATGGATCACTGAGACATGGAGATAGATTATGTGTACCTCAAGGAGACATAAGAGAAGAAATTATGCAAGAGGCGCACAGATCGCAATACTATATACATCCAGGAGCCAACAAAATGTACAAAGACCTGAGGACGCATGTTTGGTGGCATGGCATGAAAAGAGAAGTAGCCAGGTTCGTGTCTCATTGCTTAGTGTGCCAACAAGTCAAGGCTGAAAGACAAAGACATGGGGGATTGCTTCAACCACTACCCATTCCGGAGTGGAAGTGGGAACATATTATAATGGATTTTGTTTCTGGGCTTCCAAGGACACCTAGTGGAAAGGATGCAATTTGGGTGATAGTGGATAGACAGACCAAGTCTGCACATTTTCTACCCTTCAAAGTAGGGCTATCTACAGAAAAGCTGGCAGATTTATATATCAGACATATTATTAAATTGCATGGAGTTCCGGTAAGTATTGTCTCCGACCGAGATTCAAGATTCACCTCTCACTTCTGGAAGAGCTTACAAGCCAGCTTGGGGACTCAACTCAAATTCAGCACAGCTTATCATCCCCAAACCGATGGACAATCGGAACGTATAATCCAGACCCTTGAAGATATGCTCCGTACATGTGTTCTGGATTTTGGAGGATCGTGGGAAGACTATCTACATCTTGTGGAGTTCTCTTATAATAACAGTTACCAAGCAAGTATTGAGATGACTCCATTTGAAGCTTTGTATGGATGAAGATGTCGTACCCCGCTATCATGGGACGACGTAGGAGAAAGAGCCTTACTGGGACCAAAGATGATGATCGATTCAACTGAGAAGGTAAAACAAATAAGGAAAAGACTTCGAGTGGCTCAAGACAGGCAACGACATTGGGCAAATAGCCATCGAAGACCCTTGTAATTTGAGATAATTAAATTTATGAAATTCAAGTTAATTTAAACATTATGATTTTGGAACTAAGACTTGATTATGACTTTATTTGAGGTTGGAGAACTGGTATTCTTGAAGATCTCTCCGACACGTGGCACCATTAGGTTCGGAAGGAGTGGAAAACTCAGCCAAAGATTTATTGGACCTTTTGGCATACAGGAGAAAATCGGAGAAGTGGCATACCGTCTGGCATTGCCACCCTCTCTGGATGGAGTCCATAACGTTTTCCATGTATCGCAGCTGAGAAAATACGTGTCAGATCTCAGCCATATTTTGGATCACTCAGAGCTCGAAGTAGGCCCAAGTTTGACTTACCCAGAGCAACCCGTGGAGATACTGGATCGATCGGAGAAAGTTCTAAGGAATCAGGTCATTTTTCTTGTTCGCGTAGCTTGGAAGCACCATTCTCCCGGCGAATCCACCTGGGAGCGAGAAGACGAGATTAGAGAGCGCTACCCTTATCTTTTTTAACCCTGAGGTATATTTTAACTCTCGGCCCTTCTTTTCGTGCCATTGTTATTTTAAATTTTGAGGACAAAATTTTATAAGTTAGGTAGATTGTAAACCCCCTGAATTTTCAAAATTATTAAACTTGGATTTTTCACAATTTTTTGGAATTTTCTGGGAATTTCTGTAATTAAAATCAAGGTTTTAAATTATTAAATGATTTTTAATTATTAATAAATAATATTAAAATATCATGGAAATAATATTTTTAGGTGTAAAATGAAAAACTGGACATAGAGAAATTTTTCTGGAATTTATTGGACCCCGGACCTATTTTTAATTACCTAAAAACTAATTTTAATTTATTAATTATTATTATTATTCTTATTACTATTATTATTGGGTTTTTTTTTGGGCCGGCCCGGCCCAGTGGGCCGAGCCCAGCAGCCCAGCAACCCAAGCCTGCGGCCCAAACCAACAGGCCGGCCCACCCGCCTTAACGGGTCGGGTCGGGTCCACCCGAACCCGACCCGCCACCCGCGACCCGTTCCCCAGCCCTCACCCCCGCACGACCCGCGCTGCCCCCGCGTCCGGCGCCGCCGCCCGCCCCGTCGCGCCACGTCTCCGCCCCCCCACCCCCCCCCGCGCCCGCGCGGCCACGACCCTGCCTCGCTCGGCCCGACCCCCAGCCGCTCCGCCCTATATAAACCCCTCTCCCCCAGCCCTCTCCGGCCACCACCCTCTTCTCCGGCCACCCCGACCACCCGCCGCTCCTCCGCTCCGCCGTCGCCGTCCAGCCTCCAGCGCCGCCGTCCTCCTCCCTTCTCCCCTCCTCGAGCACCGTCTCCGGCGTCCCCGACTCCAGCAGCAGCGGCAGCAACTTCCCCCCCCCCTTCGAGCCGCCTCCGGCCAGCCGTTCCCGGCGCGCCGCCGACCACCAGCCGCGTCCCAGCAGCCGACGAACCGCCCCCAGCCTCCCCGGCGTTCCTCCGGCCGGACCGCCGCCGGCAGCCCCAAATCAGAAAACCCTAACCCTAATTCCAATTCTTCGTGTCGTGTCGGACACGACACGGACACGGTTTTTCCCGATTTTTGGGTCCTGTTCAGGTACTCATATCTTTCTCCTTGCTGTCCTATTTTTAATTCCGTAAATTGCGTTGTGAAGCCTGTATGACCCTCTCGGTGCCCGGACAAACCGCTCGAGGCATCGCGTCCTGTGATGATCGCACACCGCGATCCAAAAACAGGAAAAACCAGACCCTGTTTCACCTCGAAACTGAGTACGTTCCGCCAAACGGGACGACTTGGTCATGTGCGGTCTTCACAGATGCGTGCGCGTCGTTGATACGGACGTGTGGGATTTCGCAAAAGCTGATTCGGGTGTGCGTGCACACCGGAAATAACGCGTATCCTCGGACATCGTCCCGTATCCGACTTTTCTGTAATTCACCCTAACTTTGTGTACACACGTCGGATCAAGACGAAACTTGCGCCACCGGACTCATAGCAATACGCTGGTCCTATGGGTCAAGTTTGGTTCGATTCTGAGAACGTTGACAAAATCGCGTGTCGTGGGCCCCACAGGCTCCGCTCTACGGGCGATTTCGTGATCGGCTCATCGGAATCCAATTCTGGAAGTTCTATTGGGTTCGTATCATCGTTCCTGACCTGTTGACACTAAGTTTGGTGAATTTGGAGACCTTTGACCCTGACACATTTTTCGGTGCAAAGCGGGCCCACATGCGGACCCCGTTTTGACCCGAAATTATCATTTTTGCCCTTGTCTCCAAATTAGACTCAAGGACAGGCGTTTCTAGCTATTTGATATCTTCTGAGCATGATGGTAATGTTTATTTCAGCATCTGGACTCATTTCTGGAAATTTTCCCGAGATACAAACTATAATTGGATCCAAACAACAGGCAAGTACCTGCACTTCAAAGTTTAACCTTTATATTATGATAATTAATTCCATGCTCTACTAGTACCATTAATGATTACACGTAGTGTTAGAATACTGGATTTTATGTCTTGAATACTGGAGTTCATGTCTTGCTTTTCGTGTCGGGTGGGAGAATACTAGAAGGCATGTAGTTTACCCTTCCCCCTGTCCTGACTGCTAACTGTGGATACACGACTGTACCATCAGCCTGATACTCGATTATTCCTGACTGATAGCCGTTTATGATGGCCTAATTAGCCTTATAAACCCCTATATGCCAACTATGTATTCTAAAATAACACAAGTTCACACACATAGCTTTCTGTCTGGTTATAGTTTTTGTTGGCTGTTGTAGTTTCATTTCCTGTCTCATATTATTCCTGTTTACTCATATTCCTGTTTATAGTCTTAACTCTTAGTTATTGTTATTTCTTTTATGCATATTCTCAATATGATACTCAGTCAGTTTCTTTTCTAATTGTCATAAATATTTAGTTTAATCTTGTTGTGCATTGTGTACTTTGCTCCTTTCCTGACTGGATCCGTTGATTTAGGCGATGATGAGGATTTTGCCCCTACCTATTATGGCCCCTATGAGGGAACAGATGTCACTTATGAGGAGCCAGTTCCCACCCAGGAGACTACTGCTGCAGAGTAGTTAGCAGTAGCTATTTATTTTTTGCTCTTTTATCTTAGTAATCGGGTTTGTCCCCGATTTCTTTCTGGATTCTGTTTTAAACATTTGATCTGTTGTCACATTTATTTCATTTGAAATCTCAGCATTCTTTTCCTGTTATTATCTTTGCCTAATTCATTATTTGTGAATGAGCTAGATGTTTTGACTGTGGATATGACCTAGACAGCGTACTACCGCCGACTCTGCGGCGTAGGCTGGACGAACCCACGCACTCGCGCCCGAATTTCCGGGTGCGGGTCGTGACACCGTCTTCACTGGTATGTTCACGACCTATCCCCCTTCTATCTTTGTGCATTAGTTTACCTCGAATAACGCGTAAACCTAGGCAAAAATTGACGCCAAGTCGATAAAAAACTACGACATTTAATCTCAGAAAATTCTGTTGCGATGACCCATGTTCACGGACTCGTATCTCCCACCACAAAGAACCGAATTCAGTTTTTCTTTTTGATATGCGAAGACCACCTAACCTAGTTTATTTCCTGTCAAATAGAATAATTTATTAATTGATGTATGTTAAATTAAATCAGTTAGAAAATCCCAAAAACCTAGTTTTTATAAATTCCATAAATTGTGATACGGAGCACGCCCCACCAAACGGGACATCCCCGTCGTGTACCAAGTGTACCAAAAGGTGCGCACAGTATACCCAGACGTGTGGGCTTTAGCGAAAATTGATTTGAATGCGTGTGCGCGTCGGAATCAGCCCGTATCCGCAGAAATTTCTCGTGTCGCAACTTTTACAAAATCCTGCGTCATTTAGTGCACGTTCGTCAGAATACGACGAAACTTGCACCTATGGACTCGTGGTATCGTACTGGTCCTGTGACCCAATTTTTATGCAGTTCTGAGACAGTTGACCAAGTCGCCTATTGGCGGCCCCCACGGTTGACTTTTTGGACGAAATTGTGTTCGGCTCACCGGAATCCACATTTGGACATACTGTTGAGTTCATACTGACTTTTAGAGTTAGTTTGACTTATAATTTATTTCATTTAGAGACTGTTACCTCTGACACGCTTTTCGGTGCAAAGTGGGCCACACGTGGACCCCACTTTGACCCAAAATTACCGTTTTGTCCCTGTGTCCAAATTGGACGAAAGGGTAGTGATTTCTAGCTATCTCGCTGATTCTGGAAATGTTGGTGATGTCTATTTCAGCATCCGGAGATGTTTGTTCGGAGCCATTAGTTTCCGATCCCGTGTCCTTGATATTTGGACGCCTACACCATACAGATTTCTTGCTAGGCAAGTATACCTTGCCATTGTACTTTGTTTATATTCCATATGATGCATGCAAGTTTTATTTATGTTTATTTTAGTTTATATATTTTAACTGTTATATAAATTGCACGTCCAAGGAAACTTGGGTGCAACGACGGTGTCGTCGTGTTCTGTTTTTATTTATGTATATGCATTGGACCTACTTTATGAGACCACCTCATTATAATAAGACATTTTATGTTTCATTGGCCATGACACTATTCTTACACGAGTGTGAGTCACATGTAGGACACGGACTTGCGTACTCGGCTGGCCACTGGTACGTATAGGTCGTGCGACGGATAGGGATAACTGCCGATAGAAACTTTGCATGCTAGTAGACCTGGCAGTTATTTAGAGGTATTATCGTGTCATGTATGTGACATGCTTAGAGCATGGGGTGGGGAGAACAACAAGTAAGGCATTTTGGCTTCTTTGCACTTTTTTCTTCTGTAACCCGGAAGCTCCGCTGGAGATACGAGCGGTGATAACCCTTATATATTATATATTATATATTATCAGGCGGCCTCTGCCGTTCAAAAGACGACATACTTTGTAGGCCCCTGATTCTCTGAGAGAGTCATGACAATCCTATTTTAGCCAGATAGCCCACTTGGTGGAAAGTTGTTCTCAAACTGCATTCACTTAGACGGTTAGGCGACCCCATTAGATATTTATATTTAAGTACTTTATTGGCATATTTATATGCATCTTGTTACGTACCTCTGAGGACCTGGTCCCTTTCCAGATATAGACGAGCAGGAGTATACGCAGGAGTATGGACCTGGACCTGACGCTACTTATCAGACTGAGGAGGTCTTACCTTCGGAGTATCTGTGATTTATTACAGCTGTTTAGAGATTCTAGTTATTATTCCTTTAGAGACATTTATTCTTATATTAGAATTGATTCTCTTCTCTCTTTAGTATTTTAGTATAGTCGAATTGAAGTGGATTTGTTTCCATCCGACTATCATACTTTGATACTCATCTTTGATATTAAGTTATTTATTCCCATTTATTTATCTTTTTGTGCTGTGGATGAGATATAGATTATGTGTGACTTGTTGAGATAGTATGTTACCACTGGTGGATTGGATATTCATGTATAGCGTACGTGTGTATATGGTTTCCATATATTGGAGTTCGAATACATACGGCTGGCGTGTTACGTATTCCTAGTCCTACGTATTTTGGGACTGGGGCGTGACAACCACATGATTGGTTCATGTCCAATCCTATACCCAAAAGCTTCTTCAGTCCGACAGTTTCCAGCTCAGCCTCGGGCATCAACTGAAGGCCCGCGAGGACCAGCCTTAGCAATTCGACCACCAGCCCAGCGTCCTCTCCCGACGCAGACCCTGCAGTTTCAGCAGCAATATTCGGCATAGTATGTACAAGTTCAGCAAGCGTAAACAACAGATCGAACCAGTAGCAAGTCAGAGCCACAGCCCCTGGATGATGGCCTGACGAAAGATTTGGCAACCTAGAGCAATTGTTAGTCGAAGGCCCTACAATTGTGAGTAAGATTTTTGAGCTCTCTTTAGCTTGTCTCATTCTTGAGTTGTCGTCTAACGATCTCGTGTTCTGACGCATTCGAGATACGATAGTCATTTTGATCCTTTCATTGAGCGAAAAGGCGAGTTTATCTCCCCCACTCTTCTGCCTTCGTGACTCATCGTACGTGGTGTCTATCATGTGTCCCAACTGCGAAGGTATGTCCTGGATTAGAGTCATGTCCTCGACATAGTTGTTGGTACCGACTTACCTCTAGGCTTCGCTCTTATCTATTTGTGTGAGTCAGCATAGGCAAGCGAGGATGAGTTCCTATTCGACTGACTCAGGAGTATATGTATCCATATGCCTCCAATTTCCTGTGTGTTATTTTTGTGCATTTATTCATTAGTTACTTCTGTAGCTATCTTTTCTATTTCAGTTGCTTGCTTACTGTAATCATTTGAATTATGATTTAATTTCTTGAGCTTTCTCGTGTGTTCTAGCTCGACTAGCCTTGGTAAAATTTTGAGGACGAAATTTTTCTAAGGAGGGTAGAGATGTCACACCCGATTCCAGATTTAGTACTTCGTGAATTTCTAGAATTTAATTTTTTCTGGTAATGTATTCCTGCTGTATTTTCATGTGTTGGTTCCTGTCATTTATTATTATTTTATTCTTTTGTTGTTCATAGAGACTATCCGAGACCAGTAGAATACCCATTGGCATTGCCATAGACCCGGTTTAGGACCCGGATGTAGAATGGACACTTGGTTCGGTTCATTTTGGGTGAACCCGTGACTAAACCCTCTTTTCTCCTCTCTTAGTATATATATGGCTTTTCTCTCTCCTCTCCTTCTTCTTCTTCTTCTTCATTTTATTTCTTTCTCTCCCTCAAGCTACCTCTAACCCTAACCCTAACCCTAACCCTAACCCTAAGGGAAGGTTGCTGCGACTTGGACCGTGAGAGGTAGAGGTTAGGAACCACCCAAGGCAAGTACATCTTGCTCAATGGTAAAATCATAGATTTTTGGATTTTTATATATGTTGTTGTTTTAAAAATATATTTGATGGAAATTCTTCTCCTTGAGTCGATGATACTGTTTCGTTCTTTGAGTTTTGGATTTTGATGTATAGATTTTTGTAGATCTGAATTTCAAGTTTATGATTTTTGTGTGTTCCATGAGTTTTTCTTGGTTTTGATATATCAAAACTTAGTGTTTTCGAAAACTAGTTGTTCCTTATGTTTGAGCATTCTATTTCGTGCAATTTGGCTTTTGTTTCACTGGATTTGGAGTTAAAATAAAAATTTTATGAAGAAAGTAATTTTTAATTATTGGAGGAGTTTCGGCCAAGGCTGAACTTTCTTTTGGAGAAGACAAAGTCTTCATGTGGCCAGCGAGCCATGAGGCCGAGAGTGCCATGTGGCCCGAGAGAGTTATGCGGCCTAAACTTTTGCCGTATGCTGACAGCATGCATCCATCTTGTTGGACGCATGATTGCTTATTTACACACGTATCCTTGAACACCTTGTGTTTTTACTTGCTGAATTAATAAAAAATTTGCGAAGTCCAAAAGTAAGTCCATGCGGCCAGTGGGTGCATGCAGCCAGAAGGTTCATGCGGCCAGAGGATGCATGCAGCTAGTGAGTCCATGCGGCCAGTGAGTACGTGCGGCTAGTGAGTTCATGCGGCCAGGAAATTCTTGTGTGTATTCTGTGCTCCCTATTGTTATGTTCTCTCTGTAATTCCTTTTAGTGATTATTGTTGTGTGCTTTCTTATGTCGATGCAAGTTTGTGATACCAGACAAGTTTTGTATGTGAGTTAAAAAGACCAGTTTATGTACAAGTTTACAATCCTTACGACACCGTAGAAATATTTGTGTATGAAAATCTATTACATTTAGCATCGGGCAATCATGTGTGAGCATTGTCCAATGTATCGCGTGTCACAAATACGATAACTAATTAAAAGCTCGTACTCGTGATTCGTCATTTTAGGGAATTCTCAAGTGTCTACGACTCGAAAAGTTGAAATAATTTAGTAATGATTAAACAAGATAAGATTTACCTAGAGCATTTTGGGAGGAAAAAATATTGCGCTATCGGCTACCCCGATCCCCAAGGGCCCCATGCAGCATGGACAACCCTGCTAGAAAAGGGCTCCATGACTGACTAAGTTTACGCGTACTGTGGCACATTACAATACAAGTTTATATTTATAAGAAAAGTTTCTAATTATGAGACAAGTTTATGTTTACAATACCAGTTTTTGATTCACAAGTTTATATTTATGCTTATAAGTTCATTTTTTGTTTGTGATAAATAACTAATTATGTTATTGTATGGTTGACTGTGCATTTAAATTTACTAGACAAGCGTACCCTTGGCCATCCGGATTAACAGCAGTGTCGGTGGTTGCAATATTCTTAGCAATGTATTTCTAGTAATTAGAGCTTGTGATAAACCTAGTTAGTTAATTATAGCAAGCCGTAGGCATGTTTGGCCGTGAATTGGAGGTTTGTTATTCGTATATCTCGCTCTTCTAGTTTTATTTTCTCCCGGCGCGTGGTGAGGGTGCTAAGTTCTGCTCAGGTGAAGGTCTGCAATTTTGGTCCTTATTTGGTTTAAGGGTTGTGGTCCCGATCCAGAGTAGTTCCTATGCACTCTTGTTGCTCGTTGCCTTACTTTCATTATTGCTTTTATCAGTTTTTCCTGTATTATTCTTGAGACAAGTATGTTGGTACCGTACAAGTCTCGACCTGCTTTTATTTCTTATATGTCTCTCTTGCTTATGTTGTTATGTGTTTGGTCTATCACCTCGAGATCCTTTGTGGTACTTGTTGCTTGGGGTTTTGACCCCACTGGCTTTGCATGACTAGGTTACCCCGAAGAGAACCAGGATCCATCGTGCTTCCAGCAAGATGGCTCGCACTCGTAGGACTGCGGCCGAAGCTCGCGAGTGGGTTTCTTTCTTTCACCCCTCGTCTTGATTACTACTTTTGTGGTGTTTAGCAAGGAGTAGAGTTAGCTCCTTATATTTTTGAGACTGCGGTCAACATGATGTATATATTAGACCATGGGTGGTATACTTTGATCATGTATTATTTAAACTCTGCTAGTGCAGTATTTTGTATTCACTAGCTTCATGATCATATGTGACATGTAATTTGGGACGTCTTTTTACTTTCATGTATAATATACTCTTGCACTTGTGTTGCTAGATTGAGATAATAGGATTTGTCGGCCAAAGGACTGACGTCATATCATGCCAGAGTTCACACATTTGTCTTCTAGACAACCTTAACATATTGCGGCTTACTTCGGTATTCTGCAATGTGTAGTTGGCCATGTCAGTCCCCGTATTTATCCAATATTCTGGGAGCATGTCGTGACAGATACTCTTTGCTATCATCGTTCATGGTTTCAACATGAAACTCGTTCATTCGAATATCTCTAAAGCTAAGTAAATTTCTATTAGATCTACGAGAGAATAATATATTTCAAATGACTAAGTGTGTTCCATTTGGCAACACAATATCGTCCTTACCATAACCTTCTATAATCTGCACGGGTCTAGCAATGGTGGTCACCTTGGCATGTTTGAGGCATATGTTGTGAAAAACTTCCTAATTTTCAATATATTGTGAGTTGTTGCATTATTTATCAAGCATATGTCATCATCATTGTCCATAACTTTCAAAAATAAAAATTAATAATATATTAATATGCTACTAAATGGTTAAACTTGGTATATTGTCAATTATTATAACTTGATCTAAATCTAAATGAAACTGCTTCAAAGAAAGTAAACTACCTAGACTATTAATCATATAATGACCAATTTATTCAAAGTGGAAAGTAAATAAACTTAGATAAGCATACAATAACTATTCATTGACTTCGCCGATCATGGCATTGAACTGCTCTTCCAAAATTGTATTTCCATCCTTATCTTGGAAGAAATTATTAAAATTCATATGTGTTGTACCCTCCATGAGATTAGTCTCCACACCCTTTGAGGCTTCACACTAGTCCACTTTCTTTTGTGAGGTGCGACAGTTTCGCATCCAATGACCAGCTCTTCCACAATGTTTGCAAATATCAGTTGGAGCAGCTGGATTGGAAATTTGGGCATTATTTCTTCGAGGATTAAATCTCTAATTTTTGAACTGTGTATCGTTCCTTGGACCCGGATTGTAGCCATTTCTTTGGCTTTTACGGCATACATGCCCTCTATCTCTGTGATTTTCTCGACCCCTAGTATTGGTCAAAAAATTTCGAGCACTAGTCGCATTCACTTCAGCTAGAATTGGTGCAGACTCAGTTGGTCTACTAGTGTGGTTTTTGATTAATAACTCATTAATTTTCTCGGCTACGATTAAGACAACAATGAGTTCAGAATACTTCTTAAAATTTTTCTCATTATACGTCTGTTGTAGCTCATATTAGTCGCATAAAATGTGGTGAATGTTTTCTCTAGCATAGAATGTTCTGTCACTTTTTTACCACATAACTTCAATTGTGAAGTAATCCTGAACATAGCTGAATTATAGGCTACAACTGTCTTATAATCTTGGAAACGTAGATTGAGCCATTCATGGAGTGCACCTGGTAGTATGACCATTTTCTGGTGATCAAATCTCTCAGCTAGAGAATTCTATAGCACCAAGGGGTCCTTGACTGTTAAGTACTCAGCCTTGAAATCATCATGAATATGATGTCTTAGGAAAATTAAAGCCTTCGTTTTATCTTGTGCAGATATTGACTTATCAGCCGCAATTGTATCACCTAAGCTTTTGGCTTAAAGGTGCAATTCAGCATCCAATCTCCAGTTGAGAAAGTTCTGGCCTTCTAAGTTTAGAGGCTTAAAATCATGCTTTGTGAGGCTAGACATATTGCTGTATAAGATCAATAATAACAAGTTAACATAAGAACTTGGTAAATCATCAAACAATTCATGTTCGTGGTGTATGCTTCAAACAATGATGTTTCAGAAGTCTATTTATACCAAACAAATCTTGTTCATGGTATGCTTCGAACAATGATATTCCAGAAGTCATAGGTAAATACCAAACACTAGATGTTCATGGTATGCTTCGAACAATGATTATGTTCAAGAAGTCTTTCAAAAATACCACATATGGTATGCTTCGAACAATGATATTCCAGAAGTCTTATATATATAGACCAAATAATTCATGTTCGTGGTCATCAGATCTCTGATGGTTTTGATCTGAATGTATTAACATATATAAAAGAAGTAAATAAATAAAGGATAACTCCAACGTTCTCTCCGAGAGATCTATATGCGATTAGCATCGGAGTGCTATCAGAGTTAACTTAAAGAAGTGAGATGAATGGATAAAAATTATTCTTTTTGTCCTAGCGGTATGCCAAGAGATGTATAAACATCAACATCATGCTATGCCTAGGGTATGCATATGTAGAAAAATAAACATAAATAATCATACCTATTACCGAAGTGGAGAATTCGCAAATGGCGGCTTCACTGAGATGCTCTTGCTTATTTTCTCCCGTTAGAGCTTCGTGCTGATAACGTGTTAGAATAAACGTAGAAGAAGGAAGAAGAAAATAGGAGAGAAGATCTCTTATAAGTGTAATCTCATAGTGGGAGGCAAAGGCCTTATTTATACAACACAATAAAGGTGTAGTACTAATCTCTTACCAATGTGGGACTAAAATACAAAGTGGAAATCCAACCCTTTAGTAACCCACGTTATAATAGAAAGAAAATATTTTTATATTTGTTGTTGATTTTTTATTTGTTATTAATTATTATTATTTATGGAATGTCCTGATCAACTTTTATAGTGCCGTTATAAAAAGTATAAAAAAAAGGAGGAATCAAAATGCAGATTTTTTTTTAAGTGGTGGAGGAAATAATACCCTATAGCGAAGAGTGCCTTATCTTATTCCTTAGAAAGTCAAGATGTTTCTTGATAACTTTCAATTTATGGAGGTACCTGGGTCCTCTAGTCTATGTAACGTATCTTCCATCTTCCATCTTCCATAATATAATGAGGCTTCAAAACGGCTCAAAAGTGAGTCGTATGTATATCATAAATTAATTATTTAAAAAAATAATATTATGTAAAATTGTTGGAAAAAAATTAAGCTTTTTTTATAAATAACTATCCAAGGATTTGAACCTAGCCAAGCTGTCATAACTGCAACTTTTATTTTATTCTATTTATAAATATATACCTATGTAAGTATATTTACAAATGTATATGTATAAATGTATATATGTTTATGTAATTAGTTTACAATTTTTGATTCCTTTTGGAAATCTTTAATTTTGAAGGGTTTTAATGGTTAAACTAGACAACTAAAGGGAGAAACCAACAAACCCAGCCCTAGTTTTTGCCCACAACTCATTTTCATCCCATAACTGGCTCCTTCTCCTTCCTCTTGTGTACACAAATCCTCTTCTCCTTACTCCCAAGTTCCAAGACCATCATTCTTTCCCTTCTTCTTCCCTTACCAAGAGACCTAACCCCATCTACTTAATACAATCACCAACACCCCTTCTCTTCTTCATCCTCAACCTCTCCTCGTCTCCTTCTTCCTCCCTATTCTCATTAAGCAGCTACTGCTGCTACTGCGTCTGTTGTTGCGGCTATAGCGACTGTTGTGCAGCCCGATCCGCCGTCGTCGCATCGCCGGAAGCGGTCAGCAGCGCACCCCACCGCCCGCGGCCACACACCCTGCCGGCCTCCTCCCCTTCAACTCCTACAACTCCTCCTTCCTCTTCCTCAAACTTAGGTATATCTTTATTCTTGCCCAAATTTCTTCTAAGTTCAAGTTTGAGTATAGTTTAATCTCAAAACTTTGGAATAGGAGTATAGGAAGAAATCAAAAATCAATTTGAGAACTTTGGAAGAACCCTAGGTATAGCTCAAGCAAGGCAAATTCTCATTCTACTTCTCATATTTTTCCAAATTTAAATGTCATTCCTTGCTTGGTTATTTCTCAAATTTTAGAATTTATATCATAAATAATTATACATGAATGTAATGGTATAAATTTAGGACATAAGATTTTTTTGAATTCGTGTTTAGGACACAATATAGATTTATGGACACAAGCCTTAAATACGGTATAGAAATAATTGGTTTATAAAATTGTCATGGTGATTCCTAATTTTTAAGTATGAGGTTGACTATGAAATTTTTCATACACCCTAAACATTCGTATGTATGTGTGAATATATGTGGTATAGCTAATTCTCCTCCTAGTTCTATAAGGATGAATGAGTATATATATATATATATATATATATATATATATATATATATATATATATATATATATATATATACTTGTATAAAATTTTATTGACCTTGACACACATTCATTTTGGTGAATAAGTCTCAATCATTACATCTTAAGTTGACCAATATACCCTAGAATAAATAACTTTTAGGACAAGGTATTATAATACACCATACTTGTCATTTCTCATACTATATATTGTCTAAATAGAAGTTCTAGATGTTGATATATTAACCTATAGACATTTTATAAACGGCTTGGCCTAGAATTTACAAAATGTTAAGGAATTAGCAATTTATCTAATGTTTATATAATATGTTAATTCTGTCCAAATTTAAAAATATGAGTATTTAACCTATTTTCGTTATCATTATGTAGTCAAAATAAGTATTCATAGATGCCTGTATATTACGGTAACCTTAGTTATTAACTTTCAAGTTAAACTATATATTTGTGCCTTCTAAAGGCTAGTATATGGAAGATGTATTTTTTTATCTTAAAACTTTCATTTATATAACATGTATAGGTTGAATTGTTCATATTAGGTCTTAATACTTGAAATTATTTTCAATAACATTTACATATTCTATCAATAGAATTTGTACCTTATGAAATAGTGACTTGTTTTGTGAGCAAAGTATATTTGCATTAGAAATTTTCACATGGAAATCATAATGACCAACATCATACAATATATTCTATGAATCTAAATCTTTTGTTTGTGGTTGTTACTATATTCTAACATATTGTGTCCTTGACTTGACATAACACTTGTATATAACAAATCCAAAATAGCTAGCTTGCTAAGGCATGAAGGAAACCTTCTTATTGTGATTAGTTTTATATAAAATATGATTGCGTGTGTTTCGGTGTTGAGAATTGCTCCACCGAAGGGGCCGGCGAACCCGGAATAATCCTACGGAGAGTTGCTCCGGGTCTCATATATATGTAAACTGTTAAAAATTTTGTAGCTCGAAATACAAAGAATACTCTGCCAAAATTTTCAAGAATTTTGGGAGTTAACAAAATTTTTCGATATCCAGAAGTTAATGCTTATATTTATCCCTAACTTATAGACTACTATATCCTAAGTAGCGACGGGCTCTCGACAAACCTTAAATAAATAATACTTAGGGGACAATTAGTTGGAGTCTAGGGGCGTAGGACACTGACACGAGTCACGCAAGCAAAACTCAATTTGTATTATTCTATATTTCTGCTAGAGGAAAATTTTAATTATTCAAATAATATCCTGTGTTTGGTTACGTCCTTATGAGAATGGAGTATTGAGATTACAATATTATACGTTTCAATTGGAAAGGAAATATAGTTTGAATCCAGTATGTCTATTTTGATTCCTTCAAAGAAATGACAAGTATTGAAATCCTGATGTCAGTATGATAATTTGATCCTTGTACAAAGTGGTAAAATATTGAATTATACTCATTATTCATGGCATACATGAATCAAGATCCGAATTTATACTATTATCCAGCAGAAATATAATGCAAGATATATAATAGGATTGCTTGTAGATTTATGTTAGTATATTGAGCAGGAGAGAACAACTGGATCACACCTAAAAATCTCTGCAATATAATAAATAAACAAAAATGGATCAGTAGAGTTTTTCGTATTGTAAGGCCATACGATGTTGGGGGTGAGGCTTAGCTCACCAAGAGAGATTTCAGATTCCAAAAATTCTTGTATTAAAACAAGAATTTAAGACTTTAAAGTTACAAGTTTTACTCTTTGCGCGGGAGGGGCCGGATTTCTAAGCACCGTGCCACCGAGACACAACCTGATCCCTGGTTACGGGATTGTTGCTGAGAAAATGTGATACATGTGATCCATATGTGTTTTCTAAATTGCATCATCATATAGGAAACTTGTTTATGATTGTGGTAATGAATTAAGGTTGTATTGATTATTTTGATTAGACACTAAGAGATCACTAGAATAGATCTTAGTTAGAGTTATATTTTAAGTTTGAACGATAATACTTCTAACTATATCAAACTTAACTATATGGAAATGCCTTTCAAATATTCTATTCTTTATCATATCATATCTTCAGTTCTTTTATCATTCTTGACCGAGGACTTGATGTCGTTCTGACGACCTAGTATTGTTCACTAGGGAAAGACGAACTATATGGAGAGATGTTACCTCTTTATGACGTGGACAAAGTCGAGGAGTGATCATCAAGTGATTTTTAGGAAATATAGTACACCATATTTTATAGCTGAAACTATGTAAATTAAGGAGATGTTATTGTAAAGACTTGTACAGTTGTACCTTAATCTGTGTTGTATAATTATAGTTTGTAGTAATGAAGTATTTTGGTATGACTTTCATTTTATCCTAGAATTGTACAGGCGACAATCGCTGATACGGGTACGATAGTATTCGTGTGGGGCGTAGCCTGGAGATGTAGTTACATACTAGGCTCACTGTATCTTGAGAAGCGGGGCGTGACACATCTTTTAGTGGTGGCCCATGCAGGTCTTAGCTTTTGGAAAACCTATCTAGGTCCCGAAAGATGAAGAACCTAGGATAAGATGCAAGTCCAAATTAACATAAAAGAATATATTATAGGATATACGTCAGAAACTTGTATAGGTTAAACCTGGATTTCTTATCTATTACTTGGAAGTACCCTAAGATAGGCAGTAGCGGTGATTGGAAGAAGGGATCAATGGTAGTATGAAGATAATCTTTGGGATTGTATTTTAATCTAGTTATTGCCATATTGATTTCTTAATTAAGGATATTTTGAATGTAGGATTTGGATCTATTTCTTCCAAGTATATGGTGGGATGGAAGCGATCGCACTTTATATGGTCACCAGCAATATGTGAGGGAGCTGTGGAAATTACCAGACTGGTACCATATACCACTTTATGAAGTACACTATGGAGTTATACGCCCTGCTATTACAGATATTGAAGATGGTGCAGAAGTATATCATGAGAGGGAGACCTATTATATCTATGTGCGGGACCCAGAGTATGAGTATGATTATCCCCAAATAGACGGATATGAAGGGACGTTGACCGACTTTTAAGAACTATATCCTGAAGTTACAATCCTTAACCAGGTATGGACCCGTATCATGGGAAAACTTGACTAGGGATCTTATGTATACGTAAAGGGTCTTTTTGTTTGTTGTGTATCTTTTTGTAAACAACAGATGTATATATATATATATATATATATATATATATATATATATATATATATATATATATATATATATATATATATAAGTTAGGCAGGGAGGAAGTGTGGGAATGTAAATAGTATGAATATGTAAGTACGCCTACGTGTAAGATAACTAGTACCCCTAGCAGCATATTTTGTATCATATTTTGGTTATGAGTGAATGAAATATCTTCTTCCTTATCCTTGTGTATATATTTTTCTCAAATCACTGTTGTTCAATATTCTTACGATTTACAAGATCCTTTCTTTATCATTGAATCTCGATTTAATCAGGACCATTCCTGAGAAATTTGTATTTAAATTTTTCAAGACGATGTCTAATCACGACCAACCCATTCTTCATCATCACAAACTCAGCCTAAACCATCTATTAAGTATATGTACAGATTATTCTAGCAGGCCCTGGAATCTAATAGCCAACATGCAAATATGGCTCAAGCCACAACTGCCACGGTATTGGAACACATGCGGACATCTGTCAATTCTAGAGATTGTTCGCTAAAGGATTTTAGAAACCTTAATCCTCCCAAGTTTAAAGGAACAGAAAGTCTGATCAAAGCTGGACAGTAGATTAGAACCATAGAAGGACTGCTAAAAGCAGTAAAAGTAAGTCCTGAGGATATGGTATCCACGATCTGAATCCAATTAGAAGATATTTTTGAGTACTGGTGGAGTGTAGAGCACCCAGAGGATTCTGATGATAAAATAACTGGGGGAGAGTTCAAGAAAATTTTTGAAGGAAGGTTCTTTCTGAAATCGGCTAAAATAGAGTTAGAACGACAGTTTACTCATTTGAAACAAGGGAAGCTCACGATAGACGAGTATATTGCAGAATTTTTTAGACTAAGTCATTTTGCTTCAAGTATGATAGTCGATGAGGAAACCAAGGTATCTAGATTCCTGGAAGGATTAGGGAGCCAACTAAAGAGCAGAGTCGCCGCATATCGGTGCCAAACCTATCCAGAAGTAACTGAAGTTGCAAGAAACCAGGAAAGGATGCTGGATGAAGAATAACTGTTTTAACCTCAAATCCAGAAGAGAACCTTGGAGATAGGAACTTCATCCTCGAGGAACCAATGGCAAGGACCTTCTAAACATCCTAAAAATGACTTTTTTAGAGAAACAACTATTTGTAGATTTTGTTCAAAGCCAGGTCATACTAATAATAGATACAGGAAATTTCTTGGGCTATGTTTGAAATGTGGATTACCGGGTCACCAAGCTTATCAATGTCCCCAATTTCCAAGACCAATGATGCAAGTTCTACAACAGAATCCGCAACCAATGACCCAAGGGAATAATATCAGGCCCGTACTTCAAGGAAATGGTCCTCGACCTCTGATACAAGCACCGGTACCTTAAGCTATGTTAACTTATGGGAACCAATGAAGACCGCCCTTCGCATCCCAAGCCTACAAATTCTAGCAGGCCCCAAAGGCAAAACATCCTCAGACTGGAAAGAAGAAGAAGCAAGGACAAGCATTTATGATGGATGCTGATGAAACAGAACTGGCCGGGGAAGTAGTAACAGGTACTATCCTAGTTTCAACTAGTCTAGCATCAGTATTATTTGATTTTGGGGCAACCCATTCATTATAGCATCTACATTTACAGCTCTACATGGAATAGAATCTCAACCATTACTTAAGAAATTAAAAATTCTTACGGGTAATAGCACAGTAGAAGTTAGTCGGGTCTGTAGAGCATGTCCAGTTAAGTTAGGTGGTAGAGCTTTTCGGATAAGATTATTAGTCTTCCCAATGAATAATTATGATGGAGAAATATATGAATTTTTGTGGCCAAGGGAATATTTCATTCCAACTCACTGATGGAGAAATATATGAATTTGTTCTAGATCAGAAATAATTTAATGCTAAGGACCTGGAAAAATTTGAACAACCAGTTCGAGAAAGATTTCATGGGCTAGAGGAAGAACAATTTCCAAGAATAGTAGAAGATTTTAAAGATGTATTTCCAAAAGAGTTACCAGGATTACTACCTGATAGAGCAGTAGAATTTTTTATCAATTTGGTACCTGGAGCAGCACCTATAGCTAAGAAAATATACCCAATAAACAAAGAAGATTTGACTAAGTTAAAAAAGCAAATAAAAAAATTATTATCAAAAGGGTTTATTCAGCCCAGTGCTTCGCCATGGGGTGTACCAGTGCTACTTGTGAAAAAGAAAGACGGGACCCTACGACTGATAATTGATTATAGAGCCTTAAATGAAGTAACAATCAAAAATAAATACCCCTTACCCAGAATTAATGAACTATTTGATCAATTAGGAGAAGTCAAGGTATTCTCAAAGATTGATTTGAAATCTGGATATCATCAACTAAAGGTCAAAAAGGAGGATGTTCAAAAACAGCTTTTAGAACTCGTTATGGACATTATGAGTTTCTAGTTATGCCATTTGGGGTAACTAATGCTCATGCTATATTTATTGATCTGATGAATCAAATATTTTATCAATATTTGGATAAATTTGTGATCATATTCATTGACGACATTCTTATATATTCGAAAAATGAAGAAGAACATGAAGAGCATCTGAGGGTAATATTGCAAACTCTAAGGCAGGAGCAATTATATACTAAACTCAATAAATTTAAATTTTGGTTAGATCATATATCATTTTTAGGCCACATTATCAGTAGAGAAGGTATTTCAATTGATTCAAAAAAGGTAGAAGCTGTTAAATCCTTGCCAACACCAAAATATGTAGCAAAAATTCGAAGTTTCTTGGGATTAGCTGTATATTATAGGTGATTCGTGAAAATTTCTCGAGAATCGCAGAGCCATTAACTTGACTGACCCGAAAAGAAGAAAAGTTTAATTGGACGGAGAAATGTCAGACAGCTTTTGATAAACTAAAGGAAATATTGATTTCGGCATATGTACTAACATTACCGCCTGGGTCAGGAGTATACGAGATATATAGTCATGCGTCGGGTAAAGGGCTAGGTTGTGTATTAATGCAGCATAGAAGAGTTATAGCCTATGCCTCTCGACAACTAAAGCAGCATGAGAGAAATTATCCAACTCATGATTTGGAACTCGCAGCTGTAGTATTTGCACTTAAATTAAAGCGATATTACTTATATGGAGAAAGAATCAAGATATATACAGATCATAAAAGTCTGAAGTATGTGTTTACTCAGAAGAAAATTAATATGAGGTAAAGGAGATGGTTGGAATTACTTAAAGATTTTGATACGGAATTAGAATATCATCCGGATAAAGCAAATAAAGTGGAAGATGTTTTGAGCAGAAGACCAATGGCATTCTTTATGAGTACCCCAAAAGAAATTCTTGAATACTTAAGGAAGATGAAAATCGAAATGATATATCCAATATCAGAAGGTTTATAGAAAAATTTATAAGTACAGTCATCTCTAGTAGACAGAATCAAGGAAGCTCAACAAAGAGATTCTAAACTCCAGAAATTGACTGGAATGAGAAAGCATCCAGACGGATCGTTAAGATTTGGGGATCGATTGTGCGTGCCCAGTGGAAATTTAAGAATAGAGGCCATGACAGAAGCTCATAACTCTCAATATTCTATCTATTCGGGAAGTACTAAGATGTTTAAAGATTTGAAGCAAACTTTTTGGTAGCATGGAATGAAACGAGAAATCGCTAGATTCGTATCCGGATGTCTTATCTGTCAGCAAGTGAGAGCAGACCACCAAAGGATAGCAGGCCTTCTTCAACCCTTACCAATACCTGAATGAAAATGGGAGCATATCACAACAGATTTTGTGACAGGGCTACCTAAGACACAAAAGGATAATAATGCTATCTGGGTTATCATAGATAGTCTCACTAAGTCAGCTCGATTTTTACCATTCCGGGTGGGGCAGACAACAGAAGTACTGACAGACATGTATATGAAATAAATTGTCAGTCAATATGGGGTACCAGTAAGTATTGTTTCAGATAGAGACACTAGGTTTACTTCATATTTTTGGAAAAGTTTGCAGGAGAACCTTATTACTCAGTTGAAATTCAGTTTTGCTTACCATCCCCAGACAGATGGTCAGTCAGAAAGAATAATTCAAACTCTAGAGGATATGTTGAGAGCCTGCACATTAGACTTTGGAGGATCATGGGACGATCACTTACATTTGGTGGAGTTTTCTTATAATAATAGCTATCAGGCTAGTATTAAGATGGCACCATTCGAAGAATTATATGGAAGAAAGTATAGATCACCAGTGTGTTGGAAAGATATGGGAGAAAGGCAATTACTGGGTTCGGAACTGGTAACACAGACAGTGGGCAAGGTCAAAGCAATAAGAAATTATTTGCAAGCAGCTCAAGATAGACAGAAGATGTGGGCTGACAAGCATCGAAGAATGTTGAAATTTTAACCTGGTGATCATGTATTCTTGAAGATTTTTTCAACTAGAGGAACAATCATATTTGGGACTCTAGGAAAGCTAAGTCCGAGATATAATGGACCATTTGATATACTAGAGAAATTCGAAAGAGTATTACAAGCTAGCACTACCCCGACACTAGAAGGATTACATAATGTATTCCATGTGTCTCAAATCCGAAGATATGTACCGGATCCAAATCATATATTAGATCATTCAAAAATTACTGTCATACCAACTCTACGCATTGAGCAACGACCAGTTGGAATCTTGGATTGTAGAGACAAGATACGTTCCATTAGTTCGAGTAGCTTGGAACAAGAACTCTCCAGGATAATCAACTTGGAAAAAAGAAGAAGACATGCGAAACCAGTATCCATATTTGTTTACTAACCATGGTTAGTTATCTTTTTAATTGTTAATTTAAATTCCGAAGACAAAATTTTTCTAAGGAGGGTAAACAGTCATAACTGCAAATTTTATTTTATTTTATTTATAAATATATACCTATGTAAGTATATTTATAAATATATATGTATATATGTTTATGTAAATTTTAGTTTATAATTTTTGATCCCTTTTGAAAATCTTTAATTTTGAAGGGTTTTAGTGGTTAAACTCGACAACTAAAGGGAGAAACCAGCAAACCCAGCCCTAGTTTCTGCCCACAACTCCTTTTCATCCCATACCTGGCTCCTTCTCCTTCCTCCTGTGTACACAAATTATCTTCTCCTTACTCCCAAGTTTCAAGACCATCATTCTTTCCCATCTCCTTCCCTTCCCAAGAGACCAAACCTCATCTACTTAATACCATCACCAGCACCCCTTCTCTTCTTCATCCTCAACCTCTCCTCATCTCCTTCTTCCTCCCTCTTCTCATTAAGCAACTACTGCTGCTACTGCGTCTGCCGCTGCGGCTACTGCGACTGCTGCGCTGCCCGACCCGCCCGCCGCTTACCCCGCCGCACACCCCGCCGGCCTCCTCCCCTTCCACTCCTACAACTCCGCCTTCCTCAAACTTAGGTATATCTTTATTCTTCCCCAAATTTCTTCTAAGTTCAAGTTTAGAGTATAGTTTAATCTCAAAACTTTGGAATAGGAGTATAGGAAGAAATCAATAATCAGTTTGGGAACTTTAGAAGAACCCTAGGTATTGCTCAAGCAAGACAATTCCTCATTCTACTTCTCATATTTTTCCAAATTTAAATGTCATTCCTTGCTTGGTTATTTCTCAAATTTTAGAATTTATATCTTAAATAATTATACATGAATGGAATGGTATAAATTTTGGGCATAGGATTTTTTTGAATTCATGTTTAGGACACAATATAGATTTATGGACACAAGCATTAAATACGGTATAGAAATAATTGGTTTATGAAATTGTCGTGGTGATTCCTAATTTGTAAGTATGAGGTTGACTATGAAAATTTTCATATACCCTAAATATTCCTATGTATGTGTGAATATATGTGGTGTAGCTAATTCTCCGCCTAGTTCTATAAGGATGAATGAGTGTGTGTGTGTGTGTGTATATATATATATATATATATATATATATATATATATATATATATATATATATATATATACATACTTGTATAAAACTCCAATGACCTTGACACACATTCATTTTGGTGAATAAGTCTCAATCATTACATATTAAGTTGACCAATATATCCTAGAATAAATAACTTTTAGGACAAGGCATTATAATACATCATACTTGCCATTGCTTATACGATATATTGTCTAAATAGAAGTTCTAGATGTTGATATATTAACCTATTGACATATTATAAACGGCTTGGCCTAGAATTTACAAAATATTAAGGAATTAGTAATTTATCTAACGTTTATATAATCTGTTAATTTTGTCCAAATTTAAAAACACGAGTATTTAACCTATTTTCATTATCATTATGTAGTTAAAATAAGTATTCATAGATGCATGTATATTAGGGTAATCCTAGTTATTAATTTTCAAGTTAAACTATATATTTGTGCCTTCTAAAGGCTAGTATATGGAAGATGTATTTTTTTTAATCTTAAAACTTCCATTTATTTAACATGTATAGGTTGAATTATTCATATTAGGTCTTAATACTTAAAATTATTTTCAATAACATTTATATATTCTATCAATAGAATTTGTACCTTATAAAATAGTGACTTATTTTGTGAACAAAGTATATTTGCATTAGAAATTTTCACATGAAAATCATAATGACCAACATCATACAATATATTCTATGAAGCTAAATCCTTTATTTGTGGATGTTACTATATTCTAATATATTGTGTCCTTGACTTGACATAGCACTTGTATATAGCAAATCCAAAATGGCTAGCTTGCTAAGGTATGAATGAAGCATTCCTATTGTGATTATTTTTATATATAATATGATTGTGTGTGTTCCGGTGTTGAGAATTGCTCTATCGAAGGGGTCGGCGAACCCGGAATAATTCTACGGAGAGTTGCTCCGGATCTCATATATATATAAACTATTAAAAAATTTGTAGCTCAAAATACAAAGGAGACTTTGCCAAAATTTTCAAGAATTTTGGGAGTAAACTAAATTTTTCGATATTCAGAAGTTAAAGCTTATATTTATCCCTAACTTATAGACTACTATATCCTAAGTAGCGATGGGCTCTCGACAAACATTAAATAAATAATACTTAGGGGACGATTAGTTGGAGTCTAGGATGCGTAGGACACTGACACGAGTCACGCAAGCGAAACTCAATTTGTATTATTCTGTATTTATGCTGGAGGAAAAAATTAATTATTCAAATAATATCCTGTGTTTTGTTACGTCCTCATGAGAACGGAGTATTGAGATTACAATATTATATGTTTCAATTGGAAAGGAAATTTAGTTTGAATCCAGTATGTCTATTTTGATTCCTTCAAAGAAAGGACAAGTACTGAAATCCTGATGCCAGTATGATAATTTGATCCTTGTAAAAAGTGGCAAAATATTGAATTATACTCGTTATTCATGGCATACATGAATCGAGATCCGGATTCATACTTGTACCCAGCAGAAATATAATGCAAGATATATAATAGGATTGCTTGTAGATTTAGGTTAGTGCATTGGGCGGGAGAGAACAACTGGATCACACCAAAAAATCTTTGCAATATAATAAATAAACAAAAACTGATCAATAGAGGTTTCTGCATCGTAAGGCCATACGATGTTGGGGGTGAGGCTTAGCTCACCAAGGGAGTTTTCAGATTCCATAAATTCTTGTATTAAAATAAGAATTTAAGAGTTTAAAGTTACAAGTTACAAGTTTTACTCCCTACGCGAGAGGGGCCAGATTTCTAAGCACCGTGCCACCAAGACACAACCTGATCCCTGGTCACGGGATTGTTGCTGAAAAAATGCGATGCATGTGATCCATATGTGTTTTCTAAATTTTATCATCATGAAACTTGTTTGTGATTGTGGTAATAAATTAAGGTTGTATTGATTGTTTTGATTAGACACTAAGAGATCACTAGAATAGATCTTAGTTAAAGTTATATTTCAAGTTTAAACTATAATACTTCTAACTATATCAAACTCAGATCTAACTATATGGAAATGCCTTTCAATTATTCTATTCTTTATCATATCTGTCACGACCCGCACCCGAAAATTCGGGCACGAGTGCGTGGGTACGTCCAGCCTACGCCGCAGAATCGGCGATAGTACGCTGTCTAGGTCAAATCCAAATTTACTAACTAGCTCATTCACAAATAACATAGGCGAGATAATAATGAGAATTGAAACTTAAGATTGCAACTGAAAATAAATGTGACAACAGATTCAAATGTTTTAGTACAGCAATTCAGAATGAAATCGGGGACAAACCCGATTAATTAAGATAAGAATATAAATGAAAGATAGCTACTACTAGCTACTCTGCAGCAGGGGTCTCCTGGGTGGGTACAGGCTCCACAACTGCATCACCTGCTGCCTCATAGGGGCCATAAAAGGTGGGGGCATAATCCTCATCATCGCCTAAATCAACGGATCCAGTCAGGAAAGGAGCAAAGTACACAATGCACAACAAGATTTAAACTAAATATTTGTGACAAGTAGACAATAATTGACTAAGCATCATGTTAAGAATATACGTAAATAAGTAGTAAAATTAACTGAGAACTATGCTATAAATCAGGACTAGAAGTAAAATATGATCAATTGCCATAAACCAGAAATGAGTAAAACAGGAATAAATGTGACAGGAAAAGTAGCTGTAACACGACAACAAGAACTGCAACCCGACAAGAACTATGTGCGTGAACTTGTGTATTTAGAATACATAGTTGGCATGTAGGGATTTATAAGGCTAATAAGGCCGTCATAGACGACTAGCACACAATGACAAGGGAAATAATCAAGTATAAGGCTGATGGTACAGTCGCGTACCAACAGCTAGCACACAATGACAAGGGAAGGGTAAACCACATGCCTCCTAGTATTCTCCCGCCCGACCCGAAAAGCAAGACATGAATTCCAATATTCAAGACATGAAGTCCAGTGTTCTAACTCTACGTGTAATCATCAATGGTATTAATAAAGCAGGGAACTTATTTATCATAATATAAAGATTAAACTTGAAGTGCAGGTACTTGCCTGTTGTTTGGATCCGATTAATTGTTCTCGAGGAAATTTCTAGAGATGAGTCCAGATGCTGAAATAGACATTACCATCACGCTCAGAAGATGTCAAAAAGCTAGAAACGCCTGTCCTTGGGTCCAATTTGGAGACAAGGGCAAAAACGGCAGTTTTGGGTCAAAACGGGGTCCGCCGATGGGCCCGCTTTGCACCGAAAAACGTGTCCGGGTCAAAGGTCTCCAAATTCACCAAACTTAGTGTTAATAGGTCAGGAACGCTGATACAAATCCAACAGAACTTCCAGATTTGGATTCCGATGAGCCGAACACAAAATCGCCCGTCGAGCGGGGCCTGTGGGGCCCACGACACGCGATTTCGTCAACGTTCTCAGAATCGAACCAAACTTGACCCACAAGACCAGCGTATCGCTACGAGTCCGATGGCGTAAGTTTCGTCTCGATCTGACGAGTGTGCACGAAGTTAGGGTGAATTGCAGAAAAGGCGGATACGGGGCGATGTCCGCGGATACGCGTTGATTCCGGTGTGCACGCACACCCGAATCAGCTTCCACGAAATCTCACACGTCCGTATCGACGACGCGCACGTATCTGTGAAGACCGCACGCGACCAAGTCGTCCCGTTTGGCGGGGCGCACTCAGTTCCGGGGTAAAACAGGGTCTGGTTTTTCCCCTTTTTGGATCGCGGTGTGCGATCGCCACAGGACGCGATGCCCCGAACAGTTTGTCCGGACACCGAGAGGGTCATACAGGCTTCACAACGCAATTTGCGGAATTAAAAACGGAGCTACGAGGCAAAAGTTACACGCACCTGAAGGGGACCCAAAAAACAGGGTCGAGTCGTGTCCGACACGTGTCCGACACGCCGACACAGGGATTGGGATTTAGGGTTAGGGTTTGCGGATTTTGGAGACTGTCGGCGGCAGCCCGGCCGAAGGAACGCCGGGGGAGGCCGGGTGCGGCTCGTCGGGCTGCTGGGGGCGCGGCTGGTGGTCGGCGGCGCGCCGGGGACGGCTCAGGCGGAGCCGACGGCGAGGAGCTGCGGCTCGAGGGGGTTCTGGTGGAGAAGGAGGACGGCGCCGAGGGAGGAGGAAGGAGAGGGGAAAGGGGAGGCTGCAGCGGCGTGCTGGGCGACGGCACGGCGAGGCCAGGGCGGAGCGGTGGTCGGAGCCAGAGGCGGAGGTTAGGGTTTCCGGTGGGGAGTGGGGTTTATATAGGGAAAATCGAGCGGGGAAGGCGGAGCTGAGGGCGGTGGACGCCGGGAGGAACGGAGCGAGCGAGGCGGGGGAGGGAGAGACGTGGGGCTGGCCGCCGGAGGCGGCGGCAAACTCGGGCGCCGGAGCGGCCACGCGGGGGGGGACGGGGTGACCGGGTCAGCGGGTCGGGCGGCTCGCGGGTCGGGTCTGCCCGACCCGACCCGACCTGGTAGCGGGTTGGCCCGTGGGTCAGGCCCAGTGGGCCAGGGCTGGGAACGGGCCGAAAGAATAAAAATAATAATAATAATAATAATAATAATAATAATAATAATAATAATAATAATTTAAATAGTTTTTAGGTGATTAAAAATAGGTCCGGGGTCCAATAAATTCCAGAAAAATTACCCTAAGTCCAGTTTTTCATTTTACACCCAAAAATATTATTTTCATAATATTTTAATATTGTTTAATATCAATTAAAAATCATGTAATAATTCAAAACTCTGATTTTAATTTCAGAAAATTTCCAAAAAATTCTAGAAAATTGTGAAAAATCCCAATTTTAGTATTTTTGAAAAAATCAGGGGCTTACAATCTACCCAACTTATAAAATTTCGTCCTCAAAATTTAAATCATGGTAGGGTTCTCTCTGTCCAAACTCACTTGATTACAGTCTAACGGGTTTTCCCTCAGGTGAACCTTGCGGTCGCTACCCAACTTAGAATTTTACCCATATATCCTCTAAGGCTGTACAACTAGTAAAGCTAGGTCCCAACTTATAAATCATGGTATTAAGTCTGCAACACAAATACACCACCTATGGTATTCCCTTAGCCATAGAGGTTATCATCAATTCGTCCGGTCTGAGGGGTATGTCTAGCACTACAAATCAGCTTATACCAAACACAGGATTTTCTCTTTCCAAAATAAGGGAAGACGAGGATCAATAATAAAGAGTTTAAGGGCAGTGTGGTAGAACAGAGGTATAAGGATCAAGGCGCTTAAAGAATTCTAATGGGAATTGTCAGGCGGTTATGGATTGAGATTCTATTCTGGTAATCGTTTATTCGCATGCTCGTATTAGTACAGTTATGTAACTGATACGATATGCTCGGACGTATTTAGGGGCAAGTATACTAGTCAACTATATATCTCAATCCACGTAAAGTAGTCGTGCGAAATGCGAATTAAAATGCACTAAGGTTGATCAGACCGTAGTACACTGATTCTGAGTAGACACTTGTATTAGTGGGGTTGATCAGGCCTCAATAATACATGTGTCATGAACAAGCCCGATAAAGAGTAAGCTTGCAAAACTAGGCTATAAAATAGCAGCATCAGTCGAGTTCAGCAAAATTAAGTGCGCTAGATGATGATGAAAAGAGGTACAAATTTATTGAAGTTCACAAGACACAAAATAAGCACAATAGCAAAAGCCTCTAAAAACTCTACAGTTATCAAAATTAAAAAGCATACTAGGTTATTTTAGCAAAAAAAAACTACTAGGTTGGGGCTGAGGTCACGAACCAATAGGCACGAAAACAATACTAGAAAAGGTATCTACGAATCACTTACACGCATTGGCTGCTTCCAGAGTTTGCGCGTTCTCCACGGTCATCACGTAAGCTTGTCCGCGTCCTGGAGCAGTGGGGCAGTCCCTCACTTGATGTTCTGTTGATCCACAATATAGACAGGCACCCAGTCTCTTCCTACAAACTTGCCAGGTGTGACCTTGTTTTCGACAAAAGCCACAAGTGGGAACTTGTTGATTCTGTCCTTGAGCTTGGTGTTGGGGTGCTGCGGCTCGAGGGAGAGGACGCTGGGTTTGCTGCGGGGACCTCTGCTGTTGTTGTTGTTGAAAAGGGCGTTTGTTGGGTCCCGCATTTCCGGTATCTCTCTTTCGCTTTAGTTTATGCCCCATGTCTCTCTCAACTCCTTGTGCCACGCTCAGGATTTCCTCATAGGTGCGAGCTCGGCTGGTGGTGACAGCAAGGCGAATATCCGGAGACAGCCCCTTCTTGAATCTACGGGCTCTGTCCTCCAGGGTACGAACCATGTACTCCGCAAAGTGGCTTAACCTGCTAAATTCAGCAGTATACTCATCAACAGTCAGGTTACCTTGTTCCAGTCTCTCGAATTGGCTTTTGAGAGCTTCCCGAGCCACTTCGGGGTAGAATTTCTCCTTGAATAGCCTCTTAAAATCTTCCCAGGTGAGGTCAGGAGCAGATAGTTGGGGTTCATCTCTGAACCAGGTCCGAGCTATGTCGAACAGTTGCAGGCTTGCGGACTCCACTTTGAGATCATCAGGGACCCGAGCAGTCTTCAGGAGTCGCTCTACGTTCTCTATCCATTCATCGGCATAGAGAATGCCTTCAGTTCCATAGAATTCCAGGGGTCTAAGGTTCTTAAAGTCCTTGGCACTTCCTGGCCTCTTGTGTGGTGCTTCCTGGGAGCGAAGAGCATCCGAAAGGCTAGTTCGTAGCAGGGTAGTCTGTTCCTTCTGGGATTCTATGACTCCCTGGAACACTCCGAGTAGCTGTGCCCCATCCATAGTAACTGCTGGAATAGATGGAGGCGGCGGGAGTGCAAGAGTCTCGGGCACATTCTGCTCAGCTGGTTCTGATGTGCCTCCTACTG
Source organism: Iris macrosiphon (assembly GCA_036927795.1). Taxonomy (NCBI): domain Eukaryota; kingdom Viridiplantae; phylum Streptophyta; class Magnoliopsida; order Asparagales; family Iridaceae; genus Iris; species Iris macrosiphon. The sequence continues at coordinate 20,636,626 of JAYESA010000015.1, read as the reverse complement.
TATTCCTGGTCTGGACCATTCTGAAAGATTAAGGGATAGGAAGATCAGAATAGAATACTTGGAAATCAAAGGCGATAGGGAAAATTGAGCAGAAATGATATCAAGATTTGAAATAAGGACCATATACTGTGAATGAGCTTTTCCTAGAATCCTCAATCTTATTCCATACCCTGTCCTAGGGTATTACCCTATTAAGGATAGGACCTGCATGGGCCACCATAAAAACGTGTCACGACCCGCACCCGGAAATTCGGGCACGAGTGCGTGGGTACGTCCAGCCTACGCCGCAGAATCGGCGATAGTACGCTGTCTAGGTCAAATCCAAATTTACTAACTAGCTCATTCACAAATAACATAGGCGAGATAATAATGAGAATTGAAACTTAAGATTGCAACTGAAAATAAATGTGACAACAGATTCAAATGTTTTAGTACAGCAATTCAGAATGAAATCGGGGACAAACCCGATTAATTAAGATAAGAATATAAATGAAAGATAGCTACTACTAGCTACTCTGCAGCAGGGGTCTCCTGGATGGGTACAGGCTCCACAACTGCATCACCTGCTGCCTCATAGGGGCCATAAAAGGTGGGGGCATAATCCTCATCATCGCCTAAATCAACGGATCCAGTCAGGAAAGGAGCAAAGTACACAATGCACAACAAGATTTAAACTAAATATTTGTGACAAGTAGACAATAATTGACTAAGCATCATATTAAGAATATACGTAAATAAGTAGTGAAATTAACTGAGAACTATGCTATAAATCAGGACTAGAAGTAAAATATGATCAATTGCCATAAACCAGAAATGAGTAAAACAGGAATAAATGTGACAGGAAAAGTAGCTGTAACACGACAACAAGAACTGCAACCCGACAAGAACTATGTGCGTGAACTTGTGTATTTAGAATACATAGTTGGCATGTAGGGATTTATAAGGCTAATAAGGCCGTCATAGACGACTAGCACACAATGACAAGGGGAATAATCAAGTATAAGGCTGATGGTACAGTCGCTTACCAACAGCTAGCACACAATGACAAGGGAAGGGTAAACCACATGCCTCCTAGTATTCTCCCGCCCGACCCGAAAAGCAAGACATGAATTCCAATATTCAAGACATGAAGTCCAGTGTTCTAACTCTACGTGTAATCATTAATGGTATTAATAAAGCAGGGAACTTATTTATCACAATATAAAGATTAAACTTGAAGTGCAGGTACTTGCTTGTTGTTTGAATCCGATTAATTGTTCTCGGATAAATTTCCAGAGATGAGTCCAGATGCTGAAATAGACATTACCATCACGCTCAGAAGATGTCAAAAAGCTAGAAACGCCTGTCCTTGGGTCCAATTTGGAGACAAGGACAAAAACGACAGTTTCGGGTCAAAACGGGGTCCGCCGGTGGGCCCGCTTTGCACCGAAAAACGTGTCCGGGTCAAAGGTCTCCAAATTTACCAAACTTAGTGTCAATAGGTCAGGAACGCTGATACGAACCCAACGGAACTTCCAGATTTGGATTCCGATGAGCCGAACACAAAATCGCCCGTCGAGCGGGGCCTGTGGGGCCCACGACACGCGACTTCGTCAACGTTCTCAGAATCGAACCAAACTTGACCCACAGGACCAGCGTATCGCTACGAGTCCGATGGCGTAAGTTTCGTCTCGATCTGACGAGTGTGCACGAAGTTAGGGTAAATTGCAGAAAAGGCGGATACGGGGCGATGTCCGCGGATACGCGTTGATTCCGGTGTACACGCACACCCTAATCAGCTTTCACGAAATCTCACACGTCCGTATCGACGACGCGCACGTATCTGTGAAGACCGCACGCGACCAAGTCGTCCCGTTTGGCGGGGCGCACTCAGTTCCGGGGTAAAACAGGGTCTGGTTTTTTCTGTTTTTGGATCGCGGTGTGCGATCGCCACAGGACGCGATGCCCCGAACAGTTTATCCGGACACCGAGAGGGTCATACAGGCTTCACAACGCAATTTGTGGAATTGAAAACGGAGCTACGAGGCAAAAGTTACACGCACCTGAAGGGGACCCGAAAAACAGGGTCGAGTCGTGTCCGACACGCCGACACAGGGATTGGGATTTAAGGTTAGGGTTTGCGGATTTTGGAAACTGTCGGCGGTAGCCCGGCCGGAGGAACGCCGGGGGAGGCTGGGTGCGGCTCGTCGGGCTGCTGGGGGCGCGGCTGGTGGTCGGCGGCGCGCCGGGGACGGCTCAGGCGGAGCCGACGGCGAGGAGCTGCGGCTCGAGGGGGTTCTGGTGGAGGAGGAGGACGGCGCCGAGGGAGGAGGAAGGAGAGGGGAAAGGGGAGGCTGCAGCGGCGTGCTGGGCGACGGCACGGCGAGGCCAGGGTGGAGCGGTGGTCGGAGCCAGAGGCGGAGGTTAGGGTTTCCGGTGGGGAGTGGGGTTTATATAGGGAAAATCGAGCGGGGAAGGCGGAGCTGAGGGCGGTGGACGCCGGGAGGAACGGAGCGAGCGAGGCGGAGGAGGGAGAGACGTGGGGCTGGCCGCCGGAGGCGGTGGCAAACTCGGGCGCCGGAGCGGCCACGCGGGGGGGGACGGGGTGACCGGGTCAGCGGGTCGGGCGGCTCGCGGGTCGGGTCTGCCCGACCCGACCCGACCTGGTAGCGGGTTGGGCCGTGGGTCAGGCCCAGTGGGCCAGGGCTGGGAACGGGCCGAAAGAATAATAATAATAATAATAATAATAATAATAATAATAATAATAATAATTTAAATAGTTTTTAGGTGATTAAAAATAGGTCCGGGGTCCAATAAATTCCAGAAAAATTACCCTAAGTCCAGTTTTTCATTTTACACCCAAAAATATTATTTTCATAATATTTTAATGTTGTTTAATATCAATTAAAAATTATGTAATAATTCAAAACTCTGATTTTAATTTCAGAAAATTTCCAGAAAATTCCAGAAAATTGTGAAAAATCCCAATTTTAGTATTTTTGAAAAAATCAGGGGCTTACAATATCATATCTTTAGTTCTTTTATCGTTCTTGACTGAGGACTTGCTGTCGTTCTGACGACCTAGTATTGTTCACTAAGGGAAGACGAAGTATATGGAGAGATGTTACCTCTTTATGACGTGGACGAAGTCGAGGAGTAATCTTCAAGTGGTTTTCAGGAAATACAGTACACAATATTTTGTAGCTGAAACTATGTAAATTAAGGAGATGTTGTTGTAAAGACTTGTACAGTTATACCTTAATCTGTGTTGTATAATTATAGTTTGTAGTAATAAAGTATTTTGGTATGACTTGCATTTCATCCTAAAATTATACAGGCGACAATCGCTGATACGGGTACGATAGTATTCGTGTGGGGCGTAGCCTGGAGATGTAGTTACGTACCCGGCTCATTGTATCTTGGGAAGCGGGGCGTGACACAAGCAGAGAGAATACCTGATAACTTAACCACATGAGCTAGAAGAGATGTTTGTTTATAAAATTAATATTAAGTAGTTAAACAATTAGTTAATTTATTTAATTAATTATTTTTTTAATTACGTTAGGATATACGCTTAGAGTGATAATCGTTTTCAAGATTCTTTACGAAAAGTAGAAATATATCCATAATAAATTATAATTAAATTATAATCATACATATACAGAATTCTAATTAAAATATGAACATATATATAATGAATCTTAATTCAAATATATTTATAAATTTAAACAATTTTACATTAATATCATAAGAAAAAAAATTATTTTACGTGCAACGCACATGAATTTACCAGTATAGATTATTCGTGTACTGAAATATAGATAAATGTATTTTACCTATCACAAAATGTTTATATTTGGTATCAATGAGGCTTCAAAACGGCTCAATAGTGAGCCGTCTAAGCCGTATGTTTATCATCAATTAATTATTTAAAAATAATAATATTATGTAAAGTTGTTGAAAAAAAATAATTTTTTTATATAAATAACTATCCAAGGATTTGAACCTGGCCAAGCAAAGAAAATACCTCATATTGTAACCACATGAGCTAGAAGAGCTCTTTGTTTATAAAATTATTATTAAATAATTAAACAATTAGTTAAATTTATTTATTTATTTAATTTTTTTAATTACGTTAGGATATACCCTTAGACTACTAACTGTTTTCAAGACTCTTTACGAAAAGTAGAAATATATCAATAACAAATTATAATTAAAATATAATCAAACATATAACGAATTTTAATTAAAATATGAACATATATATAATAAATCTTAATTCAAATATATTTAAACATTTAAATAATTTTATATTATCATCATAATAAAATAAATTATTTTACGTATAACGTACGTGAATTTACTACTATAGATAATTCGTGTATATAGATAACTGTATTTTACCTATCTCAAAATGTTTATATTTGGTATCAATATCATGTCTATTAGTATTTGTGCAATATAACTGACATCTAAAGTTCCAATTTGATAACCTTGCCTCCATTGATCATGTGCTTCAAATGTTCAATCAAGCTTTTAGTTCACATCTTTTCTAAAGTAATTTTTCAGCACCACATGTTAAGATATTTTGTTATATAGTTCACAGATAAAGTGCAAAAGAAAAAAAAGAAAAAACTTGCAAGATATATAACTTTTGAAAAAAAAGAAAAAAAAAACTCATAGTTTTAAAAAAAAATTCTAATTTTAAATTTCTTACAATTTGTACCCAAATTGAATGCGGTGTCAACGAACAACCAATTTACTGTCAACAAGATTTATTTGAATTATTTACGCAGGAAACAAAATAAAATAATAATATACAAATCTGAAATGGAGTGGAAACGAAGTGAAACATGGAAGAGAAAATAAAAAAAAAGGTAAAATTGAAAGTATTTTAAATTTATATACAGCATGATGATAAGACCATTGCAATCTTTAATGGTCACGTACATGAACATTTCAGATATTTTAAGTATTTTTTAGTTAAAATTTGGCTACAACGTTCAAGTTATAACAACTAGTGGATGGATGGAGTGATTTGATCAATGTACCCAAAATACGAGATTGTAATTCATCAAAAAATCTAGTGATTGGGTTTTTTTTGCTAAAAGTAGAATCTTGCGAATTTGTTGTTGTTGTTGTACTTTACCATATAGTTCACATTTATAAATTATAATCATCTCTAATTGGCCATGAACAGGAATCTATGGTGGGCTGATAATCTGGGGTTTCTTAAAATCATCAGTTGGAGTGTGAAAAAACTAAAATAAAATTTTTTTGAGTGTAAGCACATGTTTAACTGTTAATGTGCTTGTGTCTATGTTATTGTGCACGCATGTGTGTTTCACTAAGTATGCTTGACAATTGCATGGGTAGCGATTATGAAATATTTTTAAAGTACCGATTATAAGCGGTTATGAGGGTCCAATTTTAGGTTGGTATTAAGTAGCAGGTTTTAAACCAGTCCAACTCGTACTTGGTAATTCATTAAATAGCTGTTCTGAAAGTTTTTTTACACGAATAAAATTATCTATATATCATATATAAACAAAAGTTCTCCCAAAATTATGTTTCTGATGCCGATAAGTCTATTTAATTTTGTGAATGGATCTTCAACTGATTCGGTAAAGAACTCTTTATGTTTATTATATGTACTTTCTAGTTACAAGTCTAGTTAGGATATTATTCACCTTCTCAAGAAAAAAAAAAGGTCCAATTGCATATACATGTTAAAGTCTAAGTCATTTATATATTGTTTTTTATTTGGTTGTGTTTTGTATCGACAATTGTATATGGTATTTCAAGAATTAAGAGTTTGACTTTAGTAGAAAACAAGGTTAAAAGCATAACATATTGCTTATTTGCTAAAGCCAAAAGTTTATCTTGCTTATGTTGATACAAGTCATATATAAGCTTATAGTGGTGTAATAACGGGTGCTACGGCCTTTACCTTTTATTCTATAAGGAGAATGTAAAGAAAGATTTTTAAAATTTACTGGAGAAAGTAGCCGTAATTTGGAAGAAGAAAAAAAGTAGAAGAAAAACACAGATCATGAGAAAGAAAAAATAAGATAGGATATTAGTAGTTATAATATTATATTTTTGGTGAGGATATAAATGATCTAAAATAATAAAAAATTCAAAATCCATCGATTTGGGATGTTTATAAAGACACCAAAAATTATATTACACCTGTTTTGGGGAGGGGAGAGGGTTTTGAGCCGACCAAAATCAATACCTCAAAAAAGAAAAAAACAAGCAGGCATTTTTATAAACAATAAGTTCAAAAACTTTACAAAATCGATAAAAACACCGTTACCAAGCAAACCCTAACAGTCTAACACAAGAGTTGATCTCGCATCACCAACCTACAAGATGTGAGATCAACTCTTGTGTCCTGTGGACATATCCAGATTTCACCAACCTATAACCAACCTGCAAGATGTGAGAAGAATACATGATGCTGGGTCCTCGAGGCAAATTCAGACAGGGTCGGGGACGACCGACCAGACATCTACGAGGCCTGGGACGGCAAACTAGGTCATTGGAGTGCGATCGTAGGGATCGAGAACTCGGCGGGGTGTGTGGGGAAGATGAAAACTGCAAAAAAAAAAGAGGAGAAGTAAGAGATTTAGGGCTTCTTGATCTGTTCGTTTGATATATATAAATATTACCGACGTTTAGCAACATTTAGCAGCACGATAGTTTAATATAGAATTAGTGATAATTAACGAATTAGAGGATTATTGAGTCTCTAAATTGGTGACATTAGCGATTTGTAGCGACATAGGAGAAGTAATGCGTCGCTATATTGACAACATTATAACATAAACGTTGCCTAACATCACTACTAGGGATTCCATTAAAGACGTTGCTAGTTACGTACGTTAGCATCAACGATGCCTCTTAAATAGTCGTTAACATCGTCGCTATTTTTAATTATTTTTATAATAAAATAAATTGAATAAGAACTCTAGAAGGACAAGAACGATTCTGAAATCCTAAGTTTAACTAATCCTAAAATACTTATTAACAGATTGTAGATGGTGGGGATCAACCCTCATCTCCAGATCCTAATTCTAAGTTGAACATCTTTAGGATTCAAACGTTAATTTTTGAATGTTTCTGGAACCCAAAATCTTATTAATCCTATTTTTTATATGTTGGATTGAAACAAATTACGACGATGCTACATTGACCGCAGAATTGGCCAACGGTTTTGGCCCGTCCGTCACGTGGCGCAACCTCATTGGCAGGTCAACCGATGGCGGGACCAAGCAAATAGAGGGGGGCCAATAGGATTGTGCCACGTGGGCGGACGGGCCAAACCTACGGGTCAATTTCGCAGACAACTTAGCATTTTCCAACAAATTAATGTTATGTACGAGAAGTAGTATTGATTATCGATTCCTTATGTAACGTTGTGTTTGTGTTTTAACACTACAAAAAATATACTGTTTTAGCGACGGAATTATCCGTCGCTAAAATGCATTTTTCCGTCGCTATTTGTGTATTTAGCGACTGATTAGCGACGGAAATTTATATACGTTTTCTACATAAATAAATTTGTCGTTAGTCCGGCGATTAAGTTATGTCGTTGAAATCCGTCGCTATTTTTCAATATTTGTGTGGTGTAAGGTAATCAATAAAAACATTAGAACGAGGAGAAAAGCACAAACAAGATTGTTTATTTAGTGGGGGGTTTCTCTTAATGGAGAAGGAATTTGGCTTTATTTTAGCCTACGTACGTACACGCACGTAACTATGGAGGAAAGACATGGTAAAGTAGCTGATGCTGACCCAAATAACTAATAGCAAGTAGTAAGAGTGTGGGAGTGTGCTGGTCCATTACCATGCAATTATAATACTAAGGACATTCGACCAAAGAGGGCTAGGCAAAGTGAAAGGCCAAAGATAAGCTACAAGAGAAATATAAGAGAGAGGGAAATTAAATTGAGAGGGAAAAAAAGAGAGAGCACCCAATTCCTTCTGCCTCCCGCTTCTTTCCTAACCATCACACTTTATAGTAAAGTTACTTCCTCTAACTTTATCGAAATCTGATACCAAAAGCAGCTTTTAACTGCAGGTGAAAACTGCTGTCAAAGTAGTCTCCCAAGCTGAACTTATTTTTCAAATTTATTCTTGATAGACTGATTTTATTGGACTAGTTTGGACCGTAATCTAATCAGTAATCCAAATGGTAAAATGATTTTGTTCCTCCCTCATTTTCTGAATGTCTAGTCAAATATATGTACCATTGCTTCTAAATCTGACACCACATAATAACATAATATAAAAATTCTACATGCATAAAGGCGTACAGCGAAGTTGAATAAATCAAATATGTTTTAGTATTTTAATTTAGAATATTTTAATATAAATGCTGACGTGGTCGTGAAGTTGAACGTATAGTAATTGATGCATGCTTTACATTGTCTTTAGAATCATGGCCTAGTTAGCTTAGAAAGTTAAATAAGACTTTTGCATTTGATACCATTTTTTTTTTAAAAGAGAGCTTATTTGTTCTATATTGTTACGGTATAAATTTTAAAATTATTTAGTATTTGAGATGTTCTTACAAAGCTTTATCAAAACTGCTACATAATAAGAAAAGTTAAGACTTCACAGTAAAAGAATTTGTTTCAAAAATATTTTTACTAATTAAAAATTGTTCATTAAATTTAACATGAATAGTTAGATAATTATGTAAAAAAAAAAAAAATCAAAGGGATTGACATGTTATTTCCTCTTTCTAAGTAATAAAAAAATTAAGAGGGGGTTTGTTTGCCCTTTTTCAAGTAGTAAAAAGTTAAGAGACCATTTTTCTTTTTTCCAAGTAATTTGAAATACGTAGAACGCACGCGTATATATCCTAATATGTATATAAAAAAAATAGTGATAGGAGGCATATAGATATTAGTTCTGACCCATCTGTCAGGTACATAGTGTAGCAGGTGCACATGCATCATATGTTTTAACACTATATAAAAAAAAAAAGCTATTAATTTTAGGGTCTTAATATTCAAATTTTACGTTTATGTATCCATACTAACCATATAATGGCTGGATACGGTTGACTTAGACTGGCCATCCAAAATGGTAATCTAAACGTAAATTATGAACATTATACGAGACTCTAAAACTAAAATTCAAAATTTGAATATTATGCAGACCTAAACGAGATCTAACGACCAGTTCAAGTCAAACGTCATGGTGTGATACAGAGCCTCTTTTGAATATTAAAAAAAATCGAAATCTAAATTTTAAATATTATACTAATCCTAAAACTAAATAATATTAAAAAAAAAAAATAGAGAGAGAGAGAAGCTGGCCAAGGATCAATGTCGAGGTTGGTCTATGAGGTGTCGTCTAGTGCCAAGACGAGACCAACCAACATAGGCATAGCTAGCCCCGGATCTCTCCCTAAGCTTAGGTGCATGGTCCCCTCTCGATTAAGGTAGGGCCAAAATCAAATCAAACACATCGCCATCGATCGTCATCACATCACTGAAACTTTAAACTATAGGTTGAACTTTGAAGGACTCCAACCTAACTTCGTCATCGTTACATGATTGAACATATTTTTATGTGCATGGTCGACCACTCGAAAGAGCGTACCAAAATAAACTAGACAATATGAAAAGCGTTCAATTGGCAATAAATATATACACAAAATGAAGCATCATTAAGACCTTTGTTTATTCATAATAGGTACAAACAGGATCCTTATCTATAAAAAAAATTTCCCTCTCAGTATCTCATTCTTCCACCAATGCCTCACCCAATGGGATTTTGTTATTGGTTTTCTATTTCCTTCTTTGTGAGAATCTTTTGGTCTTTTAATTGTTGATGATATTTTGTAAGGGAGTCTAATGCAAGCAGGACTAGGGGTGAGCAACGGTTCGGTTCGGTTCAAACCGAACCGAATATTCAAAAATAGACTGAACCGAAAATCGCTTTTTGTAAAACCGAAAATCGAATCGAATTTGTAAAGACCGAAAAAAACTGAATCGAATTAAATCGGTTTGGTTCTCGGTCGGTTCGGTTTTTTAGGTCCAAGTGGTGAGTGTATTCAAATTCATAAAAACCGAAAAAAAACCAAACCTAACTGAGAAAAATCAAAATTGTGTACCAAAAATAACAATAAACTAATTTTATACCAAGTGGTGAGTGTATACCAAATACATATAAACCGTTATTTTTTCTTTTATAATGTAGTGATTCGATTTTCGGTTCGATTCGGGTTTCTGAATCCAAAACCGAAAACCAAACCGATAACCGAAATTAATCGAATGATAAACCCGAACCGGTTGATTAAAAACCGAACCGAATTTCAATTTCGGTCCGGTTCGGTTCGGTTTTCGGTTAAAAATCGAGAATTGCTCACCCCTAAGCAGGACCGGTCCTGAGATCACGAGGATCCGAATCAAACTTTTAAAATAGTACTTTCATACATAATTTTTAAAAAAAAATTAAATAACTAAAGCAAAATAAATATAATAAAATTGTTTCCATTCAGAATTAAACTAATGATATTTCGTGTGTAAGTCTAACATGGTTAAAGATAATTCAGTCCTAATTAGATATGTTTATGTTGGTGTCCATTTTACTTTTGGGTTCTGGACTGTCATCTCTGTTCTGGACCAGGATCGTCCCGGTCCGTAAGGACTAATATTAATTGCTTATATATAACACCCGTCAAATACTATATTATTAATTATTACTCCTTAGGTTAACCTCTGTATGGCTTATGCAATCAAAAAATGGAACAAACAAGCCATATGGAACCTTATCGATCCATGCCTACTAGTGGACTTAGTTCCGACTTAGGCCAGCCACCAAGGGAACCAAGAATAATGGCCGATATCGACCCATCTTATAATTCAAGATAGTACCACTCTCTCAACTTGGTTTATTATCACTTCTTTATCATTACTCAATTTTGTAGTATCATCCATGACATTTATATCATTAAGGGCCAAAAATTCTATATTTTCAGAAATCAAACTTTATGTAAAATTATATTCTCATATTTGGTGACTATAAAAATATTCATGCAAAAAAATAAAAAAATTTGAGAATAAAGAAAAAAATAAAAAAAAAAATCTTTCAAAAAAAAAATTTGAAAAAAAAAATCTTAGAAAGATGAAAAGATGAAAGGAAAAAAAAAAATCCAAAAAATATTCTTAAAAATGAAAAAAAAAATTTAAAAAAATTTTGAAAATAGCAAAAAAAAAAATTAAATGAAAAAAAATTAAAAACAAAAAAACAAAAAAATAACATAAAAAAATTTTAAACAATGAAAAAAATTTAATAACTTTAAAAAGTTTAAAAAATGGAAAAGGATAAAAGAACAAAAAAATAAGAAGATTTTTTTTATAAAAGAGTATTAGAAAAACAAAAAAAAATACCCACCCATTCTTGAAGGAAAGAATTTTCATGTTTTGTACGTAAATTATTTATCTTGATATTCACAATTTTCGGAAATAAATTTTTATAACCTAAACAAACATGAGAATATATTTTTCACTCTAAATTTGTCTGAGAATAAAAACTTTTAGCTGTGTACCAAACGTCCCCTAATTGTATCATATATAGTGAACATCTTCTCAAATACTTAGTGATGTCTTGAGATCAAGGACATAGATGATCATGGCTGAGTATATATTTTGTAGTATCCTCAATAAATAAAAAAATTTACTCCACTGTCCCAAATTGTCCTTGCGTATAGGCTCTAGAATAAATCATTTGGAATAAATGCCAACTTGACACTTATATCATTGATGTGCGAAGTATTGATGAGTCCTTTTAGGCTAAAAGGTATTGCAAAACTTGCTGGGCTGATGGTTCAAATAAAGAAGAATTAACTTATTTTTCCATTGGTTTATATGGTTATTAGTTTTGATTCTACCAATTATGTCACGTCCCAGAACCAGAATACTGGAGTGCGGGAACAGACAAATCCAGGAATTTTACTCCGAGAATATGGTCACGGCTGTCTAAGACATGCAGGAGTTTTACTCTACCAACCAACAAGCAATCTTAGGTCAAACAATCATAGGTGTTTCAATCACAGGCAAGCAACATGTTACAAGATTTATCATTATCACACATATAATAGTTAGACGTCACAAACTATACATATACAGATGATCATGAAGCTAGTAATACAAAAGAGAAGAACTAGCAAAGTGTAAAGTTATACATGAACAACTATAGCGTCTAGAATATGCCAATCATGCTACGCCGTTAAGCTAAATGTCAATGGCCCAAAACATGAGCTAAATACATGCTCGGTGGCTAAACGCGTCAAAAGAACAATATACATATATCAGTGGGTGGATGAAAAAGAAATTCACCCATGTCCTCTGGTGCTCCTTGTAGTGTCACGCTCCTAGCGGTGCACTATATAAGGCTTGTGGCTCGATCTCAGTCGAAATTGAGTATGGAAAAACTTTACAGCAGAATCGATCACGGACAATGCAATGAACCTTTCCAATTGATGGATCAGCTTATGTTGGAACGAGTCCAATAGTTTTTGTTCGATTTTTGGTTGGCTTTTATGGACTTTCGTTGCTTGGCTTTGACGAATGCGTTTTCGTGATTGGTTTTCGATGATTGATTGTTTAGACCATTTTCATCGATTGCATGCATTCATTCTAGAGAACTCTGAGAAAAATAAAGACGGTAGTCTAACCAAATGTTGGTGCCAATGAAGATAGACGCGTGACCGGAGCCTGAGCGAACAAGCGTCTTTTCTCTCTCGGCATTCTCTATTTGGTAAGCGGTTCTGTCCCTTCTTCTTTACTCCTTCATGCCAATAATCAATAATATTCTCTTGTAACCTTTCTAAGTCCAATGATCGATAAAGCCACGAATGCCACAAGTTTCATACCACTATTATAAATCAATGGAATTGTATTGATAAGAGGGATGTACAATTATGTAACACAGGGAAGAATATAATCATTGTGTCGTGGTTTAGGGCCATGACTTAGCGGTAAATGGGAGTCTACGGACTACCAATCGAATCAAATGAATAAGTATGTTGAAATGAGAATGGAGAAATATGCATTGTTGCTGTGAATGTTTCAATACCTTACACTACTATTTATGTTTATCATATAGTCCTAGATGCATTGTATGGTTATATGGACAACTTGTGCATAAGGTAGTAAATTTTCTCGAACGGGACCTGGGGCACTGGAGACCGTTCGGCCCAGAGAAAATAGTAGCACTTTGGTAGCGCCGGGTATAAGTGAGACATTCATTGGGGCTTGCTACCTGCTTTGAATGGTACATCGCACGCCCATCGAAGTCCTAAATGGCCTGTCCATCGTGGTGCTATACCACAAATAACCCAGTGAGAATGAGTTGCATACTAATGATGTGGGCGGTAAGAACAATCCTGTAAATTATACGGGAACTACCATTGGCCGGTGTAAGGATTCCATATGTGCAAAGCTTATATATATATTTTACTGCATGAACTGTTGCTTATAAACTGTTGCCTATTGTAATATTGTATTTATAATATTGCCTATTTAACTACTACCTTAATTAAAAAGTGTTGGTTTAGGTCAGTGGGCCAGTTCTGTTCACCAGTATAAGTTAAGTATCGACCCACGTCTATGTGGGCAAACCAGGTGACCGAGATACCGGGGGCGCTCAAGGGAATTAAAGCTTTTGTTGCAGTCTTTTCAAGATTCTTCCTATTTTCAAAGTATTCCAAAGATTTCTAGTAGCTGATTTCAAGTTTCCAAAGTAATAAAGGGGCATAATGTATGGGATAAGAACATTATTTCATGTCAGCCTATCAGTCTTTCTTTTATGCAAAGCTATGTAAACCGTTCAGGCATTTCTATTTCGGTGCTGAAAAAATTGTACTTTGTTGCAATGAATCAATAAAAGAATTATTTTCTTCCTATACAAATTGTGTTTTATAATCTGCTATTGTGTTGTGGAACTGTTTACAAAAGATATTTGACACAATGTGCACGTTCTTGCCTTTTTCAAGTGCAACCCCAGACTTGTACGACATCACGTCCAGCGAGGACGATCGTTTCTGCGAAACCGAATGCGAGGACGAATCGGTTCTGTGAAACCGGGACGTGACAAGTTGGTATCGTAGCACGGTTTAAAGTTCCTCGGATTTCAAAAAAAAGTTGGTTTTCAAGTGAAAGTTTTCAAACAATAACGATTTTCTCAAATGATTTATTTTTCGATAGTGCTGCATGAAATAATGTTTCATACAATAAATCCATAAATATTTTATGAGTGCTAATGGAAGTTATTTCTTTTGCAGATGACTAAGGGTGATAGCGCCAAGGCGACATCGTCGTCTGACCCAATGAAAAAAGTAATGAAAATGTTAGAGGCGCAAAGGAAGCAGAGCAATGCACATCATAAGATAATTGAGGCACAACATCGTGAGCTTCAAGCGTAGCTAACCAACCAATTTCAATCGTGATTCGATGCGCAACAACAACAAGTTGACAACTTGTCTCAACCGGTGGCTACATTAACTCAGAATAACGATGAGACAGTCGTAGTAGAAGCAGAGGAGACGGAACAGCCTCCAACAAGGCGACCGATATTCAAGTTTTCTGAATTCAAAAGCTGCAACCCACCTGAGTTCAATGGCAAGGCAGAACCAGAGGAAGTAATGGGCTTCCTAAAGACTTTAGACGGCATCTTCCATATGTTGGATGTGCAAGGCACAAAAAGAGTGGATTGTGCGACTGTGCAGCTACGTCTCAAAGCAGAAGACTGGTGGGAGTCGAAGAGACAAGCATTATGCGGCGCCAACAAAGAAGCCAAGGTCTCTTGGGAGACATTTAAGCAGGCATTCATCGCACAGTTCATTCCACCAGTTGTCCGTCACAGGAAAGAAAAAGAGTTCGTAGCGCTCAAGCAGATTTTTAGTCTGGCTTTAATACAAATTGTGTATCGATACAAACAAAATCTGAACCATTGATTGTTGATCCAGTGGTTCAGATTAGAAGAACTTTTTTGTACTTTCAAAATTTTACAATGTAATTATATAGGATGTATCGATACACAATTTGTATTGTAGAAGGACATATATATATATATATATATATATATATATATATATATATATATATATATATATATATATATATATATATATAATTTGAACGTCCGATGTATATGTTCTTACTTTATATATATATATATATATATATATATATATATAGAGAGAATAAGGGAGGTGAGGTGGCACCTCACTCTCAAAACAAGGGTGGCGGTGACGTGGCACAATCCCAACCACACATTTCATAATTGGCAATTTGCACTTAACCCCCTCCCCTCGTTTGTGTGGTTGAGATTGTGCCACGTCACCGCCATCCTTATTTTTAGAGTGAGGTGCCATCTCACCTCCCTTATTCTCTATATATATATATATATATATAATTTGAACGTCCGATGTATATGTTCTCTCTTACTTTTAATCACTCGCTGCATTACATCCTTCAATTTCCTAGCGGTGGCGCCCACTCTTCCCGTCTGCACACCCGGCCCACACATCTGGCACATTATCCACCAGCCGGCCCACAAAGCCCATCAGTCTCCGTAAAAATCCACACAGACATGTTAATTTGAAGATTAAATAGTGAGAAACTAATTTTCCTTTGTGAGCCACCTCGACCACTTGATATATATTATATATATTTGGGAGAAAAAAGAAATTATGTGGTATATGAAAAGTGAGTGATTGTGGAGAGAGCGTAGTGTAGTAGTGCTTGGTGGGACCGTGGGGCCCTGTAGAAAGGTTCCTGAGGCGGTGGAGGGGAGGGGAGCCTTTCCATCCCCTACAAATACCACCCCTCCCCCTTCCCCCACTATCCATCCCAAGCTTAATTCCTCTACAAGAACAGTGAGAACACCAAAAATCTCCTCTCTCTCTCTCTCTCTCTCTCTCTCTCTGTCTCTCTCATAGAGAAAGGGAGTCAACACAAGTTTGCAACATGTCAGTGGCCATGATCTGCAGGAGCTCCAGTAGTGTATCCTTTCCTCTCGAGAAGAAGGTATTACTTGGGTCAATTCTCATGCCCATTACTCCCTTGGTTGCTGCGAAAGAAGCCGTCATGATCAAGGACGTCGACGAGAGTCCTCCTCCCCCGGGGGAAGTAATTGACATATGGACCTCAATCCAAGCCCGCAAGGCCAAACAACCAAACGTCGAAGAGCCTACTTCTTCTTATGTGCACCCTCTCACCAGGCGATCCTCCAGCCTTATGAGCCAGAAGGGCCTTGAAGTCTGCACCGAAAATCTCGGTTCCGAGAGCGGCTCCGACCACTACTCTTCCGAGGACATGGACTACTCGACGTTGTCCACTCGCCGTCCGATCAAACAGCAAGTAATACTGCAACAGGAACTTGATCAAGAAGAGGAAAACGATGTTGGTACTGACCATGAGAACGAAACTGCTGGAGCGAAGAGGAAGGCTGCGGTGAGCTACCACTGCAGCAGCAGGCGGTCTGCACCGAGCCGGGCCTTCCCTCCGCCGCTCCCCTCCATTTCATGCCGCGACGGGCCTTGCGTCCAGATGAGGCCGCACCGGAAGGACGGCCGCCTAGTGGTCGAGGCCGTCGCGGTCCCCTCGCAGAACTACCTCCACGCCCAGCGCCAGGGAGGCCGCCTCCTCCTCTCCTTCATCGACACCACCACATCCAACCCGAACAAGAATATAATAATTAACATTACTACTAACCTAACCCCACCCGAACACACACAAGCACAACAACAACAAGTGGTGGATGATGCAGATTTGATGGAGCTGGAAGAAGAGGAAGAGGAAGAGGAAGAGGAGGAGGCGGAGGAAGAGGTGGAGGTCGTCGACCGGGGAACGGTGGTGGAGGTGAAGGTGAGCACGCAGCCGCAGCAGCAGAGCGGCGGCGGCGGCTCGGCCGCGATGAAGGTGCACAGGTCGTCGATCGTGATCAACAAGTTCGTCAGCTGCACCTCGTTGAGCAGCCAGGGCAAAGAGAACTCCACCAATAGCTCAGACGTCGAGCACGCGATAATTAGTACCACGAGCGGGACGCGGCGGTCGACAGCCTGCAGCACCACGACGGCCGCGGCGGCGGCGGTGGCGGCGTCGTCTCTGAGCGCGCTCCCGGCCGACGGCGACCAGCCCTGCAGCTTCGACAACAAGCTGCTGTTCACGTCGAAGAGGAGGAACAGCAGGGAGGAGCTGCTCCGCGACATGAGGAGGTGCAGCCAGCTCAGGAAGCCGCTCTTCATCTGGGAGCCATGTTGCTGCATTGCTACATGATTAATCCTCATGAATTAAGCTCATCGATTAGTAATTGGTACTACTAAGTATCATCATCATCATCACCGTCGTCAATCATAATAATCTATGTGAAACTGTGACAAATATAGTGTGCTAATAGTCCAGTCTAACTATTATTTTTCCCTTTTTCTTTCTTTCTTCTTTCTTTCTTATTTTGACTCGGTGATTATTTATGTAATTCAAGATTGAGATGGTCCACATGTTATTTATAAGAATAATGTTATTCATATTCCTCCTCTCTCTCCTCATGTGACAACTAACTTCCAAACCATCCCTTCTTATTATGTGGAGCTCACGGAATGATTAATATACAGTTAATATATTAAATTTTAAAATTAATATTAATATTAAAAAAATTAGATAATTTATTTTTTTGTTAAATTTTTTATGTTAGATGTCGTATAATATTATTTATATCATGTAAGTTGTCACATAAAAAATGATGGTTGAAGGAACAATTTGCAGGAATAAATAGAATTACTCTATTTATAATTACTATAAGAAATGGTCTTTTTCTAATATTTTAAAGATTATGTTACTGTAATTCCTAAACTAAGATCTAAATCTAAAATAAAATTTTTATTTTAATAATATAATTAGAGGATAAAAAAATTAGGACCTTAGAATTGTGTGGGCAAATACCATCGTACATCTTATACATGCTCAAAGAAACCATCGTGACTCCATCTAGCATCCTGCTCATCTACCATTATGTTTCAATAATATATGGGCCAAGTATAGCACAGGCGTAAATTTAAGATTACTATTATTTTGGCTTTAGGTGGACTAACTATAGTATATATGTTGACAAAGGATTTGAGGCTGCATGTCACGGACTTAGTGATTTTTCCTTCACTACGACCCGTGCGACGCACAAGCTTCCTCCTCGAAGACCGGTGCAAGCATTTCTGACCGAACTTAGCTAAATCGCTAAGAAAAATAGAGAATGGTGGAGCAAGATAGAAACTTGAATACATTTTTTTATTGATAATAGAAAATCTTACCAGTTTTCAGTGGTGAGAAGCAAATGAGTTTTCCACCTATTTATATTGCCTCAGGGGCTTACATGAATCATCTGGAATGAGAATATTCCAGGAATTATTCTTTAAAATATGCTAGAAATTATTCTATATCCTAAGAATATATTTTTCATTATTATTAATGCCAAATAAGTAAAAAGGAAGCATCTAGAATGGAAAGTGTATTCCCCCATGTACAAAATTATATTTCTCCATGTTCAAAATTCTGGAAGCTTTTCGGATCTTGGTGGGGCAACAAAATATAGTACGTGATATTCTCCCCCACCTAATGTGTTGACATCCCCGTCACACACGTCCGCTGAGGAACGCTTGGATTTGGTTCTCGAACTGATGCAACGTGTCAGCGCGTTCCCAACTGGATTCGCCGTGCAACATTCCTTTCTACTTGATGAGATATTCCACATATGGGAAAATATCTCGTCGGCGAGTGGTCCTTGAGTCAAGCTCGACGTCCACTTCTTTGTCGAACGACGTAGTCATGGTCGTCGTAGGCCGCTTCGAAACTCCTCGCTGAGGGTCCTCCAAGTCTGCATGATAAGGCTTGAGGCAACTTGCATGGAAGACGGGGTGGATCTACAGCTTGACGGAAGCTCGAGCTTGTAGGCAATTTTGCCTACCTTTTTAAGGACGGGGAAGGTGCCAGCATTCATACTTGCGAATCAGTCCCTTGTGCATCTTGCATAACACCTTGAACTGCTGCGTTGAAGCTTAACCATCACCAAGTCTCCTTTCTTGTACTCAGTAGGCCTTTGCTTGGCATCGGCCCATTTTTTTATCTTGTGTGCGGCTTTCTCCAGAAATGCCTTGGTAATATCCGCCTTCTCCTTGAAGTCCGAGGCAAATAGGTGAGCCGCGGGGCTTTTTTCTGACGTCTCCGTACTCAGCGGCGTTAGGCGAGTGGTTGTCGACCCATTACCAACTCGAACGGGCACTGTGGGACGACTCGCTCATATGAAGATTGTCACGCCCCAGTCCCAAAATACATAGGACTAGGAACATGTAAGCATGCCAGCCGTATGTATATGGCAACTCCAATATATGGATACCATAATACATACGTACGTTGTAATATGAATATTAACTCACATGTGGTATATATATAGTCACAAGTCACAGAAATACTAATCTCATCCACACAACAAGTCATAGGAAAAAAATAACTGAATTAGAATAATGAGTCTGAATAATCTAAAAATAATAGTCGGGTGGAGACAAATCCACTACCAATGACTATATCAATACTAAAATGAGGGAGAATAGTAAATCTCCAATATAAATAAGATGATGATATAAAGGTATTAGTGAAGCGATCCATCGCTAGAGATAATCAAAGATGCTCAGAAGGTAAGACCTCCTCGGAAGAGATAAGTAGTGAGTCCTGATCCGTGCTCCTGCGAATAGTCATGAACATCTACACCTGGAAAGGGACCAGGTCCTCAGAGGGACGTAACAAGATACATAGAAGCATGCTAATTTGAATACAGTAAACATGCATAATATGTAGAAAATATATAAGTATGATGTACAAGACAATCTATATGAATGCATAATAAGGACAACTTTTCGACGTATGGGCAAGGGTAGGCTACTCTATCTAATCTCATAACTCACACACACGTCAGGAACATCATCAGCCGTCATACCGCGGGGGTAGCGACCATCGTGACACCACCAAACGACCTACCGCGGGGGTAGCGACCATCGGACACGACTACCATAGTGCGTTCTAGATACTACGGTTTACCAGAGTGGTTAAAGCCCATACGCCTACCGATTCTCCTCTCATGATACTAAGTGGCATGTGTGTGTCAACATATCTAATATATAGTAATAACTGAAAGAAACTACACATGCAATGAACATACCGTAATGTAATGAATATACAGAAATATAATAAGCATACAAAGTACTGTAATCAATTTGGCAAGGTACACTTGCCTAGTAAAGAAGCTGCAAAGTGTAACGTCCAGGAGTCAAGCACACAGGATCAGAAACTACGGCCTCAGAATGAACGTTTTCGGATACTGAAATAAACATCACCAACATTCCAAGAATAAGCGAGATAGCTAAAAAACACTACTCTTTCGTCCAATTTGGACACAGGGGCAAAATGATAATTTCGGGTCAAAGAGGGGTCCACATGTGGCCGACTTTGCACCGAAAAGTGTGCCAGAGGTAAAGGTCTCTAAAACGGACAAATTATAGGTCAAATAAATTCTAAACTTCAATACGAACTCAACGGTACGTCCAATTTTGAATTCCGGTGAGCCGAACACAAATTCGCCCAAAAAGTCAACCATAGGGCCCACAAATAGGCGACTTGGTCAACTATCTCAGAATTGCGTAAAACTTGGGTCACAGGACCAGCGTGATACCACGAATCTAATGGCGTAAGTTTTGTCGCGTTCTGACGAGCGTACACTAAATGGTGCGGTATTTTACAAATGTCGCGATAAGGGGATTTTTTGCGGATACGGTGTGATTCCGACGCGCACACACGTCCAAATCAGTTTTTGCGAAAGTCCACACGTCAGGACATACCATACGCGCCTTTCGGTGTAATTGGTATGCTATGGGGCGGTCCCGTTTGGCGGGGCGCGCTCCGTATCATAAATTTTTGTGTTTTAAAAACAGGTTTTTCCGGATTTTTAACCTAATTTAATTCTGCATATAACACCAAATAAAATAATGTAATTGACAGAAAATAATCTAGGTTAGGTGGTCTTCACATAGCAAAAATCATTTCTAGGTTAGGTGGTCTTCACATAGCAAAAAGAATTTCTAAGTACAAATTTATTTTCTGGGGGGTGGCGATGGAGGGTTAGGAGTGTAGCAACTCTCTTTACTCCGTGGATGATCTGATACAGCAGCTCTTCTCTCTCCCTTGAGTGTTGATTCGCAGATAGCCAGCCAACCCCTTGTCCGGGTCTGGTACCCTACTATTTATAGTCATATTTGTGGTCGCATGAATTTTGGGCCGCATGGATGGCGGAGTTTGCTACGTGTCCCCTCTCAACGGAAGGGTGCTACAGCTATGCACGAGAATACAGGCTTCGTTGCCACGTGAACATTCGTTGGAATTTTGTTGTTTGCTGAGTATCTAGACGGTTCTCAACTGTGTAGGCGCAACTTGGTCAAATGGACATGTGGCCGCTATTTGGTTGAATATGACCACTCAGTTATAATAGCAAGACTTGGTCGACGTGGAATCTGGGACACATGTGGCGAAAGACGCACGGGACGCACGGAGTCTGGAACACACGGGGCCAGAGACGCATGGACCGCATAGAGTCTGGAACGCATAGGCCAGAGTCGCATGGGACGCATGGAGTATGGGACGCATGGGCCAGAGACGCATGGACCGCATGGAGTCTGGGACGCATGGGCCAGAGCCGCATGAAATCTTTTTGTCGTGTTGTCCATGTGGCTATGCACCATCCTTGGGACTTCTGCCTCTTAGTGTGTTCTCGTCCTTCGAGGCGATCAAAAAAATTATTTTTTTTCAGGATTCTGTGTCAGGCGCCATCTTTGTTGTCATGACGTCATGTCAGGTCGACCTGCGGCCAGTTGTCAGAACGCTTGTTTGGACCGCATGGGTGTCCCTTTTCTGGGACACATGGTATCCATGCGGTCCATCATCTGTTAAGTTTTATTTGGGGGCACATGGACTTCGGTCGCATGGCTGCACATTTTCCATGCTTCTACAGTATGTCAGCTTTCATCTTCATCGACTTGAAGATCTGATAAGCATCTGATTGGTTTAGCTCCGTCAGGAAGATTGACCAACACCCAAGTGTGGTTGGAGGTTATTGAGTCATACTCATTATTTATAGCCTCCCTCCAGAAAATAACATCTCTGGTCTTCATCGTCTCGTCATAGGTAAGTGGATCTGCTTCTATATAATAGGTGACGAAATCTTCTCCGAAGTCCTTCACTCTTTTCACTCTCTTAGACACCGGCTCTGCGAGTTCTGGTTCGATCGTTGTCGATGGGATGACTTCTTCTTGGAGTACATCTTCGTTGGAAGCTTCAACCTCATGTGCACCCACACTATTTTTTGGAATATCCGCGATAATAATATTCTTGTGCCTTACAAATTTATCTTCTAAGAGTTTTGTGTTACGAGATTTAATGATATGATTAGATTCGATATCAAGAAATCTTCGAACATCACTCTTTTCAGCATCACCCTGAAAGATTGTCTTCGTTGTCCTCAATTCCAACATCTGAATCTTCAATTCCGGAAGCTTCACAGACGCCAGACACCCCCACACTCGAATGACGTTCAAGTTGGGTCTGACTCTGAACCAGAGTTCCTGGGGAGTGACATCAAAAGTTGTGTATGATACTCTGTTTAGAATGAATGTAGCCGTCTGCACATCTTCTTCCCAAAAGTAGTTTGGAAGACCCACAATCAACAGCATTAAGATCATCATGTCTGTCAACGGCATGTTCTTCCTTTCAGCTACTACATTTGATTGAGGAGAATACGGAGCAGTTGTCTCATTGAGAATTCTATGTTCTTTGCAGAACGATGCGAATTTAATAAACCTATACTCTCCGCCTTGATCACTTCAGAGTCTCTTGAGTTGTTGCCCCCATTCGACGTTCAGCCTCAACCCTGAACTCCTTGAACTTCTCGAATGCTTCATCTTTTGACTTGAGCAGATAGATGAATACGTACTTCAAGTAGTCATCGAAGAAAGTAATAAAGTACTTCATCTTGGCCTTTGTGGAGAACTGCTTGAAGTTACAGATATCTGAGTGAACCAACTCCAGAAGATATGTACTTCGGTTTACCTGTTTGAACGAATTTCTTGCGGTCTTTGTCTGCGCACAGACCTTACACTTCTCCATGTCCTTACCCCCATATTTTGAGATAAATCCTAGGCTAAACATCTTGCAGTACGAAGTACATGTCCTAGTCTGGGGTGCACAACTCTTACAATAAGACTTTTCTCACAAGCAAAAGCTCGAACATCCATTTGATACTGAACGTCTTGTTTCAAAGTATGTCCCCTGCCAAGATATCATCATCTGGCGACTATGTATATTCAATTTCTAGTCTGCAACTGACTTCCTGAGATTAGGTCCTTGGTAATCACTGGTACGTTGATACACGGACTCCTTTGACTGTAACTTCTCGAAGTTCAGAACCATTGTCCCAATCCCTAGATCCTCTGCTTGATCCTTGCTTGCCATCAAAGCATTCACCACTAAAAGGTTCGACCTTGATCAACAGCTCTTCTTAAAGCACATGTGGCAAGATGCACCAGTTTCCATCCACTGGTCAGCAACCACGCCATAGGACTTAACCTGCATAATCATATCAACCAAGTTAAGTAATCAAAGGAACCAAGTTTAGTTATACCTTGCTATATTGGTTCGGATTGGTTCTACTGATCAAATTCCAATTTCAGCTATGCGACAAGTCATGTATTGTGTTGTGTCATTCATGTGCATAGGCCACCATGCGCCAATCCATACGCATAAGCCTCCATGCACGTCTTGCATGCGCCCAGCTCTGCCATCCGCCAAGACCTCCAATGCGCTTCCATGCGCCAGTCTTGCTATACGCCAAGGTCTGTCCCTTGTGCGCATACTCTGCAATCCTTGGTTATCTTGTAACAGTCCTCCCAATTGGAATGCGCGTCCTTCAGATGCTATCTCCTCCATCCTCGGGAATGGTAGGTTCCGATAACTCACTTTCAACATTTTATAAAGGACTCCTTCCCTCATACAAATGTTCGAAGTGAATTTCGTCAATCTTCTCAAGTTTGTGAAAACTTGTGTCCAGAAGACTTGATCGTAAGTTCTCCATCTTTCTTCGGATCTTGCTTTGAGATTGTTATTCCCGGGGCTTATCCAAAGATGGAAGAACGCGTGGTCAAGATCAGAGGTTCACACAAAAGTTTTCACTCTGACTTTTTTCGATCACCACGAAGAACTATATAAAGATCCTGATTACAACTTGCTCTCAAGATTACAAAGGAATCAGAAAAAAAAAATCGTGTTCTTCCTTCCACTCACAGTTGTAGACGGACAAAACGGAAGTACAACTTGCAGAAGAGAAGAGAAATGAGAAGAAGGAAATATGCTTGTTGGGGTGATGAAGATCACCGTTGCTCAAAGAAAGATTTGCCCCCACACGATATGCTTCCAGGAACCAGCAAGTTCACGTAGAACTTCTGGAACGCTCGCAGTCACCTCTTTTCCGAACTCGCACGTACTTCCTGGACTCCAATGGCGGCGACAGCAGCAACTCTCTTCATCTCCTGATTTTCGAAGTTAGTTCTCAACGAGGCACGAAGAGAGTATTTATAGAGAGAGGGTGGAAACCCTAGCCGCCCATTAGTTACGGAAAGATAGGAACAAATTAATTACGAATTCCTAAAAGATAGGCACGAATTAATTTCAAATCCCACAAAAAACGGATCTGAATAATTGTCCACAAGCGCCATGCGACGATACTAACGTGCAACGTGCAAAGTGCGCCAACAAAGTGCCACTTTGCGCCCTTGAGCTCGAGTCCGAGTCGCTAGCTCCTATGTAAATAATTTCAAGTGTTCATCAGAGATAGCTTGGATGATTTCAAAAAAATAGCATTATTCATTTTGTGCGGTAATAGCCAATACCCGGAGACGTATACAGGAATTTAAGAGAGTAGGATCAACCTCAAATACAAAAAAAAAAAATTTTAAATTTTGTTAAATAAAGTTTACTACATCAAAATTTTATTGTTCTTCCGCCATAGCTTCTCTCTATATCGAATCAACAAAACAATAAATAAATAAATAAATAAATAAATAAATAAATAAATAAATAAATAAAATAACTTATGTAAATGTGTATATAGAAATAGAAAATTATAAATTTCGGAGGAGCTAAAACATAAAAAAAATGAAAAAAATGTTAAAAAGAACAAAAATATTTAACTCGAAAAAAAAAATCAGTGGAGGACAATTGTCCATGTTCGCCCCCATGTAGGTCCGTTCCTGCGTATACCCACTCCGTATACCCATTTATATTGTTGGAATATTATAAATTCCATGAAAATATATTATTCCAATAAATTTTTTATTCATCTTATGCAATACACAATAATGTAGATGGGAATAACATATTTATATTCATATTACCATGTACAAAGGATCATTTAATATAAAGTTGCGTCTAATATTGGATACGTGGAGTTTAATTCAAACCATAATAAGATTGTGTGGGATTTGATAACGATATTTTTATATGTTAAATTTATCTAATACACGCCAAAGATTAAATTTTTAGACTCTATAGACATCTTCTAAATATCATTACATATCCATATTAGAGGCCTCATGGAGGTCGAAAAACTTCGAATATAAACTCTTTGCAAATTTGTCATTTTATTTTAAAATTTCGTGTTAGTTAATTACTTTTTTATGTTTTTAAGATACTAGATTGTAAGTTTAATCAATTACAGCTATCATACAATTTTTCTTTTTAGCTATCATGCAATAAATAAATAAAAAATATAGCTATCTTGCATACTGGTACCATTAAACTAAGGACTAATTTGGTTATTATTCGCAACAACAAACACCAACAATACCTCTATAGTGTTTTCAATGCAAGCAGTGCCAGAGCTTCTCAAAGACTAAGAGGTGCTATTGTCACGTTTGGAGTCCGGAAGTGATGTCGTATAAATCTAAATTATAGATCAATTACGGTCGATAGAATATTTTAAATATATAGTTATTACAGTAAAATTAAACAAAAAAATTGAATAGACGCAAGATATACAAAAATAATTTTTTTATTAATAATATTGGAATTATAACGATTCGAGCTCAAAGAACAACATGATTACAAGCGCTCGCTCGCTCGCTCTCTCTCTCTCTCTCTCTCTCTCTCAACATAATTAAACATGCCACAAGATTTACAACTCAAAAAACTTTACAAACAATGATGTTCGATGCATTATATCATCCGTATACAAAAAAAATTATCTTCGTCTGAACATCTTTAAGTTGTCCATCCGAGCTCCAACGTCCCATCACGTCCAAACAAATCTTCGCACCTTGGGAGTTGGAAGTCAGTACATTATCGTGTACTGGTGAATGACCTCTAGCCAACTCGACAAAACCAACACGGCAATCTTGTGAAGATCATATAAAATTATTAAGTGATCATATTTCTAATCTTATTTTAGGATCAGTTAACATTTTATAAGCATGCATGTGTATATAAGGGTCTGTTTGACAATTGTAGGGGTAGCGGCTATGAGGTGTTTTTAAAGTACCGGTTATGAGGGGTCCGATTTTAGGTTGTTTTAAGTAGCAATTTTAAAACTAGTCCAACCCATGTTTGGTAATTTATTAACTAACGGTTCTGAAAAATTTGTACACGAATAAAATTACCTATATATCCATATATAAACAAAAGATCTTCCAGCGGGTCTATTATCTGTACTTTTTGTTACAAGTCTAGTTGGAATATTATTCACCTTCTCAGAAAAAGAGAAAATCCAATTGCAAATATATGTTAAATTCTTTTATGTACTATTTTTTATAATTATAGAAGAGAAACGCTTATGAGAAAAAAATAATAATATAGGACATTAGTGATTATAATTATTATTATTTTTTGAGTATATAAATAGAATAAAAAAATAAAAATCTACCGATTTTGGATTTTTATAAAAACATTCAAATTACATCGATTTTGGAAGAAAGAAAAAAATTAGCTAACCAAAATCAATACCTAAAAAAAATTAACAAATAATATTTTTTTAAAATACTAAACGATCGGTTAAAAAATATCAAATCGTTAAAAATACTGCTCCTAAGCAGACCCTAAGCATAAAAGTGTCATTCAGTGCAGTGGATCTTACCAAATACTGATCTTCTTTCTTTGTCCTCATTTATAATATATAGATGTTATTTGTGTGTCTCTGTATCAATTATTAGGATTCATTAAATAAAAATCTAAAGACAAAATATATATATAACTAAATCAAATTTAGCAAAGCGATGATTGAGGCTGGTTTGGTCGAGCACAATTCTACCAAACTAGATATTGTACAAAATTGACAAATACCACCAGCACCAGCACCAGCACCAGCATCTGCACCAGCACCAAAAGCTCAATCAACAAAATAAAACCTATTTAGGACTGTAAACGGACCGAACGGGCCGGACAACCCAATATTTAAGCTCGAATCAAAATGGAACTCGAACGGGCCTAAGTTTGACTTGGTCCAGATCGAATTCAAACTGAGACATTCAGGCTCAATCAATATGCTAAAAGCATCATTAGTAAGGTCCAACCCATTATTGATTCTAGATTTAAAATGTAGAAGCTTATTTTGTAAAATAGTAAGTCCAATTCCTAGTTTCAATTTTTAGTTTTTGGGTTCTATTCCACCCATGAGAGCTATAGATTGGGTCTCCTAATTTCTAGATTCTAAATTGTAGAAACTTATTTTGTAGAATAGTAAGTTCTAATTTGGTGTCCAACTTTCTATATTCTAGATTTTATATTATTATTTTTCTCACATCAATTTTTGACCATACAATCTTTGGGACCGGGACTCACTTTATCATTTCATACTATTCTCATACAAACCCAACCCATTCCACATTCACCTTTTTTTTTTTAATTTTTGGGCCCCAAATTGCATTGGAGAGTCCCAACTACTAATTATGCTCTTAGGAGTTAGCTAGACTCTGGCTCGCTATGTTTGTTCGAGCGGACCAGACTCGGACGGGGCATAAGCTGGATTATATTTTTCAGCATAAATCTGCTTTAGATGGAATGGAGATGCTTTAATTTAAATTTATGGGTTATTTACACTAACTATTCTTATATTTTTTGTTTTATAACACGTGGTACTCTTGCGTTTAAATAAATTATACTGACCATCCCTCTCTTTAGAAAATAAATTAAAAATAGACATAGTTAGTATTATAACTTTTTTTTAATTTCGTGTAATAAACTAAAGAGAGTAGTGGTGGTCAGTATTATTTGTTTAAAAGCAGATGTATTCGTTGTTATAAATAAAAAATATAGAAATTGTTAGTGTAAATAACTCTAAATTTATGTTAAGCCAAGTTTTTGGTCTACGGCGACACAACCTTAAACAAAGCTTCAAAAATTTGACTTACAATGTAACAAAAACTCTTTACTATATAAATTATATATTATAATCATTTAAACACAAATACAAACACAACTAAGTTCATCCGCATGATTTACCAATTTAAAATTATATCCCTATGGAAGTCCTTATATTGAATAACATACAGATCCAAAAAGTATGGCTTAGCTTTAACATTTTTGTTGTGTTGTTAGGGATTTCCTTATTACTCAGATGAGCTGCTTCTTCAATTGCTTTATGAGCAGCCTCTATTTCCTCATTAAACAATGGAATATGCCTCATCCACTAGTTAGAGATGTATTGACTCGGTTTTTTTTTTAACCGACCGTTTAATTTCGGAATATTTTTAAACCGATCGTTTATAAAATATTTTAAAAAAAATATTTGTTAATTTTTTTAAGACACTTGTTTTGGTGGACTTAAAACTCTCTAAAATCGGTATAATATAATTTTAGACGTCTTTATAAATTACACCCCAAATTGTGAGTTTTGAATGGTTTTATTGTTTTATTTCATTTACATCTTCACAAAAAATATATAATTGTAATTACTAATATCCTACCATATTTTTTTTTTCTCTCTCTCTCTCATTTTCGAACATCAATAACTTAAAAGGTGTTCTTTCGGACATCTTTGTCTGATTTATTTGTTAATTCAATTCCTTGCCTGATGTTTGCCAGGAGATGGGGGCATTTACATGTTAAGAAGAATAAACGAGCATGTCGACTATTTTAAAGAAGAAGAAGAAGAAGAAGAAAATTGTGAGAAAATAGTTTTTTCATACTATTTAGCCGAAAGGTTTCAGATGTGAGACGAAGAAGGGAATTAACGTTTCTTGTAATTGAGAATACTTCTAAACAAAGAGAGAGTTGAAGGACCTTTATGTAAACGACAAAAGATTAAGAGATTCATATGCAAGAAGTCCTCACACAATCACATTCATGCGTTCCTTGAGTAGGCTATTCACATTGGGTGACCAAACCAAACTATAATCTGGCAAAGCAAAAAAGAGGAGGTAGGAATGAATGAATGACAAATAACAAATAGTTATTTGTATCAGTATTTTAAAACCGGATCGGACCGGTCAGTTCAACCGGTTGACCCGTGAACCAGTCACTTTTTCTATCAGGTTCAGTAGTCACTTTTTCTATCGGGTTCAGTATTGGCCTACTGTTTTTTTATTTTATTTCGATATCGTCGCAAACAAAATTTATTGTTTCATACCAAATCACAGTAATCTTATCTGCAAATTTCCAACCAAATTTTACGAATTCCCCAACCAAACATATGAGGTGGTCAAAAATTCGAATTTTGACCACTTTTGTGCAGCGTCCTTTAGACCAACAAATAATGTAACATAAACACAGAGGACCAATGACTAGAGACTTCCAAAAATTATGTACATAGCTCCATCTTTTTCATCCTTCACTTTGATATCCATTACTAATATATCTGTACATGTTTTTATTCATAAAATTTGACAACTTAATCATTCTTTTGTCCTCTTTTCTTTCATCAACAAAAAAAAATGGGAAAACAAAAAAAATTCTCCCACCTCAAATCAAGATGAACAAATCCCCTCCGTGGACTGAGCTTCCAAAATTCAGCCTCAAGGACATCCTCCTCCAATGTAATGAATAATGACAATATCAAGATGTTAACAGTCTTCTACAAAGACCCTGCCAATGAAATCCCGAAACCTCCTGGAGTAGAGCTTCGGGTCCACAGCTGAGATGGAGGAGGGATCCACCTGCA
Organism: Iris macrosiphon; assembly: GCA_036927795.1. Taxonomy (NCBI): domain Eukaryota; kingdom Viridiplantae; phylum Streptophyta; class Magnoliopsida; order Asparagales; family Iridaceae; genus Iris; species Iris macrosiphon. The sequence continues at coordinate 20,606,389 of JAYESA010000015.1, read as the reverse complement.
ACGACTTGTAGGCGTGTTCGAGCTTCTTGCTGATGTCGTAGTCCTGGAGGATGTCGATTATCCCACAATAGAGGACCACATCGTATATCTCATTACTGCGTGATGGCAACCACAACTCACCACCACCACCGCCGCCGCCCACAAGTAGTGGATAGGATTCCAACCCGCTCTTTGTCGACAACTGTTCTGCCCTTGCCGGCATGTTTGAACCCAACTGAGTCGGTTTACTGATAATGAAAGTAAATGATTTCGATATCATTACAGCTTTAGAAGTGAACATGGATTAGACAACCAAAGGTGATCGATCATTAACATGAAAGAAATAATTAAGAAATCATGTTATCGATCAATGGTCTGCAGTTGGAGCGAACAGCTAGGACCAGATATAATGGAGCACTTAATCCTTTGCTAGCCAGGCAGAGGGCACAATGAAGTTGTACAATGATGGTAGAAGTGTATCATTAGGTTTAGAAACAATTTGTGGGGCAACCTGGATAGGTAGTTGGGAAGCCATCCATTTAGGCTTTTGTCTATTTGGCGAATCTAAACAAATATTCCCATAGGAACACAAATAAATTTGGACAAGTTGCTAAATGAATAGCAGTAGACTGTTAATTCAAATGAATGTGTTATGTAAATTACCAAGTATGTTCCAACAGAGTATGATATAAGAAAAATCAATCCTTTCGAAGACAGCAATGGACGTAAAAATATTAACCCCACACACGAACACGAATTGAAGATGATTACATGATCCTTGCTCCTGTTTCTTTTCCTATAACTGTGTCGTACGAGGAAGCACGGACACTCCAAAAATCTAGGGCATGTCGCGTCGGACACATCGGTTGACACTCCAAAATACACTAGGGCAAACCAGAACAGGTGGATGTGTCACCCTGTCCTTATTGTGTCCTGTTGCATTCGTGTCCTTAAATCATTGGTGCAGTATATATATCAATGTAGACCCAAGTGCTCATCATCTCTAAAATCAAGTTCTACAAATGATGAAACGTAAAAGCTACTTTGAATATCAAAGTTAGGCTAAACCATGATATATCATAATATCTGAATGCGACAGAGGAGCGATATTGCTTGCAGGATGGTGGACAATGCATTAGAAAAAACTAAAATCATCACACATCAATTGGTTGCTTGCAGTTGTAATTTAGCATATCCCATAGGGTGTTGAATTGGTTATGCCTTCCATATATCAACCCATAATTTAGCGAATGTAGAAGGTACATAAAAGATTGAGACATACCGACTGTCCAACATAGCAGGATCCTTCCTGTCTGGCTCTGTGAAACTATATTCAGAGGTGAGGTTCCCCCGATGGAATGAGCTTCTCTTGCCACAATTTCCTAATAAGTAAACGTAGTTGCATGGGTCAGACTAGACAGTATCGTCGCATATTATAGATACATTTTTATCATAATCTACTTACTTGGGGAAGCAGCATAAGGAGACATCGTTAGCTCAGAAGCTGAAATATCGTCACGGAAATGAAGTCCAACCAAGAGACTGTAATCCATTATCCCCACCGCTTCCAAGAATTGGCAATCTCGGTCAATTTGCCTGCTCATTCATTAATTGCATCAGATAACAGAAGGTGAGAACTCCAGCCAAACAGAAAACACAGAGTCATAAATGGATCGAATAATCAGCAGGTCAAGTACTGAAAAAGCTCTAGGAACAATGGTCTTTGCAGGCGAAACACAAAATTGAGGTCGAGATCCTTGAGAGTGGTGGTCTCATCGATTTCTTCCTCAGTCTTATCGGTTGTGCGTCCATAAGATGATCCTTTGAGGTCAAATCGCCTATGTATCTGATGCTCCGAGCAGAACAAATTGCCCATTACAATGAAACGGACCTGCTTATCACGAATCAAAATAAGCACTACAAGAACAATCATGGAGATTATCACATTACAATTTCGAGCAAACTACAACTAGAATCTTACATACCTTCTGCCCACCAAAGGGTTTCACACAATGCACGCTAAAGAACTTGGTTACCAGTGAGTTCTCATAGAGAAACATGTGTTTGTAGTAACATGGCAACATCCTAATAAGGACCTGCAGAAGGATTACAAGATACATGGGTGAACTGGTATGTACTTGTTTCTGAACTATACACAACACCAAAAGGATAGAATCCCTATACTCATTACTAAAGATAAGCTTAACTTATTGTTACTCATAAGCCATATATGAATTATTTCGAAGGATTAATACGAACCCTTATCTATGAATCATAGTCTTTCATAACATAAGCTACATAAAAGTAGATATCAGACAAAGGAAACCGAAAGGTAAAGTGTATCATGAAGAGTGCAAAGCATCATTCCCATTCATCGAACAATTTCATCTACTATATCATCAAGAACTTGTGTGCATTATATTGATTCGAAATCAAGTTTGTAATCACAATGACAACAATGTACCTTGGCTTCCGACTTCTTCACCGTCTTTATCATGAATCGGCCATCCTGGGTCAGATAGAAGAAACACCCACTCTTCCCAGGGGAGGACAGCTCCCTCAGAGCATCACTCCCGCATATAGCCATCATATAGTCCCCCGGATCCACCGCAAACAATTTCCTCAAGTGCCTAATCCACACACAAACTTGAAACAAAATCAACATCTAAAGAAACATATAAACATCCCTAGTAAAAGAATTCCGCAAGCTCAACGATCCACACCCTACCGGAACACGAGCGGGCAGTAGTCCTTCCACTGGAAATCAGTCGACTGGTGGGGCGGCGTGGTCTTCGACCCCTCGGGACGGAACCTAGTCCAGTACTTCTCCCTCGGGTCGAAATCCTCCGGCCTCAACCCCCTCATCTGCGCGCCCGTCGCCTTACCTACAGAATACCTGTAGAATCCGAAACCCAAAACCAAAATCAGCGAACCAATCCCAAATCCCCCGAAATCAAAAGACCGAGCCAAGCCCAATGATCCGTACGCAATGCCCAATTGTAGATTGATCATGAGATCATAGTTCTTATGGCCCTTCGAAATGGTCTGCCCCGGCTTCTTCGCCTCCCCTCCTCCCGCCCTCACCGACCTCTGCGTCATTGTGTCGAACACCTTGACGACGCTGCTGTTGCGATAGAGCTTCGACGCTGCCTCCAGATTGTCGACCATGTCGCAAGTGATATCCCCGTCCTCGCCGTCAGAATCCCAAACGCAAATACTCGGAAAATTACTCTCCCCCGAGCTCCTCCTCCCGTCGACCGCCGCCAAGGGGGGGTAGAACGTCCCGTTCGAGAGCCTGTCCTTGCTCCAGCTGCCGATGTAGCAGCAGCCGTCGGGCCAGGTGAACACCCCGCTCCCCTTGGGAGCCCCGTCCTCCCAGTCCCCGTCGTACCGGCTCCCGTCCGACCAGAACATCACGCCACACCCGGCGATCGCCCCGCCGCGCCACTCGCCGACGTACCGGCTCCCGCCGCGCCACTAGTAGCACCCGCGGCCGTCCGGGAGGTCGCGGCGCCAGGCGCCCTCGTAGAGGTCGCCGTTGGCGTAGGACTTGGAGCCGTGGCCGTGCTTCCGGCCGGCGGACCAGGAGCCGCGGTAGGTGGCGCCGTCGGGGCCGGTGAGGGTGCCGAGGCCCGCCATGCGGCCGCGGCGGAAGTCCCCCTCGTAGGTGGCGCCGGAGGGCCAGGAGAACTTGCCGGCGCCGTCGGCGCTGCCGCGGCGCCAGTGGCCGTCGTGCATGCAGCCGTCGCGCCAGAGGTACTTCCCCGGGCCGTGGGGGCGGCCGCGGGAGGAGGCGCCGACGTAGAGGTCTCCGTTGGGGAGGACCTTCTCGGCGACGGCGACGGCGGATGACTGGTCGGGGTAGCTGTTGTCGACGGGATTTACTCTGCGGCTGCTTCTTGAGCTGGCGGTGTCGGTTTGGCGACGCATTTTGAACGTACATGTATAAGTATAAGTAGAAGGGGATTGTTAAATTGTTTCAGTGAGTCTGAGCCATTCCTATTTTGGAATGGGATGGGATGGGGGAGGGAGGGAGAAAATTGTAGAGGTGTGGGTTTATATATTTTGATTTCGTAGTGGATTCCAATGAATTTTGTTTGGGAACACGGTGCAGGTGGGAGGGAATTACGGAACTGTCATGGTCTTGTGCGCCGGACATCCCGTTCAGATTGCCGCCATATTTATAGACCCCTACTTGTATAGATTAATAGAGTATCCACGGCGGAAACACTCCAAAGTCCAAATCAGTATTCTCAAAACCGGATCGGACCCACGATTGAATCGGATCAGATCAAAAAAATGGTTCGATCAGATCTGAACCAAATTTTTTAAAGAACCGACAATTTTTTTCTAAACCTGAGTTTAACCGATGAACGGGCCGAACAAGTTCACAATTGAACCGGCCATTTTAGTTTTTTTTTTTTAACTCAAAAAATATTATCATGTGAGATTTAGTCTATTTGGTACTTGATTTGGTTTTAAGAGATCTTATAGTTGTAAAACCAAACAAAATCATACATACTAAGAAAAGAACCAAACCAAACCAAGAAGTAAATATTGATCTTATATGATTTGGTTCTCGTAATGGACCTATTTGAACCCCGGTTGAACCCCAGTCCAACCTATACCAAAGATTTTCAGTTCAATCATCGGTCTGATTTTTAAAAAATTGGTCCAAACACATACTCTAAATTATTAAAATATATATAAATTATTACTTTGGAGTGTCTCCATGATATTGGCACACAATGATATACTCCAAATTAATCTCCTCTACTCTCTCCCTCTTTTTCCTCTTTATTTTTTAATTTTCTTTCTTTTTTGGTTACTTTTGGTGGACCCATCAATTAATATAGAGGAGGTAGGACACACTCTAAATCTGAAGTGTCTCGTAGCTTTCTAGTAATTATCAAGTATGCACAAGTGTCCACTACAGCCTCCAAGTGCTACAAAATTTGACTAAAATTAAAATGTAACACTTAAACCTCTCCCACTATAGATGCTCTTAGCTTACTATATTTTATTTATACTGTTAGTCTCTTAATCTGGTATGTTTTAGCATTTTAAGCGTCTTATAGTTATACATGTATGCTATATATCATTATACTTGTTGCTTGTATTGGATTGATGTGTTGGAATGAGAATATAATCTTGTAAATCATAGGAGATCGTTAGATTATAGCTGACCCCTTATCTTTAGGGAGTGTTTGCTTACTATTTTTATTTATAGTGTTAGTTTCTTAATCTAGTATGTTTTAGCATTTTAGGCATATTATAGTTACACATGCACATTATATATTTTGTATTGGATTTGAGAATATGATATTGTTGATCACAAAAATAAAAAAATTCGTTAGATTGTAACTAACCACTTTGTCTTTACAGCTGTGACATTATCGTAAGATACTAGTATACTCTGCAGTACGTAGCTGATCGAGTTACATTTCCGTTTTACGTATTTTGGATCTAGGACGTGACAACCGGTACTTCATTTTAGAGTTTCAGACAATTCGATTATGTAAAATAGGTGATATCGTATAGCGTTGAAAAGATCTCGAATTAGTGCAATACGAAAAATTAGTTTACCATTTTGACATGATTATTTTTTCAAAAATTCAGAAGAGACGGGTACCATTTGCAGTCAAGAAAAGATGACGAAAATATTTAGAAATGACAAACAATACTTGTATAAACAAATGAAAGGATGCAATACATAAGTCAATGAAGAAGCTTCTTCTTGAATGGCAGTGCTCTTCTCTTCCCATTTTCTTCTCCCTCTTTCTCTTCTTCTCCTGTTCTTGGTAGTATGGAAAATGGAAAAAATGGCGAGCAAGAGAGAAAGAAAACGGAAAGAGAAAAGAAAGAGGGAGTTGTTTTATGCCATTAGGGAAATGGTGACAATTGTGTCACCTTAAGCCCATATGTGTCCTGAGATGATGATGGAGGGAAAAAAATAAATTGAAGGAGATGGAGGAAACAACAAACTAGGCGAGGTGTAATGAAAGGTGGAGAATTGGTATGGAGGGTGAAAAGACAAATAACTATGATTAGATTAGTAGAATACAAATAAATTAACATTAATGATGGTAAAATAATTAATAAATTGTAACATATATAATAATAATAATACAAACGATACGATTCATCAAAATACGAAAAGTAGGTATTTAGAATCGCAGCCATTATAAGAGAGGAGATGGAGAGGAGGAATGAGTATCGCGCCTATTGCGGAAGAGAAAAATCAATATAGCTGAGTTTAAGGGTTTATATTTAAAAATCAATAATTTTAAATATAAAAATATATGTTATGCCTACATTTCTATATAATTTGTATATATGAACACATAATATACTAAATAAAAAAAGGTCAAAGATTCATTATGTAGATAGGTTGAAAGAAAGAAAGAAAGAAAGAAGAAAGAAAAGAAATAGTGATATTGAAGGTGAGAGAGAAAAAAAATTGGGATTCTCAAATCTTTTTAAAGTAATGCTATTTGCACATTCAAATTATGGCCCCAAACCATCTCTCCTTATGTGACAACTGACGTAACGTGTTAAATAGCATTATCTGACATCTAACATGACAGCTCATATGACAAATTTTAACGAAAAAAATAATTACCAAAAAAATTAATTTAAATTTAAATTAAATTTTTTTTTTGTGTAATTAATTTTTTTGTTTAAAATTTACCATGTCAGCTGACACGTTAGATGCCACATAACGTTAGTTAACACGCTACGTCATCTGGGGTGATTTGAAGGAATATTTTGGAGGTGCAAATAGTATTACTCATCTTCTTGGATGTAATATCTGACAATTTCTTGTGTTCTATTTGTGTACTTTATTTGGTAGTTACGGTTACAAAGTTGCAGTAATCTTGTAAAGTCTTGTAATTTTATTTAGTACTGATCTCACTCTCTTGGTAATTTTTTTTTTTTACCGGTTAAGATTTTCTACTTGATTCATGTGTCTTTGTCTTGACTTTGTTGTGATATTTATTTATTTTTGCATAAATCAGCCATCGTGTTTGGCTTGCAGGTATTGGTTCGTTGCGGATTAACATAACTGCGACAGGTTGGGTCAACGATGGAGTATCAAAAACAGTTCAGAGAAGTTACTAGTCCGGGCAGAAGAACTCATCACAGCGGTTGAAGGAAAGCATATCAACAAGAGGCTAAGAGCATCTCCAACACTATTGTGAATTTGAAAAAAAGTTGTTGCCACGTAGGAATGAAATGCACTTGACAATGTCTTCATCTTTATGTCATCAATTATAAATATAAAATTTTAGAAAAAAAAAAAGGAAGAAGATGAAAAGTTGTCTTAGAAGTTTGAAAAAAAGTTGTTGTCACGTAGGAATGACAATGTACTTGATAATGTCTTCACGTCCATGTTATCAATTATCTCAATACTTTTTCCACCAACATAGAATTAGTGGCATAAATTATGATAAGAATTAATAATAAAGCTTAGCCAGCATAATTAACTTTGTAAACAGAAATGCACGCCACCATTAACTTGACTTTGATTAACTAATTGGTGTGGGATGAGTGCTTAAATACATAATTAAGCTACCAATTCAAGAATCATGGGAGATGCATCACAACATGTTGATAATTAGGCCATCTCCAATGAGAATTTTCAAAATTGAGTTTCTATTCTACTTGTATTGTATTTTAAGAAAAAAATTATGGTAGTTGACAAAGTTTTACATAGAAATTATACACAAAAAAATACTCTAATAATTCTCAATTTCTATCATACATATCAGAAAATTAAATGATCAATTCAATGATTTAGTTTAAATACTTTGAAATTATGATTAAATATAAATTATATGAGAGATGAAAAAATTATATGAAAATTTTTACATATAAAAACTTTCATAGAAATTTTACATCCTACATATAAAAACTTTCATGAAAATTGTGATAGAAATACTATTGGAAGAAGTTTTTTCTTTTTCTCCTAAAAAGAGTTCTACCATAGAGATCGCCTTAGATTTCTTCCATATTATATGGGGGTATATATTTTATTTTTAATTATTGTCCCAACCAACTCTATGGCTTTATACAAGTTCTTTAAATTAGTCTCCATCAGCCAAAAATTAACTCAATCCATGTAAACGAAACATACATTTTGACAATGGAAAATCAACTTTGGTTAGAACAAAGAAAGACCTTCATGCATCACTCACTTCGTCTAGTCTGAAATCTATCTGAAGAAGTAGTAATTTAATAATTGGAGTCTGATTCTCTGCTTGATCATAAACGTCGATTATAAATAAGGTCAGAATTATGAATGTCGAGAAGAGAGAGACAGTATGTTGGCTCAGGAGTCGACACGACACGAGTTGAAAGAAAAACAAAATGATTACCATGTTAACATAGGCGGATCCAGAAACATACACTTGAGTGAGCTATAGTAGATTGGAATGGACTATAGACGTGTGCTAACTCCTACAAAAAAAAATTAAAATTAAGATTAAAAATTTAAAATTATATGGAAAAAAAAATTTGGGGTTGGCTCAAACCCACCCCAAAACATACTTGGATCCGTCCCTGCATATTAATCTAGTCAAGCTTATGATCATGTCCCTTGTGTATCGTGTTTGTCCAAGAACACCATGGATCCTCGTACGACCCAATAAGCAAGGTGCCAAGTGGGCCACAGGTACCGAAACATTGAAGAGTATTTGGTTCTCATCAGAGTGTGGGATAATATAGCCATTACTATGAGACGACGATAAAAAAAAAATTATTCTCGAAAGAATCAGATGAAAATATATTTTCATGTTTATTTAGCTTATAAAAAATTATTCTCCTAAATTACGAATAACTTGATAAATAATTTATCTACAAAGCATGAAAATTTTATCACTTACAAATAGGTGAGTAAATTTTTTTTTGCCCGGCCAATATATATATATATAAATAAAGAATTTTTTTCACTTTTTTTAGAATGATTTAATTTTATTTTTCAAGTTATTTTATGTTGTTTTTTGGTTATTTTTCACAGTTTTTTTTTCACTTTTTATTCTCTTTTTTCGAGAATATTTATCTATTCACCAAACATGAAAATATAATTTTCAAAAAAATTAATTATCAATAATTTGATTCCCGAAAATTATAACATTTTACACTGTTATAAAGGCATGGGATGGTGGAAACCCCATGGTAGTTGGCAGCACGATTGAGGACAATTTCCAAATTAAACGAAAAATTTATACTTTTGGTCACTGAATGTTTGTCCGACCAAAATTTTAGTCACGCAAAGATATTTTTCAAATATTTAGTCACTTAGTGTTTGTCCGACCAAAGTTTTAGTCACTCAAAGATATTTTTCAAAAAAAATTAGAGCATCATAATTTTTTTAGAATATTCTGGAGAATTTTTTGACAATTGTGGAGAACTTTTTGTGATTTTTTTTTTTATATTTTCTCTCATTTTTTTGATAATTTTTATAGTTTTCTAAGTTTTTTTTTATTTCAAATACCAAAACGGCGCCGTTTCTAGGATTAAGAATTTTGAAAAAAAAATCAAAAAAATAGTCCACGAGGATATGCCACGTCATACTTAACGGCTGGCATGGCACATAACGTACCATGTCAACAAAAACTGTTAATAGAACAAACAACAGTTTAACAAAGTGACCAGTTTTTTGGACGGTGCAACATTAAGTGACTAAATTTTTGAAACTATCTTTGAGTGACTAAAACTTTGTTCGGTACAACAAAACATTAAGTGACTAAATTATTGAAAAATATCTTTGAGTGACTAAAACTTTGGTTGGACAAATATTCAGTGACCAAAAATATAGTTTTTTTCCCAAATTAAACTAGGCCTTTGATATTAAAGTTTAAATTGAACCAAGGATCCGAAATAAGGTTATGATTTGGTTCTTAAAAATATCACATATACACTATTATTTAGCTACAATAGCTTTGAAGTCGATGACATCTTCGTGAGCACTCTAGTGTCACCACTCATCACACAAAGAAAGCCGAAGATCTTCACAAAAATTTGATAATCAATTTAAATTTTAAAGAACATCAATCTTGTGTATACATCATTTTATTTATATAATACATGCATTTATTTATCTTAAAAGAGAGTGTAGACAAAAGGCTGAGGTATGATAAGATTTTGTTACATGGACACTTCACATTAACCAGAGCTAAAAAAGAGTGGCATTCCCAATACTATTTTTTGACAATAATTCCTATTTCTTTCATAATTGCAATAGTTTAATTATTTTAAACAGTATGAAAATCTTTTAAATCGTTGTTTAAAATTATTTATAGAAAATTTGAGTTGCACTCCACTTTATTTATCCTAATTTAAGGTGCATCCTACTGTTTTATCATAATATACGATATTTCCACTTTTGACGGAAACCATCAACGGCTGACGGTCAACGTATTTGACCGAACTTTTTTTTTGACGAAAATATCCCTCCATGTTTTCTTCTTTCCCGTGATTCTCGGGGGGAGGGGGGGGGATGGAGATTGCACGCGGTCACGACGGACAGCAGCGACGCCGGCGTCCCCTCTCTCTCCTCCCCCCTCTTTCTCTAGGAGGGCTAGCGCAGGGCAGCGGGGACCGGCGGGAGCTTGCGCAGTGTGGTGAGGGAGGGGAGGGGGTCGATGGGGTCGCGCATGGCAGGGGGGGTGCACCTTGGAGGAAGGTCGGCGAGGGGGTGGGGGGGTCGTCGGGGTTGCAGCGGCAGCAGCAGCGGAGTGCCCCCGCGCCGGCACCCTATGCTCGCACGTCCCGACCCCCACAGCTCCCCCGTGTCGGACCCCTGCAGCGCCCCCGCGCTCCCCCTAGCTCCCCCCTGCGTGCTCTCCCGTGCCGAACTCCCGCAGCACCCCGCTCTCCACCGCGCGCTCCCTCGCGTCCGCCCCCACACTCCTCCGCCCTCCCCCACACCGGTCGCACTCCCCCTAACTCCTCCGCACGCGCTCTATTGCTGCCACTGGTCGACCGAAGAAAGAAGGAGGGAGGAGAGAGAGGGGGGAGGAGAGAGAAGGGAGTCAGGAATATTTTGGTCAAAAAAAATTGGTCAAACGCGTTGACCGTCGGTCAGTGACTTATGGTAAAGCACTAAAATGCACCTTAAATATAGATAAATAATTTGGAGTGCAACGCAAATTTTCTCTATTATTTATTCTAAGTCACCTAGCCATGTGCTTGATTTATATGTCGCGGAGGAAAGTAGTACAACAACTACAATAAGTGCATAGGAGCTTTGAGAATGACTAAAATTATATTGCAAGGTACAAGTTAGCGACAAACAAGCACCGTAAATACAAAGTCTTCAATGTTGATGATTACATCATGGCGTATCTTAGAGCATCTCCAACCCTGATGTGAGTTTGAAAAAAATGGTTACCATATAAAAATCACTTCTTATTGTTTCAAAAATTTTTCTTCAATACAAATATGAAATAAATTGTAAAGTTTACATGACAATGACATGTCAAAAACAATGTAAAATTGGTTGTCTAGATCTAGACAATAGACTTCACAATGCTTTACTTCAACATCATCAATTATGATTAAAAATATTTATAAAAAAATAAAGAAGTGAAAAAATTGTCTTGGAATTTAGAAAAAAATAGTTTTTATTGTCTTCTCAATACTTTTTCATTGGAGAACACTTTTCTATCTCATTGTCTTGTGTGAATATAATCTTGCCACCTAGGAAAGACATTGTCTTGTGTCTCATGCCACAAAGAAATCACAACACAAAACAAGACAATAGAATTGGAGATGCTCTTAGGAAGGAGAGGATGTCGGTTGACTCAGTTGAACAGTATAACAAGTTTCAACCAGAAGAGTTTGGACCTTTCAAAGAGTTACAGAAGATTAATGACAACGCCTACGTCATCAACTTACCAGATTTGAAGGAAATATCGTAAACATTAAATATCTTGACATTTATGCTCATTATCTGGACGACGAGACACTTTACCTAGACATGAGCAAAGAAGAACTTTGGTAGAGTTCTCTACAAACGGAAGGATCTGATGCGGATGCTATATACCTATCTCAGGTCGAAAATCTGTCTTGTGACCATGTACCGGCGATATACTACCGATATACTATGTGCGACCATTTTTTGACTAAAAAATTGTTAGATGTGTTGGAGCATTCCGACAACTGACATATTTTAGATCGTATTTTAGGGTAAAAAAATTGGTATATATATATATATATATATATATATATATATATATATATATATATATTCTAGTTTGTTTAAGAGTCTTTCTTAAAGTTTAAGTTATATTTTCTTACAAGTAAAACATCTCCTCTATATAAAGCCAAAACTAGGCTTCACCGTGAAAAAATTTCGTTCCAAAAATACCCTTCAACATATTTAGTAATTAAAAGAATACCTACAATAAATTTCACTAACAACCATTTAAGAGATACAATAATGACAACCATTTAAGAGATGCAATAATGACAATCATTTAAGGAAATCAAAGAGTTCATTCTACTTGCTAAGTTTTTTAAATTGTTACCAAAGAATTCGAAGGGGTTGAACCATTAACCTATATAATTAAAAGCAGTAGAAATAAACTAACTCATCAACATCATTCACTCCAATATACGTGCAAAGCACGTGCATATATACTAGTTGTAAAATAGTAGGGACAAGTCACTGATATAATTTTAATTATTATTAAGAGTTTGCCAGCTAGAGAATTGTCATTGTAATTACAAAATCTCTCCCTGTGCCAAATTCTACTCACATTTACTCGATGTAGTAACTATATCTTGCTATTACAATGTTGAAATGTGTTACATTTTGAACCTTACAATTAGAGTGGGACCCTGTACGATGGATCTGCCATTCTCAAAATGAACAAGTTCCCCTTGTCACCCCTTGAAACTCTGCAAGCCAGAAAGAAGGAAGGTTCAGCGCCTGACTTTAGGGGTGAGCATTATTCAGTCTTGTGGACCGAAAACCGAACCGAACTCAATAAGAGATTATGTTCGGTTTAAAAAACATTCAGTTCGGTTTCGGTTTTGAAAATACTAAATTTTCTTATTCAATTTCAGTTTTGAATTTGAATTTCGGTCCTAAACCGAAAATCGAATAAGACCTATGCAATTATGTCAATATCTCAGTAATATGCATATTTTGTGATTGAAAATGTGTATATTTTAAAACAACAATTGTATGTGTGTTTTACAATTTTGGTAATTTAACAACTAGTCCAACTTTGGACGCCACTTTAAAATACAACAAATGTGCAAATAAAAATTATAATTTTTAATATAATTTAACCACAATTCTAATTTTGGGCCCGACCTATTAGACAACAGAAATAGCTCAGCTGGAAAAAAAAAATCTGAATAAACCAAATCGATTATTCGATTCGGTTCGGTTTTGGTTTGCCTTCGGTTCGGTTTCGGTTTTGAATTTTGGTTTATTCGATTTTGACTATTTCAATTCGATTGAAACCGAATAAACCGAATGCTCACCCCGTTACCTAGTCCAACAACTATCACGAATCGTACTTGAAACAAATTTAGTCTGCGAGTCTGACGACCATGAAGATAGGTTGAAGTACACAAATCTCCAGTTGTCCAGAAGCTGGCATAACTTGTCTATAATTTGATGTTAGGCAAGATCTCTGTCGTAAAAGTTTTCAGAAAATCTTGAAGTAGACCATGCTTTGGTCTATATACCATAGGGGCCTAAAGCTTGGTGGACAGGTCTAGAACTATTATACTTATGCCCATTCCGACATGTTGAGGAGAAATTATTCGGTGAGCCGGACTCACCATATGGTAGTAGTAAATCTTGATTCTTCTTCAATAGTGCATTGTCACACCATTCTGTGTTCTTTCATCTAATTTAGTTTTAGTGTTGTGGCAATGCACTCACTATAGGAGGGGAATCAAGGCTCACCACTGCCACGTGGTGAGCCCTGACTCGCTGAATAATTTCTCCGTTTCGAGAGCAGAGTTGACTCTCTCATGTATTATGCCACAAAGATGAACTTTATTCCAAGACAAGATCATAGAATGTAACCTCTCTTTATCTAGACCCTTTCTTGGATGTGGTGTTTGCTAATGTTAGTGTGGAAATTGCTCTTAACATAGCAGAATGGTAAGAAAAGGATACAAATCAACACCACCAAAAAATTTGCATATCTAGAAAAGGTAGGCCTACTTATCCGAAACCAGTTCTACCTAAAAGCTGCTTTGGTTAACTATTTGGCGCTATCTCTGATGTCATGTTGGGCACTAAACCTCGTTTGGTTCGCGGAAAGGAAAGGAAAGGAAAGAATATCAATTCCTTTGTATTTTTTTTCCTTTGGAAAATCATTCTTCCTATTAATTTTTCTTTCTGGTGTTTGGAAAAGTCAAGAAAATTGAGAAAGAAAGTGAATCCTTAGTTGGGAAAAGTGAATCATTGGTTGGGTGGGAGGAATCATTTTTTTTCCTATTTTCCTTTCCTTTGAAAATCATTTTCCTTTTCTTCCCCTTTCCTCCGTGCATCCAAACATAGGAAAAGGAATGAGTTTCATTTTTCAAGGTCATGATTCAGTGAACCAAACGTGGCCTAAAAGTAGGAAAAATTCTGTGTGGTGCTTCCTAGATGTTGAGTCATGTTCCACAGTCGACCTCATTTGCATCAAGTAACTTAGAGTATGTTATTTGCCTAATATTTATTTGCATCAAGTAAATTTACAAAGTGGGTACAAAAACTTACCGAATCTCTTCGTCTAAGTATGTTATTTCCAATTCACCACGAGCTCTGTCAGGTGCCTTTATGGGAATCTGTTCAGAAATGATAACTCTTTAAAACAAATAATAATACCACCCCAAAACTATCATATTTCAATAACAAAATCCAAGAAATGGTTAATAATACATCTATCTCAATATATAATAGTCATCTATAAGCAACTATATAAACATGGGACAGTTCTAAAGAAAACTAACATGTCTGCAACTCTGTATACAGTGCCAACATTGATGTAAAATGCTGATGCATAACTTTCTTTACAAACCTTTTGACAAACATAATTAAAAGCTTAAAAAATTTATGAATGCATCAAAGAGAACAACAAATCAATATTATCTAGTCTGTAAAAATTGTTTCCAGTTTGTGCCCAACATAAACTAACTAATAATTCGTCTAACAACATTTTCTGGGATAGCATAGTTTGGGAATTATACTTAGAAGATTGTATCTAGGGGCTAGGTAAATAGACTAGAACATCCTTTAAAGAGAGTTATTTAGAGAATGATGCACATTAATGTAGTTCTTATTTTACATAGAATTGCTGATTCTTTTAGTTCCTATGAAAGTATGACCATACGGACATCAGTGTGCAATCATTTCCAACGACTCAAACTCTATACAGGTTCGCATTTAGATGAACATTCCTCAAGTACAAGGCAAACAGTAGAACTATTAGCTTATAGATATTAGACTTAAGCCTCTGGCCATAGCCCACAACATTCGTAAGAGGGCACGTAGACATATAGCACGAAAGGGCAGTATACAGACTTGAGGAATGGAAAATAACATTTTTTGCCCCCCATTTTATTTCTACAATTCAATCTTCCATTTCTGAGATACCCAACACTTGCAGCTTGATATACATTCCATTTTTAAGAAGCAAGGGGACACCAATTAAGAAAAAACACTATGTTAAGGTCAACTATGAATTTCAACAATAGGAAATTAATAGATAAAAAGTTATAAACCATAACAAAAGCCAGCAGAAAGTCCAAGTTGAAGGCATATTAAATCAAGCAAATAGTCAGATATAATACTCATATAATATATCCTATATTAAAGATATACCTCTAGAAATAGTAATTAATTAAGTAGATAATTTGAGAGCTAAAATTGGGCAGTACTTGAATAGTAGAGTTCACTTAACAAAAGATAACAGTACTTGAATAGTAGAGCTCACTTAACAAAAGATAACATACCAATCCACCAATTTTGAATGTATCAAATTTGACAGCCACTTTTCTTGCATTTAGAGGTACTAAGTCAGCTGTTACCTGCATGCACAAGCTTTGGATTTGAAGAGTATTTCAGGGAAAGATCACAGACAATTTGGATATTGGCTTAAATATTAAGAAAGAAGAAGAAAGGAAATATATAATGCATACTATAAACGAAATAATTTCTTATAACACTGTTCCTAACAGTTTTCTGATGGAACAAAAAAACAACTTCTTCTTTTTTACCTCTTCACTAGATTCATCCTTTTTGCAAGAGATAATTGATTAATGAAAATGCAGTAAATCTGTAAGGATAGAACCAAAGATATAGAAAATTGTATGTAGAGCAAATTATGATGAACAAAGAAGTTTGCTGAAATTACTGTCACAGCTCACAACACAAAGTTTGGTGAAATTAAGATAAGAGCAAGAAAATGCCCTTCGGAAGGGCATTTTCTATGATTTGCTAGAAAAATGCCCTTTTGAAGGATGTTTTCTTTGTAAAGATAGTTATTAATTATACACTTTGGTATTAATTACTAACTTAATTCTCCCATCTCTGACTGTATAGAAAATACCCTTTAGAAGGGCGTTTTCTTTGAAGAATTGTTAGAAAAACGCCCTTCTGAATTGCGTTTTTTTTTATAGTTATTCTTTTTTTATTCGCTATTAATACATATGATATAAAAATGCCCATCAGAAGAGCCTTTTTGCGCAGAAAACGCCCTTCCGATGGGCCTTTTTTTACAGTTATTCTTTTATTTTTATTTTGTTTTCGCCTACGTGGCAAATTAATACATATGATAAAAAAAACGTCCATCAGAAGGACATTTTTTTGCGCAGAAAACGCCCTTACGATGTGCGTTTTTCTTGATCCTAATTTTTTTTTTTAATTCATGTTGTCATTTTTTACGTCCTTTTGATGGACGTTTTTGATCTCAGAATGTATTTTGTTAAAACTTTGTGCTCCCACAGTAATTTCAGCAAACTAGTTTGCTCTATATGCAATTTTCTGTTTATCAAAATATGCAACATTCTTCTGCTAACAAGGTAAAAACTACGCTGAGGTGTGTGATCTTAGCTTCAGTTTTAATGTCAAAGAACTGTAAACTGCAGGGAGGAAAAGCTAAGATGTGAAACCACGTGTTTGTGGGTTATAAGAAGATCATTTCCTTAGTATTCCAACAAAACAGGTGATTGAAGTGGGGTCTAATAGTAATTTTGAAGCCTAGCCTTCTTCCAATTTAAAGACGCATGTACCTATCATTTAATTACTTTTGGGTGAATTGACTCAATATATTTGGTTTTTACACAGTTTCACAATTTACAAAACCTTTATTATGATAGAAAAATCGCCATACTAGTCCTAGTGGTGGGTTTTGTCAGTTGTTTCAGAAAAGTGAAACCCAGAACATTAAGTGCATATAATCTAAAATGGCATCGAAGAAAGACTAAAGAAGCACCTGATTAAAGAAAGGCCATGTTTCCATATTCTGGGCCCTTAAAGTGTCTGCATTGATAGCCTGGTAGATCTTCCCGTTGGGTCTTAGTATCTTTGGCCTCTGAACAGTTAAAGATACATTAACTTAAGTGATCAAGTTCTACAACAAAAGATATAGGCCAAAACTTTGTTAACGCAAATCAAGAGAAGTGAAGAGTCTATGCATGTCCATTGTTCCACAGTAAAAGACTGTTGCTTTCCGACAGTTATGCACACAAAAACCAGAATGAGGAGGATCAAGTGTATGAAAGTAATTCCAACAAAAAGTTCACTACAAAAGAGGAAAAACAATTGAAACACAACTAACCTCCAATTAGACATCTATAAAGCCAAATCAATTTATTATCAATCAGTATATGTCTATCCTCCTAAATCATACTCTACAGTATTTGGGTTCAAATTGTTAGCAAGGACATGAACCACAAAAAACTAAGTACATAACGGGTCATCTTTAAATGAGGATAAGGGGTCTTGTCCTCTGAGGACCCATAAGGCCATAAACATACACAAAGTAGCCAAGGCAACTATCCACCTCATTCATAACTCTGATGGAAGAAGTTCCCAACAGAGGGTTCTCCAAAGCAATGTAAAGAAAATCATTGTGGTGTGGATTGAAATAAGGAAACAAACTATTGAGTGTAATGAATAATAGGGGAAATGAGCTTGATACTATGATACTGAATAGAATAAATTCAAAGCATGCAATGCCAAAAGAAACTGGTGTATATTACATAATTCAAAATTTTAAACATAATAATCAACATCGGGCACCAAATAAGAGTTCATAACTTCATATAACACAAAAAAAAAGAATACCTTGTTTTGCAAAATTGAACTTGAAGTTGTATATATAAGTTCCCATTTTCCATTCAGTAAATTAGACTTCAGAGGCTCCGCTATTTTGTTAGCTGCTTCCAGTTTGCGTGTAATCTGCTCATTGCAAATTATGAACCAAAGTATCATGTATACGAAAACACTTCTTTCTGTACTTATAGACTAGTGCATAAGTTGGATGTCAGAAATATATACATATATATTTTTCCTGTTTTATCATTTCTACATTGACTAAATTTAATTCTGGGTTATAGTATCTATGAAACCATGAATTGGTGTATCAGGTTGCAGAAACACTACAATGCCACTGTGGATTAGGAGATGATTATTAGTTAATGTGCAAAAAAATGGATACTTCTGCGAATGAAAGTAGATCAAAGTACACTTTGGCTTACTTTATCTCTTAGCTTTTCTGGAACAATCATCAGATATTTGTGAGTGTTTCGATTGTTGAAAGTGGAGGCTACATTGTGATTTGAACGGCTAAAATTTTATTAGGGCTCAAGGCACATTTATAGTAAATACAATGCATGTGACGTCACAAATGACATCACTAAACCTAGCTAGAAATGAAAATACATCAAGTAATAAATGCATAAAAACAAGATTACTATTCTACTCTTCAACAACAATCTTTCCCCATAGAAGTGACCCTCTTCAATAGTATCTCTTCAGAGCTTAAGACTTAAGGCTTCGAATAATTTGGCAACCTATTACAGAGTAAGCGTTTGAAAGCTCATTATATTAAATGCGCTTGGCATGGGGAAAGAAATAGTATGGCTCTAATTTCATACGCACACAAATAAAACATACGGCTAAAGATCTATTAATATAGATACACCACCAATCTCCTCACAATCACTTCACTCCTAGGAAGAACAGGCAATGCAAATTCGATGCCATGTCCATGTCTTGTCCCTGTGTGACATGTCTAACATGACAACTAGACTCCAAAAATTTCAGAAGATAGCAGCAGGCCAAAAAAAAGCCACAGATTAATTGAACTAATAAAGGTTATAAAAGGCCAGGAACATGGGGTGGACCCAAAACGTCTAGCTAACCTGGGCATAAAGTAAAACAAGGACTGAACTAGCTAGGTACAAAAGGGGCCTGTGTGGAGGATTCACGGGACCTGAAACATCTTTGTCGGTTGACCTCCATCCTGGCGCTGCAGGTCCTCGATCTAGCAGTGCAAACCCTCTTGGCCTTGTTGGAGGTGTGACCTCTCAAAAAGGTGGAGGTCAACAATGTGCTTCTGTTCAGAATCGCTTCGAAAGGAGTATTAGTTTGATTGGAATAAGGTTGTCCCTTTCCTTCGAAAGGATGACATGACAGTCGTGCCACAATCACTCCTAAGAGTAGGGCTAAAGTATCTAAGTCTAAAGGTTGTCCACAACAAAGCAACCAGGTTGGGATGGAAACAACAGTGTGCTCAACATTTTTGGGGTTAGTGTTGTTGAAAATGAAGCACTTTGATACCCCCTATTTCACAATGAAGTAGCTTGTTGTTGTGAACCAGACATGTATAGACGTATAACAGAAAGTTGGGACTATTAGTAGATCCTTGTACATAGATTTGACGTAGAAGAGGCTGATAAGGTTACGTAAGCATCTAGATGATACTACTCAGCTAGCCAGCAAGAGATATGGCTGATAGTCTAGAGAAAGTCGGCCAGATCCTGGATAAGTTGATCACCAGTATTAATGTTGCAAAGTCGAGGAACCCAGTTGGAGGTGATGTCGCTGCTGTCATATTGGGAGGAGAGAGTCATTTTAGGTTTGAAGGCCTCAAGGAACCAGGTAAAGAACATAAGCAACGCTTGTGAGAGAGGCTAACAAGTGGCCTTTGCAATCCTTAAAAGAATCTAGTCGCTTAGCAGATCATGTGTCATGTCATATGTTAGGCCAAAATGATGTAGTAGATTTGTGGACATCCTCCAAAAATGAGAGATGGAGCTAATAAGAGATTGAACAAGTTCCAGAGGGTTACACTACTGTAGTAGTGTTTGACGAGGTAAGCCTGAGATGCGTGTTACCCTGCAGGAGCTTCCACCAGCAGCAGCAAGGAGGGTAAGTTCAGGTTTTCGAACCAAGCACTCGCAATATGGATATGACACGTGGACTTACTTTTCTGTTTAGGCCCATGAAAGTGTACCTATTTTTTCAGTTTAGGCCCTTGAAAAAATCAAGGGATGAGATGCATGTAATCCAACTCCTTCTCAAATGGGGTCCATTTTAGTGAGTATGGCATCAGGTCTCCCGAGGCAGCACAAAGTCACGACTTTAAAAAACTGTTGTGTGTTTTGGGTGATACCATCACCCAAGTTTTTTGGGTGATACCATCACCCATGGCATGACAATGATGTGGCGTTGACATGGGACGATTTTAGTGTTAGAAAATCTTGATCACAAATGAGAGATTTCATCATAGAATTCAAAAATAAAATTAGAATATCACAAAATGAGAAATTTGAAAAAATATATTATCCGTAACACTAAAATCTGTCACGTCTATGCCACGTCAGCATAATGTTTTAGTGATAGAGAATCGATCACAAATAAGAAATTTCAAAATAGAATTCAAAAATAAAATTAGAATGTCAAAAATGAGAAATTTAGAAAAATATATTATATGTAATACTAATATCGTTCCCACGTCATCGCTATCTCATGGGTGATGAATATTATTTTGTCGACCTTATTAGAGTGTGTGACCCTTTCAAAGACAGTTCTGTTAGGGTGGAACAGATAAAATTTTCTCAATGAAACTCCACTTTGTACTTTAAGCAGGTGACCAGCACTCTGATGATGATTTTGAACCTGAATTTCAGGATACAAATGGATGCGAGCTGAGTGACTTACGAGGCAACGAAGGCATAGTTAGCCCTCTGGATCGAGATGTCCAGCAAAGAGACTGGCAATGTCCAGTTTGACTCTTGCTCTGATTTTGTTGTCAAATGTCCAACTGTAGAATGTGCTGCACGGACACAAATATGACACGATATAATCATGTTGTGTCAAACATGGCACCCACTTTGGAGTGCGCTTGTGTATGACAGTGACACAAATATCATCATTATCCAAGCCTTCTTCGATCAGATTGGGTCGCTATGGAGCATAAGAAACTCCATAAAAGAATCACAAAGCTATTATGCTCTATCTCGGTCGGTGCCAAATTCCAAGTCATTGTTGCTACCAACACGGAGCCTTGAGGATATACTTTCAGAAGAGAAGCCGTTTCAAGCTAAGACTTACAAATTGACTCACTTCGCTCGCCTCACAACCCTTCGCGGGTTGGTCAGACGGTACAAAGAAAAGAGAGTGCTCGACCGGAACAACGTCAAACCATAGAACACAGCTCCTTTCGGTCGAACCCGCCGGAAAGAAAGACGACCTTACCTTTTTCGTAGATAGTCACAGTGAAAGCTACTTTAGTCTCCCCCGTTGACCTTCTTTTATAGATAGAATCTTCCTGGTCCTGGTCAGAGACCACCGTGTTCCCGCCGGCGGTCCAACAAAGAGGCGAAGTAGTGGTCTCATGTCATGGACGTTAGAACATAGACAACCAGTTGGTGGCAGCTAGTAGACCTACCATTTGGCCACGTCGGGTGAACCTCCTTTTGAATATTTTGTGTTCTCGTGATTGATGTATCTCTACTATTATAAATCGGCTTCAAAATGGCTCAAAAATATAAGCCGTACATTTTTGGATGTCTTAATCAGGCCCGGACTTGATATAAGGCCCATGAGACGGGTGCTTCATGCCCAAAAATTTAGAGGGCACCAATTTTTTTTTATACTATTTAAAGTATGCAAGTCCAATCTGAACAAAAGCCTAGCAACTCATTCTAATCCTTTTTGGCTGCGTAAAAAAAAGTGTTATAGGATATATAAACATCATATACTATAATACCAAAAGACACGTCAGCTAGTCAGACGGAGAAAATATTTTGGTGTAGTCGCAGTGAAAATCATCTTCCCTCCGTCGTTCTAATAGCCTGACACTCTTAATCTCATGAACCCTCCGTCGTTGTCAATCTCTCTTTCGCTTTGTGCGTGTGTGTTTTTGGAGGTAATTGAACAACGAAACAAGTTACAATTTTTTTTTTTTTTTTGCAGTATCTTCAATTTTATTAGTATTTCATTATAACATATATTATGGTTGATATTATGTTTTGTTCATTGTATAATTTATTGAAATTTGCGTTGACAGTATAATTGTATCATCGTCGCATATATATATATATATATTTTTTTTTGGTTTGAACATTAGGTTTTGAGGACACCACTTTTAAAGTTGGATTCGTGTCTCAAAATCTAAAATCCGGCACAGGTCTTACTATATGTGGTGGGAGTGTTTTTGTGTTGTGTTCCAATACATGTTAAGGACTTCACGGTGGGACGCTGCATGTAGTGTTGAAAGTTGTAGGTAGGCACCTGGTCGATCCGCTCTTGGTCTTCCGGAGCGGCCGCGGCACCGCGGTCCAGGGGTGCAATGGCGTCGAAGAGCTCATCCTTGATCTCCTCGCTGCTCTTTCCTTTCTTCGTAAACAACGAAGGGAAGAAGGAGACTCCGGTCCTCCACTTGAGCGAAGAGGAAGAGGAAGAGGAAGAAGAAAAAGAAGAGCTGGTGAGCTTGGAGGAGTGCTCTGTTGGCAAAGGGAAGTGGGAGAGAGAAGACGGAGGAGTGGTTGTCGTGAAGTGGAGGTTTCTATGAGTTGTGGTAGTGGAGGAGAGTGGAGGAGAACAGAGAGAAGCCATGGAGGGAAGAAAAAGAAGAAGAAGAAGAAGTTTGGAAGGTGGTGGGTTATTGGCCATGGAAAGAGGGGATATAGGATTGATTGGCTGTTGATAAGAGCACTACTAAATTTACTCGGAATAGTACAAATATTTACTATTGATAATTAGTTACTTCCAAAATTTATTCGGAATTGTCTATTCTTAATTTTTTTTATAATCAGAACTGTTAGGAATATCAAAATTTTGACAGTCCTAAAAATATATGTTGATTTTTTAGGACTGTCAAAATTTTGACAGTCCTTCCAATTTGTAGGACTGTCATATTGACAGTCCTAAAAACTTAACATATATGTCAAATTTTTGACAGTCCTACAAATTAGAAGGACTGTCAAAATTTTGATAGTCCTACCAATTTTGACAGTCCTGATTGTAAAAAAAATCAAGAGTGGGCAGCCCTGAGTAAATTTTGGCAGTGACAAACTTGTAATTATCAATAGTAAACATTTGGGCTGTTCCGAGTAAATTTAGTAGTGCCCTTATCAACAGTTGGTTGATTTGGGCCATTTCTAAACACATATCAAAAATTACTTCAGGAGAGCATAATTTTAGGACTGTGAAATTTTTTTTAACAATTCTTTCAATAGATAAATTTGACAGTCCTACCTATTCGAAGGACTATCAAATTTTGTTGACAGTACTAAATCTTTAGTCCTATCAAATTGTTTGACAGTTCTTCCAGTAAGTAAGATTTTTAACATTTTTAACAGATCTAAAAATTTAGAACGGTCCAAAATTTAACAGTTCTACCACCAATAGGTAAGAATGTAAAAATTTTAACAATCCTAATGAACTGCTATGAAGTAACTTTTAATGTAACTTTAGAAATGGCTTTGATTTGCTTTCTGTGAATGGATATAGATGGGGTGCCTACTGACCAGCTCACTTTACTTTGCCTCTTTTCTTTTCTTTTCTTCATCAAACTTTGGAACTTAAATAGCAAGTATTATTTTGAGGAGGAACATACAAGATTACTAATTAGGCATTTAGACCCTGATTTTTTGACAGTTTAGAGTTTAAGACATGTCTAATTATCGAACTTGAGTGACCCTTGTGGTTATCATAAATACATATAAGACCTGGCTGGATGACGAAAGATCGAGTCACGAGAACGTATTATTCCTTTTATTTATTTGATAAAAGTTAAAAGACAGTAGGTCCAAAAGACATGCAATGCAGCATGCACAAAAGTTATAAACGTTAAGTCGGACATATCAACAAAAAAGACATGTCTAATTAGATCCTGAATTTTTATTTTTATTTCATTTTTTTCTGTTATACACTCCTTCAACATGTGTTGGTTGTTGTTCTTATACTAATATTTAGGATATAATGAAGAAGAAGAAAATCCAAGGTCCAAACTTTTTAATTGGACATGTCAGAGATTAAACTATAAGCTAATATAGAATCCAGGGTGTAAATGCTAATTGGCCCAAATTAAATTGGAGAATTTGCAAAAACTCTCGTGATAATGCTTGTGATGGTGCTTCTTTGTTATTTTAGAGATTACCCTTTCTAACATTTTTTTTAAATCAATGATATCCCTTGTCAAACTCATTGTTTTATTTTTTTTCTGAAATAAATTGTCTTTTATGTCAAATTAGTAGTTTAAGTTCAAATTTAATTTATCACGTGAGAAATATGTGATGTCCAAATGATCCCTTTGTTCAAGTTATTGAGGAGATAAGAGTAAAAATTAAGTTCTACTCTTCCCTTTCATTCTTTGGACAATATTTCCTCGTCACCTCAGACATCAACAAGTATTCTTTTAAAAATGACAATTTACGTTACAATAATGCTAAGTTTACTATCAAATACTTATAACCTTCTTACAACCCTCTCTATCCCTCTGTTATATGGGCCACACCCGGCCACACCTCTCCCCCAACGAACGGCTGTCACGTGATGTTTCTGTCACATAGCGGCCAACCGGACAGCCACCGGACCCAACCTCTCCCCCCTCCTCCAATGGACGGCCGTCACGTGGCGGTTGTAAGAATGTTGTAAGCATTTGGTTGTAGGCATAGCATTGTCCTTTACGTTAACTACTCGTATGTTCTACCAAACTCGAGTGGCTCTTGTGGTTACCAATGAGAGGTATAAGATCCTGACTGGATGGCAGAAGATCAGTGGATCGAGTCACGAGAACATATTATTCCTTCTAATTATAAAATGGTGGGGCTCCGAGCATTATGCCAGGAACTAGAAAAAAAAATTTACTCATGTTTTATACTTATTACACTATCTATCCTTATTTTGAAACTAATTATATCGCTCATATATTTTATATTTCCTATTAAGAGTTATAACACTAAACTGGATAAAGTACAAAAAAAAAATTCTTAGATTTGTCTCCTTAGCAAAATAAAACTCATATTAGCAGTTAGTTGTATTTTTTTTATAATTTTTTTTTTTATAGAATACCCAAAATACCTCTGTTACAAATAAAAGTTGGTGGTTGTTATCTTTGCCATTCTATATAAATTAATATAGATAATAACAAAACAATATTTAGAAATTAATATATTAATATATACATATAAATGAAATATATTATTATAGAGACGGTTTAGTTTATATTAATTTGTATAAAAATAAATATATTAGTATACAAATAATTATAGGGTATTACCTTATAAATATTTTCAAAAAATAAAATAAAACAGGATAAAAAAAAAGATAAAAAACCAAAAATAAACAGCAAAAACAAATTCTTAAAAAAAATGAAAACATGAAAAAAAATTGAACAACAAAAATTTTGTTATTGTCCGGGCAAAAAAAAATATACCCACATATTTTTAAGGGATACAATTTTCATGTTTTGTGGATAAATTATTTATCAAAGTATTTACAATTTTTGAAAATTAATTTTTATAACATAAATCAAACATGGAAACATGAAAATCAATTTTCTTTTAGGGTGTCACATGAGCCTATTTGAAACGTTAAATGGTTTTTAAAACGTAGAGTCTTAATTTGCAAAAAGTAAATCTACTTATCCACACTAAGCACCCTTATTTCAAATATAAAACATAAATCTGAGAGACGGTCCATGTAATAATATTCAAAATAATGGTGGTCCCTGTAATAATGTATTTATTTCAAATTGTACATGACATATATATGGATGAATTTGTGAGCTTATATTTAAGTGAGGGGCTCTAACACGATGAATTACTCAGTTTTTAAATTCATCAAACTTTGGCAATTTATTAATTTCATCATATCTATGTTACATAATCATCACATCAACATTCTTCAATGTTTGTACATAAAAATTACAACATTTGTTCTTATTGCAATTGAAGAAATTTGTTTCGTTGATTGTTAGTTGTCCATGAGACCAAGGGCTAAATCAGAAATTGGAGCTAGGGTGGGTGAGTGGGCTACATATTCGAACTTTATATGAGATCCATGAGACGGTTGTCTTTGATCCAAAAATTTAGAGGGCACTATTTTTTTATAATATTTAATATATATAAGTCCAATTTTGAATTAATTTCAACAGACTTATTCTAATCATTTTAGTCCACGTAAAATTTTTTTTTATGTAGGATACCTAAAAGTCGTACACTAGAATACCAAGAGACACGTCAGTTAGTCGAAGTAAAAAAAAAATTGTGTAGTTGCTATCAAAATCATCTTCCCTTCCATCACTCTCAATTTCCTTCATCCTCCCGTCGTTAATCTTTTGTGTGTGTGTGTTGTAATTAAACAACAGAACAAGTTAAAAATTTATTCTTGAATCTAGATATCTAGGACCAGTTTTTTTTGGAACATCTTAAGTTTTATTACTATTTCATTATGGCATATATTAATTTGGATATATTATTTTTTATTATTTTATTTCTTGAATTTTGTGTTTATAATACTATTGTATCATTGTCAATGAAAAATAACAATTATATGGAAATTAAGCTTTGAGGGCACAACTTTTATAGTTCCTTTCATGTATAAAAAATCTAAATTTCGACACTAGTGAGCTAGGGTTGCCTAAGTATAAGCTGACCCATATGAAAATAAAAAAAATTAAAGAAATATATGAAAAAAAGAATAATAACAACATTAGGAATTGCTACAATAATGATGTCAGGAGAACGTATGGCACATTCAAGATTCGAGATACCTTTGGCTATTTCAACTTCAACGTATCAAATAAGCAAACAGTCTAATTTAGCTGAATTACTAGACAAAATAAGCTTACTTATATGGGACGAAGCAACAATGCCACATCGTCGTGCATTTGAGGTCTTTGATAGAACTCTCAGATATAATTGGAAACATAAATGATATTTGGCCCGCGGTCTGTGCCCGCGGACCACGTGTCACGATCTCATTGCCCTCCCCCCTATTCGCCTGGGTCCGCATCGAAATAGGGGCCAATGGGACGTTGACACATGACCGACAGTCACAGACTGCGGTCACAAATGCGGACCACGTAGCATTGTCGAATTGAAAATGAAATTCCATTCGGAGAAAAAATATTGGTGTTAGGAGTTAATTTTCGTCAAGTATTCGTGTTGTTGAACCTGGTATACGAGCGCAAATAATTAATGAATGCATTACAAAATATGTGTATAAAAAAAATACGTGTAACGCACGTAAGTACTAATAACCCGTGTTACCCGTTAGTAATAAAAATAAGGGTTATTTACACTAAATATCCCTATATTTTTGGTTTATAACACGAGATACCCCTACTTTTAAACAAATAACACTGACTATCTCTCCCTTTAGGAAAAAAATAAGGGTAGTTAGTGTTATAAATTTTTTTTATCTTAAAGTAAGGGTACCCCATGTAATAAATAAAAAAAAATAGGGGTGGTCAGTATAACTTTTTTAAAAGCAGGGGTATCCCGCGTTATAAAAAATATATAAGGGCAGTTAGTGTAAATAAGCCAAAAATAAAATACGATAAATCTGAAAAATTTACAAAAAATTTACTGTAGCAAAATTATATTAAATTAATACAAACGAAACAAGTTTACTTAAATTAAAAATAAAGACACAGTCCGCCAACTCAGTTGGCGAAGAACAGACCGCAGTTGACACGTGGACATCAAAAGACAAACGTGGGCCCCAATCTGGGCCCACTGCACAATTTTTGCCAACTGAGTTGGCCGATATTGTGCTTGCACAAAATCGGCCAACCAAGTTGGCAGATTTTGGGCGTGGGGTCTGCGGGTTGGGTTAGGGTGGTTTTGTTTGGTTTGGATGGTTTGATTTGTTTTATGAGTTTTTTTTTAATTAGTTATATTTTGGTTTTTTATTTAGTTTAGTTTTTGATTTTTTTATTTAGTTTTGTTTTGGATTTTGATTTTTTTTATTTAGTTTAGTTTTGGATTTTTTTTTGATTTTTATTTGGGTTTGAAATTTTTATTTTGTTTTGGTTTGATTTTTATTTGGGTTTAAAATTTGATCTGGGTCTATGGATTTGTGTTGGTTCAAGAGTTGGTTTTGGTTTATGTCCAACGACTATTGTTTCGGTTTGGTTTAACGAGGAATGAGCTAATGTTCTTCGGTTTGGTTTAACGAGAAAGAGACAAGAAAAACTACACAACAAAAATAATGAGAGACAACAAACTTGACAAGAAAAAAAAGAGATGAGACTTGACAAGAAAAAAGAAGAAGAGACATGAGAGAGTAAAAAAAGAACGAAGAAGAGACATGTCTCGTGGAGCGAGAAAGTAAAGGAGAGGAGTAATGAAATAAAGATGAGAAGTTTGTGGGAGGTGTGAGTTACAAGAAGAGGAGGAAGAAGAAGAACAAGTGCACTAAGAAGTAAGACACAACAGTCTTTGTAAGAACATAGCAGCAATTCGAGCAGCCTTCATTTTCTCTCCTTTGCAAGTGGACACAACAGTCTTTGTGAGCACACACAATTCTTATTGTTGAAGGTCTCTATTCTATTCTCCTTCATTTACACTCTCATTTGTATATGCAATAATTTTATGTTAGTTTTTATTTTTTAAATGTTTGGATACTAGTGTTTATTTAGTGAATTTAAGTTATGTAACATGCAAAACGACGGACAGCCAAAATATGTGTTTTGTCAACCATAATTGTACAGATGGGCAGCCAAAACGACGAACGTATTCCTGGAGGGCCTACTACGGATTTAATAATCCAGCAACGTGCGAAACATATATCTATTTTAGTATTTATGGGAAGGTACAATAAAATTTAATTTTATAAATCAATATGAATGATATTTTGTACATGTCTACTAATAATATCGTCTATGTTTTTCATATATAGCAATACAATTATACTAATGATGAACGGTGCCGAGAGCATGTCTCGTGGCATTGTCACTACCACATTTTCTATGAAAAAATATTTTAGTAATTTTATATTTAATTAAATATTGTGCATGATAAATAATTATTTGTTGTATTATTTAATTGTTGTTAGATGTTAGTTATTTATTTTGGACTTGCGTTAGTGGACTAACTAGTTTAGTTTAGACTCATGGACCAACATGTATTAATTGTTAGATTTGAGCCCATTTAGAAAGCCCATTGATTAGGAGGAGGATTAAATTAATTAAACCATTAGACTAGAAGCTTCATTCCTTAATTATTTCTTTATGAGAGGTCCCAAGGGGTATATTGAACAATTCATAGTAACTTGAGGAAGGAGAAAGGGGGTCGGCCTATATTAGAGGGGAGAATTAGTTTCTCTCTCCTCTTTTCATTTGCAAACTAGATCTAGAATTTCCCTCAACCAAATTTCTTTATTTTCACTTTATTTTAGACTAGTGGAACAAGTATCTAGAAGGAGGAAGCAAGGATCTACAAGTTGGAGGTCAATTTCATCATATTTGGATGTTGCATTGGGAATCCATCTCCCAATAGGTACAATTCAGTTTTTTTTCTTAAATTAGGTTCTAAATCTGAGATTTTACCATGAAAAATCAATCCATATTCATAGGCTACCCATAGGATTTGGTTGTGTTCATAGGAGGCCTATTGAGAAAGTTATGGTACTTTTTGTGTCAATTTTGGAAGAATTTCGAGATTGACAATTGTTGTGTGTGTCAATTGGTCCTATAGATCATTTTGGCATATGTTTGTGTGTTTGGGGCTAGTGTCGTATCCACAATTGGGTACGTGTATGTCGTATCACATCAATTTGGTGATACGTGTTGATTTGGAGGATTTTCCTCCGACACGGGACTTTGAGCATGTCACATTTTGACACGGACACGTAGATTTGTGTTTGACTCTTCGTATTGTTCATAAATAATATATATAATTTGTTCGTGTCCTTCGGGGTACGTTTGGATGTGTGGTGGACTCGTGTCGCAAGCGTATCCTAAATCTAGTGGGATACGGAGTGATACGTTCCATGAGATGTACAATTTAATGATAGATTTATTTCTTTTGTGTTCTTATTCATGGTGAGATATATATATATATATATATATATATATATATATATATATATATATATATATATATATATATATATATATATATATATATTGTTATATATTGTTGTTACATATATTTATGTATTAAATATCATAGATCTATATATCTATTATATATATGTGTTGTATATTTATGTCGTTATTATTTTACATATGTAAGATCTACTAGTTATTGTATATACATATGTGGTTAGTGGTGAATATATATATATATATATATATATATATATATATATATATATATATATATATATATATATATATATATATATTTATGTATATTATTTGTTGCTATTGTTCTACATATGTAAGCCTATTTAATAGTGTATGTATTTATATGTTATAGTATATATATGTTGTGGTTATATATATATATATATATATATATATATATATATATATATATATATATATATATATATATATATATATAAATTGTTATATTATATGTATATACTTATATAATACATGTATACATATTATTCTATGATTATATATATATATATATTAGTATATATGTATGGGTGTATGTATATTCATATGTAGTAATTATATATATTAGTAGTTTCATATATATATATATATATATATATATATATATATATATATATATATATATATATATATATATATATGTGTGTGTGTGTGTGTGTGTGTGTGTGTGTGTTTAGCGACAGCAGCAGCGTAGCAACAGCACAACAACAATAGCATACAACAGCAGCAGCGACAACAGTTTAGCAACACCAGAACCGTCGCCAAAGCAGCAACAGCAAGTGGGTACGTCCAGCCTGTCCTATATCCTATCGCAGGCACGCAATAGTACAACGCACTACCACGACATTGCACTACTTGCGAAGCCTGACCTGCATGGGCCACTACTAAAAACTTGTCACGACCCACACCCTGTATAGGGGCACGAGCACGTGGGTACATCCAGCCTACGCCGTAGCATCGGCGGTAGAACGCTGTCTAGGTCATAATACTATCTAAACAATCTCACACGAGCATCCAACTCCATAAGGAGACACGGATATCACAATATAATATGAACAATATACTCAATCATATAACTACAACACGATAAGATATCGAAGAAATAAATAATCAAAATGCAACACAAGTCTAAAATAGAAATAATCTAACTCAACAATAATATCCAAGTTTCAACAAAATATGTCGGAGACAAATCCGGTACCAAAAATCTGCTAAAAGAAACTAACTAAATAACTAGTGATCCCTGCTAGACCTTCCAGAATCACACCTGGCTACAAGGTCCAAGTCTGCAGCTACTCTCCCTGTGGTCTATAAAATGTCGGACACTAGTCCTCTAAGGTTGTCACGCCCCAGTCCCAAAATACATAGGACTAGGACACGTAAGCATGCCAGCCGCATGGATATGGCAACTCCAATATTTGGAAACCAAATCCACACGTACGCTGCAATATGAATATTAAATCCACAAGTGGTATAAATATATGTCACAATTCACAGGGTACAATCTAAATCTCATCCACAGAAAATCAATATAAATGAATAACCAACATCTATATAACTAGATCTCAACATAAGTATCTAAGGATGATAGTTGGATGGAAACAAATCCACTACCAACTCGAATGTAAGAGCAAATACAAAATAAGTACAACACAACAACACATATAAGAATACCAGCTAGCAATCACGGACTCGGAGAGAGGACATCCACGAAACATATATAACCATCCCAATCTGTGCTCCTACAAATACTCAAGAACAGATACACCTGCGGAGGACCAGGTCCTCAGAGGGACGTAACAAGATACAGAAAATACGAGCCAATTTGAATACAGTAAACATGCATATTGTTTGAAAATAGATAAGTACGCTGTACAAGACAATCTATATGAATGCAATGAGGACAACTTTTCGACGTATGGGCAAGGGTAGGCTACTCGATCTAATCCTCACAACTCACGCTCGTTAGTGGACATCATCAGCCGACATACCTCTGGGGTAGCGACCCTCGGACTCCATCAATCGACATACCTCTGGGGTAGCGACCATCGGACACGACCACCATAGTGCGTGCTAGTGACAACGGTGTTACCAGAGTGATTAAAGCCCATACGCCTAATGATTGTCCTCTATGATACTAAGTGTCAAGTGTGTGTCAACATATCTAATATATAGTAATGACAGAAAGGAACTACACATGCAAGAACTATACAGAAATGCAATAAATAAATAGAAATATAAATAGCATGTGAAGTACTGTAAACAATTTGGTAAGGTATCTTGCTTGGGGTCTTGCTGCTGGTATGAATCAGAGTCCAAGTCACAGTCCAAATAGCCTATGTATTACAAATTTATCATGTCAAAAGATAATTTATTTTAATTTATTTAATTCTGGAATAATTACTCTAAAATCCTATTTTAATCTTATTATTTTAATTTTTATGTTAATTCCTAAATTTTGTCCAAAGAAACTGAATTTTATCAACTCGAGACTCATGGCACGCAAATCGAGGCGATCTGTTGACCGAAAAGTCAACCGACACAAACTCAACTTTCATGCATGATTTCCTGTAGATTTCAGCATCAAAAATATGCTGGAATTTACGGCTCGTCCGAATTCAAATTCGTTTGGGAATTATGGCACATACAAATTTTGTATTGTGCACCGATGGTTAAATTCTAACCTAGAAGTTCTACAGAATTAACAGTATATAAATACTTTGAATTAAATTCTGAGAAAAACATATGTCAATAATCTCGACATTAGCTTTCCAAAACTTAAAACGGTTCATGATTCTGATTCCTGGTTCTCCCGAAATCGTGAAAATATTAAAACACGTCTATTTTCGGACATGCTGTGCTCTACGAATTTTCCAGAATTTAATACTCATAATTTCATAAAATAAATTATATAATCAGAAAGTTAACCTCAATATCTTTCTAACGCAAGAAACTAGGCCTCGTTTGGAGTCCGAAGCTATGCGCAATGGCTTGTGGAAGATGAAGGAACCCTAGATGGCAATTCTCCAAAATCTCTCTCTCTCTAAGATAATGGGATAATTAGGGTTATAATAATATATATATATATATATATATATATATATATATATATATATATATATATATATATATATATATATATATATATAGGGATGTACCTGCGGCTGAATGGATATTTATAGGCTGACACGTGTCATAATCTGATTGGATGATTTTTGTTATATTATTTGTTTTTGATTTGCCTTTATCAAAACATTATTTAAGTCATTTTAAATCTAAATAACTCCAAATAAATATTAAAAATAATCATAAAAATCAGGAAAAATTACATAAAATATATTTTGAACCTATAAACCCTATAAAAATATTTGGGATAATTTTATATTCATAAGTTTACTACTATAATTAGGAGAAGATCTAAACATTAGTTTTATCCATTTAACTAAAAATAAATACTAACATTATTCCAAAAATTCTGAAATAATTCCAAAAAATATATAATAATATTATAAACCCTAGAAAATAACGTGGGTCCATTCTATATTCCTGGGCATGCACAATAAATTCTACAAGTCCTAAAAATTAGTTATTAGTCTAAATAACTCCCAATAAATACTAAAAGTATTCAGAAAATTCTCAGAAAATTCTAGAAAATATATTTGACTATTTAGAACCTAAAATAAAATTTTGGAATATTTTTAATTAAGTTTGAACATAAAATAAATTCTTTAAATTCCTAGAAAATTAGTGTTACTAGTTTTTGTCACGACCCGCACCCGGATATTCGGGCACGAGTACGTGGTTACGCCCAGCCTACGCCGCAGAATCGGCGGTAAAACGCTGTCTGGGTCATTTCTAACTATCTAACATCTCAACAATATAATATGGTACCTGTCAATCATCTCAACTCCAATCGGAGGAGCAATATGGTATCTCACAATTTATCAATCTCAATCACAAAACAGACTAAGGAGGAAAATAATGCACGAATGGAAATAGCGAAGGAAAGAAGATACAATCTACAAAAAAATAATAGTCCATCTGTGAATCTCCACAAAAATATAGTCTAAAAACAACATCTAAACAAAACTAGACCTCCTCGGTCACTGGTACTATGTCCTCTGGCTCTAGGGGAGTGTCCTCTAAAGTCTCACCCTCCTGAGGTCCGTAATGTGTGGGACACAGCTCCTCTAGCCAATCATCTGGAAAAATATATCCAGTCAGGATTGGAGCGAAGTACATACCTCTGAAAGCAGTTCCAATAACATAATCGAGCATATATAACAAGCAATAGAAAAATGATACAAGATGCACAAGTAGAAGAATAAACTG
Source organism: Iris macrosiphon (assembly GCA_036927795.1). Lineage (NCBI taxonomy): Eukaryota > Viridiplantae > Streptophyta > Magnoliopsida > Asparagales > Iridaceae > Iris > Iris macrosiphon. The sequence goes on along the minus strand of JAYESA010000015.1, from coordinate 20,571,527 downwards.
CACAAGTGAATAGGCAATAGGCACAATAAAGCTGAAAGTAAATACAAGAAGAACTGCCAGTAGAGAACAAGAAATACTAACTATGTGTTTTAGAGTGAGAGTTCGTTATGTGATCGGTTTAGGTTGCACATGAGGTATATAGGTAACTCCATTATACGTGAGGTGTATAATCGACATGCACATGAGATCAAGAGGGCTTTGATCACATAACCAACTCCTACTCCCCCTCCCCAACCAATACTCATGGATCCAATCACGACACGTTACGTACATGATCACGATAGTCACACTAGCACACGAAATAGTGGATGCACAAGAAGCACATGAAAGTCAATACCCGATGCACACGATGAAATACATGTCATTGGGTACCCGTTGCACACGGTAGGGGATAACACCTCCTGACGGGATCCATATAGCACCAGTCCGTGAAACCACTGTGTCGGGAATCAATGTATACTAATCTAGAACATGCATATATACTACATTATGAATTGAAAACAATCAGAGAAATGTACTCGCCTGAAGTCCTGAGCAAAGTGTGTCTCTCGATGCCCAAGCTGGTGTCTCATAACCTATATATGGTATGTTGTATCAATACAAGGTTCAATGATAAAAATAAATGAAGTTGAAGAAGTTCTAGGTCGATACGCCGTTTCTAAGTCAAACCCATGCATTTCTAGGTTGTAAGAGTCTAAAACTAGTCTCTAAGTCAATACACTATGAAGCTATGCTATACTAGCTAAGCTAACACACCACAGTGAAATCAAGAAGCCGTATCTTAAGATACGCGGATTTTCTAATATGAAAATAGGTTTATATATATATATACATAAGTCATATATAATAATAATAATATCTCAAAACAATTAATTATGATACTTTGGCCTTGTGCCAATGCGTATCGCAAATACCTCGACACTCAACCTCAATACTCTGGGGTATCGACCCATACCTTGGTGATACTTTGGTATCTCAAGGTAAACTAAAACTAAACACAAATAGATATAAATAGATATCCCAAACTAATATGCTAAGTATACACTAATATCTTAAACTAATTAACCAATACCTTAACTAAAAACTAATTGCTTTCTAACAAGTATACTACTAATATTTTACTTATACTAATATACATATCTAACATAGTCCCTAGTACCTCTACTACTCACTAACCTCTAGTATACATAGTTATAAACATACTAACTACACCAATACCTACCTTGATACCCAAAACCTTGGCATAATCTAACTAGCTAACTTCTCCAATGTATAATCTGATGTTGCTGCTTCAGTTGCTGTGTCTGCAGGTAGGTGTGTTCAAGTCAATCCTTGCTGTGTTCAGGTAGCACAGTCTCCTTGCTTGCTGTTCAGTCTCCTTGCTGAGAACTGCTACTGCACCTTGCTGTGTTCAGGTAAGTCTTCAGTTTATCTCTGTACTGAAATGTGCAGTTCACAGGTAATCCTCATACATGCTGTGCACATTGCTGTAAAATGGGGACTGCACTTTGCTGTGCAATGGAGACTGCAGGAGTATCAGTTCTGTATCAGAGAGTCTCCTTCAGTTCAGTATCAGAGAGTTGCTGTGCAGTCCTCAGCCTACAAGTTGATGTATCTGCAGGTTGCTGCCCTCTCTGCATAAGTATCTGCAGTGCTGCCCTCTCTGCACAGGTATCTGTAGTGCTCAGCGACTTGCTGTCTTCAGTTCAGGATATTCAGTAGATGATGTTCAGCAATCTTCAGTAATCTGGTACAGTGCAGTCTGCAGGTAGAGTCTCAGGTCCCCTTGCTGTGAACATGACTCAGTCTCTTGCTGTGTTCAGCAACATAGTAGTCCTCACTGCCCTTGCTGTGTTCAGCAACATAGTAGTCCTCACTGCCCTTGCTGTGTGTATCTGCACACAGTTACATTGCTGCAGGTTGCTCTAACTGTGAATGCTATTCGCTGCTGCTCGGTTGCACAGTGGCTGCTCCACACTTCTGCTCGGTTGCACTCACTCAAACACACACAGACACACAATGCACAGCCACTAAAATCTCTAAGTATAATAACTATATATATGTACACACATATAGATATCTAACCAAACATAAATATATATCTATATAGATGTAAACTAACACATGTATATAGACATATACCAAATATCTAAATGCATATAAACACAACCAATATGTAGCTATCCCCATATATATATATATATATATATATATCATATAAGCCAAATACATATATATATACCTATAGATATTAATACATATAGCTATATACACCAATATATATATATATACACACACATATAGATTAATGTAGATACTCTATTAAATACACATAGACACACATAAACACCAAAAACCCAAAGTACACTATTATATGCTCCAATTAAAGTATAGATAGCATATACAAATATATTTATATATGTATGCATAGTACAAAAGCCAAAAACACAAACACATGGGGTGCACCGCACCCGTATCACACTTTTCTATGATACGCTTGCGACACGGCCCCCAACTCACAACCAAACGTATCCCGGAGGACACGTACAAGCCTAATACATATATTATGAACAATACATATATAAATTAGAGTGTCTACGTGTTCGTGTCGCCATATGATATGCACATGGTCCCGTGTCGAAGGAAAACCCCCAAAATCGACCGTTTCGTCAAATTGACGAGATACGGCCCACACGTATCCAATTGTGGACACGACACAAGCTACAAACAAACAATCAATGGTCAATTAGATCTATTAGATCCATTGACAAGCACTACATGTGCCAATTTCAGAATTTCCCCAAAATTGGTACCAAAATGGACATAACTTCTACCGTAGGTCTCCAAATGATACCAAATCAAATCCTATGGGTAACCTAGGCATGTGGGGTGGTTTCTCATGGTAAAATCTCAGATCTATAGTCTATAGGAAGGGGGAAAACTGATTTATACCTATTGGGAGATGGATTCCCAATGAAAAGGTCCCAAAAGACAAGTTGCTCCTCTCCTTGTAGATCTTGGCCTCCTCCTCCTTGTTCCTTGCTCCTTGTTTGTAGATCCTTGATGTAGAGGCTTCAATGTTGAAATTAGAAGGAGATTTGAAGAGAATTGATGGTGAATTGATGGGGAATTGATGGGGAAATGGAAGGGGAAAAACTAGATCTAGAATTTTGGGGAAGAACTAAAATGAGAGCACTCTCTCTCCTCTCAATTATGGCTGGACAAAAACCCTTCCTCAAGCAATGTACAAAGTCAAAAATACCCCTTGGGGCCTCTCATGAAGAAATAATTAGGGAGGGAAGGTTCTAGTCTAATGGTTCCACTAATTAATCATGTTTCCTAATCCATGGGCCTAATTCATGGGCTCAACGTAGACTAATCCAAAAATTTGTTTCATGCTCTCTAATTAAATGGTTAGGTCCACTACACAAGTCCAAAACAAGTCTACACTAATAATAAATAAAATAAATAAATTAGTCATACACAATTATTAATAATAATAATAATTCTAAAATAATTAATACCCATGATAATTACCAAACTACCCTTAGATGGAAATGTGAGGGTGACAAACCTACCCACCTTAGAAAAATTTTGCCCTCGAAATTAAGGAAGAAACTATCTACCAAAACAACAATATAATGCAAGAAAGAATTATACCTCACGGCTCGAAAAGATACGGATATCGCTCGCGCATCTCAGCCTCTCGCTCCCAGGTACTCTCTCCTGGCGAGTGATGCCTCCACGCGACGCGCACCAAGGGAATCGTCTGGTTCCTCAGCACCTTCTCTCTCCGATCCAGAATCTCCACTGGCTGCTCTGGATAGCTGAGAGTAGGGCCCACCTCTATCTCCGAATGATCCAACACATGACTGGGATCTGCCACGTATCGTCTCAACTGCGACACGTGAAACACGTTGTGCACTCCCTCCAGTGCAGGTGGTAAGTCTAGTCTATAGGCGACTGCACCGACCCTCTCAAGAATGCTGAAAGGACCGATGAATCGCGGACTAAGCTTGCCGCCTCCACCGAAACGAATCGTACCACGTGTCGGAGAAATCCTCAAGAAAACCAGACCGCCAACCTAGCACGAAACACAAACTTAGCACTCTAACAAGCAACAATCAAACACAAACAAGACAAAACTAAAGCTATACCTCAAACTCCAGAGGTCTCCGGTGGCTATCGGCCCAATGCCGTTGCCTGTCCTGCGCCACTCGAAGTCTGTCTCTGATAAGCTTCACCTTCTCTGCTGCATCCACTACCATCTCTGGTCCCAATAAAGCCCTGTCACCAACATCATCCCAGGACAACGGAGTGCGGCATCTCCGTCCATACAACGCCTCGAATGGTGACATCTCAATGCTGGCTTGGTAGCTGTTGTTGTATGAAAACTCTACCAAGTGAAGATGATCCTCCCAAGAACCTCCAAGATCCAAAACACAGGTGCGTTGTAACACCCTGTTCCGCTCAAGCGGACTGCCGTCTCAAACGGCAATTGTGCAGCTGTTCCGACCTGCTTTGCCTCGATCAAGAAGCAAAGGATATCCAGACTTGCCCCTACAGGAACCCGGCTTGGACTTTCAGAGGCTCGCTCAGACGTATCGCTCTACCGAGGCGAATCATCGCTAAGGTGGGTGGCTACGGTGAACTTGTCTTTGCTTAGCCAGCACACATAAAATCTGGAATATTTATGCTAGTCGCTAGGTGAATCACCCCCTGCATGCTAATAAATCCAACGTACCTAGCTAAGGGAATAATCCCAACTCATATTGCTTGCTAGAACATAGAAAATGGAAATACTGCTTATATGTTCAGACCCTTGCATGCTAAGTCCCTTAACGGTTTTATCTCTCGGACTACCTTCGGGCCCGAGCAACGTGCCTGCTTATGTACCTAGAAACGCATGCTTGTCTGCTTGAATGATTGCCGTGTTTTCATCCAACTCCGGGAGACTACTCAGTAGTCGTTCCGTGTATGATTGACCCTGCAAGTATCCGGGACCGTCAGGTCATCTAGGCAATCCCCGAACCAGGGGAATGCACTAAGCAAGAATAAATACTGAACGTAAATCTCACTTGAATGATAATCATGCTATGTGTGCATCTGAACGAGGATCGTGTTATGTACTGATGGAATCCCAGCTCGTGGAGCAATATGCCTCGTTCAGACTAAGTTAAATTTCATGATTATCATGTCAAGCTATGGAATATGGATAGACCCTGACCTGCATTGTCGCGGACAGCTTGTGCACAAGATATGTTATGTTGAGTTCCGCGGACGGCTACACCGGGGCACCGGAGCCGATCCGATCCGGACGGAACGTATGTATAGTCGTATGTTACCCGGCAAGTGTTATGCGACGGGGCTCGCCACCCGCGTTGTACGTCGCTTCGCCCTGAGACTATAACTGTCCTTTATGGCTATGCCAGCGACTTCTGTTCATATAGATAAGTCATCCTCGCTTAGCGGCTATCCGCGTGCGAGTCATTGCATAGCATCAATGAACTGAACACCTGAACGATCTGAACATAACGACCCTCATGTTTGCATATGCTATGCTTCCTGAATGTTTATACTTGCCCCTGCTTAAATTAATCATGTTTGCCTTGGACAGGGAAGAAGAAATGGTAAGTTGGTAAGTCTCGCCGTGTTTCCTCAAACATTGCACGGCGCACTGCCCGACACGTTAAGCTATTCAATGTTTGCATGAAACTGATCCTAAGGCAACTAGAAAGACAACTTAATAGTTGTGCACGAAACCTGTATTACGTGTTTGGATTTGTCGAGCGGGCGAGTAGCTTCCCCACCAGTGCATTCAATGTACTGATAATCCACCAGTTTGATATGCAGGGTGCGGGAGAATCTCGTGCGGTGCGGACGCCTCCTTCGTGTGTGCTAAGGCCAGGAGTTCCCTCTGAAGCCTTGCAACGGTGCGTCCGGGACTGAAGCACATATACAAGACATAAGTTGTGAACATCGCCTGACCATCGCCTGTACAATCATTCCACAGCTGTAGCCACTTGGCACGCTTTTACTGTTTCAGTGAGAGAGGCTTGAGCGACTTGTAATCTCGGCTATACGCCGCCTGTAATACTTGTTCATATCAATAAAGAGATTACTTTACTTGTTTCTATGCTTCCGCTATATTGTCGACTCAGTGAACCTGTTACCGATCGCTATGCGTTCATGACTCCGCTGCACTCGGACAATCTGTGCGACTCTGTGGCTTAGAACTCTTGTCGCCAGCCAATGAACCATGGCCTTGCACGGGCGTGGATCACGCTCGTGCGGCATCACGCCCGGATGGGTTAAGCGATCGTTCCGCGGGAGCGCTGGCGAGGGTGATTCCCGCCTAGCGGGAACGGCCGATTTGCCTGCGGGAGATTGGGGCGTGACATGTTGGTATCAGAGCCTGGCTTCTACGCCTTTGGATTTCAATTCGACATCTCTGTTTCGAAAGCTCGTTCGTGGGTTACGTGCATGCTCTCTCTCAATACCTCGATGGGATGTTCCAACAATAAGTCTAAATACTTTCAAAATGCGTTTTGAATGTTATGCTTGCTTGTCTGGTTGTATACTGCGAGTGGCCTTTGTGCCAACCTGTGCGAACCACTTGAGAGTATCGCTAGTAGCTTGTCCGATTTTCACTAACCCTAAGTTTGGTTGAATGCATCTATTCGAGGGATGCCTTGAACTAGTGCACCATCCAAGACTTAAGAAAAGGTGAAACTCGAGTGCTGAGACTTCGCTATCACTGAGCTGGTTGACGTATTCACGCTAGAGGGTACCTTCGAAAGTGCGCACGATCCAGTCTAAGCGATATGCTGATTTCGAAGCTTGTGCAAGTGAAGATCCAAATGAACAAGTACAAACGACTTGTCTAGGATTGCCTCAACCCTAGAATACTGCTTGTCCTTAGTAAGTCTCGAGGACGAGACTTTTTCTAAGTTGGGTAGGATGTAACACCCTGTTCCGCTCAAGCGGACTGCCGTCTCAAACGGCAATCGTGCAGCTGTCCCGACCTGCTTTGCCTCGATCAAGAAGCAAAGGATATCCAGACTTGCCCCTACAGGAACCCGGCTTGGACTTTCAGAGGCTCGCTCAGACGTATCGCTCTACCGAGGCGAATCATCGCTAAGGTGGGTGGCTACGGTGAACTTGTCTTTGCTTAGCCAGCACACATAAAATCTGGAATGTTTATGCTAGTCGCTAGGTGAATCACCCCCTGCATGCTAATAAATCCAACGTACCTAGCTAAGGAAATAATCCCAACTCATATTGCTTGCTAGAACATGGAAAATGGAAATACTGCTTATATGTTCAGACCCTCGCATGCTAAGTCCCTTAACGGTTTCATCTCTCGGACTACCTTCGGGCCCGAGCAACGTGCCTGCTTATGTACCTAGAAATGCATGCTTGTCTACTTGAATGATTGCCGTGTTTTCATCCAACTCCGGGAGACTACTCAGTAGTCGTTCCGTATATGATTGACCCTGCAAGTATCCGGGACCGTCAGGTCATCTAGGCAATCCCCGAACCAGGGGAATGCACTAAGCAAGAATAAATACTGAACGTAAATCTCACTTGAATGATAATCATGCTATGTGTGCATCTGAACGAGGATCGTGTTATGTACTGATGGAATCCCAGCTCGTGGAGCAATATGCCTCGTTCAGACTAAGTTAAGTTTCATGACTATCATGTCAAGCTATGGAATATGGATAGACCCTGACCTGCATTATCGCGGACAGCTTGTGCACAAGATATGTTATGTTGAGTTCCGCGGACGGCTACACCGGGGCACCGGAGCCGATCCGATCCGGACGGAACGTATGTATAGTCGTATGTTACCCGGCAAGTGTTATGCGACGGGGCTCGCCACCCGCGTTGTACGTCACTTCGCCCTGAGACTATAACTGTCCTTTATGGCTATGCCAGCGACTTCTGTTCATATAGATAAGTCATCCTCGCTTAGCGGCTATCCGCGTGCGAGTCATTGCATAGCATCAATGAACTGAACACCTGAACGATCTGAACATAACGACCCTCATGTTTGCATATGCTATGCTTCCTGAATGTTTATACTTGCCCCTGCTTAAATTAATCATGTTTGCCTTGGACAGGGAAGAAGAAATGGTAAGTTGGTAAGTCTCGCCGTGTTTCCTCAAACATTGCACGGCGCACTGCCCGACACGTTAAGCTATTCAATGTTTGCATGAAACTGATCCTAAGGCAACTAGAAAGACAACTTAATAGTTGTGCACGAAACCTGTATTACGTGTTTGGATTTGTCGAGCGGGCGAGTAGCTTCCCCACCAGTGCATTCAATGTACTGATAATCCACCAGTTTGATATGCAGGGTGCGGGAGAACCTCGTGCGGTGCGGACGCCTCCTTCGTGTGTGCTAAGGCCAGGAGTTCCCTCTGAAGCCTTGCAACGGTGCGTCCGGGACTGAAGCACATATACAAGACATAAGTTGTGAACATCGCCTGACCATCGCCTGTACAATCATTCCACAGCTGTAGCCACTTGGCACGCTTTTACTGTTTCAGTGAGAGAGGCTTGAGCGACTTGTAATCTCGGCTATACGCCGCCTGTAATACTTGTTCATATCAATAAAGAGATTACTTTACTTGTTTCTATGCTTCCGCTATATTGTCGACTCAGTGAACCTGTTACCGATCGCTATGCGTTCATGACTCCGCTGCACTCGGACAATCTGTGCGACTCTGTGGCTTAGAACTCTTGTCGCCAGCCAATGAACCATGGCCTTGCACGGGCGTGGATCACGCTCGTGCGGCATCACGCCCGGATGGGTTAAGCGATCGTTCCGCGGGAGCGCTGGCGAGGGTGATTCCCGCCTAGCGGGAACGGCCGATTTGCCTGCGGGAGATCGGGGCGTGACATGTTGGTATCAGAGCCTGGCTTCTACGCCTTTGGATTTCAATTCGACATCTCTGTTTCGAAAGCTCGTTCGTGGGTTACGTGCATGCTCTCTCTCAATACCTCGATGGGATGTTCCAACAATAAGTCTAAATACTTTCAAAATGCGTTTTGAATGTTATGCTTGCTTGTCTGGTTGTATGCTGCGAGTGGCCTTTGTGCCAACCTGTGCGAACCACTTGAGAGTATCGCTAGTAGCTTGTCCAATTTTCACTAACCCTAAGTTTGGTTGAATGCATCTATTCGAGGGATGCCTTGAACTAGTGCACCATCCAAGACTTAAGAAAAGGTGAAACTCGAGTGCTGAGACTTCGCTATCACTGAGCTGGTTGACGTGTTCACGCTAGAGGGTACCTTCGAAAGTGCGCACGATCCAGTCTAAGCGATATGCTGATTTCGAAGCTTGTGCAAGTGAAGATCCAAATGAACAAGTACAAACGACTTGTCTAGGATTGCCTCAACCCTAGAATACTGCTTGTCCTTAGTAAGTCTCGAGGACGAGACTTTTTCTAAGTTGGGTAGGATGTAACACCCTGTTCCGCTCAAGCGGACTGCCGTCTCAAACGGCAATCGTGCAGCTGTCCCGACCTGCTTTGCCTCGATCAAGAAGCAAAGGATATCCAGACTTGCCCCTACAGGAACCCGGCTTGGACTTTCAGAGGCTCGCTCAGACGTATCGCTCTACCGAGGCGAATCATCGCTAAGGTGGGTGGCTACGGTGAACTTATCTTTGCTTAGCCAGCACACATAAAATCTGGAATGTTTATGCTAGTCGCTAGGTGAATCACCCCCTGCATGCTAATAAATCCAACGTACCTAGCTAAGGGAATAATCCCAACTCATATTGCTTGCTAGAACATGGAAAATGGAAATACTGCTTATATGTTCAGACCCTCGCATGCTAAGTCCCTTAACGGTTTCATCTCTCGGACTACCTTCGGGCCCGAGCAACGTGCCTGCTTATGTACCTAGAAATGCATGCTTGTCTACTTGAATGATTGCCGTGTTTTCATCCAACTCCGGGAGACTACTCAGTAGTCGTTCCGTATATGATTGACCCTGCAAGTATCCGGGACCGTCAGGTCATCTAGGCAATCCCCGAACCAGGGGAATGCACTAAGCAAGAATAAATACTGAACGTAAATCTCACTTGAATGATAATCATGCTATGTGTGCATCTGAACGAGGATCGTGTTATGTACTGATGGAATCCCAGCTCGTGGAGCAATATGCCTCGTTCAGACTAAGTTAAGTTTCATGACTATCATGTCAAGCTATGGAATATGGATAGACCCTGACCTGCATTATCGCGGACAGCTTGTGCACAAGATATGTTATGTTGAGTTCCGCGGACGGCTACACCGGGGCACCGGAGCCGATCCGATCCGGACGGAACGTATGTATAGTCGTATGTTACCCGGCAAGTGTTATGCGACGGGGCTCGCCACCCGCGTTGTACGTCGCTTCGCCCTGAGACTATAACTGTCCTTTATGGCTATGCCAGCGACTTCTGTTCATATAGATAAGTCATCCTCGCTTAGCGGCTATCCGCGTGCGAGTCATTGCATAGCATCAATGAACTGAACACCTGAACGATCTGAACATAACGACCCTCATGTTTGCATATGCTATGCTTCCTGAATGTTTATACTTGCCCCTGCTTAAATTAATCATGTTTGCCTTGGACAGGGAAGAAGAAATGGTAAGTTGGTAAGTCTCGCCGTGTTTCCTCAAACATTGCACGGCGCACTGCCCGACACGTTAAGCTATTCAATGTTTGCATGAAACTGATCCTAAGGCAACTAGAAAGATAACTTAATAGTTGTGCACGGAACCTGTATTACGTGTTTGGATTTGTCGAGCGGGCGAGTAGCTTCCCCACCAGTGCATTCAATGTACTGATAATCCACCAGTTTGATATGCAGGGTGCGGGAGAACCTCGTGCGGTGCGGACGCCTCCTTCGTGTGTGCTAAGGCCAGGAGTTCCCTCTGAAGCCTTGCAACGGTGCGTCCGGGACTGAAGCACATATACAAGACATAAGTTGTGAACATCACCTGACCATCGCCTGTACAATCATTCCACAGCTGTAGCCACTTGGCACGCTTTTACTGTTTCAGTGAGAGAGGCTTGAGAGACTTGTAATCTCGGCTATACGCCACCTGTAATACTTGTTCATATCAATAAAGAGATTACTTTACTTGTTTCTATGCTTCTGCTATATTGTCGACTCAGTGAACCTGTTACCGATCGCTATGCGTTCATGACTCCGCTGCACTCGGACAATCTGTGCGACTCTGTGGCTTAGAACTCTTGTCGCCAGCCAATGAATCATGGCCTTGCACGGGCGTGGATCACGCTCGTGCGGCATCACGCCCGGATGGGTTAAGCGATCGTTCCGCGGGAGCGCTGGCGAGGGTAATTCCTGCCTAGCGGGAACGGCCGATTTGCCTGCGGGAGATCGGGGCGTGACATGCGTAGCATGTCCTCGAGAGTCTGAATAGTCCTCTCCGACTGTCCGTCCGTCTGAGGGTGATAAGCGGTACTGAACTTGAGCTGAGTGCCCAAGCTAGCCTGCAGACTCCTCCAGAAATGGGACGTGAAGCGGCTATCCCGATCCGAGACAATGCTCACTGGAACACCGTGCAATCTGACAATCTGGCGCACATACATCTCCGCAAGTCTCTCCGTAGATGTACCCACTTTAAATGGCAGAAAGTGGGCTGATTTGGTCAACCTGTCCACGATGACCCAAATCGCATCCTTGCCTCCTGGAGAACGCGGAAGCCCTGATACAAAATCTATGGTAACATGCTCCCATTTCCACTTCGGAATGGGCAGAGGCTGAAGCAATCCTCCTGGTCTCTGTCTCTCCGCCTTTACCTGCTGGCAAACTAAGCATCTGGACACGAAGCTAGCTACCTCTCGCTTCATGCCATACCACCATACATGCTCCCTCATGTCTCTATACATCTTGTTGGCACCGGGATGCATAGAGTATTGGGAACGATGTGCCTCCTGCATGATCTCCTCGCGCAATGCTCCCTTTGGTACGCACAACCTGGTACCGTGTCGCAATGATCCATCATCTGCGACGGTAAAGTCCTCTGCCGGCCCGACCTGAACCTGTGCTCTGATGCTCCGCAGAGACTCATCCTCATACTGTCCGGCTCTGACTCGGTCCATCAGCTCCGACTGAACCTGAAGTCCCCACATCTGCGCTGCGACTCCCGGAATCAATACCTCAATGCCCAAACTATCGAGGTCTGCCAATAGGTGCATGTCCCTAGTCAAGCACATAGCCACGGGATACCTGCTCAAAGCATCCGCGACTACGTTGGCCTTCCCTGGATGGTACTGCAAAGATATGTCAAAGTCCTTCATCAGCTCCAACCATCGTCGCTGCCTCATGTTGATGGAAATGTGAGGGTGACAGTTTTTAATTAACTAAAATTTATTAAAAATCTCAATAATCTAAAATAGCCTAAAAATAATTCTAAATAAATATTTATATAAGTAAATATACTAAAAAAATTTATTTTTTAACTAACTAAGAGAATACTCTAAATAAATTCAACATCTATAATAAATATAATAATATAAAATATACACAAAATACCTATTTTGGGTGAGGGAGTTTACAATCTACCCAACTTAAAATAATTTTGTCCTCAAAATTAAAATAAGGCATAATTTGTTAAATCCTTCACATTCGTACATAAGGTACGTCAATCGCAATCTCTTCCAAAAATTTAAATAACAAAATCTATTCAAATCTATCGCGATCACTTTAAAATTAAGATAACCACTGTTTAAATCAAAATTCAACCTGTCGTAATCTCTTCTCGTTTTTTTTTTAATAATCAACATTCAAATCTAACTCAAGTCTATATGACATCCCACATCAAAATTTATATCACTATTTCCAACTATCATAATCTCCTCTAGACTTTGAACAATAAACAATTCTAATCAAATCTTATTCCTATTCTCAAATTAAGAATTTTGTACTCTTCAAATATTTAAACTCAATTTACATCCTCAATATTTCAAATAGGTGACCCAACAATCAAAATTGAACTTTTAATTCAAATCATCAAATTGTAAAATTTAAATCTAATTCACCAATTGTTCAAGTCTAAAATTCTATATTTATCCCCAAAATTTAAATCGATGATTCATCCTTCAATATTCAAAATTTAAATCATGAGCTCAAAGTATAAATATTTGGTCCGCAATATCAAGATTTTAAAATTTGTTAAATCCTCATTATCTTAATCCTTCTTTTAAAATTTCTCAAAATTAAAATGACTTGAATCTCCCAATCTAATCTTACTTGATCACAATCTAAAAGAAATTCCTCTCAAGTTGGCAATGCACTGCTACCCAACTTAGAATTTACCCATCTATCACAAAAGGCTATATACTTTAAGAAAAATATTTCTTAATTTATTTACTCATGTCATTCAATCCTCAAAACTTCAACGCCGATTATATCATATATGATATGTCCTTAATTACAAAAGAATAATCCTCAAGTATGTGATCGGCCTACGGGGTATATCTAGTACTCTCTGTGTATTAAACTTATACCAAGCACGAGGTTTCGTCTTTCCGAAATAAGGGAAGACGGAGACCAATAATAAAGAGTTTAAGGGTGAGGTAATAGAATAGGAGTATCGGGATCAAGGAGTTTAAGGAATTCAAATGGGAATTGTCAAAGCAGTTGTGGATTGAAATCCTATTTTGGTAATTCTTTGTTCGCATGCTCGTATTAGTACAGTTATGTAACCGATACGATCTGCTCAGACATATCTAGGGGCAAGTATATTCGTCCACCAATCACTACATATCTCAATCCACGTAAAGTAGTATTACGAAGGGCGAATCAAGCGCACTAAGGTTAGCTAGACCTTAATACACTGATTCTGAAATGTATTAGTAGACGTCCCCAATAATACATATCTCATGATCAAGCTCGATAAAAGAGTAAGCTTGCAAAACTAGGCTATAATAGCAGCATAAGTCAAGGTAGTGCAGCAAATATAAGTACGCTAGATGGTGATGAAAGGAGGTACAAATTAATTCAAGTTCACAAAACAAAACAACTAAGCAACAATAATAAAAGACTCTACAATCCCTACAGTTATCATACAACCTCCTTGTCTAAGTCGCTAGTCGACCAAATGGGGGCAAGGACCTCTAAATTCTATTGTCTGAATAAACACTGTCGTCTTTGCTAGCATACAATTAATGTCATTCAGTTATACTTCATCAATAGATCACAAGGGCTACGTGATACTAGGTGGTGAGGTATACTATTCAACTTAGAACAATAAACTAATACTGTGACAGTCTTAAGGGTACCGTAGAAGCTCCTGTTAAGGTCTTCGAGAAGCGGTCTTGGTACTTGTTAGGGTATCCTCTTATATTACATAGGTCATGGTCGTCTTAACTCTTAGTCATAGTGCAAGTGTCAATAGTAAGAATGGGACAGTTACTGGCCTCAAGGGAAAGGGAATATAACTCGTATTGAGGTGTGGTACAAGTTACGCAATTTAAAACTAAGGGATAAGTACCAGGTCTCAATCTACAAGAATAACTTAACTATCAAGTTCTAACTACTAAGCACACAATTTCAAAATTCAAGATTACAACTATAATCCTAGCAAACTATGTGTCCTTAACAAAGAAATAAATTACTTGGCCTACTATCAGAAGTGTCAGATGGCACGAGTTGAAAGATAAAGAAAAGAAGAACGTAATTTTAGTCGTCGCACAATTAGCGAACGCTATGGTCACAGGGGAACAATATATGAAAATAGAGGGGCTCTAGATAGCATCATGGTTTTTCAAGGGAAAGGGGTATGCTAGTCTCTGTGTTGGAGGTATGATTAGGAAAATATTCTATGCATTGCTCTTGGCTTTCTAAGGTACCGTCTGCTTATCTCAAGACAAGAATCTAAATTTATGGTTCTCCAATACTCATCTAACGGCGTGGGTTAGGTTTAGTCCTAATATTCACTTTGGTTTTTTTTATTGGTTTCTCAATGCTAGGGACAACCATAATGGTAAACTTCTAACTAACTCTAGTAGTGTCTATACTACTCTCAAGTCCTCATAACACATCAGGGGGTAATGGTAAACCAATTCTAGAGATAAGGAATTCTAGGGTTCGCTAGACATCCTAAACTTAGTGGTGTGTCAGCATTCTAGTTGTACTCTTAATAGGAAGGTTACCCTACTTATCATCTAACAACAGGAACTTCTATATTCTAGGAGAGACTATACTAAAGGAACTATTATGGGAGTACAGGAATCAAGCAGGATGCAATTATTTAAATAGAATAGATTAGAAGAAAGATGAGTCATAGTCAATTGTGGATGAGATCCTATACTCTAGTCCTAGGTGCAGGCTTGTTCGGTACAGTAACGTAACCGAGACAATATGCTCTGGACTTGCACGGGCCACCACAAAAATATGTCACGCCCCAGTCCCAAAATACATAGGACTAGGACACGTAAGCATGCCAGCCGCATGGATATGGCAACTCCAATATTTGGAAACCAAATCCACACGTACGCTGCAATATGAATATTAAATCCACAAGTGGTATAAATATATGTCACAATTCACAGGGTACAATCTAAATCTTATCCACAGAAAATCAATATAAATGAATAACCAACATCTATATAACTAGATCTCAACATAAGTATCTAAGGATGATAGTTGGATGGAAACAAATCCACTACCAACTCGAATGTAAGAGCAAATACAAAATAAGTACAACACAACAACACCATATAAGAATACCAGCTAGCAATCACGGGCTCGGAGAGAGGACATCCACGAAACATATATAATTATCCCAATCTGTGCTCCTACAAATACTCAAGAACAGATACACCTGCGGAGGACCAGGTCCTCAGAGGAACGTAACAAGATACAGAAAATACGAGCCAATTTGAATACAGTAAACATGCATATTGTTTGAAAATAGATAAGTACGCTGTACAAGATAATCTATATGAATGCAATGAGGACAACTTTTCGACGTATGGGCAAGGGTAGGCTACTCGATCTAATCCTCACAACTCACGCTCGTTAGTGGACATCATCAGCCGACATACCTCTGGGGTAGCGACCCTCGAACTCCGTCAATCGACATACCTCTGGGGTAGCGACCATCGGACACGACCACCATAGTGCGTGCTAGTGACTACGGTGTTACCAGAGTGGTTAAAGCCCATACGCCTAATGATTGTCCTCTATGATACTAAGTGTCAAGTGTGTGTCAACATATCTAATATATAGTAATGACAGAAAGGAACTACACATGCAAGAACTATACAGAAATGCAATAAATAAATAGAAATATAAATAGCATGTGAAGTACTATAAATAATTTGGTAAGATATCTTGTCTGGGGTCCTGCTGCTGGTATGAATCAGAGTCAAAGTCACAGTCCAAATAGCCTATGTATTACAAATTTATCATGTCAAAAGATAATTTATTTTAATTTATTTAATTCTGGAATAATTACTCTAAAATCCTATTTTAATCTTATTATTCTGATTTTTATGTTAATTCCTAAATTTTGTCCAAAGAAACTGAATTTTATCAACTCGAGACTCATGGCACGCAAATCGAGGCGATCTGTTGACCGAAAAGTCAACCGACACAAACTCAACTTTCATGCATGATTTTCTTTAGATTTCAGTATCAAAAATATGCTAGAATTTACGGCTCGTCCGAATTCAAATTCGTTTGGGAATTATGGCACATACAAATTTTGTATTGTGCACCTATGGTTAAATTCTAACCTAGAAGTTCTACAGAATTAACAGTATATAAATACTTTGAATTAAATTCTGAGAAAAATATATGTCAATGATCTCGACATTAGCCTTCCAAAACTTTAAACGGTTCATGATTCTGATTCCTGATTCTCCCGGAATCGCGAAAATATTGAAACACGTCTATTTTCGGACATACTGTGCTCTACGAATTTTCCAGAATTTAATACTCATAATTTCATAAAATAAATTATATAATCAGAAAGCTAACCTCAATATCTTTCTAACGCAAGAAACTAGGCCTCGTTTGGAGTCCGGAGCTATGCGCAATGGCTTGTGGAAGATGAAGGAACCCTAGATGGCAATTCTCCAAAATCTCTCTCTCTCTAAGATAATGGGATAATTAGGGATGTACCTGCGGCTGAATGGATATTTATAGGCTGACACGTGTCATAATCTGATTGGATGATTTTTGTTATATTATTTTTTTTTGATTTGCCTTTATCAAAACATTATTTAAGTCATTTTAAATCTAAATAACTCCAAATAAATATTAAAAATAATCATAAAAATAAGGAAAAATTACATAAAATATATTTTGAACCTATAAACCCTAGAAAAATATTTAGGATAATTTTATATTCATAAGTTTACTACTATAATTAGGAGAAGATCTAAACATTAGTTTTATCCATTTAACTAAAAATAAATACTAACATTATTCCAAAAATTCTGAAATAATTTCAGAAAATATATAATAATATTATAAACCCTAGAAAATAACATGGGTCCATTCTATATTCCTGGGCATGCACAATAAATTCTACAAGTCCTAAAAATTAGTTATTAGTCTAAATAACTCCCAATAAATACTAAAAGTATTCAAAAAATTTCCAGAAAATTCTAGAAAATATATTTGACTATTTAGAACCTAAAATAAAATTTTGGAATATTTTTAATTAAGTTTGAACATAAAATAAATTCTTTAAATTCCTAGAAAATTAGTGTTACTAGTTTTTAATTAACTAAAATTTATGAAAAATCTCAATAATCTAAAATAGCCTAAAAATAATTCTAAATAAATATTTATATAAGTAAATATACTAAAAAAATTTATTTTTTAATTAACTAAGAGAATACTCTAAATAAATTCAACATCTATAATAAATATAATAATATAAAATATACACAAAATACCTATTTTGGGTGAGGGAGTTTACAAAGGTGCAGTCTGGAAAAATATTTTCAGTCAGGATGGAGCAAAGTACAACCCAAATAACAGTTCCAGTTAATTGATAAGGACTATAAAATAATAAATAGATGATGCTGTATACTGAGAGAAGACAATGAATAAATGCAATGGCAAAATAAAGAGACATTCAATATAGGCAATATGGTACAGTCAGTGCATATATGAAATGAAAAGAAAGAGGTACAATATCATATACGAGTGATGTGGTATATGAACTAAAATAGAGAACTGTAACTATTCTAAGTGTTTAAACTAGTAGTTTCGAAATGTGATCGGCTTGGGAACTTGTTCGATAGCTACATGGCCTGGCTAATCATACGTGAGGTGTATGATTAACACTTAACAATATTTTACACTAGTTCGATAGGGATTTGATCACATCTCTCACTAACAATTTTTTCGCCCCCAACTAGTACTGTGGATCCAATCATGACACGTCACGATACACGATCAATGTCCAATATATCATGTACGATGTCTAATATCAATGTCTATTATCAATGTCGTGTACAATGTCAATACGATAACCAAATGTAACATCTCATAACTAAAGATCCAATCTATATACTAGTTCGTGTAGCACAGTGTCAAGAGTCAGATGTAACATTTCTAAATACTTGAATTATAGAAATTATCAAATAACAAAAATTATCAGAGAATGTACTCGCCTGGGGTCCTTAGCTGACAATACCAATGTCTTGCTCCTGAAGTCTCGCAGAACAGTCCAATGGTCATATATACATATAATATAATACAATACAATATCAGCCAAAATACTAGCACATACATAACCATAATTACACTGAACTCAAGGTACTCTAGGGGTGATCCTAGTCATCTAACAGGGTCAAGCGTGCGTTTAGCTGCACGGGTGTCACGTTTGCAAATGTTGTGCAAGATCATATAGTCAAAATAATACGGTCTCGCCAGTACGTCAGTGTACTTAAGGCAGTCTGCTAATAATTCACAGGGTCACAGGGTCAACGTAACTACGGGATATCCGCAGCTATACCTAGGAGTCATACAGCATGTACATATTACAGTCATAATTAACATAGTATTTAATTACTTATAATATGTATACACATACTAAATATATTTATACATATACTAAATGAATAATGTATACATACTAGTCATATATATATATATATATATATATATATATATACCAAATTGAAAGATATATGCATACGCATACGTATGCGTATACGAGATTGGGTTCATTGACTCAGGGTCACATGTCAACTAACTGTCAAAAGCAATTATGATCCTGATTAATATATACACACACACAATCACATAAAATGAAGGAGGAGGGACAGGTTCGAACCTGTGCACATGCACGAGATCGACGATGACTGTAAGCCCCCTGATTTTCAGTAATTATTAATTTGGATTTTTCACAATTTTTCTGGAATTTTCAAGAATTTTCTGTAATAAAACCTAGGCATTTAGTAATTAAATAATTTTTAATTGCGGTTAATTAATATTAAAATATTATAGAAATAATATTTTATGGTGCAAAAGGAAAAACTGGACATAGGATAATTTTTCGGGAATTTATTGGACTCCAGAAGTATTTTTAAAGACCTAAAAACTATTAATAAATAAACCAATTAAACCCTGAAATAAACCGGGCTTATTTGAAATAAACCAAACCAACCCAGACCCGGTTCACTGAACCAAACCCAGCCTTAACGGGTTGGGTCGGATCCGAATCGAACCCGACCCGGACCCGAAACCCTAACCGAACCATAATCCTATTTCGGGTCGGAATCACTGTTCCGACCCGGCGGCGTGCCTATTTATACGTCTCGACTTCCGTGCCCAGCCGCGCCGCAACCGTAATTATCATCTCTGCCGCCGCCGTCTTTCTCCAGACTCCTCACCGCCCGCAGCAGCCCCGGTCACCCTTAGCCTTCGCCTCGCCTGAACCCTAGCCTCCTCCCCCATTTCCTCTCTCCCTCT
Source organism: Iris macrosiphon (assembly GCA_036927795.1). Taxonomy (NCBI): domain Eukaryota; kingdom Viridiplantae; phylum Streptophyta; class Magnoliopsida; order Asparagales; family Iridaceae; genus Iris; species Iris macrosiphon. The sequence continues at coordinate 20,551,560 of JAYESA010000015.1, read as the reverse complement.
CCTCCGCTCGCCATCTCCGGCCGCTCCGTCCCTCCGCCACGACCAGACTCCACAGCCCCACACCGCCTTCCTCCTCCACCCTATCCACCCTCGGCCATGATCCCCCCTCGCCTCCGTCTCCTCCGCCATGACCCGGCGCCCTCAGCCCTAGACCTGCCTATAAAAAGCCCCCCCCCTTTTTCTTCTCCGGCCAACTTCCTTCCTCCGCCACCACCCGCAGCGCAGCCCGGTCTCCCCGTCGCTGTCAGCCCCCTACTCCGTCCTCTCTCCCTTCCTCCTCCGCCGTCCCCGTCCAAAACCGTCTCCCACCTCATCGGCCGCCCGACTCCTCTTCTCCAACAACCCGCAGCTGCCCCCGGCCCGCCTCCGGCCGCCCGAGCTCCTGCGCCGCCTCCCCGCAAGCCGCCGCCTCCGGCTCTCGCCGCCTCCGCAGTCCCCTACCTCCCTCCGGCCGCCAGCAGCCGCCGCAGCTCCGGCGAAGCCCCTAACCCTAACCCTAGAACTCGGACACGACACGGACACGAGAAATTCAGATTTCACGGAGCCCTGTTCAGGTAACCCGTTCTCTCTTCTCGTTGACCCATTTTTGGTTTCGTCAGTTGTGACGCGTAGACTGTGTGACCCTCTCGATGCCCGTACAACCCGCTCGGTGCGTCGCGTCCTGTGGTGATCGCGAACCGCGATCCAAAAATAGGAAAACCAACGCCCTGTTTCACCCCGGAACTGAGTGCGTCCCGCCAAACGGGACGACTTGGTCGCACGCGGTCTTTACCGAAACGTGAGCGTCGTTGATACGGACGTGTGGGATTTAGCAGAAGTTGATTTGGATGTGCGTGCACACCGGAATCAACGCGTATCTACGGACAATGTCCCGTATCCGCCTATTCTGGAACATGTCGTAACTTTGTGTACACATGTCGGATCGAGACGAAACTTGCGCCATCGGACTCATAGCGATACGCTGGTCCTGTGATCCAAGTTTGGTTCGATTTTGAGAACGTTGACAAAATCGCGTATCGTGGGCCCCACAGGCTCCACTTGACGGACGATTATGTGATCGGCTCATCGGAATCCAATTCTGGAAGTTTTGTTGGGTTCGTATCATCGTTCCTGACTTGTTGACACTAAATTTGACAAATTTGGAGACCTTTGACCCTGACACGGTTTTTGGTGCAAAGCGGCCCATATGTGGACCCCGCTTTGACCCAGAAATATCATTTTTGCCCTTGTGTCCAAATTAGACTCAAGAACATGCATTTTTAGCTATTTGATATTTTTTGAATCTAATGGTAATGTTTATTTCAGCAACCGGAGTAGTACCTGCAATCACACTGAGACCAGATCTACAGTTGGAGCCAGAACCACAGGCAAGTGTACCTTGCCAAATCCTGCAGCTTTGCTACTTATTTTCTTGACTTATTTATACATTGTTGGCAAGTGTACCTTGCCAACTTTGCAGTCTTGTTACATATTTTCCTTGATTCATTTATATTACTGTGCATGCTTGACCTAGGACCGTGTGACTTACTTAGCGTCCGATTATTAGTCGGGTGCCAACCCCGTACGCGGAGTTTTGTATTGTCATCTAGAGATGGACATTCGTGACCCTTTACATTCTCGTACTTGTCTTATCAAGTACACTATAACCCAGGACACTTGATGTAAACTCCCTCGACCAGATTTTAGTATTTTTAGGATTATTTTAATAATTTAGGATTTATGGCAATATTTTAATTTATTTTGCTTACATATCCTGTTGACTTGTGCACCTGTCCGTCACCGAATTATTTGGAGCTTTACCTTGACTGTTATCCCCGAACGAAGTTCACATATCTGTCCTAGACATGCCAGCCTATTATTCTGAACCTTGTGCAACTCGCAGATATCTTACTTTGAGCATCGTTTGAGACACGCAAATATCGTTACAAAACGTCCGTATTTAAATTCCTAGACCTGTACCCATCCCTGTTCCAACAGACATTAGAGGCCCAACATGCATCCGTTGTGACCAAACAAAAATACATTATTTTTCTACACTAAGTATACTACATTTAGTGTATTGACACCGTAGAAAAATTATGACCCTACCTGCCTCTAAATAATTAGAGAACACCGTGCGCAGTATTTATTAATTAAATAAATACGATGGCCCGTATCACCCCAAAACCAGGCCCAGCCCCTGCCCAGACTCACACCCACCCCCTCAGGACCCTCACACAGCAATTTTCTTCAATTCTGTGAATTTTGGCAATTTTAGGAATCAGGTGTTTTTCCCAAACAATTTCGTAATTGCACAATTTCCCAAAATAGGACCTTTACGCAATTTATGAAATTACAGGGACTTTTCTGTAAATTACCATGCGAGGTGTCACCTCCTGATTGGCCGGTGAACGTGCACCGTCCATTCTAAAAGGAGTCCAGATTCGATGTATTTACATAAAGTAAATATCCTAATTTATGAAATTACTATTTTACCCTTAAATAATTTCCTATAAAATAAAAGAAAATAAAAAGAAAACCCAAACCCTAACCCAGCCGCAGCTCCCCCCTAGCCGCCGGCTACCCCCCCCGGCCGGAGTAGCCCCCCCTCCGCAGCGAGCCACTCCCCCTCGGCGAGCTCCCCCCCCCGCTGGCCCGACTCTCTCTCCTCTCCTTCTCTTCCGGCTCCCTCTCCCCTCCACCACCCTCCATCACCTCACCTCAGCCGACCTCGGCCCACCCCCCCCCCCGCCGCTCCTCCTCTCTCTCCCTCCTCCTCCTCCCCCCCCGAGCTCCTTCCCCGACCCCGCGGCCTCCTTCTCCACCACCTCCAGCCGCTCACCACCACCCTCCACCACCATTATCATCACCATCACCGCCACCCGTCGGCCCCGACCTCCCCCTTGGCGAGCTCCGCCCTCCGCCAGCCAACCACCCCCTTCTCCTCCACCCCCACGACCCCGACCCCCAGCCTCCCTCTTCCCTCCACCACCATCATCATCAACCACCTCCTCCTTCTCCTCCCCGCCTGGACCCACCCTCGACTCCGGCCAGCGCCGCCAGCCCCTCGTCGAGCTGCCCCGGCCAGCAGCAACTCTCCGGCAAGCCCTAAACCCTAGGGCAGACACGGACACAGCCCTCGGACTCGTGTCGGACACGTGTCAGACACGGAGAAGTTTGGTTTTCGAGCTCTGTTCAGGTAACGATTTCTCTAACCTCGTAACTCTATTTTCAATTTTGTCAGTTGCATCGCATAGACTGTATACCCCTCTCGGTGTCCGTGCAACCCGCTCGGAGCATCGCGTCCTATGGCGATCGCAATCCGCGATCCAAAAACAGGAAAAACAATGACCCGATTCACCCCGGAACTGAGTACGCCCCGCCAAACGGGACGACTTGGTCGCATGCGGTCTTTACCGAAACGTGCGCGCCGTTGATACGGACGTGCGGGATTTTGTGGGATTTTGCAGAAGTTGATTTGGATGTGCGTGCACACCGGAATCAACGCGTATCCGCCGACAACGTTCCGTATCCGCCTGTTCTGGAATACGCTGCAACTTTGTGTACACATGTCGGATCGAGACAAAACTTATGCCATCGAACTCGTAGCAATACGCTGGTCCTGTGATCCAAGTTTGGTTCGATTCTGAGAACGTTGGCAAAATCCCGTATCGTGGGCCCCACAGGCTCCACTTGACGGGCAATTTTATGACCGGCTCATTGGAATCCAATTCTGGAAGTTCCGTTGGGTTCGTATCATCGTTCCTGACTTGTTGATACTAAGTTTGGCAAATTTGGAGACCTTTGACCCTGGCACATTTTTTGGTACAAAGCGGCCCACATGTGGACCCCGCTTTGACCAAAAACTGTTATTTTTGTCCCTGTGTCCAAATTGGACTTAAGGACAGGCGTTTCTAGCTATTTGATATTTTCTGAGACTGTTAGTGATGTTTATTTCAGCATCCGAAGACTTTTCTTCTGAGGCCATAGTTTCTGACACTTGGTATTTGACATCTGGATATTACGTTTACAGCTCTCTTGCCAGGCAAGTATACCTTGCCTTGTTATACTGTTTAAATTCAGTTATTGCTAGTTACATATTTATCTATTTTTATATTATATAAATGTGCGCGTCCGAGAAAACTCGGGTGCAGTCAACGAAGGCGTTGACGTTAGGACTTGTGTCTGACCTAGTGTCTAGTAGACCCACCTAAAGTTGTGAAGTTATTGATATAACTTCTCAGGCCTTGACACGTATCATTACACATCACAGAGTGAGTACATGTAGGGACACGTGCCTCATACGCGACTGGCCATCAGTGTGAGCAACACGTGTAGCGGTATATAGCTCAGTTGTTTATTTTATTGAGACTTGCATCATAGTTCGAGATGTCCACGTCGTTTTCACGACTTGTATATCTACATTGGGCGGAAAAGACACTTAGTAGGCGTATGGGACACCCCCTCCTTATATATTCCTGTTTCCTGTTGCCTGATACTATACTCTTCGGAGATGGGGCATTCCTGTTACCATGCTGCTCGGAGATGGGGTATTGGTTTTCTTGTTCCCGTTACCATGCTCCGAGGAGGATGGGGTACTGCTTGTGCCCTTGCGTCAGGGGGCATATGACACATATACTAGCCAGTCATGACGATTGGTGAATTACGTCAGCATATGTCTAGCCTACACATTCCCATGCGTACTACAAGGTCTTTAAATTGCATTCACTTAGATGGTTAGCACACCCCATTTATTTATTCAGTATTTACATACATGGCATATTGTTTTTCTGTATCTTGTTATGTCCCTCTGAGGACCTGGTCCCCTGTCAGGTGTATATGTTCTTGAGCATTCGCAGGAGAGCAGATCCAGGCATGTTACGTATATCCCGAGGAGGTCTTCTCTTCGAGACTCGTGATTGTCAGATGTTATTCTTATATGGTGTGTATCTGGTTCCTTTTTGTATTCTATTTCGGCAGTAGATTTGTTTCCATCTGACTGTCATTCTTTAGATACTTATTATTGAGATCTAGTTACCTGGTTATTGGTTATTCATGTTTATGTGATTTCTGTGGATGAGATTTAGATATTACCCTGTGACTTACGCTCGTATATATGGTTTCCATATATTGGAGTTGCCATATATACAGGCGGCTGGCATGTTTACGTGTCCTAGTCCTACGTATTTTGGGACTGGGGCGTGACACTTGACACTATTCATGAGACATAATCTTCCTGAGATATTCATGATGATTCTGTATAGGATACAGGATTTGACAGAGACACTATATTCATAGATACCATATGACTTGCTGCATTAGATATGATTGTGCGTGACATGGACATGATGCATCGTGGACATGAGACGTGTGATTACATGGGGTGGGGAGAGACACACAGGCTACAGGCTGATTATATATATAAACCCCCTATTATTGTGAGGTACAAGACTCTGAAGCCCGAGCTTGGCCCATTACTCATTATTACTGCTACCGGCTCTCCGACTCAGAGCTTATAGTGGCTCAGCCTGAGTACTAGTGATGCTCTCACTTGCATTTCACATAGATGGTTACATACTTACCCTATTTATTTCATTATCTGCTGTACTGCATTTATTTTGGCTTGTATTATCTGTACCTTGCTATGTCCCCTGAGGACTTGGATCCGGATTATATTTCCAGGATTAGCAGAGGAGATCCACCCAGAGTTATACAGTACAGGAGCATTAGCAGGAGCAGAAGCAGGAACATAAGCAGTTACTGGAGCAGAACCAGGATCTGAGGACGAGATCATACCAGAGGACTTCTCCTGAGTATTGGCTTGAGATACTCATTTATTTCTGTTTCTAGTTATTTTATTTCTAGTCTATTGCATTGACGTATCTGACTTGTTCTCGGATTATTCTCCGAGACACTTTTATTGAGATTTGTTAGTTTATATTTATTACATTTATTCTGGCATTTGATCTATGATTATCTGTTGTGGATGAGATTAGATTAGACTGTGACTTGTATCATTGGACCTACTTATTGTTGTATTACAGCTTAAGTATGCCCCGATGGATCCATTAAATTGGGTTTGTCCATTGGTGTGTGCTGCTGGCCATTGCCACGTGTCTAGTCCCTCTATATTTTGGGACTGGGGCATGACAATGACGATGATGACGACGATGGTGACGATGATGATAACGACGATGATGATGATGACGATGACGATGATGACGACGATGGCGATGGTGATGATGACGACGATGTCAACGATGATGACGATGTTGAAGGCTGCGTGAGTGGAGGGCTCAGCGAGGAGGAGGACAGGGAAGAGGGGAGGAGATCGGGCTGTGGGGAAGATGAGACGGGGATGAGGAGATCCGAGGTGGAGGAGAGAAGAGGGTGGTGGTATAGAGTGGTGGTGGTCGAGGTGATAATGGTGGTGGTGGTTCAGTCGAGGGGAGGAGGACGAAGGAGTCAGGCGAGGTGCAGCGTTGGAGCTGCGGGTGGAGGAGATGGTCATGGCGGTGTTAATGGAGGTTGGCTGGAGTCCGGCGGGATTAAGTGTGAACCCCTTAGCGAATAGTATGTCATGAGTGATAAACCTAAGTACATGCTTAGTTTAGACCCTTACCTACTAATATGCGAGGAGGACGAAGTTGTAAGGATCGTATATTATTTACCTATAGCCAGAAGTAGGTTGCCAATAACATGAGGGAGATTATATAAAATATAACTTAAATGAATATAGTAATGAGTTTAAGGATTAGTTGTATTACCCCCTCGCCTTCATTCCTATCCTTCCTATCAAATTCTTATCTTGTGTTGCATATATGGCCTCGTGCTTTTTGCAATAACGATCTTTCTAATTATAACAATGAGTAGATCCCTCTTTTCCTAGTTGTGCCTTAATTACAAAATTAATCCCTTAGTTGGTACCACTCCTTATGTTAATATCCATATCACCATAGGTATCAGTTCTTTTCTACTCTAATTCCCTTAATTTAGTCACCATGACTCGATTCTCCAAATACCTGCCTAATCGTGCCTTATTCAACCATGTAGACTTATCAGAAATTGTTCTTGTCGTGGCCTAAATTTTGGTCTCTTCGTCATCAATGTCAACCAATGATCGAAGCCTCTATACCACCTTGCATTAGTCAGATCTGACTCAATCATTTCTTCTGCCTTGTAGAACCTTTACCTGTACAAGAGCAGTAGTGGATGGGTAGTAATTTCTCTTATAAGGTTGATCACTCTGAGGACCTGGTCCCTTTCTAGATATGGACGAGCAGGAGTATCCGCAGGAGTACGGTCCTGGACCCGATGCTACTTGCCTGACTGAGGAGGTCTTACCCTCAGAGTATCTGTGATTTATTTCTACTGTTTAGAGATTTTGTTGCTACTTCAGTATAGTCGTTTTGTAGTGGATTTTTTTCCATCCGACTATCAGACTTGATGCTCATCTTTGATATTTAGATATTATTCAACTCTTTATTCCTACTTATTATTTGTGCTGTCACGACCCGCACCCGGAAAATCGGGCATGAGTCGTGGGTACGTCCAGCCTACGCCGCAGCATCGGCGGTAGAACACTGTCTAGGTCAACTATCTAGATAATAATCTCACACAAAAAATCGGCCATGACCTCTCCAAAAGGAGGGCAACCACACAATCAAAATATAACCTGTCAAGATCTCAACTCCAAACGGAGGAGCAATATCATAAGGATAATCTCAAGTACTCAATCACGAATCTAAGCACGATAAGATGGCAAAGAAGACTAACAACTATAAAGTCTAACCACCACCAACTACTACAACAACCACAACAATAATAATAATACAGCAATATCCAAAATAATATACAAACAAGGTCTCAATCCAAAACCGGAGACAAATTCGGTGCTAAAAGCTAATAAAAACAACAACAAGATCCTAGTGATCCCGGCTACCAACCCGGAAATCACCTCTAAACTAGAGGGTCCCTGTCTGCACCATCGACAGGCTCAGGTCCATAAAACGTCGGACACCAATCCTCCGGATACTCTGAAAAATATGTCCAGTCAGGACTGGAGCAAGTACATCTCTAACAGCAGTTCCATTTAAATGATAAAAACTATAAAACAGTTATAGCAAGTAGCAAGAAGAATGAAGCAAGTATGAAACAAGGAAATATGTATAACTGGTGCATAAAGGTAAAGATGCATGGATATCAGAGCAAGATAGTAATAACTGCAAGATACAAGAAATCTACACTAAGAGTAAGTCTGTGCACATGAACGTGTAGTGAGTCCAGCATGAAAAACATGTAGTGAGTCAAGTCCAGAAACATGTAAGTGAGACAAGTCAAGAAATGCATGAGAGGCCAGACTATAAAGAATGAACTCGGTGTCTTTGAAATACTTGTTTCGACATGTAAACGGCTAGGGGTAAGCACGGCTCACCGCGCACTGGGTGCGCGGCTGCTATCATTCCAGATTAGACCAGAGGGAGTGATTCCTGATGATGCCAGATAGGAATGTTTACATGTCTACTCGAGTATTTCCCTGCCCCGACTAATACAAGTGGATCCAAGACCCGACACGCAAATCAAGATGAGTCCAGCCTGTACATGAATGATGCCTGTAGTGATGCCTGTAGGTGATGCCAGTAGTGATTCCAGAATAGAGGCCAGAAACATGAAATGTACGTGTCGCAAGTAAATGAATCCAGAAATATCAATCAGTGTCCCGTGTTGTGCCAGAATAATCAGATGATACTATACTAGAAGCTGAATCATAATAATCATCAAATAATGAAAACTATCAGAGAATGTACTCGCCTGACGTCCTGAGCAACTGGCGATCCGAACTGGTGTCGCAAGGACCTAATGCGAAAAGCAAGATTAAACAGGGTTCTAATGAGTTAAACAGATATAAAATAACTAAAAATAGGTTTCTAGGGTCGTTCTAGGTCAAACGGGTCAAACCGGTGAAATCTGGGTCAAAAAGTCAACTCTGGGTCCAAAAAGTCAACTCTGGGTCAAAACTAGGTCAAAAGTTGACTTTGGCGGTCAACCGAGTCAACTACGGTCAAGTCTGGGTCAAACTAGGGTGCTCCTGAAATTCTAGGTCAAACCGAGGTCATTAAGCTAGAAAACTCACAAACTCGCCTCCTTGAGATACCGGGATACCCTCGGTATCCGATACCTCAACCTAGGCTACGCACCCCGCCTATACCCTCTAAAACCTATGCTAGCACGCGTAAATATATACACATAAGCATATAAAAATCACTCCAATACTATTCCTAGGCTATTGCTCAAAAACCCCGCTCGAAACTCAATACCTTGGTTATCTTAAGGTATTGAAATACCTTGGTATCTCAAGATATTGAGGTTTCGCTCTAAAACCCCTCTAACTAGCTATCTAGCTATTGAATATATACCTAGTTATTAATCTAGGCTAGATAATATATATATCTATCATATTTATATATATCTAAGCATATATGTACCTATGTATATATTTATCCACACACATATACACAATACCCTTTACCTTACCCATACACTTATATATATATATATATCTATACGTATATAGGTATCTATATCTTAGATAGATATATCTAAGTATCTAGCTATCTACCTATCTAGTATCTAGAAACCTAACTATCTATGTATCTATTCAACTATTTACCTTGTTATCTATCTATCTAAATATCTATCTACTACCTATTTACCTATCTATCAACCATCTATCTATTTATCTATCTAACATATACCTATTTATCTATCTATGCATATATCTAACTAATTATCTATTTATCTATCTAACTAACTATCTATCTAACAATTCTATTTATGTATCTAAATGTCTAACTATCTACCTATCTCTCTAACTATCTATGAATCTATCTATCTATCCAAGTATCTATCAATCTATCTATCTACTTATATATATATATCTATTACCTAATTAGTTATCTATCCATCTATCCTCTACCTACTAAAAGCTGCTGCTAGCTACCTCTGTGCTTCAAATTACTGCTGCTGCTGGTGTTGTGCTTGCAGATGCTGCTGCCCATGCTGCTGCCACTGCTTTTGCTGCTGCTGCACCTGCTTTTGCTGCTGCTGCACCTGCTGGTGCAGCAAGTTGCTGCTGCTGCAGCTGCTGCTTGGCTGCTCCTTCTACTGCTGCTGGTTCTCAGTTCAGCCCCCCCTCCTTCTCACATACACACACACACACACACCTATTTATATATATATATATCACTATCTATATATATATATACATACATATATATATATATATATATATATATATATATATATAACCAGATATCTATATATATATACACTCATCCACACACTCTAACACACACACTAACACACTCACACACTAATACACACACACACATAAATATATATACATATCTATATATATATACACACATATATATCTATATATATATACACACAAGCACTCACCTACACACATACACTAGCACTCACTAACACACTCACAAACACACAACCACACATATATATATAAATATATATATAAAAAACACACACACAAATATATATATACATATATATATATAAATAAACACAACACACAACACAACGCACACAACGCTCACAACTTCCCACCTACGCACGCCCAACGACCCCGACACTCACCAACGCCTATAAATATATAAAATATAACTCGAAAACTCTAGCACACACTCCCCGATACTAACCCAACGCGCGCACAAGCCCGAAACGAGGAAACCAAGTCGAAATGGCCGTTCGGTCATTTCGACGAACACGTGGTGCGCGGCTCGGAAAACCTCCTGAAACGCACACCAAACGAACTCGGAATCGGCCCAAAATTTACCCACGTGCTCTACACGATGCCTAGATCCTAGAAAATGCGCTCCCGTGTCGATTCTAGGCCCGTGGCGGAAACGCACACGCACTTAGAATCGGCGACGACGAAAAGCCCCAATTTCACCCGAAACTCCCGTTTCTCCGCGACGCGGCTTCCCGTATCCGAACGGAGACACGCTCTCACCCTCACGACACCCGACAACGTCTACCTAGGTCCATCTAACCTAGGGCATCACCCAAAATTGGGCCAAATTCGGATTTCACCCGAAATCGACACAAAACCTAATGTCAAAGTCTCTAAACTCACCCAAACTAGTTCCAACTTCCTCCCACGGGTAGCCTAAGGGTCTAGGAAGGTTCTAAAATATTAATTACACCATAAAAGAGTAATTACAAGGGGAAATTTAGGGTTTACCTCTTGGGAGTTGGAATCCCAAGCCAAAATCTTCAAATCTCTCCAAATTTACCTCCTACAAGCTCCAAGCCTTAAATCCAAGCTCCAACACCAAATCTAGGCTCTACCCACCTAGGTTGGGGAAGAATGTAGGGTTAGGGTTCACAAATAAAAAAGGAATGGAAGAAAATAGGAAGAGGGACTTACTTTGGAGGAAGAAGGAGAAGAAGAAGAAGTGGAGAAGAAGAAGAAGTGAAGAAGAAGAAGTAGAATGAAGAGGAATGAAGAAAGGGGGCTGCTCACGGGAATGGGGCTGCTGGTCTCACGGGTGTGGGGGGAGAAATATAGGGCCGGCCACTTAATAAAGGGTTCCACTAAGTCCAAATGACCAAAATGCCCTCCCGTAACTCGGTTTTGGGTTTCGGGGCTCCAAATGCACTCAAACTAGTTCCAAATCTCTCCAACTAACTTCCTAAAAATAAAATAAATATTCTAAGCCCCAAAATAAGTCTCACAGGGGTGTGGGCTGGGTCGGACATGGGTCCACTAGGGTCTGACATGGGTCCAGGCTAGCCAAAATCCTAAAACAATCAAAATAAAAATAAAAAATAAAATAATGCAATCACTAATTAAATATAAATACAATTAATTATAAATAATACATAATTAACCAAATTAAAAATAAATAAAAAAATACCCGGCTCTGGAAATGGGGTGGTGACAAGCCTATCCTCCTTAGAAAATTTCGTCCTCGAAATTTAAAGTCAATCACACTCCTCTAGGTCAAACCCCCAACAAGCACAGTCAAGAAATTCTACCTAAACAACATACAAGATCAGGGTCCTACTGGTCGTGTTATCACAGTCTTAATCAGGGTCACTAAACTATCTACCACAGCACAAAACGTCTAACCGGTACTAATGAAGCACACCACAAGGAATGGAAAGGACAAGAAGAAGAAACAAGAGACAGACCTGCTAACCCGACATCCGTAGCATCGGCCTCCTCGACCGTCAACGCATAAGCCCTGCCCTGCTGGGGTGTATCCCTCTGTTGGTGCGGGGCATGATGGTGTGCCACAGATGGCCTAGCTCCAACTCTCTGATCCTGTGCTCCACCCAATGGAGGTGCAGTAGGGCAATCTCGCATCTGGTGAGCAGCGGATCCACAAAACAAACACACCTTTAACCTCCTCCTACAAACATCCCAAGTGTGTCCTGCCTTCCTGCAGTAGGCACAAGTGGGTACCCTCTGATCCTGACCCTGCTGCGCTGCCTTCTGCACATAGGGACGCTTAGCTGGTCCCGCACTGCCACTCGCACTGCCTGAATCATCCCTGCCTCTCTTGGACTTGAGCTCCAAGTCATCCTCTGCTCTCTGAGCATCTCCTACTATCTGCTCAAAAGTCGCCTCGCGGTCGCTCCTGGTCAAAGACTTGACCGCCATAACCAAGCCCTTGCGAAACTTCCTCGCCTTTGCTGCCTCACTCAAGCCATCCACAAATCTGCCCAGACGGCAGAACTCCGCTGCGTACTCGTCCACCGTCATGCTCTCTTGGACGAGTGCCTCAAACTGGCTCTCCAAAGCACTGAGCGCCACATCTGGGAAAAACTTCTCCTTAAAAAGCCTCTTGAAAGCCTCCCAAGTAAGCCCTGGCGCTGCAATCCTCGTATCTGTGCGATACCACGTCAAGGCGAGGTCGAACATCTGACTGCCCGCTGCCTCTATCTGCATGCTGTCCGGAATCTGCGCTAGCCTGAAGATCCCCTCAATCTGCTCTATCCAGTCATCCGCGTACAGGATTCCTTCTGTACCACGGAACTCCTTGGGCCGCATCCTCTGAAAATCAACGATGCTGCCCGGCCTCGGGTGCTGAATCTGATCTGCCTGTGGCTGAATCTGTGCCACCCTGTCCACTGCCGTCATGGCCACCTGGTGGGCGTTCTCAATGCCCAGTCTTATCACATCCACCTGACGGTGCTGCGCGTCCATCATCTCCCTGAAGAACGCAAACAACTGCGTGGCATCTACTGGAGCAGGAAGTGGTGGAGGAACCACCGGAACGACTGGGGTAGTCCTCGGATCGACAGGTGAAGGAGAATCCCCGAGAGAAGCAGATGAACCCTCAACCGCAGGAGTGGTGAGTGGAGCGGTAGCAGCTGCCTGAATACGAGCTGGACGAGAGGTAGCAGACCTCTCCGAGGCAACTACTGGAACGGTACGATGGGATCGTGTCTTCGAAGGCATCCTGAACACAGATCAAAAGAAGTCAATACGGTGCAAGATACGATATCATCAAAGAAGGACAGTAATATTTCAAAAGAAAGCAATTTCAGAATAATTAGATTGGAATTGTTCCTAGTCGTGATTGAGTACACTCTCATCCTAGATCCTAGATCCTAGATCCTATAGCAGGCTCGCAGCAGTACAACTAAGTTGTTGTACCACCACGACATCGCACTAATTGCGAATCGAGACCTGCATGGGCCACCACCAAAAACGTGTCACGACCCGCACCCGGAAAATCGGGCATGAGTCGTGGGTACGTCCAGCCTACGCCGCAGCATCGGCGGTAGAACGCTGTCTAGGTCAACTATCTAGATAATAATCTCACACAAAAAATCGGCCATGACCTCTCCAAAAGGAGGGCAACCACACAATCAAAATATAACCTGTCAAGATCTCAACTCCAAACGGAGGAGCAATATCATAAGGATAATCTCAAGTACTCAATCACGAATCTAAGCACGATAAGATGGCAAAGAAGACTAACAACTATAAAGTCTAACCACCACCAACTACTACAACAACCACAACAATAATAATAATACAGCAATATCCAAAATAATATACAAACAAGGTCTCAATCCAAAACCGGAGACAAATCCGGTGCTAAAAGCTAATAAAAACAACAATAAGATCCTAGTGATCCCGGCTACCAACCCGGAAATCACCTCTAAACTAGAGGGTCCCTGTCTGCACCATCGACAGGCTCAGGTCCATAAAACGTCGGACACCAATCCTCCGGATACTCTGAAAAATATGTCCAGTCAGGACTGGAGCAAGTACATCTCTAACAGCAGTTCCATTTAAATGATAAAAACTATAAAACAGTTATAGCAAGTAGCAAGAAGAATGAAGCAAGTATGAAACAAGAAAATATGTATAACTGGTGCATAAAGGTAAAGATGCATGGATATCAGAGCAAGATAGTAATAACTGCAAGATACAAGAAATCTACACTAAGAGTAAGTCTGTGCACATGAACGTGTAGTGAGTCCAGCATAAAAAACATGTAGTGAGTCAAGTCCAAAAACATGTAAGTGAGACAAGTCAAGAAATGCATGAGAGTCCAGACTATAAAGAATGAACTCGGTGTCTTTGAAATACTTGTTTTGACATGTAAACGGCTAGGGGTAAGTACGGCTCACCGCGCACTGGGTGCGCGGCTGCTATCATTCCAGATTAGACCAGAGGGAGTGATTCCTGATGATGCCAGATAGGAATGTTTACATGTCTACTCGAGTATTTCCCCACCCCGACTAATACAAGTGGATCCAAGACCCGACACGCAAATCAAGATGAGTCCAGCCTGTACATGAATGATGCCTGTAGTGATGCCTGTAGGTGATGCCAGTAGTGATTCCAGAATAGAGGCCAGAAACATGAAATATACGTGTCGCAAGTAAATAAATCCAGAAATATCAATCAGTGTCCCGTGTTGTGCCAGAATAATCAGATGATACTATACTAGAAGCTGAATCATAATAATCATCAAATAATGAAAACTATCAGAGAATGTACTCGCCTGACGTCCTGAGCAACTGGCGATCCGAACTGGTGTCGCAAGGACCTAATGCGAAAAGCAAGGTTAAACAGGGTTCTAATGAGTTAAACAGATATAAAATAACTAAAAATAGGTTTCTAGGGTCGTTCTAGGTCAAACGGGTCAAACCGGTGAAATCTGGGTCAAAAAGTCAACTCTGGGTCCAAAAAGTCAACTCTGGGTCAAAACTAGGTCAAAAGTTGACTTTGGCGGTCAACCGAGTCAACTACGGTCAAGTCTGGGTCAAACTAGGGTGCTCCTGAAATTCTAGGTCAAACCGAGGTCATTAAGCTAGAAAACTCACAAACTCGCCTCCTTGAGATACCGGGATACCCTCGGTATCCGATACCTCAACCTAGGCTACGCACCCCGCCTATACCCTCTAAAACCTATGCTAGCACGCGTAAATATATACACATAATCATATAAAAATTACTCCAATACTATTCCTAGGCTATTGCTCAAAAACCCCGCTCGAAACTCAATACCTTGGTTATCTTAAGGTATTGAAATACCTTGGTATCTCAAGATATTGAGGTTTCGCTCTAAAACCCCTCTAACTAGCTATCTAGCTATTGAATATATACCTAGTTATTAATCTAGGCTAGATAATATATATATCTATCATATTTATATATATCTAAGCATATATGTACCTATGTATATATTTATCCACACACATATACACAATACCCTTTACCTTACCCATACACTTATATATATATATATATCTATACGTATATAGGTATCTATATCTTAGATAGATATATCTAAGTATCTAGCTATCTACCTATCTAGTATCTAGAAACCTAACTATCTATGTATCTATTCAACTATTTACCTTGTTATCTATCTATCTAAATATCTATCTACTACCTATTTACCTATCTATCAACCATCTATCTATTTATCTATCTAACATATACCTATTTATCTATCTATGCATATATCTAACTAATTATCTATTTATCTATCTAACTAACTATCTATCTAACAATTCTATTTATGTATCTAAATGTCTAACTATCTACCTATCTCTCTAACTATCTATGAATCTATCTATCTATCCAAGTATCTATCAATCTATCTATCTACTTATATATATATATATCTATTACCTAATTAGTTATCTATCCATCTATCCTCTACCTACTAAAAGCTGCTGCTAGCTACCTCTGTGCTTCAAATTACTGCTGCTGCTGGTGTTGTGCTTGCTGATGCTGCTGCCCATGCTGCTGCCACTGCTTTTGCTGCTGCTGCACCTGCTTTTGCTGCTGCTGCACCTGCTGGTGCAGCAAGTTGCTGCTGCTGCAGCTGCTGCTTGGCTGCTCCTTCTACTGCTGCTGGTTCTCAGTTCAGCCCCCCCCCCCTCCTTCTCACATACACACACACACACACCTATTTATATATATATATCACTATCTATATATATATATACATACATATATATCTATATATATATAACTAGATATCTATATATATATACACTCATCCACACACTCTAACACACACACTAACACACTCACACACTAATACACACACACACATAAATAAATATACATATCTATATATATATACACACATATATATCTATATATATATACACACTAATATATATATATATATACACACAAGCACTCACCTACACACATACACTAGCACTCACTAACACACTCACAAACACACAACCACACATATATATATAAATATATATATAAAAAACACACACACAAATATATATATACATATATATATATAAATAAACACAACACACAACACAACGCACACAACGCTCACAACGCCCCACCTACGCACGCCCAACGACCCCGACACTCACCAACGCCTATAAATATATAAAATATAACTCAAAAACTCTAGCACACACTCCCCGATACTAACCCAACGCGCGCACAAGCCCGAAACGAGGAAACCAAGTCGAAATGGCCGTTCGGTCATTTCGACGAACACGTGGTGCGCGGCTCGGAAAACCTCCTGAAACGCACACCAAACGAACTCGGAATCGGCCCAAAATTTACCCACGCGCTCTACACGATGCCTAGATCCTAGAAAATGTGCTCCCGCGTCGATTCTAGGCCCGTGGCGGAAACGCACACGCACTTAGAATCGGCGACGACGAAAAGCCCCAATTTCGCCCGAAACTCCCGTTTCTCCGCGACGCGGCTTCCCGTGTCCGAACGGAGACACGCTCTCACCCTCACGACACCCGACAATGTCTACCTAGGTCCATCTAACCTAGGGCATCACCCAAAATTGGGCCAAATTCGGATTTTACCCGAAATCGACACAAAACCTAATGTCAAAGTCTCTAAACTCACCCAAACTAGTTCCAACTTCCTCCCACGGGTAGCCTAAGGGTCTAGGAAGGTTCTAAAATATTAATTACACCATAAAAGAGTAATTACAAGGGGAAATTTAGGGTTTACCTCTTGGGAGTTGGAATCCCAAGCCAAAATCTCCAAATCTCTCCAAATTCACCTCCTACAAGCTCCAAGCCTTAAATCCAAGCTCCAACACCAAATCTAGGCTCTACCCACCTAGGTTGGGGAAGAATGTAGGGTTAGGGTTCACAAATAAAGAAGGAATGGAAGAAAATAGGAAGAGGGACTTACTTTGGAGGAAGAAGGAGAAGAAGAAGAAGTGGAGAAGAAGAAGAAGTGAAGAAGAAGAAGTAGAATGAAGAGGAATGAAGAAAGGGGGCTGCTCACGGGAATGGGGCTGCTGGTCTCACGGGTGTGGGGGGAGAAATATAGGGCCGGCCACTTAATAAAGGGTTCCACTAAGTCCAAATGACCAAAATGCCCTCCCGTAACTCGGTTTTGGGTTTCGGGGCTCCAAATGCACTCAAACTAGTTCCAAATCTCTCCAACTAACTTCCTAAAAATAAAATAAATATTCTAAGCCCCAAAATAAGTCTCACAGGGGTGTGGGCTGGGTCGGACATGGGTCCACTAGGGTCTGACATGGGTCCAGGCTAGCCAAAATCCTAAAACAATCAAAATAAAAAAAAGAAAAAAAATAATGCAATCACTAATTAAATATAAATACAATTAATTATAAATAATACACAATTAACCAAATTAAAAATAAAAAAAAAATACCCGGCTCTGGAAATGGGGTGGTGACAAGCCTATCCTCCTTAGAAAATTTCGTCCTCGAAATTTAAAGTCAATCACACTCCTCTAGGTCAAACCCCCAACAAGCACAGTCAAGAAATTCTACCTAAACAACATACAAGATCAGGGTCCTACTGGTCGTGTTATCACAGTCTTAATCAGGGTCACTAAACTATCTACCACAGCACAAAATGTCTAACAGGTACTAATGAAGCACACCACAAGGAATGGAAAGGACAGGAAGAAGAAACAAGAGACAGACCTGCTAACCCGACATCCGTAGCATCGGCCTCCTCGACCGTCAACGCATAAGCCCTGCCCTGCTGGGGTGTATCCCTCTGTTGGTGCGGGGCATGATGCTGTGCCACAGATGGCCTAGCTCCAACTCTCTGATCCTGTGCTCCACCCAATGGAGGTGCAGTAGGGCAATCTCGCATCTGGTGAGCAGCGGATCCACAAAACAAACACACCTTCAACCTCCTCCTACAAACATCCCAAGTGTGTCCTGCCTTCCTGCAGTAGGCACAAGTGGGTACCCTCTGATCCTGACCCTGCTGCGCTGCCTTCTGCACATAGGGACGCTTAGCTGGTCCCGCACTGCCACTCGCACTGCCTGAATCATCCCTGCCTCTCTTGGACTTGAGCTCCAAGTCATCCTCTGCTCTCTGAGCATCTCCTACTATCTGCTCAAAAGTCGCCTCGCGATCGCTCCTGGTCAAAGACTTGACCGCCATAACCAAGCCCTTGTTGTGACGGTATATTACCAATTAAATATAAATACAATTAATTATAAATAATATACAATTAACCAAATTAAAAATAAAAAAAAATACCCGGCTCTGGAAATGGGGTGGTGACATGTGCTGTGGATGAGATATAGATTGTGTGTGACTTGTTATGACGGTATATTACCACTGGTGAATTTGATATTCATGTACAGCGTACGTGTGTATATGGTTTCCATATATTGAAGTTTGTATACATACGGCTGGGCGTGTTACGTATTCCTAGTCCTACGTATTTTGGAACTGGGGCGTGACACTTTCCATTCTCTCGTGTTGATTCATTCGGTGAGTGAATTCGGCCCTTTGATGAATCATTTTGTCTGCACGCTTAATAAAAAAAATCTCTAGTCCACTCAGTTGCATGTCCCTAAGTTCAATGATGCCTCACTAACAAGATAAGCTAAAAGAAATGAACTACATGCTTAATATATATAGAACTATTGCTTTACTTTCAAGTTAATGTTACATGTCCGTTACTCATATGCTGCACAACAGGGATGTGTATAGAAAACCTCTTATGACTTGACAAATGTTCAGTGTGAAAAAAAGAGAGACTAATAGTGCACCCGAAATCCACGGTGTGCTAGGTTAATCGACCGTGGATTTCCTTAATCTTTGAAAAAATTTACATTGATAATACCAAAACAAAAATATTTATTAAAAATTTTAAATCTAAAAATTTAAATAATACCAAAAAATATCAAATAAATAGTATTATGCGATATTTTAGCAAATGTCCCTACAAAAAACGATTTTTTTGTAAAAATTTTTTGTAAATTTTACTCATTTTAATCATCTCTTACTTTCTCCTCCTCCAATGGACAGTCGTCACGTGGACGCCACGTGGACGTCACGTGCGAGTTATAAGAAGGTTGTAAGCATAAGGTCGTAGGCATAGCATATCTCTTTCTTTTTTCCTTCCGGCAGCACATGTTTGTCATTGTATGTGTTGCCATTGCAAAAGCAGATCTCACATCAGCACAATAATTAATAAAAATGTATTTTAACATTTTTTTGTAGGGGCATTTGCTAAAATATCGCATAATACTATTTATTTGATATTTTTTGGTATTATTTAAATTTTTAGATTTAAAATTTTTAATAAATATTTTTGTTTTGGTATTATCAATGTAAATTTTTTCAAATATTATAATAGATAACTTGTTATTATCTATTTACAAAATTTAATTGATATATATATATATATATATATATATATATATATATATATATATATATATATATATATATATATATATATATATATATATAACTCCCATCGCCAATTGAGTTGGCGGTTCCAACTCCCACCCGTCAACTGAGTTGGCGGGCCCCAATAACTCGCCAACTCAGTTGGCGAGTTCTCCCCTTCCCTATAATTTCACCAAACTCCTCCCCTTTCTTATAATTATATATAAATATATTACTTTATTTAAAAAAAATCGTTTTTTGAATGATGATATAAATAGAATAAAATAATATTTTTTTCCAAAAGTCATCGATTTGGGATGTTTATGAAGATACCAAAAATATATTATATCAATTTTGAGTAGTTTTTGAGCCGACCAAAATCAGTACCTCAAAAAAATTAATAAACAGAGGTTTTCATAAATGATCGGTTCAAAAATTGGTGTTTGCATTTGTGCTATTGTGTGTTTGTGATTTGCTTGCACATTTTATCGTTTTTTTTCAATCCTCACATATTCCTTTGCGGTCGAAAACTATATTATTCTACTGAGCCCGAGCTGTATTTCTACCGCATACCATTCTAATGATACCGGTGCGTCCAACTATATTCCAGCATCAGACCCATTTTGATTATGATAAGAGTGGACTTGGATGACGAAGATAGGACTAAAATTCTAAACAAAGCTCAGCAAATCAGCCATATCAGTTTGCTCTTTATAAAGAGACTTAAAATGGTTCAAAATGAGTCATCTAAGTCATATGTATATTCTCACATAATTTTTTTTAAATAAATAAATTATAATTAATTGTTTAACTATCTAATATTATCTAACTATAGTAAAACATCTTTTAACTCATGTGGTTAAAGTGAGATACATTTTCCATCTTGAATGTGTTCGATTATTCATTATTCAGGAGAGTGGTATTTTAACAGAAAAAAGAATTATGTGCATGGCACGTACTAGTGCATGTTACTAGTAGAGATAAAATACCCATACTCGCCTGGCCCATTGGATACCCTAAACCCAATACTTGATCATCTCTATCTCTATTCTTATAATGAGACTTCAAAATGGATCAAAAGTGAGTCGTCTATGTCGTTTGTAAATACTCAACCACTTATTTAAAAAATTAATATTATATAAAAAAATTGTTAAAAAAATAAATTTGTTATAAATAACGTCATGGAAAATCAAACTTGACCAACTAAGAAAAATGTCTCACACCTTAACCACATGAGCTAGAAGAGACGTTTGATTATAGTTATATAATAATATTATGCAGTTAAAAATTAGTTAAAAATATTTAATTTTATATTTTTAATTTTTAATTACGTGAGGATATACGTACAACTTAGACGTCTAGCATTTTCAAGAATTTTTTATACGCTTAATTACAACTTGATACACTCAACTATCCAAAATGTTCAAATTGACACTCTCAACTTTGATGGGTACTAACTTAATACCCTATCTCAACTAATATTTTAAACTTGATACCCAATTTTTTGTTTATTCCTAAACTACCCTTCCCCCCACCCCACCCCACCACCACCTTAACTCCACCCCCCACACCAACGGCTGCTGCTCCAGCAGCCACCCCCCTCACCCCCACCCCCCGACGACCCCCCTACTCTCCCCCGGCGACCCCGTCCTATCCGCACCTGACGACCACCCCCCTCTTCGCACCCGACAACCATCCCTACTCGCACGCACGCCAGCGCCGCATGTCGGCCTCCGGCTGCGTTGTTGTCGCTGCCGTCGCCGCTTGCTGCTGTGCGTTCTCCCCCTCCCTCCCTCCCTCCCTCTTGGCGCTGGTGCCAGAAAGGGAGGAGGGGCGGTGTCACGCCCCAGTCCCAAAATGTTGAGGGACAGGGCACGTGGCAATGGCCAGCAGCACGCACCGATGGACAACCCAATTTAATGGCTCCATCAGGGCATGCTTAAGCTGTAGTCTAACAGGAATTAGGGCAATTGTTACAAGTCACGGGTTATTCTATTCTCATCCACAACAGATAATCACAGATTAAAAGACAGAGTAATGCAAATAGAAATAACTGTCAAATCTCAATAAATTCCTCGGGAAACAATCCGAGAATATGTCTGGTACAACAATGCAAATAGACAGAAAATAAAAAACTGGAAATAGAAATAACTGACTACATACAGCCACTGCTCAAGAGAAGTCCTCTGGTACGATCTCGTCCTCGGGTCCTGGTACAGCTCCTGGAAGTGCTCCTGTACGGTGTAGCTCTGGATGGATCTCTTCGGCTATACCTGGGGATATCATCCATTCCAGGTCCTCAGGGGACATAGCAAGGTACAAGATAACTCAAGCCAAATAAATAAGCAGTGCAGCAATAAATAAGCAATAGGGTAAACTATGTAACCAGCTAAGTGAGATGCAACATGAGAGCAGTACAAGAACTCAGGCTGAAACTACTACAAGCTCTGTGTCGGGGAGCCGGTAGCAGTGATATCATGTAGTTGTCTAGCTCGTAGTGAGACTAAGACGCCGGCATAATATGAAATCAACCTGTAGCTTGTGTGTCTCTTCCCACCCAATGTAATCACGCATATCATGACCATAACGTCTCATGTCTATGTCAGTGGGATCATAGCTAATGCAACAAGTCATAATGTCTATAAAGTATCTCTGTCAAGTCCTGTATTCTATACAGAATCACCATGAATGTCTCAGGAAGACTCTGTCTCATGAATAGTGTCCAGTGTCCTGGGTTCTGGAGTACTTGATAAGACAAGTACGAGCATTATCGGGTCTCGATATACATCTCTATGTGATGTTACACAACTCCGCGTACGGAGTTGGCACCCGACTAGTAATCGGACGCTAAGTAAGCCACTCGGTCCTGAGTTTTAACAGTTAAACAGGTTTATATGCATTTAAACAAGAATTCAGGCAAGTTCTATAACAAGAATTACTACAATTTGGCAAGCTTTACTTGCCCACTGATGTATAAACAAGTCAAGAAAAATAAGTAGCAAGCTGCAGGGTTTGGCAAGGTACACTTGCCTGTGGTTCCGGCTCTGTTTGCAGTTCTGACTTCAGTGGGAATTGCAGGCGGTACTCCGGTTGCTGAAACAAACATCACCATCAGATCCAGAAAATATCAATCAGCTAGAAATGCCTGTCCTTGGGTCCAATTTGGAGACAAGGGCAAAAACGACAGTTTCTGGTCAAAACGGGATCCGCATGTGGGGCCGCTTTGCACCGAAAAATGTGTCAGGGTCAAAGGTCTCCAAATTCGCCAAACTTAGTGTCAACAAGTCAAGAACGATGATACGAACCCAACGGAACTTCCATAATTGAATTCCGAAGAGTCGATCACAAAATCGCCCGTCAAGTGGAGCTTGTGGGGCCCACGATACGCGATTTTGTCAACGTTCTCAGAATCGAACCAAACTTGGGTCACAGGACCAGCGTATTGCTACGAGTCCGATGGCGTAAGTTTCGTCTCGATCCGACGTGTGTACACAAAGTTACAGCGTGCTCCAGAATTGACGGATACTGGACGGTGTCCGCGAATACGCGTTGATCCCGGTGTGCACGCACATCCGAATCAGCTTCTGCGAAATTTTGCACGTCCGTATCGACGACGCGCACGTATCTGTGAAGACCGCGCTCCGGTTCTGTGAAGCGACATTTGTCAAGTCATACACCCTGTGACCCCCACGCTCGTGCACATAAACTGCTTGCGTGCGCAGGAGCTGGTTGGGTGCGCAGGAACTGCTGCATCTGCAGCGTTGCTCGGCCCCGTGCGGGCGATACACCCCGGCATGCCCCCCTTCTTGGAACTTGTTTCGGGTGTCTGGTACCCCTATCAGTGAGCGTCCATGCGTTGGGTGATCGTTTGTTTCGGTCGCGCCCCGGGTAGGTGGTGGCGGTATCGTGTGATAGCCCCGGGGACAAGTAGTACTGTAAGATCCGGGCGTGTGATAGCCCCGGGGACAAGTAGTACTGTAAGATCCGGGCGTGTGATAGCCCCGGGTATGGTTGTCGGGGGTCGGACGGCCTACCCCGGGACTTGGATGCAAGGTCCATGCGTCCGCCCTCGGGACGAGGCGCCGCAGCTAAGTAGTCGGTCCGGCGTGAGGCAGCAGCCGGTAGGTAAGTGCGGTGAGGGCGTAGCCACTCTGACAGTAATAGTTCCGACCACTCGGAAAATATTTCTGACAATGATAACAGCCAGGACACCGAAGGAAGCAATCAACAGGACCACATGGCTACTGACGACACCTCATCATCACTTTGGGCATGTCTGATCTATATGCTCCTGCTTGAGAGAGGGTGTTAAGAGTTATTTTATTTTGTTATTTATCATATGAGGGTATAATAGTAATTGTGGGTGTATTGCATATCAATATAAATAGACATGAGATGCAACCTAGGGTTTAAGGCCATTGCAATCTCCTTTCTCATATTCTCTCTTCTCCTATTTTTTTCCTTCTCTTCTCCATCTCCAAACTTCACTTATGTCATATACAAGTCTCTTGTATCTCATGAGTTATATAAGGGATCGACCATCTTCAGTATATTTATATTAATCTAGAAGGGGGAGAGGATTATTCTATAAAATTAATTACAGAAGAAAGTACCACTTCCAATATCAACAACTAAGGGCTGAGTTGACTCCGGAAAGATAGTATTCCAATCAAGGTCAAAGGGATAAGCCTACAAGAAAAGAAAGAAAGTACATAAGGTTCCATATAATAGAATTGCAAACAATTTTACACAACTTATTTAGTTAAACTCATTGACCAGTCTAAATGAACTACCCTCACTGTTGCAATAAAACTCACAACTATTTGATTAGTTTCTAATTAAAATATGAAGAGTATTTAAACTATAAAATTTTCCAACCATGGTTGCACCCTATGAAACACAGTTTCCGAGATGCATGAACAGAATAACTAAGGCTTGCATTATTGACTATAAACAGGTGGTAATATGGCAACAGATGACCCATTCCAAAGAAAGCACAACAATAATCACTAAGTTAAATGGCGTACTCTGTCCAAAGCTGCAACTCCTGGCAGTGTCTTTCCCTTGAGAAATTCCCACACAACTGATGCACTTTTCATTATCTTACATGATGAAAGAGGACTTGCTGTTTCAGCAAATGCCTTACAAGCCACACTCCCAACGACAGTAACATCACATCCTGTTTGGCTTATACTTTCAAGCACCAAAGCCAGTTCAGATGCTGCATTAGTATGTTGTATTAATGGACTAAATTTCACTGGACCAATCCATAGAACCTTCTGCAACACATAAAGCAAGTACAATTATACCAAGTTCACACAAAATGAATCGAGGATAAGAATGGTGCAAGCACAGCAAGTTTTTAAAAGAAACCAGCATGAAAACTGCAAACAGCAATATATGGAAGTAGCCATTAAAAGTTTAATCGAGTTAAGTAAATAAATAGTAACATATGGAAGTACAAAAGTTAAAAAATCGACGAGATTTAAGTAAACAAGCACACCAAAGTATGTTATGTGACTCAAAGTAAAAGTATATATTAAAATGTCGATTCAAGGCCAAACAAGCAACACTAGCATAAAACTATGCCGAACTAAGGTGACAACATCTTCCAAATCCCGATGCTTTCCAGAGTCAAAGTACTAGTTTGACCGTTCAACTTAGCATGTCGGTGATCAGTACCAAGGACTAGGTTGCTTGAACCAAACTTATTTGAATTCTTCTCCCAAGAAATACTTATTCATATTCAAAGCTTCCACTGTAGAGAAATAAGAGTTTATTGGGGAGCATCCTTATAAGATCTAGGCATTATAAAGTGGCATGCTGATTTCTCTATCGATCATTCTTAGTTAGATCATTTGACTATTGATTAGTAGTCAGTTCTTGTTTTCTTAGGTAACTAAAGAAAACTCAAAAGTCCATGTATTCTGCAATGACAAAATGTGCTATAAATTGATTGCAACCGTATAACTACGTATTATGGTTGATAGACGACCAGTTATAGGTTCTTGCACCACTCTAGAAACACACTAACTTGGAAAACTAAAATGTGTTATGTCAGATTTGGTGATGAATACACTATCAAGCTATAAATAGCATGCATCCACTCAACAAACCCAAACTCAAGTGTTTTAAGTCGCTTTTGTTCAAGATGATAGGTTAGTTTTACTTATGCTAATGAAATTATTTAAATGTTTTATTTGTACCTTGCATGTTGAAAGCATAGAAAAAATCTCCTTCATTGACATTGGCCCAAAATCCACAGGTGTCCAACCTACGACAAACACAAGTTCCAAATCTCAGAGAAAATTGTTTGTTTGCGATAGGTTATGTTTAAGAGACCTTACAAGAAAAATAAGATTATACTCCATCTCTACCTCTTTCTACTATTAGCTTCTAATTCTATAGGTTTAAAGAGAGGATAAAGTCATGTCTGCAAACATTCACATACTACTGAAGTAACACCCTAAACTAATGAGTTATATAATTAATAAATTTGTCTATTAACACTTCAAGGACTGCAAATAGAGGATAATGACAGCTGCAAACATTACCCTATAAAGGATGTATCATTCTAAGCTAATGTTTCAGAATAATCAGAACATTAATAACTTTGAGCATCTAATAATGAGTTCATGCCACATAAATTGGTAGTTAAACAGTAGGCCTAAATAAATAAAACATTTCAAATGATTTATGGAAAGGTGGGCAACTTAAGTGCTTCTCGAAGGTTTAATTTCTGAAAATACTGGCAATGCCAAAAACTATTCTCAGCTACACTAGTAGAAATGGATCAGATGTTCTTTTACTTGCATAGTAGATTTGCTTCTTCCTCATGGTATTCTCACATAAGGTGTTAATTTTCATAGAACCCCCAGACAAATCATATTTGAAGCTTTGAGCTTACTGTTCAACGCCTCTAAAAAACATATATTTTTTGCCACTATAGCTGTTGCTAGCTTCAACTTACAACCATTGCTGCAGCCTGTAGCCACTATATATATATATATATATATATATATATATATATATATATCAAGCAGGGTTACAGATATATATTGGCCTTTCTAAGTTGGATTAACAAAAGCAATTCTAACACCACGAGCAAATCTGCGTCAACCCAAAACACGCATGTTGATCATATTTCCAATATTTCAGAGTCTAGAACCATAATTGGATAAATAAAAGAAATGAGGCAGAAATCTATGTGACTGTATCTGCATCATTTAAGAAAATCTCCTTATAATTTGTGTTCTCCTTTTATTTAAAATATTGTAGTTAAGTTTGAATTTAAAATAAAAGTCTTTAAGACAAAAAAAATTTTCCAGGATGGTTCAGAATGTTAGCCTTTAAATGCAGAACCATTTGTCTAATTACTATGTCGGAAAAATGTTCTTTCTTAACCTGTATAAAACACTCTTTAGATATGTCAAAGATTATCTGGTAATTACTTAAATCAAAGATTCGAATCTTAGCTCAGTCAAATATACTCACATAATACCCATCAACACCATTAGAAGCATATATATATATATATATATATATATATATATATATATATATATATATATATATATATACCGTGTAGCTAAAGTAGGGGTGATAATAAGTCTCATCCAGAGTACTCTAAAACTTCTTCTAAAGTTGCTATAGCTTTGCAGACTCAAGTGGCTATCAGTTGGTTTGTTGCCTATAACTATTCAATAGAAATTTCAAGTTTCATGCATAAAATTGGTAAAAGTAAAATGTCACTTCACAACATAATTTCATGTATTCATTATGTAGTCCGATGTTAGTTTTCATTACAAACTATTTGATTCGTAAATATCTTAACTTTTGACCTACATGGAAACAATTCTAAGTACCAAACTATTTCTACATCTAATAATTTTAAGTTGATATTTCAATCTTTAGCAAGGAAACCATATAACTTTTACCTATATATATGCTTCTAGTAGTCCTTATATCAATATTAGGTGAACCATCAGCAGTAGTATAATGCATTTTCTTCACTATTGCTTGAAACTTATTCTTGTGAAAGCATAGTTGATATATAGTTTCTATCAGTGGGTGGGGGGTGGGTGAATCGGTTGGTTTCAGCATTTTTGGTATCGATTTCAGCATATATTTAAAATCTTGCTTTCAAGCCTAAAGCAGAACTAAACAATAGAGTTTTTCGATTGTAGTAACTTCTAAATTCACAATCTAACAAAAATTAGAAAACCTCCATTCTTAAGAAGCACTGGATACATATGACTTACCAGTCATGATACTATCAGAAGGGAATAACTCCACCGA
The DNA here is from genome assembly GCA_036927795.1 of Iris macrosiphon. Classification (NCBI taxonomy): domain Eukaryota; kingdom Viridiplantae; phylum Streptophyta; class Magnoliopsida; order Asparagales; family Iridaceae; genus Iris; species Iris macrosiphon. The sequence goes on along the minus strand of JAYESA010000015.1, from coordinate 20,523,105 downwards.
CGTCCGGTTGCAATCGTTAATGCACCAAAAATCATCAGGAAAATATAGTGGTATACTTCTTCTTTGTGCAAGCTGGATCAATTTTACTGCCTCCTCAGCTGCACCTTTTTCCAGAAAGTATGATTGGACAGACAATCCCAAGGCATGCATTATTTGGAACCCCATCATCCCAACAAAAATTAGGCCATCGCATACAGAAGCTAAATGATGCAAGGCACTTGCCTTCTCCACAAATTTGCTCCCTCCAATCTGTAATAGTGTCACCATGTTAGGATAAATTTGAGCCTACATAGGAAGAAAAATCTTCAACATGTAAATTTTTTAGATGTTTGTAATACGCACTCTAAGCAAAAAATCTTTACAAATGAAATGTGAGACTACAATCAGAAGAATTTGAATTAGACTTGTCTAAACAGTAAACAGAGAATTTGAAACAATTATAAAGTTAAAAAAAAAAATGCTCAGGCAAATTCACATGCACTTGACACATTAATCTCTAAATGACTTGTACTACATAAGGCAAACCTACCAAACATGACTACTTAAAAAAGGTGTCCCAGATACCGCTTATGCAGGGTAGGGGGAGAGTCGAGATGTATGCAGCAGCCCTTATCTACTGATAAGAGAAATTGTAGAATGCAAAAATACTTTTGCTAATATTTTCTTTTTTTATGGAATCTTTTATTCTAGCAATTTTCTCAATTTCTCTTTGATCAAGAGAAATAGGAATTTTGTCAGTGTTCCATTTTCTTGGTTGTTCACCAGTTATTTCTTTGTACTTGGCTTGTTCAGCCGTAAGTCTTTCTTGTAAGTGTTTTACTTTTGCTGATAGATTAGGAATGAATTTCATAATACCATAATAGCCTAATGGCAAGAATATTCTAATATCTAGTAATATTTCCTGGGTATGATATTTTCTAATTCTGCAGCTCTTACTGGCATATATAATATATCCTGCTGATATTCCCTCTTTTTTGGGTAATATAGTATTGTCATTTAATAGGGTTATCCTGATCGAATTTTGGGTTTTATTAATAGTAACCATGTTAATTTTTAAATGTTTTAAGGGTTCATATATGTTATCATCAGATTGTTCATCTGTATCATCGGACTGTTCATCCGAACTTATAGACTCTATTTCGTATACAGAAGTATCACTATTTATATCATTAATAGTTCCGATGTTGATACCATAAGTATCCAAGTCATCTATTATTATAGTATCAATATTGTTAGGACATTCATTAGCGAAATGACCTTCCTTATTACACTTAAAACATTTACAGCCTTTTCTAAATTTCTTTCGTTTAATGAACTTTCTTTTCTCATATTTATGGGGTTGCTGTTTAAAAGCTGGTTTCCACTTTCTCTTGGTAATTTTATACTTGGTTTTTCCTTTTCCTTTTCTTCTAAAGAATTTCTTTCTCTGTTTTTTCCATCCTTTGGCTTCGGGTATACATCCAAATTCGGCATTAATATCTGTATTATATTTAGAACAGCAAGAATATCCTAACCTAGATTTTTTAATGGTTCTATCCATTTGTTTTTGTGCTCTTACTTGTTCACATGCCGTTTCCATGGTTTTCATACAGGCTTTCTTAAGCATTCCCGTAGTGTGGACATTATTTCTTATTTTGTTATATTTTTCTTGAATAATATTATTCCAAGGATAAGGAATTTTTGCAAAAAATCCTCTAATCCAGAAATCCTTTTGTCTAGTGCTTTTAAGTCGAAAAATAAAGCCAATATATTTAGTAATGAATTCTTCAAGTAAACAAATATCGTATAAGATCATCTTATGAAGAAGTTCCTCATAGTCCTTATCGTCATTACCATCTTCTCCTATAAAGTCGGCTAACATGAGACCTAATAATTTAGCCAATGCATCCTGAGGATCCTCGGTTCCTCTAATTTCGTCTCCCTTTTCTTTATTAGTGGTTTCAAGGCTAACTAACCAGGCTCTAGCGCTACCCTTCCAAAAACTTGTTGCATAATGTATCCATTGGGCAGTGTTAATGTTTCCAGGTAAATGATATATCATTCCACCCATTTGTTGTGACCATTCACCAGCGTATTCTTTTATCTTCTTATGTGGAATATTATCTATGTTAAAAATAAGTCCATCAGTATTTCTATATTCACTGGCTTTATGATATCTAACCCAATCTTTTCTATTTTCAGGTTATTTTTTGGTGTATGGAATTATAGCTCTGGTTGGCATGAGGCTTTCAGGGGGAGGTCCAATTGATCCTACGTCTTCGGTGGGTATTCCTTCTAGAGTCATACCGCCACCACTAGTACTTCCTACTTCTTCATTGTTTAAAATATGAAGGGTCTCTTCATCAGAATCACTATCTATGCTATATTTCCATTTAAAGAAATCTATAGCTTCTGAATATTTTTCATAGAAAGCGTAAACAGCTTGTTCGTCAATTTCACCAAGGAGTTCTTGGCTTTGTAGTTTAAGAAAATTACGATAGTGTTCCTCATTAATATCATTAATATTAATCTTATTATCTTCTTTTGACGAATACCTCAACATATTAATATTCCAATGGGCAGTTTTTGGGTTCTGATTGTGCTTATCTCCAAATCCTGTATTGTCTGCAAAGTTTATGCTTTGTAATTTTTGTATTATGTGTTTCATATCTTTCCTAATGTCATGCAAGAGATCTACTATAAAATTATATATCCCGTGTTCTGGGTGGTCTTTAGTAGACATGTGTACTATGTGTTCATAATTGTTATGAAGGTTTAAAAAGCATTGGTGTGTGTCTGCATAAATAAGCTCTGAAAGAGGTTGTTCGTTGTTCATGTGTCTTTGTATTAGTAGTTCTTGAATATAATCATAATGTTACCCAGAATGATTTTTCTAGAATATATTTTATTAATTCTATGCCATTTATCCCTTTTGACCCACAATTCTGCGGCTTGTCACAGTACCCCCATTGCTTAGGTCGATTAACCTAGCACACCGTGGATTTATGGCGGGGTTAAGGCTGCGAGTATTTCAACCGCAAGCCTATACTGTCGCTTCACAGAACCGGAGCACAGCATTGGTTCGTTTCCTACTCCATGCGTAAGGATATTGGGCATAAAATTAATAAATATAAGAAAGAAAAATCATCCTGTGTCCTATTAGATCATATTCAAGAACAACTAGAATCTTAAGCTATCATGATGAATTAGTAATAATACTTACAGGGTTTGAACAAGGATCTGATACCAGACGCGATCGCTCACACACAAACTCAGAATTTTATTCACAAGAACATAGTAAATCTTTACAAAGGAGGAGAAGAGAGGGAGAGGAGAAGAGAGGGATCACACAAGTACAGAGGGAGTGAATACAAGAAGTTCACAAAGCATGCAAGCTCCTAAACTTCGATGCCCTCTAAGGAGCAATCGAGGCCTTATTTATAATACAAGTCCTGGGGGTAACCTTCTTATGATACCGAGTAAACTGGCGCCTGCCCGTCAAAAGTAATGATGGCGACTATCTTTTCCTCATGGTGGGGAATAATCTTTATTAGTGGAGAACCTTTGTAATGATGACCCTTGCTTTTCCCCGTAGTGGGGAATCTTCTTTTTTAAAGTGATGATGAGGTGTCGTCAGTAGCCATGTGGTCCTGTTGATTGCTTCCTTCGGTGTCCTGGCTGTTATCATTGTCAGGAATATTTTCCGAGTGGTCGGAACTATTACTGTCAGAGTGGCTGGAACTGTCATCATTAGAATTTTCTTCGTGGCGAGAACTGTGGCTGGAACTATTGTTGTCTCGTAGCCAAATAGGTATTTCTTCGACAAAAAGTGGATTATTCCTATCATGTCTAGTTCCCATAATTTGCTCTCTATCTTCAATTAGTGAGCCAATCATCATTTCTCTCTCTTCTATGGTCCTTCTTAGTTGATCAATTTGTTCTTGTAACTCCTGTCTTCTTGTGATGATTACTTCTCTAATCTGCGTTAATTGCTGTGTCAGTTGCTGCCGTTGTTGTTGTTGTTGTTGTTGCTGTCGTCTTTGCCGTCTTTTTTGTCTTTCCGTCTTCTTTTGTCGTCCAAGTTGTCCTAGTCTTCTTAAATATCTATATAAAATAGTTTTGTAGCAGATTTTATTCATATCAAGCAGATAGAGCCCACCAAGCTTCCTCTAGTTGGAGTTCCCGTCGGAGTCCACCATATTATTTATAGGATCATTGTTCAAAAGTAGATCCTCATTTCGAGCAATTTGACCTACTCGGCCCAAAGTCATATTATTAAGAAAATCAATGATTTTGGAAGGCCCATTACCTTCATCAGTTAAGGGCCTAAGACGATCCAGCAGGATGGTGTGTTTAGAGGTAGAAATCAGGGCATTCGTTCTTGCCGCACTCCTTGCTGCTTCAAAGAATTCTGTAGCTGCCATTAATCTTTCATGTTCTTCATCGAAGCCCTGTTTTGAAAATTTGATGTATTCAAAAAAGGGTTCTTCAACGAGCCTATCAAGCTCCCAAATTTGGTAGGAGGGGAATAGCTTTATATATTGCCTTTCTTCCCAGATGCACCATACTCTGAATTTGAATATGGTCTGGAATTTAGTGGCGTGAGTAAGTGCCGCCTTGGTGCAAATATCTGGGAGACAGTCTCGATACTCATCTTCAAATATAGTGTTCATATATATTTCATGGACCAGCCCCTTTCTGATATGAGGCTTGAATTTCTGGATTTCATGGAAGCAGGCGAGTATACGAGGTCTTCTATAGGGATTGAGAATTAACTCTTCGTTTTGGAGGAGACTGATAATCTCAGTGTCTTCAAGCTTTTTGAAGAAGAGAATTAGCCTTGAATCATCCAGCAGTTGTTGTTGATGCATAGCAAGCATTTCTTGGACAGTAACCTCAGCGTTGAACTCCTCGACTTTTGGGGAAGCCACCCCGAGAGTTTTGAGAAATTCAAGAACGTCGGTCATGCGGAAATTAACCAGATCATTGGTTTTGATCTGGGAGAAGATTTCTCTGAGCTCCTTTTGTTCAACTGAGGTACCGGTGAAGAGATCCCGTTCCTTGGTAGCAAGTGCAATAGATCTGGCAGTAGAGGTGAAGTTGACCATCCTGGAGACTAGCTGATGGATCTCCGTCATCTTTTTTTCGAGCATAGAGTTTTTCTGCCTTTCGGCTAGGAGTGTTCTTTCAATTTGGGTCAGCCAATAACTGGCTCCCTTTACATCGCGGGACTGAAAGGCCCGAAAGCAGCCATTAAACCTTTCCCAAACTGCTTTGTCTTTGTTTTCCATGTCTGTATTATACCAATTTTTTATTATTATATCAGAAAATTGTGTGGGTGCCATTAGTGGCCTAGGAGGTCCCGAGAACTGTGTTGGTGGGACTACAGGCCTTGTAGGTAAAAACATGGGCCTGGGAATGGCCCCAAGTATATTTTTCCCTTTACTGATTTGGCTGTTCGCCATTTGGCTATTCATCTGGTTATTCACCTGATATTTTTGGCTGTTCGCCTGAGTTGGGCTGTTCGCCTTTGGGGAGATTCGGCTGGTAGCCTCCTGGGTTTGTTCAACCCCTGAAGATTCAGCAATATTGTTATCCTTGGCCTTTTTAGGGCCTACTTCTTTAAACTCGCCTTGCCTTTTCATTTCTTGGAAGAGGTCACGAAATTTTTTATAGAAATCTTCGTCTTCCATATCTCATAACCTGGTAAGAGTATCGGCGAGAAAATTAGTGTATCCCGGAATATAGTTGACATCATAATTAAATATTTCCAGATACATAGCAATTCTAATCCGTCGAAGGTTTTCTTCGGGATTATTAATAGTTTTTTTCTTTAAGAATTGTGCTACTGATTTATTGTCAGTTTCAATCAAAAAATGTCTATACAATATATATATTTTCAAACTTTTTATGGCTAGTTTGACTGCTAATAATTCTTTGTCATATGTAGCATATTTAATTTGTACTTTAGTAAATTTTCCTGATATGTAAGCAACAATTTCTTTTTGCTTGGCAATCAGAACTCCTGCCCAGAAGTTGTCCGAAGCATCAGTTTGTAAAACTAAAATATCATTGTCAAGTGGAAAATAAAGAATATTTTCTTTTTTTATGGAATCTTTTATTCTAGCAATTTCCTCAATTTCTCTTTGATCAAGAGAAATAGGAATTTTGTCAGTGTTCCATTTTCTTGGTTGTTCACCAGTTATTTCTTTGTACTTGGCTTGTTCAGCCGTAAGTCTTTCTTGTAAGTGTTTTACTTTTGCTGATAGATTAGGAATGAATTTCATAATACCATAATAGCCTAATGGCAAGAAGGAACGGTAAATATCTATTTCTAAATAATTCTAAATAAATCCAACAAATTAAAGGCTAAATATCCCAATATGAGATATTTACATATAGGCCTAATACAACTCAAAATAACAGGGCTATTCCGAACAGGAATAGATACTCCTATCTTAGTAGTTTGCATGGATGAGAGAATCATCAATAATCCGTTAAATAGTATAATAGGAGGAGCAAAATCTAATCTTGTTAATAGGTTATTTGGTATTAACATACACCCAGATTTTTCTATAAGTTTAGATGATCATAATATAGAAAAAACTTGTACACTATCGATAAGTCTCCAAGGAATCGAATTAATGCCGGGTTCTAAAGTAATGGGAATACAATGGGAATATTGTATGGCATTAAACGATACGCCCACTTTTAAATCTATCACACCTAAAAATCTATTAAGACTTTTTGAAGTAGGAATAGAAAAAACTATCCAACCTAGACTTATTAGATTAGAACACCTTAAGAATGATAATGAAATAAAAGTTTTTATTAGATCTTTGAAACCAAAAATAGAAATACCAACCGAATATTTTATTGCCTCTGGAAATACTATATCAACTAGAATCGAAGGAGGAAAACAACCCCTAAGCAGTCAAAAGGAGTCGGAGACCACGACTTCAAATATTCTCCATGTCACTCGTTCTAATTCTACGGACAACCTAGTTAGTATTGAATTAACACCTAACATTTTACAGGATATACAACATAGGATGAGCATTAGCACACCAATAGAAGGTAGAACTAAGACTATGCTTGACAACCAACGCGCTAATGAATCAGAAAAAATGTCAGTAAAAATTCCTTTATCACAAATAAAGGATAGAAGTAGAATTCTGTCGCTCCAATAAATGTCAAAAACCACTAACTGGTATAGGGAGCATACTAGTTACAATGAAAGCCAGATAGATCAAGCCTATAAGATGAATCATCTTTTACGAAAATTTCGTGATATTATACGAGAAGTAAAAAGGTCAAACTATAGGACTATTGTCTTAAGACATATGGACAGAACCACACAAGTAATCGATAAACATATTAGAAAATTTGAAAAACTTAATCCTGATAAAAGGAATAGTCCTCTAGCTAGTAATACTATAGATCTTTCCATTGAAGATACCCTAGAATTAGAAATAGCTAGCACTTCTCTTGATAATATAGATCTTTCTATAGAAACTTGGAAAGAAGTATTAGAACTCCCAGACACTCCTTCTGATATAAACATGGTTATAACCATGGACCTAAAAGTAAAGGCTCAATTACATATATACATACCACTTACCATTTGTATATCAGGTTATAATGAATTTACTATCCATGCTCTTATAGATACAGGAGCCGAGGCTAGCTTATTACAATTAATATCTGTATTATATTTAGAACAGCAAGAATATCCTAACCTAGATTTTTTAATGGTTCTATCCATTTGTTTTTGTGCTCTTACTTGTTCACATGCCGTTTCCATGGTTTTCATACAGGCTTTCTTAAGCATTCCCGTAGTGTGGACATTATTTCTTATTTTGTTATATTTTTCTTGAATAATATTATTCCAAGGATAAGGAATTTTTGCAAAAAATCCTCTAATCCAGAAATCCTTTTGTCTAGTGCTTTTAAGTCGAAAAATAAAGCCAATATATTTAGTAATGAATTCTTCAAGTAAACAAATATCGCATAAGATCATCTTATGAAGAAGTTCCTCATAGTCCTTATCGTCATTACCATCTTCTCCTATAAAGTCGGCTAACATGAGACCTAATAATTTAGCCAATGCATCCTGAGGATCCTCGGTTCCTCTAATTTCGTCTCCCTTTTCTTTATTAGTGGTTTCAAGGCTAACTAACCAGGCTCTAGCGCTACCCTTCCAAAAACTTGTTGCATAATGTATCCATTGGGCAGTGTTAATGTTTCCAGGTAAATGATATATCATTCCACCCATTTGTTGTGACCATTCACCAGCGTATTCTTTTATCTTCTTATGTGGAATATTATCTATGTTAAAAATAAGTCCATCAGTATTTCTATATTCACTGGTTTTATGATATCTAACCCAATCTTTTCTATTTTCAGGTTGTTTTTTGGTGTATGGAATTATAGCTCTGGTTGGCATGAGGCTTTCAGGGGGAGGTCCAATTGATCCTACGTCTTCGGTGGGTATTCCTTCTAGAGTCATACCGCCACCACTAGTACTTCCTACTTCTTCATTGTTTAAAATATGAAGGGTCTCTTCATCAGAATCACTATCTATGCTATATTTCCATTTAAAGAAATCTATAGCTTCTGAATATTTTTCATAGAAAGCGTAAACAGCTTGTTCGTCAATTTCACCAAGAAGTTCTTGGCTTTGTAGTTTAAGGAAATTACGATAGTGTTCCTCATTAATATCATTAATATTAATCTTATTATCTTCTTTTGACGAATACCTCAACATATTAATATTCCAATGGGCAGTTTTTGGGTTCTGATTGTGCTTATCTCCAAATCCTGTATTGTCTGCAAAGTTTATGCTTTGTAATTTTTGTATTATGTGTTTCATATCTTTCCTAATGTCATGCAAGAGATCTACTATAAAATTATATATCCCGTGTTCTGGGTGGTCTTTAGTAGACATGTGTACTATGTGTTCATAATTGTTATGAAGGTTTAAAAAGCATTGGTGTGTGTCTGCATAAATAAGCTCTGAAAGAGGTTGTTCGTTGTTCATGTGTCTTTGTATTAGTAGTTCTTGAATATAATCATAATGTTACCCAGAATGATTTTTCTAGAATATATTTTATTAATTCTATGCCATTTATCCCTTTTGACCCACAATTCTGCGGCTTGTCACAATACCCCCATTGCTTAGGTCGATTAACCTAGCACACCGTGGATTTATGGCGGGGTTAAGGCTGCGAGTATTTCAACCGCAAGCCTATACTGTCGCTTCACAGAACCGGAGCACAGCATTGGTTCGTTTCCTACTCCATGCGTAAGGATATTGGGCATAAAATTAATAAATATAAGAAAGAAAAATCATCCTGTGTCCTATTAGATCATATTCAAGAACAACTAGAATCTTAAGCTATCATGATGAATTAGTAATAATACTTACAGGGTTTGAACAAGGATCTGATACCAGACGCGATCGCTCACACACAAACTCAGAATTTTATTCACAAGAACATAGTAAATCTTTACAAAGGAGGAGAAGAGAGGGAGAGGAGAAGAGAGGGATCACACAAGTACAGAGGGAGTGAATACAAGAAGTTCACAAAGCATGCAAGCTCCTAAACTTCGATGCCCTCTAAGGAGCAATCGAGGCCTTATTTATAATACAAGTCCTGGGGGTAACCTTCTTATGATACCGAGTAAACTGGCGCCTGCCCGTCAAAAGTAATGATGGCGACTATCTTTTCCTCATGGTGGGGAATAATCTTTATTAGTGGAGAACCTTTGTAATGATGACCCTTGCTTTTCCCCGTAGTGGGGAATCTTCTTTTTTAAAGTGATGATGAGGTGTCGTCAGTAGCCATGTGGTCCTGTTGATTGCTTCCTTCGGTGTCCTGGCTGTTATCATTGTCAGGAATATTTTCCGAGTGGTCGGAACTATTACTGTCAGAGTGGCTGGAACTGTCATCATTAGAATTTTCTTCGTGGCGAGAACTGTGGCTGGAACTATTGTTGTCTCGTAGCCAAATAGGTATTTCTTCGACAAAAAGTGGATTATTCCTATCATGTCTAGTTCCCATAATTTGCTCTCTATCTTCAATTAGTGAGCCAATCATCATTTCTCTCTCTTCTATGGTCCTTCTTAGTTGATCAATTTGTTCTTGTAACTCCTGTCTTCTTGTGAATGATTACTTCTCTAATCTGCGTTAATTGCTGTGTCAGTTGCTGCCGTTGTTGTTGTTGTGTTGCTGTCGTCTTTGCCGTCTTTTTTGTCTTTCCGTCTTCTTTTGTCGTCCAAGTTGTCCTAGTCTTCTTAAATATCTATATAAAATAGTTTTGTAGCAGATTTTATTCATATCAAGCAGATAGAGCCCACCAAGCTTCCTCTAGTTGGAGTTCCCGTCGGAGTCCACCATATTATTTATAGGATCATTGTTCAAAAGTAGATCCTCATTTCGAGCAATTTGACCTACTCGGCCCAAAGTCATATTATTAAGAAAATCAATGATTTTGGAAGGCCCATTACCTTCATCAGTTAAGGGCCTAAGACGATCCAGCAGGATGGTGTGTTTAGAGGTAGAAATCAGGGCATTCGTTCTTGCCGCACTCCTTGCTGCTTCAAAGAATTCTGTAGCTGCCATTAATCTTTCATGTTCTTCATCGAAGCCCTGTTTTGAAAATTTGATGTATTCAAAAAAGGGTTCTTCAACGAGCCTATCAAGCTCCCAAATTTGGTAGGAGGGGAATAGCTTTATATATTGCCTTTCTTCCCAGATGCACCATACTCTGAATTTGAATATGGTCTGGAATTTAGTGGCGTGAGTAAGTGCCGCCTTGGTGCAAATATCTGGGAGACAGTCTCGATACTCATCTTCAAATATAGTGTTCATATATATTTCATGGACCAGCCCCTTTCTGATATGAGGCTTGAATTTCTGGATTTCATGGAAGCAGGCGAGTATACGAGGTCTTCTATAGGGATTGAGAATTAACTCTTCGTTTTGGAGGAGACTGATGATCTCAGTGTCTTCAAGCTTTTTGAAGAAGAGAATTAGCCTTGAATCATCCAGCAGTTGTTGTTGATGCATAGCAAGCATTTCTTGGACAGTAACCTCAGCGTTGAACTCCTCGACTTTTGGGGAAGCCACCCCGAGAGTTTTGAGAAATTCAAGAACGTCGGTCATGCGGAAATTAACCAGATCATTGGTTTTGATCTGGGAGAAGATTTCTCTGAGCTCCTTTTGTTCAACTGAGGTACCGGTGAAGAGATCCCGTTCCTTGGTAGCAAGTGCAATAGATCTGGCAGTAGAGGTGAAGTTGACCATCCTGGAGACTAGCTGATGGATCTCCGTCATCTTTTTTTCGAGCATAGAGTTTTTCTGCCTTTCGGCTAGGAGTGTTCTTTCAATTTGGGTCAGCCAATAACTGGCTCCCTTTACATCGCGGGACTGAAAGGCCCGAAAGCAGCCATTAAACCTTTCCCAAACTGCTTTGTCTTTGTTTTCCATGTCTGTATTATACCAATTTTTTATTATTATATCAGAAAATTGTGTGGGTGCCATTAGTGGCCTAGGAGGTCCCGAGAACTGTGTTGGTGGGACTACAGGCCTTGTAGGTAAAAACATGGGCCTGGGAATGGCCCCAAGTATATTTTTCCCTTTACTGATTTGGCTGTTCGCCATTTGGCTATTCATCTGGTTATTCACCTGATATTTTTGGCTGTTCGCCTGAGTTGGGCTGTTCGCCTTTGGGGAGATTCGGCTGGTAGCCTCCTGGGTTTGTTCAACCCCTGAAGATTCAGCAATATTGTTATCCTTGGCCTTTTTAGGGCCTACTTCTTTAAACTCGCCTTGCCTTTTCATTTCTTGGAAGAGGTCACGAAATTTTTTATAGAAATCTTCGTCTTCCATATCTCATAACCTGGTAAGAGTATCGGCGAGAAAATTAGTGTATCCCGGAATATAGTTGACATCATAATTAAATATTTCCAGATACATAGCAATTCTAATCCGTCGAAGGTTTTCTTCGGGATTATTAATAGTTTTTTTCTTTAAGAATTGTGCTACTGATTTATTGTCAGTTTCAATCAAAAAATGTCTATACAATATATATATTTTCAAACTTTTTATGGCTAGTTTGACTGCTAATAATTCTTTGTCATATGTAGCATATTTAATTTGTACTTTAGTAAATCTTCCTGATATGTAAGCAACAATTTCTTTTTGCTTGGCAATCAGAACTCCTGCCCAGAAGTTGTCCGAAGCATCAGTTTGTAAAACTAAAATATCATTGTCAAGTGGAAAATAAAGAATATTTTCTTTTTTTATGGAATCTTTTATTCTAGCAATTTCCTCAATTTCTCTTTGATCAAGAGAAATAGGAATTTTGTCAGTGTTCCATTTTCTTGGTTGTTCACCAGTTATTTCTTTGTACTTGGCTTGTTCAGCCGTAAGTCTTTCTTGTAAGTGTTTTACTTTTGCTGATAGATTAGGAATGAATTTCATAATACCATAATAGCCTAATGGCAAGAAGGAACGGTAAATATCTATTTCTAAATAATTCTAAATAAATCCAACAAATTAAAGGCTAAATATCCCAAGATGAGATATTTACATATAGGCCTAATACAACTCAAAATAACAGGGCTATTCCGAACAGGAATAGATACTCCTATCTTAGTAGTTTGCATGGATGAGAGAATCATCAATAATCCGTTAAATAGTATAATAGGAGGAGCAAAATCTAATCTTGTTAATAGGTTATTTGGTATTAACATACACCCAGATTTTTCTATAAGTTTAGATGATCATAATATAGAAAAAACTTGTACACTATCGATAAGTCTCCAAGGAATCGAATTAATGCCGGGTTCTAAAGTACTGGGAATACAATGGAAATATTGTATGGCATTAAACGATACGCCCACTTTTAAATCTATCACACCTAAAAATCTAGTAAGACTTTTTGAAGTAGGAATGGGAAAAACTATCCAACCTAGACTTATTAGATTAGAACACCTTAAGAATGATAATGAAATGAAAGTTTTTATTAGATCTTTGAAACCAAAAATAGAAATACCAACCGAATATTTTATTGCCTCTGGAAATACTATATCAACTAGAATCGAAGGAGGAAAACAACCCCTAAGCAGTCAAAAGGAGTCGGAGACCACGACTTCAAATATTCCCCATGTCACTCGTTCTAATTCTACGGACAACCTAGTTAGTATTGAATTAACACCTAACATTTTACAGGATATACAACATAGGATGAGCATTAGCACACCAATAGAAGGTAGAACTAAGACTATGCTTGACAACCAACGCGCTAATGAATCGAAAAAAATGTCAGTAAAAATTCCTTTATCACAAATAAAGGATAGAAGTAGAATTCTGTCGCTCCAATAAATGTCAAAAACCACTAACTGGTATAGGGAGCATACTAGTTACAATGAAAGCCAGATAGATCAAGCCTATAAGATGAATCATCTTTTACGAAAATTTCGTGATATTATACGAGAAGTAAAAAGGTCAAACTATAGGACTATTGTCTTAAGACATATGGACAGAACCACACAAGTAATCGATAAACATATTAGAAAATTTGAAAAACTTAATCCTGATAAAAGGAATAGTCCTCTAGCTAGTAATACTATAGATCTTTCCATTGAAGATACCCTAGAATTAGAAATAGCTAGCACTTCTCTTGATAATATAGATCTTTCTATAGAAACTTGGAAAGAAGTATTAGAACTCCCAGACACTCCTTCTGATATAAACATGGTTAGAACCATGGACCTAAAAGTAAAGGCTCAATTACATATATACATACCACTTACCATTTGTATATCAGGTTATAATGAATTTACTATCCATGCTCTTATAGATACAGGAGCCGAGGCTAGCTTATTACAATTAATATCTGTATTATATTTAGAACAGCAAGAATATCCTAACCTAGATTTTTTAATGGTTCTATCCATTTGTTTTTTGTGCTCTTACTTGTTCACATGCCGTTTCTATGGTTTTCATACAGGCTTTCTTAAGCATTCCCGTAGTGTGGACATTATTTCTTATTTTGTTATATTTTTCTTGAATAATATTATTCCAAGGATAAGGAATTTTTGCAAAAAATCCTCTAATCCAGAAATCCTTTTGTCTAGTGCTTTTAAGTCGAAAAATAAAGCCAATATATTTAGTAATGAATTCTTCAAGTAAATAAATATCGCATAAGATCATCTTATGAAGAAGTTCCTCATAGTCCTTATCGTCATTACCATCTTCTCCTATAAAGTCGGCTAACATGAGACCTAATAATTTAGCCAATGCATCCTGAGGATCCTCGGTTCCTCTAATTTCGTCTCCCTTTTCTTTATTAGTGGTTTCAAGGCTAACTAACCAGGCTCTAGCGCTACCCTTCCAAAAACTTGTTGCATAATGTATCCATTGGGCAGTGTTAATGTTTCCAGGTAAATGATATATCATTCCACCCATTTGTTGTGACCATTCACCAGCGTATTCTTTTATCTTCTTATGTGGAATATTATCTATGTTAAAAATAAGTCCATCAGTATTTCTATATTCACTGGTTTTATGATATCTAACCCAATCTTTTCTATTTTCAGGTTGTTTTTTGGTGTATGGAATTATAACTCTGGTTGGCATGAGGCTTTCAGGGGGAGGTCCAATTGATCCTACGTCTTCGGTGGGTATTCCTTCTAGAGTCATACCGCCACCACTAGTACTTCCTACTTCTTTATTGTTTAAAATATGAAGGGTCTCTTCATCAGAATCACTATCTATGCTATATTTCCATTTAAAGAAATCTATAGCTTCTGAATATTTTTCATAGAAAGCGTAAACAGCTTGTTCGTCAATTTTACCAAGAAGTTCTTGGCTTTGTAGTTTAAGGAAATTACGATAGTGTTCCTCATTAATATCATTAATATTAATCTTATTATCTTCTTTTGACGAATACCTCAACATATTAATATTCCAATGGGCAGTTTTTGGGTTCTGATTGTGCTTATCTCCAAATCCTGTATTGTCTGCAAAGTTTATGCTTTGTAATTTTTGTATTATGTGTTTCATATCTTTCCTAATGTCATGCAAGAGATCTACTATAAAATTATATATCCCGTGTTCTGGGTGGTCTTTAGTAGACATGTGTACTATGTGTTCATAATTGTTATGAAGGTTTAAAAAGCATTGGTGTGTGTCTGTATAAATAAGCTCTGAAAGAGGTTGTTCGTTGTTCATGTGTCTTTGTATTAGTAGTTCTTGAATATAATCATAATGTTACCCAGAATGATTTTTCTAGAATATATTTTATTAATTCTATGCCATTTATCCCTTTTGACCCACAATTCTGCGGCTTGTCACAGTATCCCCATTGCTTAGGTCGATTAACCTAGCACACCGTGGATTTATGGCGGGGTTAAGGCTGCGAGTATTTCAACCACAAGCCTATACTGTCGCTTCACAGAACCGGAGCACAGCATTGGTTCGTTTCCTACCCCATGCGTAAGGATATTGGGCATAAAATTAATAAATATAAGAAAGAAAAATCATCCTGTGTCCTATTAGATCATATTCAAGAACAACTAGAATCTTAAGCTATCATGATGAATTAGTAATAATACTTACAGGGTTTGAACAAGGCTCTGATACCAGACGCGATCGCTCACACACAAACTCAGAATTTTATTCACAAGAACATCGGAGATCTTTACAAAGGAGGAGAAGAGAGGGAGAGGAGAAGAGAGGGATCACACAAGTACAGAGGGAGTGAATACAAGAAGTTCACAAAGCATGCAAGCTCCTAAACTTCGATCAGGATAACCCTATTAAATGACAATACTATATTACCCAAAAAAGAGGGAATATCAGCAGGATATATTATATATGCCAGTAAGAGCTGCAGAATTAGAAGATATCATACCCAGGAAATATTACTAGATATTAGAATATTCTTGCCATTAGGCTATTATGGTATTATTCATAATATACCATTACACGCTACAAAAAATATATTCATTACTTATGGCTTTATTGAACCTGTTTCTCGAAATAATGTTTCCATAATAATGAAAAATACTTCCTTTGAGGATAGGGACTATCTCATTGAAAGAGGTAATCCTCTAGGTTTATTGGTTATGCATAAATATGAAGATTTACCTATAATAGAAGATACTCCCCCAAAACCCCGTATTAATTTCCCTGAATCGAGCTCTAGTGAATTACACGACGGCTATTGTGAATTTAGAATCTATATGAATACCCTAACTTCAGAGGAAACTAGTAATTCTAGTATTCCCCAAAGTGAGGGAGAACAATTTGAAATAACCGATGATGACCTTGAAAAACTCAAAGAAGCAATACCACATTCTGATAAAAAAGAAGTTTATAAACCAATCTCTTTTCAGTCCAGATTTCTGAATAAACATACCTATGTTTTTGAAAGGATGCAAGGAAACATAGAATTAAAAGGAGATGAAGATTTCTCATCCATCAGTTTATTGGACAAAGGAAAAATGGAGAAATTAAAGGCTAAATATCCCAAGATGAGATATTTACATATAGGCCTAATACAACTCAAAATAACAGGGCTATTCCGAACAGGAATAGATACTCCTATCTTAGTAGTTTGCATGGATGAGAGAATCATCAATAATCCGTTAAATAGTATAATAGGAGGAGCAAAATCTAATCTTGTTAATAGGTTATTTGGTATTAACATACACCCAGATTTTTCTATAAGTTTAGATGATCATAATATAGAAAAAACTTGTACACTATCGGTAAGTCTCCAAGGAATCGAATTAATGCCGGGTTCTAAAGTACTGGGAATACAATGGGAACATTGTATGGCATTAAACGATACGCCCACTTTTAAATCTATCACACCTAAAAATCTAGTAAGACTTTTTGAAGTAGGAATGGGAAAAACTATCCAACCTAGACTTATTAGATTAGAACACCTTAAGAATGATAATGAAATAAAAGTTTTTATTAGATCTTTGAAACCAAAAATAGAAATACCAACCGAATATTTTATTGCCTCTGGAAATACTATATCAACTAGAATCGAAGGAGGAAAACAACCCCTAAGCAGTCAAAAGGAGTCGGAGACCACGACTTCAAATATTCCCCATATCACTCGTTCTAATTCTACGGACAACCTAGTTAGTATTGAATTAACACCTAACATTTTACAGGATATACAACATAGGATGAGCATTAGCACACCAATAGAAGGTAGAACTAAGACTATGCTTGACAACCAACGCGCTAATGAATCGAAAAAAATGTCAGTAAAAATTCCTTTATCACAAATAAAGGATAGAAGTAGAATTCTGTCGCTCCAATAAATGTCAAAAACCACTAACTGGTATAGGGAGCATACTAGTTACAATGAAAGCCAGATAGATCAAGCCTATAAGATGAATCATCTTTTACGAAAATTTCGTGATATTATACGAGAAGTAAAAAGGTCAAACTATAGGACTATTGTCTTAAGACATATGGACAGAACCACACAAGTAATCGATAAACATATTAAAAAATTTGAAAAACTTAATCCTGATAAAAGGAATAGTCCTCTAGCTAGTAATACTATAGATCTTTCCATTGAAGATACCCTAGAATTAGAAATAGCTAGCACTTCTCTTGATAATATAGATCTTTCTATAGAAACTTGGAAAGAAGTATTAGAACTCCCAGACACTCCTTCTGATATAAACATGGTTAGAACCATGGACCTAAAAGTAAAGGCTCAATTACATATATACATACCACTTACCATTTGTATATCAGGTTATAATGAATTTACTATCCATGCTCTTATAGATACAGGAGCCGAGGCTAGCTTATTACAAGAAACCTTTATCCCTCAAGATTTATGGCAACAACTTGATAAACCAGGCAAATTAAACGATTTTATGGGAAGACAAGTGTCTGTCAACCATAAAGTAAAAAACCTTCAGGTCCATTTCCCTGATTTACAAGGGAATTCTAACACTTATATGTTTGATTTTGTATTACTACCAAGAGATTTTGATAGTGATTGTATTATTGGTATGGATAATTTAAGACATTATAAACCATACAACACACACACTTTTGAACTAGACGGAATATCCATTCCTAGAGTACATTTTCCTGTCTCTTTAGCTTCCAACTTTACACATACAACACAGCGTGGTGAAAAACCAGTCACACTTATAGATTATACAAAAGTTTGTACTTACAATCTTCCCAATAATAATAAAATACAAAGAACTATTTACGGAATGTTAGAACCACTCTTCTCTGATAACCCATTAAAAGCCTTTGATAAAGCCCCTAGATATTGTAAAATAGAGCTATTAGAACAATATAGAGAGACCAATATCAGGGTAAATAGTATTATGGTTTCTCCTTCTGACAAAGAAGAATTTTCTAAACAAATTAGTGAACTTTTAAAACTAAAGCTTATCCAGAAAAGTTTCAGCAGACATTCTTCCCCTGCTTTCCTTGTAAGAAATCACGCTGAAATAAAAAGAGGAAAAGCAAGAATGGTTATTAATTATAGAAAGTTAAATAGTTATACTAAATTCGATGGTTATTTTATTCCCACAGCTGAGCATCTTATAAAACAAATTCAAGGTGCTAAATATTATAGTAAATTCGATGCTAAATCAGGATTTTGGCAAATAAAATTAGAAGATAAAAATTCAGTTGAATTAACAGCTTTCAGCTGCCCGCAAGGACATTTTGAATGGCTAGTCTTACCATTTGGGTTAAAAAATGCCCCACAAATATTTCAGAAATGGATGAATTCTATTTTTGGGCATCTTCCTTATGTAGTAGTCTACATTGATGATATTCTCGTCTTCTCAAACACTGTTGAAGAACACAAGGAACATCTATTGCATGTTTGTAAACTACTACTTGATAATGGAATTATTTTAAGTCCAAAAAAGATAGAGCTATTCAAAACTGAAATTGATTTCCTAGGAAAAACCATAAAAAATGGACAAATTCTTTTGCAAGAACATATATATACCAAAATTAAGGAATTTCCAGAGAACTTTAAAACCCTTAAAGAACTTCAGAGTTTTTTAGGATTACTTAATTATGGTAGAAAATTCATTCCTAATCTATCAGCAAAAGTAAAACACTTACAAGAAAGACTTACGGCTGAACAAGCCAAGTACAAAGAAATAACTGGTGAACAACCAAGAAAATGGAACACTGACAAAATTCCTATTTCTCTTGATCAAAGAGAAATTGAGGAAATTGCTAGAATAAAAGATTCCATAAAAAAAGAAAATATTCTTTATTTTCCACTTGACAATGATATTTTAGTTTTACAAACTGATGCTTCGGACAACTTCTGGGCAGGAGTTCTGATTGCCAAGCAAAAAGAAATTGTTGCTTACACATCAGGAAGATTTACTAAAGTACAAATTAAATATGCTACATATGACAAAGAATTATTAGCAGTCAAACTAGCCATAAAAAGTTTGAAAATATATATATTGTATAGACATTTTTTGATTGAAACTGACAATAAATCAGTAGCACAATTCTTAAAGAAAAAAACTATTAATAATCCCGAAGAAAACCTTCGACGGATTAGAATTGCTATGTATCTGGAAATATTTAATTATGATGTCAACTATATTCCGGGATACACTAATTTTCTCGCCGATACTCTTACCAGGTTATGAGATATGGAAGACGAAGATTTCTATAAAAAATTTTGTGACCTCTTCCAAGAAATGAAAAGGCAAGGCGAGTTTAAAGAAGTAGGCCCTAAAAAGGCCAAGGATAACAATATTGCTGAATCTTCAGGGGTTGAACAAACCCAGGAGGCTACCAGCCGAATCTCCCCAAAGGCGAACAGCCCAACTCAGGCGAACAGCCAAAAATATCAGGTGAATAACCAGATGAATAGCCAAATGGCGAACAGCCAAATCAGTAAAGGGAAAAATATACTTGGGGCCATTCCCAGGCCCATGTTTTTACCTACAAGGCCTGTAGTCCCACCAACACAGTTCTCGGGACCTCCTAGGCCACTAATGGCACCCACACAATTTTCTGATATAATAATAAAAAATTGGTATAATACAGACATGGAAAACAAAGACAAAGCAGTTTGGGAAAGGTTTAATGGCTGCTTTCGGGCCTTTCAGTCCCGCGATGTAAAGGGAGCCAGTTATTGGCTGACCCAAATTGAAAGAACACTCCTAGCCGAAAGGCAGAAAAACTCTATGCTCGAAAAAAAGATGACGGAGATCCATCAGCTAGTCTCCAGGATGGTCAACTTCACCTCTACTTCCAGATCTATTGCACTTGCTACCAAGGAACGGGATCTCTTCACCGGTACCTCAGTTGAACAAAAGGAGCTCAGAGAAATCTTCTCCCAGATCAAAACCAATGATCTGGTTAATTTCCGCATGACCGACGTTCTTGAATTTCTCAAAACTCTCGGGGTGGCTTCCCCAAAAGTCGAGGAGTTCAACGCTGAGGTTACTGTCCAAGAAATGCTTGCTATGCATCAACAACAACTGCTGGATGATTCAAGGCTAATTCTCTTCTTCAAAAAGCTTGAAGACACTGAGATCATCAGTCTCCTCCAAAACGAAGAGTTAATTCTCAATCCCTATAGAAGACCTCGTATACTCGCCTGCTTCCATGAAATCCAGAAATTCAAGCCTCATATCAGAAAGGGGCTGGTCCATGAAATATATATGAACACTATATTTGAAGATGAGTATCGAGACTGTCTCCCAGATATTTGCACCAAGGCGGCACTTACTCACGCCACTAAATTCCAGACCATATTCAAATTCAGAGTATGGTGCATCTGGGAAGAAAGGCAATATATAAAGCTATTCCCCTCCTACCAAATTTGGGAGCTTGATAGGCTCGTTGAAGAACCCTTTTTTGAATACATCAAATTTTCAAAACAGGGCTTCGATGAAGAACATGAAAGATTAATGGCAGCTACAGAATTCTTTGAAGCAGCAAGGAGTGCGGCAAGAACGAATGCCCTGATTTCTACCTCTAAACACACCATCCTGCTGGATCGTCTTAGGCCCTTAACTGATGAAGGTAATGGGCCTTCCAAAATCATTGATTTTCTTAATAATATGACTTTGGGCCGAGTAGGTCAAATTGCTCGAAATGAGGATCTACTTTTGAACAATGATCCTATAAATAATATGGTGGACTCCGACGGGAACTCCAACTAGAGGAAGCTTGGTGGGCTCTATCTGCTTGATATGAATAAAATCTGCTACAAAACTATTTTATATAGATATTTAAGAAGACTAGGACAACTTGGACGACAAAAGAAGACGGAAAGACAAAAAAGACGGCAAAGACGACAGCAACAACAACAACAACAACGGCAGCAACTGACACAGCAATTAACGCAGATTAGAGAAGTAATCATCACAAGAAGACAGGAGTTACAAGAACAAATTGATCAACTAAGAAGGACCCTAGAAGAGAGAGAAATGATGATTGGCTCACTAATTGAAGATAGAGAGCAAATTATGGGAACTAGACATGATAGGAATAATCCACTTTTTGTCGAAGAAATACCTATTTGGCTACGAGACAACAATAGTTCCAGCCACAGTTCTCGCCACGAAGAAAATTCTAATGATGACAGTTCCAGCCACTCTGACAGTAATAGTTCCGACCACTCGAAAAATATTCCTGACAATGATAACAGCCAGGACACCGAAGGAAGCAATCAACAGGACCACATGGCTACTGACGACACCTCATCATCACTTTAAAAAAGAAGATTCCCCACTACGGGGAAAAGCAAGGGTCATCGTTACAAAGGTTCTCCACTAATAAAGATTATTCCCCACCATGAGGAAAAGATAGTCGCCATCATTACTTTTGACGGGCAGGCGCCAGTTTACTCGGTATCATAAGAAGGTTACCCCCAGGACTTGTATTATAAATAAGGCCTCGATTGCTCCTTAGAGGGCATCGAAGTTTAGGAGCTTGCATGCTTTGTGAACTTCTTGTATTCACTCCCTCTGTACTTGTGTGATCCCTCTCTTCTCCTCTCCCTCTCTTCTCCTCCTTTGTAAAGATCTCCTATGTTCTTGTGAATAAAATTCTGAGTTTGTGTGTGAGCGATCGCGTCTGGTATCATAAAGGGGTTTGTGTGTGTCGGTGATATATCTTGGTTGGGTTTTATTAATAGCAACTTAGGATTAATGTTGAATAAGATCTCAATCCACAACTGATTTTAAAACTTCTCTTGTATTCGATCGTCGTCCTTGGACTTCATTATTGTAATTCGTTTATTTACCGTCGACATCGTTATTATTGTTTCTCATCTTCCTTATTTCGGAGAGATGGATGCTCGCGCACGGTGATTTCCTCCAGGAGCAGATTCTAGTCAGGACGGAAGAAGGTATGATTGATGTGATATTTTATGAGAAGATGGTTACCCTTAGTAGGGTAGGTTGATAGGTTCTTTCTAGATGTTAGAGCTAGTATAGATTGTTAGCATGAGAATTGACCTAATAATAGACGTCTGGAACTGATAAAATCCTACCTTTCCTTAAGGTAGTAGTGATTTGTAAGTATTAGAAGCTAGAAAGATTGTATGATTCTAAGGCTCTAGAATAATTTGGGGAAGACATAGCTAGATGCTAGGGTTAGTTGTAGCCCCATGATAGTGGTACAAGGAATTAGTTGTAGCCTCATGATAGTGATACAAAGAACGACATTATGAACTTGAGAAGACAAAATTTTAGACTCACATCTAGAAGAAGATTATCGGATACTAATAAAAATAGGGTATGGAATAGCACTTTATGTAGCAAACCATAGTGGTTAATCTCTAGTTGCCTTGTGACTTACAGTACCAGGCCTAGAAAATTTTCACCATTTAGGTAAAGATGATTATATGACTAGGCTAAAATAGATATGTGGATTGCTAGATTAGTTGTTGATTGACTTGACAACTTAGGTACTAGAGTATAGCTTCTGGAATCAGATTAGATATACTTGATTTGTTTGGGTTGCCAGTGTCTATTGGGCTCGTGGTTTTCACCTTTGATTACTCGATTAGTTGAGCTAATATCTGAAATAGAGCAATTAGATTGAAGGATGAGAGTATCAACATATGTTATAGCCTTGAGTTGGATATCGTGAACTACCTATAATGGATGGCTAGTTATAAACAAGATGGTACCCATGTAGTTTGGATGACCGTAGGGCTTTCCAATTTAATGGGCCTGACGAAGTGCACTTACGCTGTCCAAGGTTAAGTGATCCAGCTAAATATCTATTTCTAATATCCAACAACTAAACTAAATCTCAATCCATAGTAAATAAAATCTCAAGAAGGAACGGTAAGCATCATTAGTCTGCAGCCCAATAATACAGCCGTTCGAATAGACCAAGAGAATAATATAGGCCTATAAACACTAGGCTACAATAGCAGAGTCATAATGGAAAAAAGTACATAATTGTAATAGAGGAAAGATATAATGATACCTGCAAGGATGTCCAACACACCACCAGATGAAGCCTCATCCAAACTGCTCAAATAACATGGAAGAGAACCAGGTCCTCAGAGGGACGTAACAAGTGTAACGTCCCGCAACTGCACGGTGCGTTACGCTAAGTCAGAATGAATGAGGCAATAGCTGGTTACATTTCAATTTGTTGGATTTGGGAATAAGTATTGATTTAGTTGGTTTTATGTGCAGATTGCTAGCGGAGTTCGATGGAAATTAGGTGTTCGTTCAGTGCAGTACTGAGATAGCTGTATTGGAGCGATAATGACGTCTTCCTTAGTCTGATCGGTCGGATGATTTGTAAAGTACGGCCTGCTCGCACGGTCATACCAGTTGGGTAGATCGTGCTTTGCATCGGACCACGGGTTCAAGGGATCGGCCGTATCGACAGGAAATGATGCTTAACGGGATCAACTTGGTGAGTGGGCTCTGTCCCTTCTCCTCTACTCCTTCATACCTAATAATATGAAAAACACGTAAAGGCTTGAACACTTGGACTGGGACTTGAAAATCACTACATTGTGGCGTGCATAGAGTGTATGTCGTTTGCTTGGATAGGAATTGTGGCTTGAATTAGTTTTCGCGCAGGATAGTTGGAGCTAGAGTTGGATTACATTTGGGGCAGTTGGAGAAATGATTGGAATTATGCTTGGACAGTTGGAATGATATATCTTGGTTGGAACATCGGGAATTCGGACGAGCGAGCGTGCATCCGTGCACGAGTATCACTTGGACGCTTTGTCAAGCAAAGCGTGCAGTTGTGGTTCGAAACTGGACAACTGCATCGGCGAGGGCATTGTGCCACTGTTAGGGCATTGTGCCACGGGATCGTTGTGGAGCGAGGGGTGTTGCACCAATTGGAAACACTGTGTCGAGAAGCGGCATTGTGCCTATGGGGATAACTTGGGATTTGTGCCTTGGGCTGTATGTTGGAGAATAGTTATGGATATTTGGTTGGATTTTGGTTGGATGAGTCTAGAATCGTTTGGTGGGGCGAGAATGCTCGATCCTCTCGTCATACCTACTTGGTGTATGCATGTCACGGACAATCTGTGTTGCACGGGATTTGGTCTCCTCGAACAGGAAGGCTCTGGGGCACCGGGACCGTTCGGCTATGGGGGAGACAATTGATAAAGTGCTTCGGGCGCGGTATCCTCTCGTGTTGCTTGGTTGGAACAATATATCCAAGATCTTATTCAACATTAATCATATGACACAAATTAAAATGATCAATAAAACATTTAAAAATTAACATGGTTACTATTAATAAAACCCAAAATTCGATCAGGATAACCCTATTAAATGACAATACTATATTACCCAAAAAAGAGGGAATATCAGCAGGATATATTATATATGCCAGTAAGAGCTGCAGAATTAGAAGATATCATACCCAGGAAATATTACTAGATATTAGAATATTCTTGCCATTAGGCTATTATGGTATTATTCATAATATACCATTACACGCTACAAAAAATATATTCATTACTTATGGCTTTATTGAACCTGTTTCTCGAAATAATGTTTCCATAATAATGAAAAATACTTCCTTTGAGGATAGGGACTATCTCATTGAAAGAGGTAATCCTCTAGGTTTATTGGTTATGCATAAATATGAAGATTTACCTATAATAGAAGATACTCCTCCAAAACCCCGTATTAATTCCCCTGAATCGAACTCTAGTGAATTACACGACGGCTATTGTGAATTTAGAATCTATATGAATACCCTAACTTCAGAGGAAACTAGTAATTCTAGTATTCCCCAAAGTGAGGGAGAACAATTTGAAATAATCGATGATGACCTTGAAAAACTCAAAGAAGCAATACCACATTCTGATAAAAAAGAAGTTTATAAACCAATCTCTTTTCAGTCCAGATTTCTGAATAAACATACCTATGTTTTTGAAAGGATGCAAGGAAACATAGAATTAAAAGGAGATGAAGATTTCTCATCCATCAGTTTATTGGACAAAAAAAAAATGGAGAAATTAAAGGCTAAATATCCCAAAATGAGATATTTACATATAGGCCTAATACAACTCAAAATAACAGGGCTATTCCGAACAGGAATAGATACTCCTATCTTAGTAGTTTGCATGGATGAGAGAATCATCAATAATCCGTTAAATAGTATAATAGGAGGAGCAAAATCTAATCTTGTTAATAGGTTATTTGGTATTAACATACACCCAGATTTTTCTATAAGTTTAGATGATCATAATATAGAAAAAACTTGTACACTATCGGTAAGTCTCCAAGGAATCGAATTAATGCCGGGTTCTAAAGTACTGGGAATACAATGGGAATATTGTATGGCATTAAACGATACGCCCACTTTTAAATCTATCACACCTAAAAATCTAGTAAGACTTTTTGAAGTAGGAATGGGAAAAACTATCCAACCTAGACTTATTAGATTAGAACACCTTAAGAATGATAATGAAATGAAAGTTTTTATTAGATCTTTGAAACCAAAAATAGAAATACCAACCGAATATTTTATTGCCTCTGGAAATACTATATCAACTAGAATCGAAGGAGGAGAACAACCCCTAAGCAGTCAAAAGGAGTCGGAGACCACGACTTCAAGTATTCCCCATGTCACTCGTTCTAATTCTACGGACAACCTAGTTAGTATTGAATTAACACCTAACATTTTACAGGATATACAACATAGGATGAGCATTAGCACACCAATAGAAGGTAGAACTAAGACTATGCTTGACAACCAACGCGCTAATGAATCGGAAAAAATGTCAGTAAAAATTCCTTTATCACAAATAAAGGATAGAAGTAGAATTCTGTCGCTCCAATAAATGTCAAAAACCACTAACTGGTATAGGGAGCATACTAGTTACAATGAAAGCCAGATAGATCAAGCCTATAAGATGAATCATCTTTTACGAAAATTTCGTGATATTATACGAGAAGTAAAAAGGTCAAACTATAGGACTATTGTCTTAAGACATATGGACAGAACCACACAAGTAATCGATAAACATATTAGAAAATTTGAAAAACTTAATCCTGA
Organism: Iris macrosiphon; assembly: GCA_036927795.1. Lineage (NCBI taxonomy): Eukaryota > Viridiplantae > Streptophyta > Magnoliopsida > Asparagales > Iridaceae > Iris > Iris macrosiphon. Next base: position 20,496,562 of record JAYESA010000015.1, on the reverse strand, counting down.
TAAAAGGAATAGTCCTCTAGCTAGTAATACTATAGATCTTTCCATTGAAGATACCCTAGAATTAGAAATAGCTAGCACTTCTCTTGATAATATAGATCTTTCTATAGAAACTTGGAAAGAAGTATTAGAACTCCCAGACACTCCTTCTGATATAAACATGGTTAGAGCCATGGACCTAAAAGTAAAGGCTCAATTACATATATACATACCACTTACCATTTGTATATCAGGTTATAATGAATTTACTATCCATGCTCTTATAGATACAGGAGCCGAGGCTAGCTTATTACAAGAAACCTTTATCCCTCAAGATTTATGGCAACAACTTGATAAACCAGGCAAATTAAACGATTTTATGGGAAGACAAGTGTCTGTCAACCATAAAGTAAAAAACCTTCAGGTCCATTTCCCTGATTTACAAGGGAATTCTAACACTTATATGTTTGATTTTGTATTACTACCAAGAGATTTTGATTGTCCTTGCGGGCAGCTGAAAGCTGTTAATTCAACTGAATTTTTATCTTCTAATTTTATTTGCCAAAATCCTGATTTAGCATCGAATTTACTATAATATTTAGCACCTTGAATTTGTTTTATAAGATGCTCAGCTGTGGGAATAAAATAACCATCGAATTTAGTATAACTATTTAACTTTCTATAATTAATAACCATTCTTGCTTTTCCTCTTTTTATTTCAGCGTGATTTCTTACAAGGAAAGCAGGGGAAGAATGTCTGCTGAAACTTTTCTGGATAAGCTTTAGTTTTAAAAGTTCACTAATTTGTTTAGAAAATTCTTCTTTGTCAGAAGGAGAAACCATAATACTATTTACCCTGATATTGGTCTCTCTATATTGTTCTAATAGCTCTATTTTACAATATCTAGGGGCTTTATCAAAGGCTTTTAATGGGTTATCAGAGAAGAGTGGTTCTAACATTCCGTAAATAGTTCTTTGTATTTTATTATTATTGGGAAGATTGTAAGTACAAACTTTTGTATAATCTATAAGTGTGACTGGTTTTTCACCACGCTGTGCTGTATGTGTAAAGTTGGAAGCTAAAGAGACAGGGAAATGTACTCTAGGAATGGATATTCCGTCTAGTTCAAAAGTGTGTGTGTTGTATGGTTTATAATGTCTTAAATTATCCATACCAATAATACAATCACTATCAAAATCTCTTGGTAGTAATACAAAATCAAACATATAAGTGTTAGAATTCCCTTGTAAATCAGGGAAATGGACCTGAAGGTTTTTTACTTTATGGTTGACAGACACTTGTCTTCCCATAAAATCGTTTAATTTGCCTGGTTTATCAAGTTGTTGCCATAAATCTTGAGGGATAAAGGTTTCTTGTAATAAGCTAGCCTCGGCTCCTGTATCTATAAGAGCATGGATAGTAAATTCATTATAACCTGATATACAAATGGTAAGTGGTATGTATATATGTAATTGAGCCTTTACTTTTAGGTCCATGGTTCTAACCATGTTTATATCAGAAGGAGTGTCTGGGAGTTCTAATACTTCTTTCCAAGTTTCTATAGAAAGATCTATATTATCAAGAGAAGTGCTAGCTATTTCTAATTCTAGGGTATCTTCAATGGAAAGATCTATAGTATTACTAGCTAGAGGACTATTCCTTTTATCAGGATTAAGTTTTTCAAATTTTCTAATATGTTTATCGATTACTTGTGTGGTTCTGTCCATATGTCTTAAGACAATAGTCCTATAGTTTGACCTTTTTACTTCTCGTATAATATCACGAAATTTTCGTAAAAGATGATTCATCTTATAGGCTTGATCTATCTGGCTTTCATTGTAACTAGTATGCTCCCTATACCAGTTAGTGGTTTTTGACATTTATTGGAGCGACAGAATTCTACTTCTATCATTTATTTGTGATAAAGGAATTTTTACTGACATTTTTTTCGATTCATTAGCGCGTTGGTTGTCAAGCATAGTCTTAGTTCTACCTTCTATTGGTGTGCTAATGCTCATCCTATGTTGTATATCCTGTAAAATGTTAGGTGTTAATTCAATACTAACTAGGTTGTCCGTAGAATTAGAACGAGTGACATGGGGAATATTTGAAGTCGTGGTCTCCGACTCCTTTTGACTGCTTAGGGGTTGTTTTCCTCCTTCGATTCTAGTTGATATAGTATTTCCAGAGGCAATAAAATATTCGGTTGGTATTTCTATTTTTGGTTTCAAAGATCTAATAAAAACTTTCATTTCATTATCATTCTTAAGGTGTTCTAATCTAATAAGTCTAGGTTGGATAGTTTTTCCCATTCCTACTTCAAAAAGTCTTACTAGATTTTTAGGTGTGATAGATTTAAAAGTGGGCGTATCGTTTAATGCCATACAATGTTCCCATTGTATTCCCAGTACTTTAGAACCCGGCATTAATTCGATTCCTTGGAGACTTACCGATAGTGTACAAGTTTTTTCTATATTATGATCATCTAAACTTATAGAAAAATCTGGGTGTATGTTAATACCAAATAACCTATTAACAAGATTAGATTTTGCTCCTCCTATTATACTATTTAACGGATTATTGATGATTCTCTCATCCATGCAAATTACTAAGATAGGAGTACGGCATAGTTTTATGCTAGTGTTGCTTATTTGGCCTTGAATCGACATTTTAATATGTACTTTTACTTTGAGTCACATAACATACTTTGGTGTGCTTGTTTACTTAAATCTCGTCGATTTTTTAACTTTTGTACTTCCATATGTTACTATTTATTTACTTAACTCGATTAAACTTTTAATGGCTACTTCCATATATTGCTGTTTGCAGTTTTCATGCTGGTTTCTTTTAAAAACTTGCTGTGCTTGCACCATTCTTATCCTCGATTCATTTTGTGTGAACTTGGTATAATTGTACTTGCTTTATGTGTTGCAGAAGGTTCTATGGATTGGTCCAGTGAAATTTAGTCCATTAATACAACATACTAATGCAGCATCTGAACTGGCTTTGGTGCTTGAAAGTATAAGCCAAACAGGATGTGATGTTACTGTCGTTGGGAGTGTGGCTTGTAAGGCATTTGCTGAAACAGCAAGTCCTCTTTCATCATGTAAGATAATGAAAAGTGCATCAGTTGTGTGGGAATTTCTCAAGGGAAAGACACTGCCAGGAGTTGCAGCTTTGGACAGAGTACGCCATTTAACTTAGTGATTATTGTTGTGCTTTCTTTGGAATGGGTCATCTGTTGCCATATTACCACCTGTTTATAGTCAATAATGCAAGCCTTAGTTATTCTGTTCATGCATCTCGGAAACTGTGTTTCATAGGGTGCAACCATGGTTGGAAAATTTTATAGTTTAAATACTCTTCATATTTTAATTAGAAACTAATCAAATAGTTGTGAGTTTTATTGCAACAGTGAGGGTAGTTCATTTAGACTGGTCAATGAGTTTAACTAAATAAGTTGTGTAAAATTGTTTGCAATTCTATTATATGGAACCTTATGTACTTTCTTTCTTTTCTTGTAGGCTTATCCCTTTGACCTTGATTGGAATACTATCTTTCCGGAGTCAACTCAGCCCTTAGTTGTTGATATTGGAAGTGGTACTTTCTTCTGTAATTAATTTTATAGAATAATCCTCTCCCCCTTCTAGATTAATATAAATATACTGAAGATGGTCGATCCCTTATATAACTCATGAGATACAAGAGACTTGTACATGACATAAGTGAAGTTTGGAGATGGAGAATAGAAGAAAAAAAATAGGAGAAGAGAGAATATGAGAAAGGAGATTGCAATGGCCTTAAACCCTAGGTTGCATCTCATGTCTATTTATATTGATATGCAATACACCCACAATTACTATTATACCCTCATATGATAAATAACAAAATAAAATAACTCTTAACACCCTCTCTCAAGCAGGAGCATATAGATCAGACATGCCCAGCTTGCTACATAAATCAGAATATGGACCACGAGCAAGTGGTTTGGTGAGGATATCACCTAATTAATCCTCTGACCGAACATAAGGAGTGACAATCTGTTTCTTCAGCAACAAATCACGAACAAAATGACAATCCACCTCGATATGCTTCGTGCGCTTATGAAACACCGGATTACTTGCGATAAATATTGTCGACCGATTATCACAATACATCTCCATCGGAATAGGAATCATAATCCCTATTTCATGAAGAAGAGACTGCACCCACATCATCTCAGAAGCTGTATGAGCCATCGTACGGTACTCGGCCTCTGCACTAAAACGAGCCACAACATTCAAAATGAACCCTAGCCGTTCATTTTGAATCCATTGAATCCTAGCCCTTGAAATATCTACATGACAAGCCATTTTCCCAAGGAGTGTTGACCAAGCCCTATTCCTAGGTCAACCCAACACCATACTCATATAAATATTCCTTTCTTTATTTTTTCCTTTTCTTTTTCTATTCCTAAACCAAAGCACAGCCGACCCAACTCCTATTCATCTTCTTCCTCCTCTTCCCGGCCGGAGCCCGACCCCCCGGAGCAGCTGAGCCGACCGCCGGATCCCTCCTTCCGACGTCGTACCCTTGCCTGACTCCTCCGCCACTGAACTGAACCGCCTCCGACTTCTTCACATCCTCCCCGATCTTCTCCTCTCCCTCCGGTCACCTTCCCCGTCGACGAACCACCAGCCTCCCTCTTCCTCCTCCGCCTGAGGACACCTGCCGCAGTCGCCTACCTTGACCCACCGCCAGTACTCGACCCCCTCGCCTGACCCACAGTTTACCGAGCATCCTCCCTCCGCCCAGACTTTCCTTACCTTGACCCGCGCGCGACCAAGTCGTCCCGTTTGGCGGGGCGTACCCAGTTCCGGGGTGAATCGGGGTGTTATTTTTCCTGTTTTTGGATCGCGGTGTGCGATCACCACAGGACGCGATGCCCCAAACGGTTTGTCCGGGCACCGAGAGGGTCATACAGGCTTCGCAACGCAATTTACGGAATCGAAAACAGAGCTACGAGCAAGAAGATACACGCACCTGAACGGGGCCCAAAAATCGGGGTCGAAATCGTGTCCGACACGTGTCCGACACGTGTCGGATACAGGGCAAGAATTAGGGTTAGGGTTCAGGGGAATTGGCCGAGCTCCGGCGGAGGGCGGCGGCTGGGCGGCCGGGCTGAGGCGGAGGGGGCCGGGGCACGCGGCGCGGGGAGCTGCTCGAGCTGCTGCGGCCTTCGATGGCCGGAGGACGGCGGAGCGGGACGCCGGAGGGGAGGAGCAGGGCTGGCTGGGCGTGGCGCTGGCGGCGTGGTGGTCGACGGCGTCTCCGGGGCTGCCGGAGAAGACGCTGGGGGCGGAGGCTAGGGTGGCCGGAGAGGGGCGGACGAGGGTATAAATAGGGCTCGGGGGAGGAGGTCGTGGCCGAGGGGGTGGCCGAGTCTGGCGGCGCAGCGGGCGGAGCGGAGCGTGGCCGAGCGGAGCGGCCGGAGGACGCGGCGGGCGGCGCGGCGTCGGACGCGGGCAGGGGGGAGACTGGGTCGTGGGGGAGGCCGGGCTAGCGGGTCTCGGGTCGGGTCTGGCGGATCCGACCCGACCCGATAGGGGCGAGCGGTTGGGCTGGGCCGGGCCCAATGGGCTGGGCCGGGCTACGGGCTGGGCCAGGTTAATATTAATAATAATAATAATAACAATAATAATAATAATAATAATAATAATAATAATAATAATATCATTAAACAATTAATTAATTAAATAATTATATTTAGGTGTTTTAAAAATAGGTCCGGGGCCCAATAAATTCTAAAAAAATTGCCCTAAGTCCAGTTTTTCATTTTACACTCAAAAATATTATTTTCATAATATTTTAATACTGTTTATTATCATTTAAAATTTATTTAATAATTAAAATCCTGTTTTTAAATTACAGAAAATTCTCAGAAAATTCCAGTAAATTGTGAAAAATCCAGTTTTGAAAATTTTGAAAAATCAGGGGGTTTACAGGCGGGGAGGGGAGGGGTCGCCGGAGAGGGGAGGGGACGGGGATGGGTTCGCCGGAGAGGGAGGGAGGGAGAGAGAGAGAGAGAGAGAGAGAGAGAGTGGGAAGGAATACCTTGGTCTTTTTTTTTTTAAAATATTAAGTTAGCACCTATCAAAAATGAGGGTGTCATTTTGGATAGTTTAGGATATTAAGTTGTAATTTATTTTTTTATAAAAAGTAAAAATATATTCATAATAAATTATAATAAAAAACTATTTAAATATTTAAATTATTTTATAATAATATAAAAAAAAATATTTTTCTTACAACCCACGTACATTTTAGCTATAGAAATGGCTTTGCTGTACCTCCAACCAAATGGCCCTTGATAAGGGCACTACTAAATTTACTCAGAGGCAGCCCAAATGTTTACCATTGATAATTACAAGTTTCTACTCCCAAAATTTACTCGGGGCTGTCTATTCTTGATTTCTTTTACAATCAGAACTGTCAAAATTTTGACAGTCATAAAAAATCAACATATAATTTTGACAGTCCTGATTATAAAAAAAATCAAGAGTGGACAGTCTCGAATAAATTTTTTTTTTACAGTTCTAATTATAAAAAAATTAAGAATGGACAGTCTCGAAAAAGTAAATTTAGTAGTCCCTTGTCGACAGCCCAACCAAATACTTACAGCAGGTTCTATTACAACCAAATGCATTTTTATATTTTTATATTTTTTTTAAACAAAATTAAACCAAACCAAAACCCTTCTTCCCCATCCATACCCGGAAGAAGATAGAGACAAGAGGTAACACCTTCCCCTATCTTGTTTTCCTTAAATTAACAACTATTACTACTACTTCTTCTTCTTCTTCTTCTTCTTCTATTTTGAGTAATTATTCTGAAGATAATTTTGCACTCAAAGTTCTATTGTCACTAATTTATAACATCTCATATTTTTTGACTTGATCAGACTGTGATGACCCTAACCTTGTCTCTGCTTAACACTCCAAATTTCACCAATCAATCCCGTAGTTGCCATTCATTACCATCATATGCACAACCTACAAACTTGTCGTCGCGCAAATATTGTACTGAATTTGGAAGCGGCGGTAGGGTTCGGAGAGGTCTTTGGTTGATTCTTGTTTACTGCTTTTATTAGTTTTGGAGAATTTATTCAGTAGGCCGGACTCACCATGTGACAGTGGTGAATGGTAAGTAGGTCCAATGGTAATGTTTTATTCCTCTAATTTAGTCTTACGATGAATTCAATTTTTATCAATATAATATTAACCATGTACCTTTCATCATTACCACGTGGTGAGTCCGGCTTACTGAATAATTTCTCCCTTTTTTGGTAATATGCATGCACTCGTCTCACTACATTTTATCTCTAGGTAGTCTGAGATGTGATCATTCTGCGCGTGGACTTGTAAGTTCTGGTGAGGAACGCCGTGTTGATATATTGGTATGTATGAAAACTTTTACTTGTTTATTGTTCGAATTGCGATATCATTTTTGACTCGCGTAGTTTGGTGTTGATTAATGGTTAACGCCAATCGGGTCAGGTAGACTCGATATTTTATGTAAAAAGGTTTGCAACTTTACAAGGGGGAGGTGGCGGGACGGGATTAGGTAATTTGAAAGAGGTACTTAATTCAATCGACAAGTTAATGCAATGAAAAGAAAGTATAGACAAACTCAAGGTAGGTGACATACTAGTCTTGGTTGTAAGTGACCGAAGGTCCATTGCGCCTTTGGTGAATAACGACCTAAGTAACATTTTACCAATGAGATTACAGTCGGAGGAAGTTCTTATTAAGGTTCACAGTATCGTTATCAGTTTTGACCCTTTCTATGAGTATCAGTTTCAGCAGTTTCCAGGGGTACCCCTCGGTGGTTTTGAGTCTGCAGTTTCTGCTATTTCGGCAGATACTGCAAACCATGGTCTTATTTCAAAATGGGTGATACTCTGAGCAAAGATCTTCACTAAATTAAGATTAATTTGCACGTATAAAATTAACAAAGGAGGTGATCTTGACTTGTTACACTTCCACCGGGAATCAAGCTTGTCATAGTTATGGGAGAGCTTTTGCTCCAAATGATAAGCTTTGCCCAAACATAGCCCCTTAGATAATTTAAAAAAAAAAAAAACCCAGAAGACCAAAAATTGGATTGGCCCCTTGAAGATTCATTTAAGTCATTAGATGTGGAGTTAGTTTCAGTGTCAGCTGAAGCTTAAGACTGGTCGATCCTATCTCCACTGTCCTCGAAAATTAAGCACACTTGTATTCAGCTAGATATACAGTAATCTTAATATTAACTCTTATCTGATGTTGTCTTAACCTGTGCCTTCTTTTGTGTTTTTAGGAGAAAACTTGCAATACAACTAAATCAGATGCATTCCTCTATGTACAAACTCTCAGAGAATTTCCCGCTGAAAAACTCTATGGTGAGGTTGTCATTGTACGATTTGACTCTGATCTACTGCTAGGGCAATTGAGCACTAATAGTGTCTCAGTCAACAAAGCCCTTTCTACTATTAGATATTTGTTTGATGTTGGAGCCAAAGTACTGCTAGTCAGCAATTGGGATCAATCTAGGGATTCCACACATCTTTCTACGGATTCTTTTGCAGGTTAGTTTCATCCAGATCTCCAATAATGCAAATATATACTATAAGTTACTTTATTTTGATATGCAAGCATTTTTGCATGTGCTTTTTCATTTCGACAATCTTCCAGTACCTGGCTTCTTTTCCAGTCTAGTGAAATTATGGTTAAAAGAGGAGAGTTATACATGTCTGAGATATAGTTATATATCTTTTCCTACTTATTGATGAATTTCATTGAGGAATTGTGACACCTTTAAATCTCGGATTGCTACTTCTTTAACAGATCATCTATCATCACTTCTCTGTCTAAAAGTACTGCCAGCAAATGGTATCTCTGGTCCCATTCAGTCCAAGACAAAAGAGTTGGAAAATGCAGATGTTCTCCTACTTGAAAACTTAACAAATTTCAGAGAAGAACTTGCCAATTGCTCAGATTTTTCTGGAAAGTTGTCATCAGGGGCTTATATCTTTGTCAATGATGCTTTCTGTCTGTCTCATAAGATTCTTGCATCAACTGTTGGTATCACTCGCTTTTGTTATGCATCTGTTGCTGGTTTCCATTTTGAGGAGGAACTGTTGCATCTAAAAGATGTCAGGAAGACGAACCGACGTCCATTTGTTGCAATTGTACATCCCTTGTAACTTTTTCTTGCATTTATACATCCCTTGCAACTTTTTCTGCAGATAGATTATACAGACTTGGATATAATATCTTTGTCATTTGTTTGGTCTATATTTTATTATAATAAACACTAAAGTTCTACGTGCTAGTTTGACTGACTTGTGACCTAGGGAGCCTTTTATTTAGCACATTCCATGGTTTACTCAGTGTTGAATAAGCAGTATGGATACGCACAGTTATTCCTTTATTTAATTACGTGGAAGATGCTGGGGGCATAAATGTTTCATTTCTGAGTTTAACAAATGCATTGCCTATCTTTCTGTGGGGGAATACACCTTTTCTTATTTTTAGTTTGAAGGATCAGATTTGCTTGGATGCATTCCATCCCCATTGGAATCCGAAGAGTACGACTCTGAAATCAAGTGAGCTGCTTGCTAATTCCTGCATATATCTGGATGCTAGTCACAGGTTGGCTTTCTTGTCATGAATTCCCCCAGTTAAAGACTTCAGAATGGCATTAGTGCCTGTACAGTCACAAGGAAAACTTTCATGCAGCTAAACAAGCAAACAAAGGTCCAGTGGGCATAAGATTCGGTCCGTATCTTTGAATGTCCGTATCTATGAGTGACATCCCAGAACTTTACTACCCCATTATTTTAGCATGGGGCCATGTTAGTACATGTGATATATTGTCTATTTCCTAATAGAGGTTACAATTTTGTTACCTTTGTTACATTTGCTGAACTTGTATACCAGTAATGTGGAGGCTTGAGTGGTGACATGACATCTAACGTTGGATTACCCTATTCTTATTGCATTTCTATAGTCCGGTCTTCTCCTACAAGGGTAAATTTTGGTACCCTTCCCAGTGGCCTGGCCAGGGCACTTATCAGTAGGCGGGCGAGGGAACGTCACAGGCACGTACCCCACAGATGGACCGAGAGGCAGCAGAGGGGATGTCACAGCCTGGTGTTGACTATTGGGATTATTACATGCAGATGACCACTTCTATATTTGATGCACCATAGTTTGATACAGCTACTCAGTTATTTGTGACTCCAACAGCGCCGGTGCAGACACGGGAGACTGATCTGATAAATTTGACCCATGGGCACCATTTTCAGGGGAGAGACCCGAGGATACAGTAGCAAGAAGAAATAGACTTGGTCTTAGGCCAAGGCCTCGTAGGTATTATGACAGGATGACAAGAGGCAGAGAATAAAAATCTTGTACTTCTAGGTTTTATTAGAAATTTATGTATTAGAAATAAAATTACATCAATGAACTTATAACTTTTCTACGAAAATTTATGCCAATGCATTTATTCTCTTGGTTGGTTGGTACATCTTCTTCTATTGTGTCCTAAACCATTATAGTTGCTACATCGAAGATCTCTTGAAGATTGATCCTTCGTCATGATGCGGTTCTTCTTTGGTTTTCCCGCTTTCCGGCATACATTCAGTACTCCAATGTCGCCTATAACCAATGTACTTTGAATGTTGTAAGGGACTAGAATTGGCTCCATGTGCGGCTCATATACGCTTCTTAATGCTTCTTTGAAAAAAATATCTGGATAAAAACTCTCGATACTAATATTTTTAGAATTACAAGCATAACATACATGTATGTCACGACCCGCACCCGGATATTCGGGCACGAGTACGTGGGTACGTCCAGCCTACGCCGCAGTGTCGGCGGTAGTACGCTGTCTAGGTCATATCCACAGTTAAAACAAAATCTATCTCATCCACAAGAATAAACAGGCAAGGATAATCACAGGAAATAGGAACGCTAAGATTTCATAAATTAAAATGTGACAAACAGATCCAGAGTTAATACAAAACCAGAAGATAAATCGGGGACAAACCCGATTATTATGTTGAAAGGAAATACTAACTAACTGGCTGACTACTCCTCAAAGGTAGTCTCCTGGGTGGGAACCGGCTCCTCAAAAGTATCACCTGCTCCCTCATAGGGACCATAATAGGTGGGGGCATAATCCTCATCATCGCCTAATATCAACGGATCCAGTCAGGAAAGGAGCAAAGTACACAATGCACAACATGATTAAACTAAATATTTATGACAAGTAGAAAAGAACTGACTAAATAACATGTTGAGAATATGCATAAATAAGTGATAACAATAACTAAGAGTTAAATGCTGTAAAACAGGGATATGAGTAAAACAGGGATAAAATAAGACAGGAAAATAAAACCACAACAAGACAACAGGAACTGCAACAAGACAAGAACTATGTGTGTGAACTTGTGTTATTTAGAATATATAGTTGGCATATAGGGGTTTATAAGGCTAATCAGGCCGTCATAGACGGCTATCAGTCAGGAATAATCGAGTATCAGGCTGATGGTACAGTCGTGTACCAACAGCTAGCAGTCAGGACAGGGGGAAGGGTAAACTACATGCCTCCTAGTATTCTCCCACCCGACACGAAAAGCAAGACATAAAATCCAATGTTCTAACACTACGTGTAATCATCCAATGGTACTAGTAGAGCAAGGAACTAATTATCACAATATAAAAAATAAGCTTGAAGTGCAAGTACTTGCCTGATGTTTGGATCCCACTACGGTTATGTTCTCGGGGAAAAATTCCAGAAATGAGTCCGGATGCTAAAATAAATATTACCATCATGCTCAGAAGGTATCGAATAGCTAAAAACGCATGTCCTTGAGTCCAATTTGGAGACAAGGGCAAAAACGGTAATTTCGGATCAAAACGGGGTCCGCATGTGGGCCCGCTTTGCACCGAAAAAACGTGTCAGGGTCAAAGGTCTCCAAAATCACCAAACTTAGTGTCAACAGGTCAGGAATAATGATACGAACCCAACGGAACTTCCAGAATTGGATTCCGATGAGCCGATCACAAAATCGCACGTCGAGCGGGACTGTGGGGCCCACGACACGCGATTTCGTCAATGTTCTCAGAATCGAACCAAACTTGGGTCACAGGACCAGCGTATCGCTACGAGTTCGATGGCGCAAGTTTCGTTTCGATCCGACGTGTACACAGAAAGTTAGGGCATGATTCAGAAAATGCGGATACGGGACGGTGTCTGCGGATACGCGTTGATCCCGGTGTGCACGCACACCCGAATCGACTTCTGCGAAATCCCACACGTCCGTATCAACGACGCGCATGTATCTGTGAAGACCGCGCGCGACCAAGTCGTCCCGTTTGGCGGGGCGTACCCAGTTCCGGGGTGAATCGGGTCGTTGTTTTTCCTGTTTTTGGATCGCGGTGTGCGATCACCACAGGACGCGATGCCCCGAGCGGTTTGTCCGGGCACCGAGAGGGTCATACAGGCTTCGCAACGCAATTTACGGAATTGAAAACGGGGCAGCGAGGAGAAAGTTACACGCACCTGAACAGGGCTCGAGAATTTGGAATTTCTCGTGTCCGTGTCGTGTCCGACACGACACAGGCTGTGTCCAACACGAATTTGAGAATTTGGGTTAGGGTTAGGGTTTGCGGAGTTCCGGCGAGGGGAGGCCGGCCGGAGGAAGGCTGGGGCGGTCGGTGACGGGCTCGGGGCGGCGCCGGCGTTGCTGGCGGAGGCGGCGGCTGCCGGAGGCGGGCTCGGGGCGGTCGGCAACGGCTGAAGAATCGGGGAGAGGGGCCTGGGCTGCCGTCGGCGGAGCTGGTGGAAGGCGGCGAGGCTGGAGGGAGGCGGCTTGGCGAGGCGGCGCTGGGCGGAGCTAGGGCGTGACGGCGGGTGGTCGGGGTGGCCGGAGAAGGCTGGGGTGGAGAGGGGTTTTAAGGGAGAGGGTGGTGGCGTTAGGCGGAGGAGGCGGAGGAGAGAGCGGGGGTCGTGGCGAGGGGGCGGGCTGCGTGGCCGGGGGCAGCGCCGGGAGATGCGGGCGGCGCGGGGTGGTCGGCGGAGGACGCGGGCGGCGGAGCGGGTCGCGCGGGGGCTGGAGGTGGAGACGGGTCTGCGGGCGGCGGGTCGGGTTCGGGTGGACCCGACCAGACCCGTTAGGCGGGTGGGGTGGGCTGGTCTGGGCCCAATGGGCCGGGTTCGGAGTATTGGGCCGGGCTGGATTATTTATTAAATAAATAAATAATTTAAATAATAAATAAATAAATAAATAAATAAATAAATAATACATATATGTTTTTAGGTGAATTAAAAGTAGGTCCGGGGCCCGATAAATTCCAGAAAAATTACCCTAAGTCCAATTTTTCATTTTACACCCAAAAATATTATTTTCATAATATTTTAATATTATTTATTATCAAATAAAAATCATTTAATAATTAGAAACCTGATTTTTAATTACAGAAAAATCTTAGAAAATTCCAGAAAATTGTAAAAAATCCAAGTTTATAATTCTTGCAAAATCAGGGGGTTTACAATGTATACATGGCAGACAAGTATGATACTATTTAGAACATGTACAATATTTTTCATCTAAGTTAAAAACATATGTTCTGTTTGTTTCACAATATAGTATTTCAAACAAATAACCAACTATACTCAATATTTGCAGCTGGTGTCTTTTTCTTGTGATACTGGCCATAGTTTTTAACATCTTCGGACAAAAATCAGTTGCAATTTTTTTAGTTTTTTGCCGATTTTTGTCCTAAAGTGTTATAATTTTGGCTCGAATACCATCAAGTAGTGTTGTTATTGGTTTATCGCGTAAGTTTTTAGCCCAGTTATTGAAGCATTCATCAAGGTTCGACGTGTTAATATCTAATCTAGGACAAGGAGAATAAGCTGTTATCCAGTGTGATAAAACACGAGTTTCATTATTTACTCCAACAAGCCAATTGTAAACATTGATATTTTCAGTCTTAATTGTTTCAAATATTCGCATATGTCTCATTATAACATCTTGCAAGGTAGTATAATTTAGGTTGAAAATAAGGCAGTCTACATACTTGTTTTAAATTTTGTTTAAAATGTTGAATACAATAAAATTGAGGTAATTCTGGAAAAGTAGCATGCATGGTATTTATTAATCTTTTATGTTTATCTGATATAAAAAAAAATTATATCCCACACATTAAAACTACCTTCAAAAGATGTTTTCAAACCGTTAAAAACCAAGTCCAAGAATCCGTGTTTTTGCTCTCAGCAGCAACATAAGCAATTGGATATAATTGATAGTTAGGATCATGAGCACACGCAATAAATAAAATACCTTAAAATTTAGAGGAAAGAAATGTAGTATCAGTACTAATCACAGGTAAACATCCTCTTAAAAAGTCATCAATGCATGTCTTGAAACAAATAAAAATTCTTTAAAACTTATTGTTTTCTGTAGTATTTATATAACATCTGCTACCTGGATTTGTCTCAATGATTGTAAAACATACTCTTTAAGACTACTATATGCATCAATATAACTACCATTTATTTCTGATTGGGCAATTTCTCTAGCTTTCCAAGCTTTATAATATTTAATATGTATTCGGTGTTCTCTATAGATATCCTTTATAACATGCGATGGACTATACGACTGATTATCACGAATTTTATCAATAATCTTATTCTTAACCCATATAGTTGTCGCTAATGGATGATTTTCCGTTGTAAGTCCACCTAAACAAGAATGTACATTTTCTATCGTACTAATGACGAATGTTTCGCCGTTGCCAATGGCTTTAGTGTACACTCTCCAATTACAACTAGAAATGTTACATTTATATACAATTCCACTGGCATTGTTTCTAGTAGCCCTGCAATATTTTTTTTTACAATTGCTATATCACTAATAAAACTTCTAAATGCATGACGATTCATAAATTCTCTTCCAATGATAAATTATTTAAACTATCAACATTATCATCAAGTACATTATCTATATTTTCTATTAAATCATCACTATTTTCATCGTCGGTATTACCATCATCTACTTTATGTTCTTCTTCAGTAAATAAAATAACTTGGTGAGAAGATCTAGAAAAACTACTAATTCTTGGTGGTGGTAGTGGTGGAGTCACACAAATATTAATATACGGTAATTGTATATTAACTTCAAGAATAAATTTTTATGCTTCCTCACTAACTAAATTTATACAATTAGATAGATAAATATGTACCAATAAAAATTCATAGTCAATAGAATTTTTTTCAATTATTAGATTACGTAAATTATCAAACGAAATATTTCGATCAATTAAAAGAACTTCAACTAAACCTCCTTCATAAGCTAACTCATTTAGTACACCACCAAGCGAGCATAGTATTGTTATACTTCGATCCATGGCAACAAGAAAATGGACTTCAAAGATTGTATATTGAACTGAGCTTCTCCTGTGTGGAAAGAAAAAAATTTCGTATGAAAAAAAAAAAAAATTTTTTTGCAATATTTGATATGTTGATATTAAACAAATACTACGTTTATATAGGTAACTTCGAAACGATCGTTAGACGAACGTTGGAAAAATAAGAGCCGTTGAAAGAGCGGTTATGAAATAGCCGTTGGACATAAACCAACACCAATCCATAGACCCATACCCAATTTCAAACCCTAATAAAAACCAAATCACTCTCCAACCAAATAAAAACCAAACCCAAATAAACAGAAAATTAGAGCACACAAAAATACTAGTTTTTTTTTCTTTATTTAGTTTTTTTTCTTATCAAACATTGTAAAAAGAAATTTTTTGTTTACAATTTTCAAAAAAAACCAAACCGTTTCTTTTTTTAAAATTTTAAAAAAAAAAATTCTAAAGTTTTCTTTGCAATTAATTTATTAATTTTTTTTTTCTAAAACCAATTTCAAAAACTAAACTAAATCAAAATCCAAAATAAAATTAAATAGAAAAAACTAAAACACAACTAATTAAAAAAATTTCATAAAACAAACCAAACCACCCCAACCTAATCCGCGGGCTCCACTGCCCAAAATCTGCCAACTTGATTGGCCGATTTTGTGCAAGCTCAATTTCGGCCAACTCAGTTGGCAGAAATTGTGCAGTGGGCCCAGGTTGGAGCCCACTTTTGCGTTTGGATGTCCACGTGTCGGCTGCGGTCTGTTCTTCGTCAACTGAGTTGGCGGACTGTTTCTTTATTTTTAATTTAGGTAAATTTATTTCGTTTGTATTAATTTAATATAATATAATTTTACTACTGTGAATTTTTTGAAAAGTTTAAGATATTTAATTTGTAATTATAATATTTTTAGGTCTGTCTGATTAGTCTTTCATTTCTCGCTCGCTCGCTCCCTAGTCAAGTAACCAAGTAATAATCTCAATTTTAAATTTTTGGTAACCAAAGGAGCCTCTTTTCCTTGTTGGGGGTCCTATCTGCTGACTGCTGATTGATCTCCAACACCCTGTACCAGTTGTGACTTAATTTTACAGAGAGAGAGAGAGAGAGAGAGAGGGGGAGAGGGAGGGCGCTATGGGTGAAGATCAGGCGGCGGCGGCGAGCAGCGTCGGCCGTCTGATGAAAACCCCCAAAGAAGGGGAGCGGATCTTGGCCCCGACCCGGCGGCCGGACGGGACCCTCCGGAAGCCGGTCCGCATCCGCGCCGGCTACGTCCCCCAGGACGAAGTCGCCATCTACCAGTCCAAAGGAACCCTAGTAAGTACTCCCTTCTATTTACCAAAACTACCCCTCCTCTTTTCTTGATTGGTACTGAAATTGTATGGAAACGGAATGCAGTTGAAGAAAGAGACGCAGCCGGAGGTCCCTCCCGGCTACGACCCGGTCCTCGACGCCTCCGCTGCCGCAGCGAAGCAGCCGAAGACGAAGTCGGCGAAGCGGAACGAGCGGAAGAAGGAGAAGAAGCACCTTCAGGTTCCTTCCCTTCCCTCCCTTCATCCACTGCTTTAGCCATAAACTAAATATACTCAGTTGTTCAAGAACTTACTAACAACTTGGAAGAAGACTATTGTTGCCTTTTTCCTTAAAAAAAAGGATTAAGTGCACCACCACCACCACCCACCACCCAGCAAAAAAAAAAAAAAAAAAAAACTCAAAACCCTCGCATTTTGGGCACTTTGATCAAATCACCTCTCCGTACACTAGTCGTTTCAATTTGAACGTTATACCCAAATTTTGACTCAAAAATATTTGAAATATCCAAAATACTCACGCAGTTGACCATTAAAGATTGCAACGGTCACTATCCATCTTTATATAGGCTTAAAATACCTCCTATTTTACCATTATTTTCATTTTCTCTTCCATGTTTCTCTCTGTTTCCACTCTGTTCCACATTTGTATATTGGTTGTCCCTTGACGTTGCAGTTTAATTTGGATATAAATTGCACCAAATTAAAAATTAGATGTTTTTTTAAAATATGACTCATATTTTGCAATAAGTGTGAATCTTGCTTAGATTTTTTTTTTTGGCAATTTACCCCCTAAAAACATGCTCTTTTCCCCTTCTTTCAGTTATGTAATTATTGAGAAGATGGAATTTCAGGGGGAAAAAAGAACTAAAGGATGTTCTTGTGTGAACCCCATGGGACGCAAAATCCTCCCTCCCTGCTTCTGAAAGCAACCCGTGAAAAAGAAAATGAAAAACAGATTTTCGGAATCATAAGCAGAAGTAGCAGCTTCAATCTAACACGGTTTCAAGCTTCTTTCATAAAAGAAGAAGCATTAAAGCAAGAACAGGTTTGGTAAGCTGTACCCACCATGACCTAACCTGCCATATGATTTACACTTAGTGTTATGTACACTATAGCCTTAGCCCTTAAGACTTGGGACAGGTGCTGTGTTGGACAAGGGACACCAGATCTCTCCATTTCGAAAAGTGTGGTACTTTTGTCTGAGTACACATATTACAATCATGGGGAAATCCTCTACATTTTTCGTTAACTATAAACGATTGTATTCAACTCTGTTACACAATGTTAACTAGAGGTCTTAAATGAGGTGGTGGCAAGTAAAAAATAAAATAAAACCACGCCCTCTATACTAGTTGGCTGCATTACAATCTCAATTTTAGGATTTGGGAGCCTCCAAAGGAAACTGGAAACATAGTATGGGGAAACCACGAAATTCTAGTATTGTGTAAGGTGACACCAAACAAAAGCTTATTGTAGATTTTCCTCCGAAAATAGAAAAAGTGCAGTTTAGGATACGTGATACCTGATATGGAATCAAACTACTTTGGAGATAGTTACTAGAGTTCTCTTGTTTATCCTGATATTCTGACAATATTTTTAATGTGAAAACAGTCGAGCACGTCATGAGAGCTTTCCTGAATGAAGTGCATTAGAGATAGGGCGCTTTCTGCACCATGAAAGACTGGGTTAGAGGATATATGGATGGCCTAGGTGCCTGATTCTCACTCAGTAATTCCATAGATCGAAAACAAATAAGCGGGGCCATGCTATACGGGATGATATGCGTTTGAAAAGCCAATTCCTCCACCCCTTTCCGAGTCACAAATAAAAAGCCAGTTCGAATTGCAAGAAGTATACTGACATATGCTCTATGCTCTGTGTTATTTACATTATAGCCGTGCCCTTAGATCATGAGCAGATGCTGTGTCGGACATGGGACACCTCAAGTCCCCAGGTGTATGGGTGGTAGATCAAAAGGGAGGAGAAAATCTGCTATAAGGGATTGTATTCAACTCTGTTCACATGTTAACTAGAGGTTCAAATTGAGGTGCTTGACAAAAAAAGGGTCAAGCACTCAATACTAATTGGCTGATCTACAATCTCTGTTTTAGGATTTTGGTGCCTCCAAAGGAAACATTAGTATTGAAAACCATGGTACTGTGGTAGTGTGCTAGGTGACACCGTAGAGAAACTTATTGTAGATTTTCCTCTGAAAAGTAGAAATTACAATCGGTTATGTGATGCCTGATAAGGAAATGATCTACTTTGTATGTAGTACTTAAAGACCCCTTGTTTATCCTTCTGACAATCTTTTTAAGGAGAAAACAGTTGAGTCCGGCATGAGACTTTTCCCGATTGAAATGTGTTATTGATAGGCCACTGAAATATACTTGTTGCACTCAATTAAAGACTGGATTAGATGATATATTATGGATGACCTGGCCGCCTGAGTATCAATTGGAATTTCCATGGATCGGAAACAAATAAGTGGGGCCATGCTGGTAGGACAGATTATGCGTTAGAAAGGTTAATTCCTCAACCCCCTTTTTGAATAAAAAATTAGCCAGAACTTTGAAAAAGTTGCCTGTCCGCGTCCGTAGAACAATACCGTGGCAACATTGACCTAAGTGGGTTTGTTGGATACCGGGGAACCATGACAATCACCCTTTCTACCTCTGCTGGATATACCTAATCTGTAACGTCTCTTTCCGCTGCCTATTTGAGATAACCAGCTATATTCTAACTCCATGTTCAATTACTACACCCCTTTCTGTTGTTCTCCCAGTTGGATTTGTTTGCAGTGGAGGGTCCTGGGCTTCTATATCCTCACCTTCAAAGAGTGAAAGTGGCTACCCAAGACCCAAAGCCTATTGAGAGATGAAGCTGGTGAGCCTTATGTCTAAAGAACCGAAAGGTTACCTATGGGACCGTCTTCTTGTGCTGTTTAAGAGCCTCGAATGATAACTAGACATAATCAATTTATATATATAGCATATCATTGGTATGATCTGGGTGTTTGATTTAAATTTGCAGAAAACTTAGATTAGATTATTCTAATCTGACTACAGTTGCCCTAAATGATTTGAATTTCATTCTTTCGAAGGATACATATACGTTCACCGGTCCTTAATGTCGGTTAGTTACCACATCTAATTGGCTATAAGTATGAAGTATTTCATTTGCTTTTAGGTCTAGAAACAACCTGGAAGAGAAATTTCCATGCATTTTTAAAAAATAAGTGATGACATTGTAGTGTAAACTAAAATATATTTGTTATGGTTAAGATTGGACAGAAAGTTAAGGCTTGATCTTGATTTACAGTCTTAAGTTTAACGTTTGTTATTTATATAGGGCGTATATAAGGTTCTAATCTAGGTTTCGGGTTCCAGTGAAGAAAAAAGTAAGGGAAATAAAAGGGCACTAGAAGGAAGCAAATCACCTAATTTGTAAGAGAAGGGACAAGTGATAAATGAACTTGGTAGTAAAACCTAGAAGTTCTTCAGCTATCCTTGGCTCATACTATGATTACCATCTTCCAGTCGTGGTTATTGATTCACTTGGAAAGTCTGTAACAGAAAACGATGTTAGCACTTTTTCTTACACTCTTTTGCTTCATTGGATGGGAGAAACAAAGGATTTAATGAATTCTTTGGACACAAAATTGTCCTAAATTACTCACGCGCTTTGCACTTAATCGTCTAATGCGAATGAAGATTAACGAGGGGTTGTTAATTGCAAATGCTCAAAAGTTCAGGTAGCTAATTGCTACTATAAATAGTATGGGTTAGCAACCATTTTCCTTTATCCTTTTTTGTTCCAGGAGAAAGTGAATATATTCTAAGTATAAAATAATTGTTGTTTTTTTTTCAATAAATTCAGACTTTAAGTTGCTCGGGATTACAGTACTTTTTTTCCTTCTCCTTAATATTCTCTCTTCTTACGTGTGGGTAGAATTTCATCGTTTTTCTACTCATTCTGTCACATGACATATGACTATCTCATTATGAAATTAAGCTGATAGTATCTTGTAATAGTTTCCTATAATGGCAATATCTACAACAACAAAGTCTTTACTGCAAATTTCTAGGATTGGCTATTTGAATCCTTTTCTTCCATTCAGTTCTGTCAAGGGCCATCTCCTCCGTAACTCGTAGATGGCATTATGAATATGTATATCATATGATATCGCTCGATAAAAGGAATCAAATGTGGTCAGTCTGGTGACTGTGTATATGTTATTTTTAGGATGTTTCAGATCACTTGCATGATACTCAATGCATTGAATGAGAGTAGATGTAAATGAAAGAACTAAGTTTGACGTTTAAAGAAGTTGTAGACAATGCTAAAATGCTTGGCATGATGATGTATTAGACGATGCTTATGATTGGAAATGATTGGAATGGTGACATGTAGTGGATGTGAACGAGAAGCAGAAATGTAGCTTAGAAGAATGTGAAAATGGCATGGAATGATGATCTTTTCTTAGTAATGGCTTAGATATATTGTAGGAATGAACATTTTGTATGAGGTTAAGATGAGGAGCATTGTTGACGAACTGTTTAGCTGTGAGACAACTCTCTGGAGCTTCTGACTATATTGATAATTTTTGGCATGTATTTGATGCACACTTATCCTATGATATATATGACACTTTGCTGCTAAAATTGTATTCCTCCGTGTCTAACAAGCAGACGGGGTTCATCTATGTCCAATCTAGCTGGGCGTATAAAAAATTGTCCACCTTCATGTACTAACAATTTATATATATTTATTATTAAAAGCTGCATAAGATGAAAATAGTTGTTCCCCTATGGAAAATATGATATGGTTTCAATTATTGTCAACTAGTTTGCTATCTAGGTTAAAAAACTCAACTACACATAAACCTTATTTCATATACACAGACACATGTAGATGTGTCTTTGTCTAGATTATTTAGAGTTCTGTGTTATATACAACATGCCATTATCGAAGCGTAACACTTGTGTCCGTGTCAAAAAAATAATTAGGATCTATGATTCATCATGATGGAGGGTCTATGAAGGATGTTGTTCATAGAATTAAAACATGATGTTTGAAATGGAAGAAATATTTCCATTGAGCATTTTACAAATTTTTAATTTCGGTATCCCCTTGTCTTAATCATACATATATCCTATATATTTCTGGATATGAATGAACTTGGTATTTTTTGTGTGCTTATAGGAGTAGGAGTTGTGTATCGTTTATGTTTGTTTCATATTTGTGTTTCTCTACGGGTCATGCCTACCCAAAGATAACATTTGAACATTTGTTTCTTAATCTAGTAATTTTGTTCTTAATCTATTTTTGTTATGATTAGAATCTCATAAATTTTGTTCTTAGTTGACTTGAATTATTCTTTTGTTGCAATATCTAAAAATATGACAAAATATTGATCTATTTTTTCAGATATTATATCCAAAATGGTTTATCTTATTTTGTTGTCACACCAAATTAAATCAATTTATGTTTTTCTTATGTGGTATGAAAGAACTGTAGAATTATATAATGAGAATAATTGAAAGATCAGAATTAAAATTCGAACCAAAACTTTAATCATGATAGAGAAGACTAAACATATTATAAAGTTATTAATGAAAATAATTGTGATCTATGTTGCACGAATACAGATACATACACAAATATAGATACATGATACGAGCATTTTCAAATAGGTACGGAGGTAGTTACTTACAAGGTTGTGAAAAGTGCTAGGCGCTAGTCGGGCGTGCATCCGCCGCCTAGCGCCTAACCCGCCTAAATGTAGGCGGTTCAAAAAGATATATAAAAAAAAAAACATAATAAAAATTGCATAAAAAGTCCATAAAACCCCATAACATGCATAGTTGGGCATGGGGGGGACTAGGCGGGGGTCTAGGTGGGCATCGGGCGGACACCAGCGGCCTAGCGTCTAGCGCCTAGGTGCCACCTAGGCGGATGCCTTTTAGAACAGTGGTTACTTATGTTGCATGAGGATGGATATACGTATACGGACATCATTTTGCTATGTCCGTGCAACATAGATTGTGACGTTGTCTTTTCTATTGGAATTTATTGGTATATTGATTGAACTTCATATTGTAAGTTCCGCATCGCCACTTTTGCCTATCAGGAATGGGACCCACCATAGTTTGGGTTGCGTGATCCGGAAACACAATTCCTATGGGGGTAGGGGGATCCCAACGATTATGCTTATACCATTATTGCTAGAGTTATAGGGACATGTTTGAAAAACCCTAAGTTCAATTATATTTCCATAAATATCTCTGGGACCATCAAAGTTTAATTTCAGGTTATCTAAAGGAGTAGCTGTCCATCAAATACTCTCATTTCCAAAGCTTACCTCCTGAAATTGATTCTTTCATACTCCACACCACCTTTGCAGGCTAATATCATATTTATTGTTGTCTTCTTGTCGTCTCTGTATTCTAGCTTTTAAAATGTTACCATAATCCATTCTCTTATCTTACTGATATCCTATGCAATTGTGTGGTTTGCCATTATAATATCTGATGCACTAAAGGGGAACAAAACTGCAACTCGGGTTGGTTGGATTGGGTTAATGGCTAATCCAACCCAACCTCCATACCCAGGAGACTTGCTGGGGGTCTGGGAAAGAAACCTGCCATCTCTCTCTCCTACAGCTGGCACTTGTAATAACTGTCATAGCTGAAGGGCCTGGGTTATGGTTGGATCAATTGGCCGGTGACTTGGGCCAGGACCGGTTTCAGATCTTGGACCAAGCCATCCATACCCAAACAGTGCAAGCCGCATTGGAAGCCTGCCGAATTGCAGGTTGGAGTGGGGTCCATATTGTGTCCAATCTGCATGAGTTCAAGTCTAAAGACTCTAAAGGAAAGAAAACATGTTCCTCCTCTTATTACTTGAATATTTTCCAAATTTTACAATTTTTCTAAGTGCATTAATTTTTATTTTTATTTATCATGAATATTCAATACCAATATCTTTTTTTCCCTACTTTTTGGAAATCTTAGGCATCAAGAATTCCATATGAATTTTGTTTCAACTTATTTGACAAATACTTCATTAGTGAGAAGAATTTAGACCTCATTTAACTGCTAGCATTGGCGTGCTAAATGGAGATTTCCTATCACTGGTTTATAATTAGAAATTCATCAGTTTAAAAGGAAGTGACTACAAGATGTGTACAACCTATCAAGTTTATTTTATTTTTAACTGAATGCAGAAATGTTTAGTATTGAGCTAATTCCGACATCTCTACACTGTACTAGACCATACTAGAATTATTTATTAGTTCATATAGATGTCCAACTCCCTTTTCCTACGGTACCATTAATGTTATATATTGTGGAACTTTGATTAGATTCTTTACTGTACATCCAATCCCAAATTTGCCGATCCAACCAAAGTATATGTGTCAGTACAGGTAGTGTTCAGGGTATCGGCCACTATGGGTGGTACACGGTATACCATTTTTGGCGGAGCAACAATACAATATGCCAGTCAGATTAAAAAAGGTTCATGGAAATATCTGCCAATACGAGTGAAATATCGGCTGATATTTGGTGTAAACCGGCCGGTATACCGACACATCATATATATATATATATATATATATATTGCAATTTGCTTTATTGTACAAAAAGTGATCTTTGCTTCCTCAAGTTTGCTTTTCTTTTTTGTAAAATATTATAAAGGGTTACTTCAAGAAAAAGTTCAACTTTATGATTCAAGTTCACACATTGAAGTTGCTTCAAGATGCGATACGATAAACTTAACTTTGGAGATGATGAATGATTTCATGTATTAGTTTCTTACTAGCTTAGTTTTAAATTCCGTATTGAGATGCCTTTATTTGTCATGCTTGGTGAACTCGTAGATTTTCTTCTTCTTATTATTATCAGCATAATTTTCCTCTTGTCACTTTTGCTTTCCAAATCTAACCGTACAGCAAATCTGCAGGCTGCAATGTCTTCTTTAGCTGACAAGGGGAAGGACTTGGATTCAGAGCAAGCTGAAAAGCTGTCATCTGAGACTCCAGTCGAAACCCTAGACAGATTGGAATCTGTGGAAACAGTAACCAACCAGATAAGTAGCCTCTCCTTTACCGCAACACCAGTGGTGGCTGGCCCTTCCACAGATCAAATCGAGACAACTAAAACTGAGGAATCTGCTCCAGATATCGACAAGAGAATTCGAGCAATAAAAAAGAAGGTAACATTTGGAGCTTAATTGTCTTTAGTTAGTGTTGTTCTTGTGTAGATTTTGATATTACACAAATCTTTTTCGATATATCTGAGGCTGAATTGCAACTTGAAACCCTCACTTAATACCCTAAATTTTTTTACTCGACAACTTGATACTATCAACTATTGAATATTTTCAACTTGAAACCCAAAAATAAAAAAAAGGATAAAATTACCCCACTTTCCCCACTCAATCTTCCGAGCTGGAGAACAGAACGATTAGAAAAGTACAACATGAAGTACGTGCCGTAAAGATCTTCTCGTGGCATATGAGAGGTCAACATTATAGTTATAGGACAACGACCCAGCTAGTATAGGCGGAATGGATGGTTGAGCGGACCCTACCTTAGTTACAGGCCCCCAACCCCCAACCCCACCCCACCCGGCTGTCCCACTCCTGTCCCCCTCACTCTCCGTGCGCAGCAGCGGCGGCAACGTGCGGAGAGAGAGAGAGAGAGAGAGAGAGAGATTTTCGTCACTTTTTTTAGGGTATCATATCAAAGTTTAGGCTATCAAGTTCAAAAACTAGGATAGCTGAGGGTATCAAGTTGCAATTCAGCCTATATCTGAATTATACATTTGGATCTTGATGAACTGAATCCGAAATCTTTCACAGATTCGGCTAGCGGAGGCTCAGGTAAAAGGTGAACAAGAAGATATGAAGCCAGAGCATGTGGATAAGATGGCTAGAATTGAAGGATGGAAGGGGGAACTTAAAGCTTTGGAGGACAAAAAGGCCAGCACGGCTTCCTGATATTGTCGAGTGACCTTGAGGTTCGATTTTGCAGTCACATTAGCCCGATTCACCGGCTACTGGAACCTTGATTTCAGATGTTGCAGGTGCATAATTCTGATCCTGTAGAAAATCATCCAGTAGACTCTGCTTGCTCATTGAGTGTCGATGGTGTATCAAATGATTTAGGACATGGGTGTTTGTAAGGTAGGAGTTTGATGACACCAAGAATATTCATGTAATGTAGCTAGGTTTTCTAGTGAATTATTTTGTGCTCACGTAACCTTAAAGAATTATTTTGTGCTCACGTGCCCCCCCAACCCCCCCCCCCCTTTTTTTTTTCTTAAGCATGAAACTGGTGGGGATAGCTAAGTGTGAGTGTTCAGTTTATTCGGTTTCGACCGAATTGAAATAGTCAAAAATTGAATAAACCAAAATTCTAAAAATTCAAAATCGAAACTGAATTAGTCACCAAAAATCGAACCGATAATCGATTTGGTTTGTTCGGTTCAGCTACTTTTATTGTTTTATTGACTGGGCCCAAAGTTAGAATTGTTGTTAAATTATATTAAAATTTTGCTATTTTTATACAGATGTTTGGTGTATTTTAAAGTTAGGTCTAAAGTTGGACTAGTTGTTAAATTATTAAAATTGGACTTTAAAATGCATACATAGAATTGTTGTTTTCAAAATATACACAAAAATATGCACATTTTTAATTATAAAATATGTATAAAATTGAGGGTATTTAATAATTGTACAAGTCTTAAACCGAGATGAAATAAAAAGTTTTGATATTTTTAAAACCGAAACCAAATTGATATTTTTTTCCAATGTATATAATCTGTTTTTAGCTGTTTGGTGGCGTCCTTGTGTACAAAAGGTTGTAGGGGTGAGCATTATACGGTTTTGGATCGAAAATCGAATCGAACCAAATCGAAAAAGATATTCGGTTCGGTTTGAAAAAATTTCGGTTCGATTTTGGTTTTGAAAATACTCAAATTTTTTATTCGGTTTCGGTCTAAAACCGAATAAGGTTTAGACAATTATGTAAATACTCTTATTCTATATATATTTTGTGATTAAAAATGTGTATATTTTGAAAACAATAATATATATATGTTTTGAAATCCAATTTTGGACACAACTTTAAAATACAATAAATATGTATATAAAATTATAATTTTTAATATAATTTAATTACGATTTCAAGTTTGGATCCTTAAACAAAATTAATAGTTCAACCGAGTAACAGAATAGTTTGTGTTTGGTTCGGTTTCGGATTTGATTCGGTTGAAACTGAATAAATCGAATGTTTACTCTGTAATTTATGTATGGAATTTGCTTCAGTTATTTTCTGGTTGGAAGAATTTTGCATTTAAACCGCAGTCAAGCCGTATCTAGCGTAAATGGTAGAGGGGCTTATGTAGTTACATAAAATTTATTCAGTGAATCAATTTTAAGATATGAGCATTGTATGAAAAATCAAGATCTGTGTGGTTGGACTTTTTTTTTTTTTTTTTCCTGGTAATTTTTCCTCACTAGTGCATCTGCGCTTTGGTGGCAAATAGCGACTCGCACTCAGGTTTATTTAAGCGAAGGTGGGTTTTATCAATCTAAGCGGGGGCACCTGACTTTCAAATTGGTGCAGTGATGGAATCGTTTTTTTCTTTTCTTTTTTCTTTCTATCTTCGGCAATGCTATGCCTACAACCAAATGCTTACAACTTTCTTATTAACACCACTTGACGGCCGTCCATTGGAGGATGAGAGAGTGGTGGGATCCGATGGCCGTCCGGTTGGCCGTCACATGACAGCCGTTCGGATGTGGCCCACATAGCCGGGGGTAGAGAGGGTTGTAAGTATTTGGTAGTAAACTTAGCATTATTGTTCTTTCATAAGAAGACCTGGTTACTTTTGCCCATCGGTTTCGTAGGAATGTTTCCTTTAGGCGGTTGATAAAGGCACTATCAAATTGACTTGGAGCTAGTCCAGTATTTGTGCTAGTTCAGTTAGAATTTTTTATTACTCAGGCTAGTCTAAATTTTACTATGGTTATCCACCATCTCCTCCTCCTGTTCCTCTCCCATCCCTATCCCCCTCCGGCCTCCGCACCCGTGTCCCAACCATCGGACGTGCGCGAGCACAGTACAGCACGGCCCCCGCAACTGCTCTTGCCGCCGTTGTTTCTGCTGCTCGAGGAGGAGGAGGAGGAGGAAGACGAGGAGGAGGAGGGAGAAGGAGGCGGAGCTGTTCGAGGAGGAGGAAGACGGCCGTCGCCGCTGCTCTTGCCTCCTCCTCCTCCTCTTCCTTTGTCTCATCTCGCGCGGACACCCTCTCCTTTCGGACTGTCAAAATTTTGATAGTCCTAAAGAATCAACATAGTTTTTTTAGAACTGTCAAAATTTTAAGAGTCCTTCTAATTAATAGGACTGTCCAAATTTTAAGAGATTTTTATATTGCTAGGACTGTTAAAATTTTGACACGTCTGATTTTTTTTTTTCTTTTTTTGACTGTAGTGATCAAGTTTGGAGAGTTATAAACTTATAAATATTGAAGAAAAAAAAAATGTAGTGCCATGACTAAGTTTTATAGTGCCTTTATCAATGGGTTCCTCTATATGGAGGACCTAGTCACTTTTGCCAATCGGTTTCATATGAACGTGTTCGACTAGTCGTCATTTTATCAGCCGTCATATGGAAAGGTCGCACAAGTCTAATGGTGTGAGTCTCTCTCTCTCATTCTCCATCCTTCGCTTTTTCTTTCACAGTACTAATGGCTAGAGGGTGACTGTACAAATATGGTTTGTATATGGGTATGGTTAACATGGTTCTAAATCTAGTGGTGTTTAGAACTTGAGGGAAAAATAAAATAAAAGTGGTATTATTTTTTTTTCTCTTGTTTGAATGACTAAAAATAGAAAAAAAATTTGTTTGTAGAATTAAAATATATTTACTATTTAGTCTTTGTTTTTTTTAAAAATTATAATTTATGATTTAACTTTTTGAGAAATAGTTGGATAAATTTTTAAAAATTCTCTCATCTTTTTTTTTTTACTTTTAGGGAAAAAAAAAATTAGTGAACACCACATAGTTTTTTTCTTCTCAAATTCTTCTCCTCTATTTGTTTCTCTTACTTTTTTTTTTTTCAAATACCATTACTTTTAATTTTAATTTTCTATTTTCTCTAACTTTTTAATTTTTCCGATAACACACATTAATGCTTAATGAATGTACATTTTAGAGTACTTCTTTAATCAGCATGAATGCACATTTTATATTTATCAGTATACGATAAATGTGCTGCTACAAATATCTAACGTCTCCCTACGTGTCAACAAAACCCTACACCACATATTTAAGTATTTATTGCTGCTTCTTGTCAGACTTTGACTTATCAATCAAATCAACAGGTCTAAAAAACCAAAACATAAATTGACCTCGGCTCTCTCTTCTCCTCCCCTTTCCTCTCTTCTTCTTCAAGGTATTTTTTAAAGGACGGACGGTCTGAATTCCGGTCCGGGTCCGGGTCCGGCCTATTCAAACCTGGTCCGGGCCGGTTCCGATCAACAGATCGATTTGTTCCGGTCTATTTCTTCTACGGGTCCGGACTGGGTCAGAGGATCCGACCCGTAAGTTCAGTCCAGTCCGGCCCGTTATCGACTCTGTTTGGGCCGTGTCGAATTCGGACGGTCCGGTTTGACCGGCCCGGTTCAGACTCAGTTTGACTTTTTTTTTCTTTCTTTAAATATAGCCGTTAGGAGGTATTTTGGTACAATTTTAGTGGAATTTATTTTTTTGTTTTAGGAGTATTTTGATCATTTTTAGCAAAATGATCAAAATATCCATTATAACAATTCTTTCTTTAGGGTATTTTGGATCATTTAGAACCAAATTTTTTTTATAAATAGTCCATAATTCATGAAAAATAAACACAACAATTTTTTTTTACTCCTACAGATTTTTTTTCTCATTTACAAAGTTTAGAAGCAAAGTAATTACAAAATTTATAAGCAAAGCAATTACTAGAGTTCAACTTTTTTCCTCTCGACGCATTTTTTTGCGATTTTTTTGAGACTTCTAGCAGATATTACAAGTAACTTTAATATTATATAAGCTTCTTCTTTTTTCCTGATTTGAGTTCTTTTTTTCCCCTCTCTCTCTCTCTGTTTTGGTAGAGAAGTAATTAATTTAGCTCTAAAAAATTTTGAAAATATTTTAAAAAAAAATATGGATGTACAAGGTTCTAACCAAAATTATCTAACCAAAATTATGAAAATTATAATTATTATAATAATATGTTTAAAAATAATCATATTTCTGATTTTGTGCCACCGACACAAATGTCACCTCCTGAAATTAGGAATATGACCACGGCTACAAATATTGCCAATAAGAAATAATTTTTTTATGAAAATATTATACAAAAATATTTGTTACTGATAGTGAGGGCACACCAATTTTATATCCAAAAGATCATAAATCAATACCTAAAGCTGCGGAATGTAAGAATGTAAGCGGATTTACAAATAAAAAAATATGATGGCATTGACACTTTAAAAATACACTACGAAAGTTGCTATGGTAAGGATACACTGCAGACTACATAAACACAGCTAAGTACCGGTAGTCAATGATCTTTTTTAGGTAATTTTACTTATTTTGATGCTCGTAACAAGACTGAGTTAGCAAGATATATGATATGCGAGGAACAACCATTTACATTTTGTGAGAGTGATTTTCTATTATAAATATACGAATTCTATCCTTAATCATTGTTTTACTAAAGTTTCTAAATCTACTGCTAGAGCAGAGGCTCTGAATTTTTTTCAAAAAGATAAGTGTGCTTTGAAAAAGTTTTATGCATATTAGTAAATTAGCTTTAACTTATGATATATGGACTACTAAGCAAAATTATGCTTATATTTGTATCACGACACATTATATAGATCCAAGATGAATGTTGAAAAAATGCATAATTTGTCTAAGGGCTTTATAATTTTTACACGTCGGCGCTGTAATCGGTGGCACTATAATGCAATTTGTGCGTGAATATGATATTTACAATAAAATAGTTTCAATTTCTTTTGATAATGCTAGTAATAACATAACTTCTATTAATGTTTTGAAAACACAATTTTACGCCTATGTTAAAAGGTAGACTTTTTAATGTTAGATGTGCTTGTCATATTATTAATTTGATTGTACAAGATTGTCTTGAATTCTTTCAATTAAATTTATAAAATCTTATATCATGTTTACATTGTTTGAACTCTTCCGCAAATAAACAACGATCTTTTAAAATTGTATGTACATAATATGATGTTACTTTTAGACGATTTGTTAAGGATACACCACATAGATGAAATTCTACTTATTTAATGTTGCAATCTTACATTAAGTTTAAAGATGTTATTACACATTATTCTAATGTTAATCCTAGTTTTGATTATCAAGTAACTAAGAATGATTGGTTAATTGCTAATTCTATTTTTGAATTTTTTGAATTATTTTACTATGCTACATGTATTCTATTTGGAGTTTATTATCCAACTTCTCCTTTAGCTTTAAAAAAAATTCTTAACATGTCTCATTTATCTTGTAAATATAGAAATGTTCCTGATTTTGATTATGTTATTGCCAAAATGTAAGCCAAATTAAAAAAATATTGAGGTAATATACCTCTTCTATATTTTTTTGCTTCCATTTTTTATCCTAAGATAAAATTAGATGGTGTATATATTTTATTAGACGATTTTTAAGATAATATGAGAGTTTACGTAGGTAGTTTGAAAGTAGAAATTATGAATGTTTTAGATTGTTTAATTGCTTTATATAAAGAAAGAGTTATATCCACCCGAATCGATACAATCGTTCAAGGTAGTAGCTCTGATTTTATGTCTAAATTATCATATGCTAAAAGTCTACGCAAAGAAAGTAACAAAAATAATCTCTCCAATCTACGCAAGAAGTCTCCTTATATTTAAATTATTACAAAGAAGATGCTTATTATTCAATTTTAGAATGGTGGAAGATACACGAAAAAATGTATCATGTATTTTCTTCTATAACACGCGATATTATAATTGTCCAGATGTCCACTGTAGTATCAAAATATTATTTTAGTGCAGGTTTAAGGATGATAAACAAGAAGAGGAGTCGGTTGCTTTCAGATATTTTAGAAGCTTGTGTCTGAGTTCAATATTGGACTCGTGCTGAACAAAAAACTCAATATTCAAGAGATGAAAGTTCCGATATCTCAGAACTGGACTTTAAATCTTATTATGGATGACACTACTAAAGAAGGAGCTGAGCAATAAACTTCACCCCACTGGACCGACCCAATCCCACCATGACTTCTTCTTCTTCCTCCTAGTCGTCAAAATATTCCCCCCACGGTCAACCCACGCAAAACACCTCTTTCTTGTTTTGTCAATTCAATCAATGTCCACAATTAATATTCTCTTCTTCATCAGCTCCAACTCTCCAATAATCCCGAAATGAAATTCCGCCGCTCCGCTCCCCGTCCCCGCCTCGACCGCCGCAACGCCGCCAAGAACATCGACTACCACCACCCCCTCTCCGCCGCGGCCTCCTTCGCCGACCCCTCCCACTCCCACGACGACGAAGCAGCCCTCCGCCCCACCAGATCCCTCGATCTGTACTCGAACCAGACCAGCTTCCGCATACGCGGCGGCGTCGAGGGGGAGTTCGACCTCATCTGCCGCAGCCTCGGCCTCTCCGGCCCCGAGGACTTCGCCGTCCCCTCCTCCC
Source organism: Iris macrosiphon (assembly GCA_036927795.1). Taxonomy (NCBI): domain Eukaryota; kingdom Viridiplantae; phylum Streptophyta; class Magnoliopsida; order Asparagales; family Iridaceae; genus Iris; species Iris macrosiphon. Next base: position 20,464,074 of record JAYESA010000015.1, on the reverse strand, counting down.
TCTGGGAGGCCGCCGCCGCCCGCCGCCTCTCCCCTCCCCAACATCCGACGTCCGCGCCGGAGCCGGAGCCGGAGCCGGAGGAGGAGGAGGAGGAGGAGGAGGAGGAAGCCAGGGCTAGGGATGCGACCTCGGCGTCGAACGGTGGCAACGAGGACGGCGTGTCGAGCTCCGCGACGGCGGAGGCCATGTTCGTGGTCTCCCCCAACGGGAGGTTCAGGAGGAGCTTTAGGGCCTGGATCAAGGGGCAGCTCCTCGGGAGCGGATCATTTGGAACGGTATACGAGGGGATCAGCCAGTAAGTACTTGAGGCATCTCCAATGGACTGTTTCTATCTCCCCTATTTCTATTTTTTTAGAATTTTTTTCTCCCAATAGTAATATTTATTTGAACTTTTGTCTTAGGTGACATTGATATACGATGCCACGTTTGGTTAACGGAATCATAATATTAGAAAAAAAAATTCATTCATTTTCTATATTTGGATGCATGGAGAAAATGAGAAGGAAAGGAAAATGATTTTCAAAGGGGAGGAGAAAAATAGGGAGGAAGTCTTCCTCCCCCCCCCCCCCAACCAATAATTCAATTTTTTCAACTAAGGATTTACTTTCCGTCTCAATTTTTTTGTTTTTTTTAAACACCGAAAAGAAAAATTAATAGAAAGAATAATTTTTCGAAGGAAAAAAAATACCAAGGAATTGATTTCCTTTCTTTCGCAAACCAAACTAGGCCAATGGTCTCTACATGTAGAAACTCTCATATTATTATTGGGTCCTACATGCGATCCTTTCATTTTATGCCATGTAGGATAAAAATGAAGAATCATTGGAGAGTATTTTTTGTGTGTGCAATTTCTATGTAGAAACCCTACCAACTAGGATAGAAATTTACTAAAAGTACAATACCAAGCATGATAGAAACTCAATTTTAGAAATCCCCATTGGAGATGGCCTTAGGCCATCTTCAATGAGGGTTTCTACGAACAATGATTTTTATCCCAAATTTTTTTTCCTATGTGACACTGATGTAGGATGAAAATTTCTAGGAAGATTTGTACATGTAGAAACTCTCATAATTATTCTTCATCTCTTATAGCAATTAATATTGGACCATACTTTCAAACTAAATCATTAAATTGACCCTTTTATTTTCTGCCACGTAGGGTAGAAATTGAAAATAATTGGAGAGGATTTTTTTTGGGTGTAGTTTTATATGGAAACTTTGCCAACTAGGATAGAAATTTCCTTAAAGTACAATGCCAAGTAGAATAAAAACTCAATTTTAGAAATCCTCATTGGAAATGGCCTTATGATCAAAAAGTTGCACATATCTTTTTGATATATGAATTCTTATTACTAGGATCCGCTCGAATAGCTTTTCGCTGACAGTTTACTCCATCAAGTTCGTCAGATGCGTTGGCATCAACACCATCTTAAAAAAACATAAAAAAAAACCGAAATTGTACATTTTAGAGTACTCCTATCATCAACTTTTTTATTTTTTCTCAACTTTTTTATTTTTTCTATGAGGGTTTGTACATGTAGAAACTCTCATAATCATTCTTCATCTCTTATGGCAATTAATATTGTAGAGTATTTTTTTGGGTGCAATTTTATATGGAATCTTTGTCGACTAGGATATAAATTTCCTTAAAGTACAATGCCAAGTAAGATAGAAACTCAATTTTAGAAATTCCCATTGGAGATAGCCTTATGATCAAACAGTTGCACATATCTTTTTTATATATGAATTCTTAGTACTAGTGGATCCGCTCGAAAAGCTTTCCGCCTGCAACTTACTCCATCACGATCGTCAAATGCGTCGGCATCATCACCACTTAAAAAAACCATCAAACAAAAATATAAAAAAAATGTAAATTCCACATAATTTTTTTTCACAAGATTCAAAAATTATGATGTCTTTGAAGGAGATGTTGGAAAAACGGAGCGATCTGTAGTTGATAATCTCTCCCGCCATATTCTTGTCCACCAAAATTAAAAAAAAAACTAAAAAATAATAAATAAATAATCAAAATCAAATCTAGAAAAAAATTATCGAATTATTGAGTTAATCGGATTGGTGAAGGAAATAGACTATTTCCGGCGAAAGAAGAAAAGGGGCACAAAGTTTTATAACCACCTACCATAATAGAATTTTATCTTAGCCAAAAGATAAGGAATTTATCTAAATATTCTTCACTGCGCAACTTAAGATATAACAAACAACCGGTTAGTTCACCATAAATAATGACATTTTTCGGTAGGAAAGTCTGACCAAATTAACTTTTTATGTATAAATAATAATATTTTTATCCAAGAAACTGTTGAACCAAAAAATACGTGATACCCTGGTATTTGGGTTATATCTCAGGATGGATGAATCCTATTAACACAAATGTTATATCGACTGGGGAGCTTCAGTTTTGTTAGCTCCTGCAATCTTTCAAATGACTTCCACTAGCCGCATGTCTGGACCATATAATATTTGTTTCTACAGCTTAATTTACTAGCTTGCATTTGTTACTTTTATTGATTTAGGGAAGGCTTACAATAGAGTTCCTTGGCTTATATTGAGATTATTAAAGATATGTACTATGAGCTTGTGACTACCGTGAGGAGATACATCTGCATTTGATTTCGGATCAACCTAGCTTATTGCATCAAGGATCGACTCTAAATCCTCTATGCGCAACTCAGTCAAGATGGGTTTCCATGGTGTATAATGTTTGATAATTTGTGTTAGTTGATGAGAGTAAACAAACGTTACTTTGTAGAATCAAAATTTGGGTAAGTTTCAGAATCTAACATAAATGGGAACATAGCATATGATATATAGCTTTAACAAAAACTGGTGAACTGAAGGATTACTCCATTTGATGGTCAAGACATTACCTGAGAGTAACAGTTTTCGCTATTGAGGATCGATCCTTTCTCCTTAATCATAATGGAGATTAAATAGGACATTTTCCCTAGAAGTGAAGTATGATTGTTGGCGTGGACAAGCACTTGTGACCATAGGAAACACCTTACATTGAAAGAATGTTATTTGTAAGAAAACATTGAGACCAATATAGCATTATTGGCCAGAATGATGGAAATGAAGAAACATGCCAAACGAATGAGCATAATTGAAGTGAGAATGGTAAGATGGATGAAGGGCAATACACTAATAAATGGGATGAGAAATCGTGCACTCTCTGGAAGTTGGGGGTGGTATCAATTGACGATAAGATGACAAAATCTTTTGAACACGTGAAAGACTACTAGATGCATCAGTTAGGAGTGCTGCGATATTAGTTAAACGGGATTTGATCACCAGACTAAATAGTGGAAGCAAATGACTGACTAAGGACAAACAATTCAAGATAAGTGGTTGCCTGTTTCTATATAAAAGGTTTTTCAGCATTTGCTTATTTTATTCACAGCTAACATATGCAATCTAAGATATAGGCTGTATCTTCATACATTAATTAGTACTCAACATACTTGAATTTGGAAGCAATAACTCAAGTATGGAAATTTTACTGATTAGCAAAATGAGGTAGTTTTGTGAGAACACTACTAGTTTTTTTTTTTCCTTCCTGTTAACATGCTTTAAATAAAATTGGAAAATATAGTTGAATATTCTTCTGACTGTCTCTACTTATTTGCAGTGATGGTATTTTCTTCGCCGTCAAAGAAGTATCTTTGCTTGACCAAGGAAGCGCTGCTCAACAGTGCATTCTTCAATTAGAGCAGGTGAGATAATTGGTGGCCATAATACATCTATTTCTCTAAACGTTGAGCTTTTAGTTTTCCCTTCCCTTATGTGTTTTTGTGAGGTTTACCTAATTATTTCAAATATCAGCAGGTTCATTCATCACCTTCTGTGCACTGTATTGTACTCTAATCCTTTAATTGTCCTTCCGCAGGAGATCGCGCTTCTAAGTCGATTTGAACATGAAAACATTGTTCAATATTATGGAACAGACAAGGTATGTGAAGTGTCACTTTGGCATATCTTCAAATTTCTACAACTTATATTGATTTATGTTTTCTCTTCAGTTGTGTTGATACAAATGATCATCTTTGTCATTGTGCACTATTCACATCATGAGAAAGGTCCATAAAATGTGTTCTTAAATTTGGTGTCTACTATGGAACATAAGAAAGCTCGCATAAAAGAAATGAGAAAGCATAAGAAGACTCCATAAAAGCATAAGAAAACTCCATAAAAGAATTGTGTTGATTTAAATGTGCAATGAATTCTCTTTTTAAGTTCTCATCATCTGATTCGATGGAAGCTACTTTTCAAGAGAAATCTGCCATGTTCATGGTATGTGGGGATTTGGCTGAGATTATTGATTATTTGTCTTCGCAAAAGCATTAAACCAAATTAACTTTGAAACTGCAAAATGGTGCATACTGGTTTTGGTTTCCAAATTGTTCATAATGAATCCCTAACAGCTGAACTGGCTCTGTGGGAAATTCATATCAGTCACATAATACCATATTGGGAACCTGATAGTTTATTACTAGAATTCTAGAAAGTGCCATATTTCTTGGCAGATTTTTTGATTTGTGCTAAAGCACAAACTGCTCATTTGATTATGTATATTGGAGACACTTTCATGTCGCAGCTCAAGTAGAACACCTGAAGGTGCATTATGTTGATTACACCCTTATCTTATCTTGATTTATTTGGCAAGCATAGTCATCAAATTAATCACTATTCATTGTCACTCTCTTATTCCAAGTTTAACTTGAAATCCAGACAGGATAGATTATGTTGCATAATATTTAGTGTAAGTGCATTTTCTGAATACCATTATCATTATTGAATCTACTTAGAGTGGGTGCCCTTTTCAGTTGTCATATTTTTACTTCAAGTTTTGGATATTATGTCTACTCAAATTGCTTGCTGAGTACCATCTGATGAACTGAAAAATAAACGTCAACTTACAGATCATATTGATATTTGATTTCTGAGAAAATTTCCATAAGTTCATTTATGATATCTTGAGGTCTAATTAATGAAAGTGATTTCCTTTTTCTTGTATAAATCTATGCATTTGTATGTTTGAGAAACTATCTATTCATACTACGAAAGTAAAATATAAGGTTTCTTTTGTAGGAAGAAGCAAAACTGTTCATCTTCATTGAGCTTGTCACACAAGGTTCTCTTGCATCTCTCTATCTGAAGTATCATCTTCAAGATAGCCAAGTTTCTGCATACACCAGACAGATTTTGAAGGGTTTATATTATCTTCATGAACGCAATGTCGTCCACAGGTGATACAACTTCTTGCAAAGGAATAATTTTACTAAACCATTTGATTTTTTTCCCTTTCTTTTCAACTTGTCTTTGAACTTTGGGGTTGAACAACTTATCCTTGACATATTTTAAAAATCTTGATTTTTGGTCTCCTCTTTATGAGTTTCCTTTTCGCCAGTTTAGTGGTTTCAGCAGATTCTGATTGGAATTTTCGATTTCAACAATTTATACAGTTTGAGAAGTTTTAAATATAAAACATAAATGCTAGTTTAAATATAAAATTATGCTTTTGATGTAGCTTTCTGTGAAAATGGTCGATGTCTTAATTTAGTCTTATATCTACATGTTCTTTTGATACCAATAATAGAGTACTATTTATATACATGTTATTTATTGACTCAGTATGTCCTTGACTAAGGGTCAAATTTTCGCCTTTTGATTTTGAAGTGACTTACAACATTCTGTAAGGATTCATTTCATAAAGATCCGACAATGTTTTATGTTGCCTTGTTGGCTACCTAATGCAACTGTCCTCCTTTATCCGGGCCTAGACCGGCAGCGGAAATGATTTTGGAGTGACTTGTTAAATAACTTTTGGCAGCTTTAAGAATATATTATAGATACAAAGGAATGAATCAAGGTTTGCAAACTTAGCCCATGCTGATATGTATTGGTTGTTCTAGGTTGGGTTCACACATAAGATCTGAAATTGGCAGTTACAAAATACATATGCTTCATCGGTGGTTCACTTTTTCTTTTTTCTCTTAATTTAACAATTTGAACTTTTTTACTTTTGTATAACGTGTTATTTTATAATTGCCAATATTTTGGAAAGTAGTAACAGATTTCAACATTTTACAAATACAGGCTGGTATAAAGCATTTTGATAGAATTTTCTCAAATAGGCATGAATGTCGTAGTGTATGTAATATTTTATACTCTTGACAGAGATATAAAATGTGCAAACATACTGGTTCATGCCAACGGATCCGTGAAGTTAGCAGATTTCGGACTGGCTAAGGAGGTTTGTTGGTTTGTTATTGATAGTATTGTGTTACCATTTACATCTTTAATGACTTTTATTTCTGGTTAATTTCAGATTACCAAATTGAACATGTTGAAATCTTGCAAAGGAAGTGTATACTGGATGGCTCCGGAGGTTAGGCTATTGTCTTTGTTCAGTGCTTTTACCGTACATAATAAGAAGTAACTCGAACATAGTATTTATAATAACTTTTTTTATGCCAACGTCAACTGATGTTGGTTGGAGAGAGTTTTTATTACGTATGCATATGTCATCAATGTGACATAATCATCCCAAACCTTTAATGGAGCATGACTCACATCAAGCTTTCCATAGTCCATGTTCTTACAATCTTCTATCAATCCGCAATAAGTTGATGCCAAAAGCCTGACAATGGAAATTATGGATGAGAGGGTCTTGTTATAAATCCTTGAAGGCTAGTTGGTGGATTTGTGAAGCTACCTCTAATGGTTATGCAAATAAAATTCTCCAAGTTCCTTTGACTAGGAAGATTCAAAATGTTATTTGCTATAGGGAATCATATTTTCTTTGTTATATAGTACGCTAAGTAGCCAAATTGACTCGTATCACAGAGTAGACTTCCTCACATTTTAGTTCTATTACCATGCAATGTCAGCAACAAGGTTAAATTATTCTGCATAGTCCTTGTAGGTCAATAGCTAATTTTCCACTTGATAAAGGTAAATATTGACGATTCAAGCTATATCGATCTTTATTTACAACTTATCCTATGCCTTAAAAACTTAAATTCTTTGAGGGTTTTTTCATATGCACTGATAGTTCATATCGAGGCTTAATGATATAGAAGAACCCAATGTAACAGAACCCTCTCATGCTTATTAAAGCAAACAATCTCTCCGTACAATACATGTTTGATCAAAACTGGAAAGTCATGTCATGATCTATAATCTAATTGCACTGAAATTGTCAAATAACGAGGAACAAAATTGTGCATGTTGCATTAGTTCTCTAGTATATGTAGCTCAGATGCAGATGTAATTTACTTGATATTAAATTGTTTCAGAATTAGCTAAATGGTGGCCCATTTTCTGAATTCACAATTTTGATGGCCTGCATTGACAGGATTTAGGCCCAAATCCCGTGTGGTGCACTCATGTGCGTGCGTATGTGCACTTGCACTTGAAAATTACAATGGAAAACTTAAATCTCTAGAAGAGTTTCTTTGCATGTAAACATTGTATTTCCTCAAGGATGCAGAACATAATATTAAAAATTCAGGATCATTTATTACTTTTACCTTCTGATTTTGTCAGGTTGTTAATCCTAAACACATGTATGGATCTGCAGCTGATATTTGGAGCCTTGGGTGCACTGTTCTGGAAATGTTAACTCGCCAGATTCCCTATCCTAATCTGGAGTGGGTGAGTTCTCTCTTTGTTAATAGTATTTGGACTTGCAGTATATCGTCTTCAAGTTTTTGTATAAAATTCCAAGCTCCAACATGACTTGTTTTTTTTTTTCTTGGAAAGCTTACCTGGCAACTTGCTCCTATTTTATCACCCTTGAGTCAAATCCAAAAGTTTGCTAGTAGACAGGCTCCAACAAAAAATAGTGGCGAACTGATGTTAAGTATCATGTGAAAAAAATCAGGCATGTGTGGATTTTGTTTGAGGATCAATTCAATAATATATCTTTTAGTTACTGATAGATTGAGTGAACGATTCAGACAAGGAGCAAAACTTAGAAACAGGATAAAAATAAGAAACATATTATAAAATCACATGTTCATCACTGGAAATTCTTGTTCTTCACGTGTCTTTGTTGTTAGTTTGGCAAGCCTTTACAGGATTGATTTAAGCCTTGAAGATATGCAGCATAAGACTGCCAACATAGACTTAATTTCAGTTCTGGTAGTTTTGTGTTAACTTCCAAAATTATAATCACGACCTAGATCGACAATGTGATATGAAATAAAACTGATTCAGAATAAGAGATACTGGCACATGTCAGAGATACATCTTTTACTTGTATAATCTTTTATTTTGAGATAAATATTTAGTAATTTCTCAGGGGTTCATTGAAATGATGTACAACAGGCTGCTTGCATTGCCTATTTAATATTTTGTTGTTATTGAAGATATTCCAGACCTTCACTGCTTATATAGCCAAGTTCTTTTGCTCTCTTACAGCCCCAACCCAAAAAGGAAAAGAAAATCCAATGGCTGCTTTAGAACCCGGCTGGCATTGAACTGGGTTGAAATTATCATGGTTGCACAGAATCTACAGTTTGAATAAAAGTGTTAGATGTTTTAGGTAAGTGCAGGGCTTTTGGATGGTTCGCCTACAAAAGCACAAACTAGCTTGGATTATTAACTACTGGGACAAGGACTTTGAAATTCTAGATTGCTAGCTGTCATAGCAATTGATCAAGAAAATAGGTGGTGGAACAAGACTACAAATGAACAAGACTAAAAATGAACAAGAAGATCCAAAATCCCCAAAATTTTAAAATTGTATCAAAATTTCAGCCCAAATTCTCCAAATCAAGCATGAAATAATTAAGTCAATCTTAGAAAGTTGTAGGGCAGCAGTTCTAGAGTGTATATCCAACAGCACAGACTATTTATTTCTAACACTAGAAGTCAATTTTCAGCACTATTTCAATCTCTAACTCCGCCTCTGCTGTGCTTGATGTTCTATATTTTCACTGCCGGTTACAAGACCGGATGAACGAGGGTTGCCTTAGGTAGCCAACATCCAGTGTAAAACATTGTCGGACCTCTAAGAAATTAGTTCTTACAGAATACAAGTTGGGACCTCAGTGACGTTTTTGTTAGTCTGACAGAGGACATGGCCCATAACAGAGCTGAATGTGAGGAAGAGGATTCAAACAGCCACCTCAAAACCTTGGAATAAAGGCTTTGTTATTGTGTAGTAGTAGTATTTCAATTTCTAGCAGTTCATATGATCTAGCAGTATCAATAATCGAAGCAGTTAAAAGATAAAGACCAATGTAAGAATTTAGTTGTTCGGTAAGGTTATTTTAAAGAAAACTCACTTTATGAGGAATTATTGAAGAAAAATAGTGGTTGGGCAAACAAAAATATAGTCTCTAGTGTATACCCATTAATATTGGCAAATATTATGATTGGGAAAAAGAAAAAGAAAGAAGTGGTCAGGCAAATATCATGTACCTCTCAGTCTCGGTCCAAGTTTCTTTAGATATACCACCCCTAGACCAGTAGCTCCTTTAACTAAGCCTATTACTCCTAACTTGTGCCTCTATCATGCTGAATGCAAGTTTGTAGAGATATACTCCTGCTGTTCTTATGTCTCCTATAGCATTGTCCCTATGGAGCCTAGGCCCCTGAGGAGAAACATGTATCGCCTGTTTAGATGCAAACAGTTAAAAAAAGTCGGGAAACGTCATAAGGCAAATAAGTAATTTTCTTTTTGTAGAGAAATATTTCAGGAAAAAAAATCACAATCAATCTGATTCCTCTTTTTAAATGGAGTAGAGTTGGATAGTAGTACATAAGCAGGTTTCAGTGTGATATTCATTAATGTATCTCGAACTTCCCCTTAAGTTGGAGCATATATTAATAGCATGCTCAACTTTTTTACTTTAGTGGGGAAGTAGAAACAACAACAGCAGGAGACATCTTGGAAATGGCTTGATTCCTCGAATCATGGTTGTCAAACTCCAAACTTTTGTAAATCAGCGACATTGACCAGAAAATCAATAAGATAAGACAATTTTCTTTAGATTGGGCTCCAGCCTACAAAAGGTAATTTTTATCATTCAATATGATTGTAATAGCAACAACAGTAGGTGGTCAGATGCCATTAGTGGAAGCTTAAGATCAGGATGCTTAATATTGCAGAAGGATGCCATTTCGCACACAACCAAGTGGCATCACTAAACAGTCAGATCAAGACAGAGGAGCAACAAAAGTGGACAGTCAGATCAGGACAGAGAAGAATATTTGAGAAATCAGCAGAGAAATGTAGACATAGAAAAATCAAAATTTAGTATTTAACTCTCAGCAGTTTGCAGAGATTAGAGAAAAGAAGCAGCAAAAAGAAAGAACAAATGAGCTAATCATCGATGAGAATGAATCAACCCACTCAACGGATAATGTGATCTTGAATTATGTTGGCAGGATCCATAATTTCCCCGAAATCTACATCAATACGAACTTCGCCATGCACGCCTATGAGAGATGATTCCCCTAATAGCCAATCAGCAGGATCTTAGAGTTGAGTTGAACAATATGGATGATGTTATAAAGAAGAGATGAGGTCCCTTTGTCGGATAAAATTTAGGTTGAGGTAGGTGTTGATGATGAGATTCCGATAATGGAGATGGACGCAGCTATTGTGCCAAACGACTACAGACTCTTCAAGCATTGGATGGATATCTGAAGAAGATAATCAAGACTCAAAAGGAAGAGCAATGGAAGGTCCGGTGTGAGTGGGAGGGAAAAAGAAGAATGTAGAGAAGGTCTAAGGCCAAGGAAACTCTAGGTCTGATATCATGTAGAGAGTTTTTAAGATAAAAAATCATAATTAATTCGACTCCTCTTTCGAGTAGGGTAGAGTTGGATAGTAGTACATACTACACAAGCCACTTTTAAGTTTTTAACCTGATAAGTGATAACCAAATGGCTAACATTGATTTATCTATGAGTTCTTTTAAATTCAATACTAGATTGTTCGTGTTAAGTGGTTCTGCATATATTAACGAGTTTGTTTGTAACTGTAATAAGTAAACAAAATGATTTGACACTTCATCTCCCATGTATCTTTATAGATGAATATTTACACGTGTTTTTAACTATTCTGATAATGTACTTGACTTTTAGAGCAAAGAATATTTTCATATAAAAAGTATACTCATTTTGTGACACCTAATTCTTGTTAATAATCATCATTTATGGCCTATTTTTTGTCGCTTTATTTGCCCTCATGGAATTTCAAATTCTGTAGACATCTCAAAATTGAAGTTTATAATTGTATTGTTTTTAAAACCTAGTTCAATGTAGTTGAAATCTTCCCAGCTGCAAACAGAAAGATATCGTTTTTCAAGTGTCTTGTGACTCTTTTTTCCTGGAAATTGCAGCAACATGCTTTCTTCAGAATAGGTCGGGGTGAGCAACCTCCTATCCCCAACTCTCTCTCAAGAGATGCTCGTGACTTTATCAGCCAATGTGTACAAGTCAACCCAGAAGATCGGCCATCTGCTGCTCAACTTTTAGTGCACCCTTTTGTGATGAGACCTTGTTCATCTTCTCAATCAAGCTTCTGATTATTCCTCGTCACCTAGTGATGAGAGATTGAATTAGTTAATAACACTTGAAAGGGGTTGGCATTGGATCTTGTAGATCAGGTAAAGCTCCAAAGTGTTCATTCCATTTCCATGATATGTGCTTCTGCAAGATTTTTTTTTTCTTGTATTCTTTTGAAATATTATACCTCACTTTTTGGCTTGAATGTTCCTCGAGTTTATATGTATTCTTCTTATCTTGTTTCAGGTCTACTCTATTTTTGTGCTGCAAACATGCAGCAAGGCCATGACCAACGTGGGGCTTTGCACGAATTGTAGCAGAATCTTACAGATGATCGTACGCTGTACTATGAAAGGAATGTGACATTCACAAGATATCTTCACTATGAAAGGAAGTACCCTCTTGTACATATGTTTGTATGTTTATCTTCATGTAATCCGCAGATTATACAAGTCTAGGGTTTTAATCACGAGAGTACAAAAGTTCTCTCTAGTATTGTACACTTACCTACATTTCCTTCTTGGTGTTCAATTTCAATCTCCTTTTATTTCTTCTTGTATTTTTGAATGTGTGCAAGTCTGCTTTGACCCTTCTCTACCTGTGAGAATAATCAAGTAAAATCGTGTTTGAATGACTTTTTGAAAGGGCAGGGACAAGTACGACACCAAAATCTGATTACGTGATGTGGCACGCATAGCCTATGCGTTGATCATGTATGGAACCATCTCATTAATGTTATCAAAACATAGGTTGTTACATCATATGGCTAGTACAATCTGATCATATTTTTGTGTCTCCTTAGCATTATTGATTTTGAAACGACCCACTTAAACAGGAAAATGGAAGTAAACGTGTAAAAATGAAGTGTTTGCGTACAAAGTAAAAGTACTGAGACATCTCAGTACCCCTTTCAAAAACAAAAAAAAAAACATCTCAGTAAGAAAACTACTTCCTATTTCCTAGTTTTAATGATGTTGAAATCCTGGTTTTAGGAGTAGGTGATAGTGGTGTGGCAGAAGTTAGAATGTCCCTTTCAACAGAGAAAATGGAAACATTTGATATCTAACCAAGAGCTATCCGAACAAAATCGGAACTATTTCTAATCGAAACAATAACGTCTATTTATAATACCACGTAGAAGGTTCGCTGAATTTTTCGATTTAAGCCCATGTAGGCCCGCACCAACCTTCACAGTGAATTTTAAACATTCTTTCTCCTGTGTCTTCACTCTGTCTAGTGTAATGTTTAAATCGATGAAATTCTAGACTCTACAAGCAGTTTCCAAATACGTTTTCGAGATCCGGTCGCTATTTTGAAGCCATGGTGGAACGTTAGGAATAAAGGACCATCTTAGGCTCGGTGAATGAGGGCGCCCCCCCCCCCCCCCCCCCCCCCCCCCTTAATTTTCGGTTAGTAGTATATTGGTCACGTTTGGTTCGTAGGATCAGAATTTGGGAAAATGAGTGTTTGAATATAAAAGAAAATGAGCACACTGAATCGGAATCTTAAAAAAAGTTGAGTCATTATTTTTCTGTGTTTTGGATTAAAAAAAAATAGAAAAAAAGATATTTGATTTTTTCACTCACCCTCTTGGATTTCCTTTTCCATTCCCAAATTTTTTTTGGTTGTAAAAAAAAATATTCTTAGAATATAGATGTAATAAGAATATTTGATAATTTTCAACAAAATAACCAAAATATTTCTGATTAACTTTCAGAAATGTTTAAAACATTCAGAACCTATTGAAAGAACAATAGTCGATCCAACCCGACCCGAATTTGATCTGATCGGATCAGGACAGATTTCGGGCTGCCCGAGCCACTAAATACCTGGGCATAGACCCAAACTCTTATACTAATACCTTGGCATAGACCCAACCCCTATTAGTAACAAACTTCCACTTCCGGTCCATGACCAATCACTAACATAGGTCGGTCAATTGTGCTAGAACCAGAGACCAGGACCAAAAAAAAAAAAAAGAAAATCGGGGGAGTGCCACTGTTATTAGCCAATTGTCATCAACCAACTACCCATATACTTTGCATGTCCAATTGAAACCTAATAAGTGAGAACTTGCCAACTGTTAGTCTCTATCCTCCCTCATCCATCCACACCATCAATCCCTAAAGACACCATCCAAAATGGACGGCCAAGATGAACCCAACCCATGGTGCGAGGAAGGAGAGTAGGGTTTGATTATTCTCCCCCAGAGACCTAAGACACACAGAGATTGACACTGCAAGGATAGAGCCCTTCCCATATCCATATAAATATTTAAAAAGAGAAAAAAAAAACCCAGAGAAAATAAGTGAAAGAAAGTCCCATTGTGTGATATAAACAACAATTCTAACTCCTCTCCAAAAAATTCCCTTAAAATTCCCAAATCAATCCATAGAACCCCCCACACCCCCGGAAAAAAGTTGGAACTTTCTCCTCTAAAAAAAATTTCCCATCCCCTTCCTCTCTCCCAAACCCCATTCCAAAGAGGAAACCCTAAAAATTCGTTCTTCTTTTACTCTTTCTCTCTCAAGTACAAACTCTTTATCATACAGATTAGGGTTTGTTTGGGTTTCGAAGAGTAGAAATTAGGGTTTTTTTTTAACTTTTTATTGTTGATGATTGCTTATTAGGGTTTTTCCCCTTCTTCATGGGACCTTTCTGATTCTTTGCTTGGTGATTAAATCCTAATCTGGCGGCGGCTGCTTGGTAGTTTTGGAGTGGTTGGTGGTGTGATTTTTCGGGCTCGAGGCCCTTTTTAGGGTTTCTAAAAAAAAATATTTTTTTTGGGGGGACATTTTGTGTGTACAGAGGAGGAGGAAAAACTAGGTTTTAGTTTTCTGGACAGATAAACTTCTGTAAAGTTTTGGTCTTTAGATAATGTTCTTCCTCTGCTCCCGCGATGGATCGACGTGAGCCGGCTCTATTCCCTGAATGGTTGAAAGGAACATCTGGGTCTAACTCTCATTCTGGTACTGTTCATCATTCATCACCATCTATTGTTATTTATTGATTTGTTGTTGTTATTTGTGCTATTGATGAATATAGCAATTGCCCATCGACTAGATTTAATTATTTTGATCTGTTACAGATGAACAGAGTAAACAGAGTACTGGGATTTTGTTGAGGAGTAGACTGTTAGCAAATGTCGCTGACCACGATCATGGTCTGCACCAATCATCGTCGTCATCCTCGTACAGGAGGAGTTTGAGCAGCAATGCTTCGACCGGTCGTGACAGGGATGGATACTCGCGCTCGCAGGCTTACAGTAGTTTTGGTAGGAGTCGCCGTGATAGAGATAGGGATAGGGAGAGGAATTATTTGTTAGACAATGGCTACCATGATTATTCTGACCCGATAAGGAGCGGGAGGATTGAGAGGGATCCGCTGAGGAGATCACAATCGATGGTCACTGGAGGACGGGGTCTGTCGGCGCCGAAACGGACGGGGAGTTCTCTGAACAACGGCGTGGCGAGTCCGAGTGCCGGCATTGGTGTTACTTCCTTTGAGAAGGACTTCCCTTCTCTCGGAGCCGAAGAGAAGGTAACAATGTTGGACGTTGGCAGGGTGAATGCTCCTGGCATTGCCCCCGGTATTCAGAGTCTTTCTTTAGGTCTTTCTAATGGCTGGACATCAGCTTTGGCGGAGCCACCGGGTAGAGTTGGAAGTAATGGACCACAAGTTTCCTCAGGCTCACAAACTGCCACAAATATGGCATCTGCTCCGTCAAGTACCGGCACAGGCTTAAGCATGGCAGAAGCACTGGTACAAGCTCCACCACGTGTCCATACAGCACCACAGGTAATTTAGAGTGTATTAGGCACGTGAACATGCGTTGCACGTACAAAAAAAACTGTAATATTGTTGGAAAATTAGATAAAAATTTAAATTATATTAAAATGTTTTAAATATGATTTGAATATATTTTTATTATGATATGTTTATAGAATTTTGGATATATGTTTAGTTAGATAATACCATATACTTAGTTTAAATATAATTTGAATATATATATATATATATATATATATATATATATATATATATATATATATATATTGCGAGGTTAATTTCTCATGTACCGTGTTGTTACAGTTAACAAATGACTCAGAAAGAAAGAAAGAGTTGACACAATTGGGCAAGCTAATACCGGTGGTGAATAAAGGCCTGGTGGGTTTCCTTTTGTCTTCTTCCTTATGTTGTGATGCATA
This sequence comes from Iris macrosiphon, assembly GCA_036927795.1. Taxonomy (NCBI): domain Eukaryota; kingdom Viridiplantae; phylum Streptophyta; class Magnoliopsida; order Asparagales; family Iridaceae; genus Iris; species Iris macrosiphon. The sequence goes on along the minus strand of JAYESA010000015.1, from coordinate 20,448,322 downwards.
GTTTCCATTGAATATTGAGAACATTTTTTGTTTGTTTGTTTGTGGACATGTATCTCTTCCTTGACTGTCTTGAGTTTTTAGATAGAGTATGTTACACTTGAGATGGGTGACCAGAGTTCCTGTTATATTCCTCTGCGATTTTTTAATCAGTGGGAGCAGTTGAGATTATTAAAAGTAAGGCTGTAACAATTCTTTAATATACAACTATCCAAGTTCTGCTCAATGACTTTTAGATGAAATGTCGAGGAACTTGCCTTCATGTAACTAAGAAGGTTCCATTACGTTCCTGGAGATGCCTTAGCATTCTAAGGTTTTCTTTGTTCTAAATGAATTTCTAGATGAAGCTTTTAAGAGGCTTGATACTCAAAGTTTGTAGTGCATGCATTTGCCTTATCTCTAATTTATTGGACTTGTAGATTTTTGGAAAGAAAGAAGTGACACTTGTTTACTAGTGCAATCTATGTTGCCTTATCAGATGGCTGGTTGACATCTCTAAATAGGCTGAGAATAATTTAAATAGGATTTCTTTTTTGAGAACTGCCTTGTACCTAGTAGACTGTTTTTTGTCATTGGGTTGCATTTGAGTGTGTGGCCTTAGTTTTGATATGTAGGTGAAGGTGATGGTTGTTGCCTTGTTGGTGATGGCCTATTCCAAACATGTCATTAATCGAATAGAAATATATAAGAGAAAACTCTATTGATTCTTCAAATTCATTTGTTTAGCTACTTTTGGCAAGGTGCTTCATGTTAATGATTACCTTTGTTGAATTGTTTAGCAGAATGTAATTTGGCGAGAGCTGCCTTTGGTCTTTAGATTGAAAGTGGGTAGTTTTTGCCTAATGTGGAACTTAATTTTGTATGCTGAAAATCTTTGCTTAATTGGTTATTTCTCATCATATTTTATTGCTTTTCTGTCATGATACTCGTTGGACACCTTCCACAGGTGTTTTGGTAAGAGTTCAACTAGGTTTCTGAGCGGTCACCCTATGTTTAGTACAATGCAGTTAGTACTTGGGTTTTCTGTAGTTAAATGCAATGGAAGTTTTAGCAAGTTCTTTGTTGACGTGTGCTTTTAAGTCCTATTAGTTATTGCTAACTAAGTACGCAATGTCAGTCTCGTAGCTAGAAACTTAATCAGTATATATTTCTTGTTTCATGGCTAAATTCACTTTGATTATTGTTGAGTGAGAGGATATGTTTACCTTTTTGCTAACCCTAGAATAGTGCTGTATGGGACAAATTATCAATATTGTTAAATTGAGATACAAAATATTAGTTTTGTAACATCTATCTGAGGGTTGGAATGTTTGACAATCATGAAAGATGTTAAAAAAAATGTGTTAAAAAAAATGAACACCTGTTTAGTTTTAGTTGGTGAGTGACATTACTTTAGAAGTTAAGATAAGAAATGAGTGCATCCTTGGAGAGTGTGAGGTGGAATTGATTCAGGATAAAATCATAAAATGAGAACATCATGATGGTTTGGCTGTGTTTAGTGAAGACCAATGGATGCATATTTTAGGGTTGATGCTAGAGCTAGGGTTAGATCTAAAGATTCTAAACATGAGATTGAGGCTGTGAAAAAGGGAGACATCCTGTAATGTGAGAGGAGTTGACCCTTAACAATGCTGAAGTTGAATGGAAGATAAGATTTAACAAAAATTTGGGACACAGGCTTTGCTTTTATGTTACATTGTATGTGAATTTTCATACAGCTCTTGTTTGTCAAAAGTCAATAAATACTCCATTTCCTTACTGATCTCATCTCTCTTAAAATACTGCAGAACTGCTTCCTGTAGTCACTGGCTAATCCTTGAGAACTCAAATTGTACATCTTAGATTTAAAATCCAATCCTTGCAAATTAATTCATGCCAGTAGTATAATTTGTTCTTCTTTTTTCAATCAACCTTGATTCCTCTTCTTGTATTCTTGAATCCCATCTTATTTTTACCCATTCCAAGGACCTCCCTTATCTGAAACAGACATAAACCATTTAGTCATTCTTGATCACAATTGTTTGGAAGACAGCTACACTGGGGAATATTAAAATATAGGATGGTGTTGTTTCGAGTTACTTACCCCCTTTTCTTGAAATAGGTGGATACCATCCTTTTGGTGGTCCTGGGTGCATTTACCATTTACGAAATCTCATAGTTGGAGAGAATGAGATTTCACTATGTGGCAGGCTAATGAGAGAATTCTGGATGGCGATTGATGTTATCTGGCACAAATGAGGGGGTTAGATGAGGTTGGGGAACAGTGAATGGGTGGTTCTGAGAACAGTACTGCTAAGGAGGTAGAGTGTGGATTGATATGGAATGATGAAATAAGTCAGTCTCATAGTTGGAGAGAATGAGATTTCACTATGTGGTAGGCTAATGAGAGAATTCTGGATGGCGATTGATGTGTTCTGGCACAAATGAGGGGGTTAGATGAGGTTGGGGAACAGTGAATGGGTGGTTCTTAGAACAGTACTGCTAAGGAGGTTGAGTGTGGATTGATATGGAATGATGAAATAAGTCAGTCTGCGTACATGAAGGTAAGTTGTAAAGTTTTGGAGTTAGAACTTAGAACAGTGTTCTTGTAATAATTTGTAGTTTAGGCAAAAAATTAGGATATCTTCATTTCAGCCTGTCGATTTTCTTCATTGATTTGGAAGTGAAATGGGTAGTAATATGATGTCTTGTTCTGTGTGCTTGATGAGGCATTTTAGATTCCTCTGGCCATTCTGCTCTGAATGTTTTTTGTGGTAGCTCCCACATATATCCGAGAAATATGAGAAAAGAGATTCTGACAATAGTGTCATTTACTTTTGTGATTAACCTGATTATACCTTAACTGTCTTAGCTTCTGTAGTCTTGTATAAGAAGGAATTTTCTTTAGGAACTTCTTTATGGAACGTTGCAATATAGGTTTGGTACTGCGGGTTTATTATGCATGTAGTATGATGCTTACTGATTTGCATAAATCTGGTCTTTTTAGGTAGTGATCTTCTATTGTACGTCTATGATCAGAGATGACATAAAAGAGGTTTTGTTGACATAAAAGAGGTTTTGTTGACATAAGAGGGTAGACCCTTTTAAGTCGCAAAATTCTTTATGATAGGTGGGTCTATGTTTCAAGCATAGTTTGCAGTATCGGCCGATACCGATCCGATACGGCCGATACCAATACGGTTTGACATGTCCCGATCCGATACCGACCGATATCCGATACTGACCGATACCGACATTGGAGGTCTCTTTTCGGTCAATTCCACAAAGAAATTTGAACGGAAAAGACCAATTGGCAAGGTGTAAAAGCATAGTAAGGTTGTAAAAAACATGTAAAAGAGAGAAAGTTATCTATCGTATGTAAATCAATAGGCAAGGGTGACTACTATTTCATTCAATTTCAAAACTATTAAGAAACAATACTGGAAATACTTAAAATTATGCCTAAATGTATAAAATATATTTTCTAAAATATTAATAATTTACTAATAGCTATTTGCTTTCCGATACCAAAAAATTTGATACTCCAATCCGAAACTGCCGATACTACCACAACGCCGATACTACTATAACGCCGATACCGATACTCGTAGGAATGGTCCGATACCGATACTTTGAACCTTGGTTTCAAGCTTGTATTTTTCCCTGCTAGCTTTATCAGAGAGTTTATAGGCTGACTAGCAGGTTGTTTTAGAACCTAGTTTAATTTTTCGTTTAAAATTAATTTGGAATTATTCAGTATGGTTTGGCTATCTTTCTTCTTGATGCAATATTTATTACATATTTTAAGTAACAAAGCAAGTACTGTTTTACTAGGATCCATGATATTTTGGTCATTAAGGCAAAAACTTTGTATAGGATGAGCTTTGATTTCTGTGGAGGTAACATCTTGTTAGAACTTTTGTTTTCTTTACAGTAATCTCAATTGTATGAGCAGTACTATAGCGGACAAGTATTTTGGAATTCTATAGTGATATGTAGCCAAGAATCTAGCCAACATCCAATGACATGTCTGCGTCTTCAACATAAAATGACACAGGCACGTCCCAGATTTTTTTAGTGTCTAGATTCCTAGAATCTATATGAACGGAGAGAGTTGGAATATTTTGGATAGAGATTCAATTGAAGATCAGAAGTAGTTGCTTTCCAGTACTAATTTAGAATGATGTCTTTGAACTTTGAAGTAAATAAAACTTGAGGTTTATTCATATATAGAAATCACATAGTTAGCAGGAAACTATCCTGTATATATAAGAGGTCCTTGTTGATTCTTCTAATCAGCATTTAATCTGGTTACATGTTTCTTATTATCGCTGAACTATTGTTGCTTCACATCAGGAACAGAGATGAAATCTTGGGAACTGTTTTAGTTTTCTGCATGGTACATCAGGTCTGTATCAAATCACTAGAAGTCATGGTAACTTTAAAGGTTTCCAATATTAACTTATCAAATCACTAGCATCTGTAGAGGAGCATCAAGGTTGTGAAAAACGCTATGCGTTAGTCGGGCAGGCACCCGCCATCTAGTGCCTAGCCTGTCTAGGTGCTGTCTAGGTGGCTGCCTAGGCATCAAAAAAATAAAAAATGATCCCAATCTTCCTTTTAGTATTTAGTAATAGATCTATTTGATATGTCTCAGTCTCCACGGCAAGGAAGAGAAAATTGAGTCCTTTATCAAGAAAGGATTATGGTGGTCCCTATATCTCTGAGGGGTGTACCAATGTAGTAGTTTTCAAGTCAGCTTAAGAGAGAGCTCTCAGAGAGCTCGTCTCAAAAGAAAAATCTCCTTATTCTTAGTAGCTAGTGGAATTGATCACACTTTCCTATCTACTTTGCCGAGGAGAGAGAACTATCAAATAACTCAAGCTAGACAGAAATGTGCAAAAGTCCTTCCTTAAGGATCCTGTAAGCAAGTATGTTCAGATTGTCATTTCGCTTCAGTTTCTTGGAAGTCTCACAAGCGGGTCCGTATGCAACAAAAGTAATTTGATTTGCCTACTACTCTAACCCCCTCAAGGATAAGGAAATTGGATGAGCGAGAGCTAGACTGACTGTTGGCCCAATGCTCGTGGACGATGAAGATTGACGACCTCTTGCGGCGGCTACTCATAAGAAGATGAAGGATTGAAAGGGGACTGATCACTCTTATTTGTGATCTCTTGATGGACTACCTTTCTACCGATCCCAACTAACTTAGCCGTTGATTGAACTGATCTCGAAGCGGACCGAGCGGGGTAGGTTTAGGCTTTTTTATTAGGGCAAGGCGTCCGAAGGGAGCTTTTCCGCTAGGGGAGGAACACATCAAACAAGTGAACTATCTTGTTCGAAGCGATCCAAGTTAGATTGGGACTACGTGCTACGTGAATCAATTTTTTTCCTCTTTTCTTGGTGGAACACAAAGGGTATCGTTGTTATGACCAATCCACCCATCTCTCTTGGTGAATCAATTTTTTTCCTCTTTTCTTGTTCGAAGCCAAATTTTTTACTTTATTTAGGATACACTCTTCTTTGCCCCTTCAATCAATGAGCTCTTCCCCCTACTCTCCGAATCTCACTTTGTTATGCGACCGCCACGCTCAGGGTTCTGGATCCTATTGATAACTGGTCCTTTCTATCCAAGAGCTTTCCTGCAATTGGCTCTCCCTCACGCAACAAGCAAGAGGGATTTAGCAGAAAGCGAGCAACAATGCTTATTGTTCCGGATGACCACCTCTTCTATCTCCTGATTTGAGATCTTAGCCTTCTTCCTCCTTACTATCTATTTATATAAGATTTTCATTAGTCATGCTTTCACTGTCTTTGCTCCGCACTCGGAACTTGCTGTCCGAAATGACTCTGGTAAGCTCTGTCTTGCCCTATCCATGCTCACTACCTCGTTGTCTGACAACCAGTTCCCCTCATCTTTCTCTTGCAGCACAACTAACTTTCATCCATGGTTCACGTCGCTATCGTGCTTGGTCCGTTCATCAAACCTAGTGAAAATTGCAGAAAAGTCCACAAAATCCTAAAACATGCATAGTTGGGTGTGGTGGTGGTGGTGGTGGTGGGGGCTAGACAGGTGCCTAGGTGGTCATCGGGCAGGCACCAGACGCCACCTAGGTGGCCGCCTAGGCTGCCTTTTAGAATAGTGGGTTGCATCCTACTAGGGGAGGAAACCTATTAACATGATCCTTGACCTCTTCCATTGACATTTTGTTAGCATTGGAGTACAATTCGATGTTGGGAAGGCTCTACCTGGGTTGATGGTGCTTCCTACAATTTGGCTTCATGATTGCAGGCTAAATTTTCACAATATCTATATAGTACATACCCCTATGTCTCAGAGGTCTTTCTAACTTCTTTCGAGGAGGAGGGGGGGGGGGGGGGGGGGTGGGGGCTAAGGACAAATAGGAAGGTTGGGTGCTACGAATTTTGGTATATCACGCCATTGTCCAAATCGGCATGGAAAGTACACTTATCATCAGGTTGGAAGAGACCAATATATACATGGACTCCAAAACCTGTGCAATGTCCATGAGACCTTGATTATATACTGTCCTGTCTGTGACCGTGCAATATATATGCACTAATCAGGGACTTGACAGCAAACCTAGGTAAGTTTCTGGAAATGTTACCTTGGTTTATTCATTGATCTCATAGTTCATGCTCATGAAAATGACTGGTTTATTCGTTGATCACATTTCACATAGTGCATGCTCATGAAAATTACTGAAACAATACTTGAAATTGTTCTAGGACTGATATCGATGTTTAGTTTGTATAGGAAGCCTTATATAATCTGTGTAATTAAGTGAACAATCTGGAACAGCTACAAAAAGAGGATCTACAACACCTTTCACTTTGCAGCCATCTTTGATTCCTTTTGTGGAGTTATATTATGCCCATGCAGGTTCTGTATCTGAAATTCATGCATATTGTCATGATTTCTAACCAGTAATGTCCATGTTCATTTTACTTTCGCTGTCAAAGATATGAAGTCATTTTAAGCATTTATTTCACAGTTTGTTTATAATCTAGCAATCTAGGAATTTACGAATTCTTACAGCTATCTAGCCAATCTTTGTTTACATGATCAATCATGACAGATTATTTCTATATTATATTGTTGTGGTGCTTAATGGAAATTAGCTGCTTTAGCAACATCAATCATTCTAGAAATGTTGATTGTGCTATTAATATTAATTTATATTGTATTACTTTGCTGTTTTAGAAGACCTGGATGGTTAATAATTTATTTACTTGATTGGAACTTTTAAGTGTGACATACGAACTTTTGATTATGATGACTTGTTTTTCCTTAACATGACATGTCAATAGTATTTGTTTGTTAGAGAATGTCATGTATATTGATTGCCTAGCAGTTAAGGGTGCTTTAGTTCAGAAGAAAACAATTTATACGCTTATCTTCTAAAAATAGAGATTTATTACTAAAATTTATTTTACTTTATTTACTTATTTCTAAATTTATTTATTTTTTAAATTTTATTTTATAATATTGAGGACTGGAGCCTCATCTTAACACAGGCATAATACTTTAGAGGACAGCATTGCATCTTCATAATGCAATGTACATGTCATCCACTTATGACCCTTGTAACCTAGTTCTTGCTACTTGTAAATGTTCCTACTTTCTCCCTTGATTTTCGCTTTTATTTTCAAAAAAAAAGTGAATGGTCTATAGGTGATTGTTGAGGTTGCATAAGTGAAGCCGTGGAACTCTGTTTTTGGTTATCTTTTGTCCAAATATCTTTTTGGACTAATTGTGTTAAACTTCCATTTAGTTGAGTTTACATATGAAGCTGTTAGTGACATGTCAATAGTATTCGTTTGTCTTAGAATGTCGTTTATATTGATTGCCTAGCAGTTAAGGATGCTTTGCAGAAGAAAACAATTTAGGTGCTTACCTTCTAAAAATATAGATTTATTTCTAAAATTTATTTTACTTATTTCTAAATTGTTAATTTTTTTTACTTTATTTGATTTTATGATATTGAGGAATGGAGCCTCATCTTAACATGGACATAATACTTTTAGGGGCATCATTGCATCTTCACCATGCAATGTACATGTCATCAACTTATGACCCTTGTTCTTGTGATATGCTAGTGTTCCTACTTTCTCCCTTGATTTCTCTCTTTATTTTAAAAAAATGGGTTGGTCTATAGGTGATTGTTGAGGATGCATAAGTGAAGCCGTGGACCTCTGTTTTTACTTATCTTTTGCCTAAATATCCTTTTGGAAACTTCCATTTAGTTGAGTTTGTACATATGAAGCTGTTAGTCCTAAAGGTTTTCAACTTTGAGTCATGTTTACCTTTTGTATGAGTGCTTGAAGTTTATATATATATATATATATATATATATATATATATATATTCCTTTTTTTGAAGTTTCTACTTAGAAGTTAATTCTTGGCCAAGTATTTCAGTAAAAGGAATTGGTTGGTTATTGATGAAGGTTTCAAAGAAATGAAATTATTGGATATTAGGTTCACCCTTTATGATTAGGTTTTATTTGTTAATTATTATCATCTTCATTCAAGCCTTCTCCATCTAAATGGGGTCCGCTATGGAGTATAAGAAAAATCCAAAAGATTGACACCTTTTATGACTAGCTGTTGACCTGGCATCAACCCTGAGGTAGCTATGAGCATGATAGGGCCATGCCATAAAAAACCTAGACGGCCATCTGACAGGTAGGTATACCTATGTCCTGGTTGTGATGGCTATAAGCTCATGCTACCCAAATCACCCTCCAAGTTCCCCTATAATTACAAAGAGTTCAGATGACAAGGTAAGTCGATACAATTTTCTTTAGAAGATTACGTTCATCTCTATTGCAAATTGTGAGCCAAAGAGTGGAAAAATCCGACATTCTCATAACAAGTTAAAATTATCAAATTTTTTTTTTTCTTCTTCTTAATCTCCATGCCTTTATTTAGAAAGTATAAAAGAAGTAGGTCAGATCCTGATAGAATATACTTGAGTAAAGTTAGAAGTGTAAATCAGAAACTATTCGGGTAACAGTTTGTCACTCTGCAAGTGTTAATTCACCAAAATGAATTAACATCTGAAATCTCTAGAAACTCTAGCTGTGGCTCGACATTTATGCTGAGTTTTTAGCCTTGGTTCAAAGCTTTCAGATTGGATCTGTTAGATTTGGTTACTTGTGCTTCAAGTGTTTAATTTTCGGACCCCATTTTGATGGGAGAAGTCTTGGATGATGATGATGATATCATGTTGTTTGCCATATATGGTATTGTGGACTTAAAACACATGATTTTGTGTGTGTGAATAAGATGTGACTTCTGTTGGTATCAGACTGTGACATATCGTTTGTTACGAACATGGTCCAGGGGTGGTTTATCTGAAGGCCATATTTTATCCAATATGTTCTTTATATCATTTGATCAGATTCAATATGCAGTTATAAGATACAATACGGGATGGATATTAAGCTTGATGATTTAATTTGGCCATTCTCCGCAAGAACGTGGAACTTGAATTCTTGTGATCACAAAAATCTTCTAATAAAGGAGAAAAGAAACTTGTGGTGCAAGAGGGAAAATGAGGAAACAAAATGTGGAAATGAAACAAAATGTAGATAGCTATTGAGGTCGAAAATGCATGGTAGCTAATATTGATGAAGATGACGTTTTGGGGACTTTGACTTTTATTCTCTTATGGTTTTATACTTGTTTATGTTTTTTATTCTATTATGAATCTTATGTAGTGGGTGGGTAAATTTTGTGGTTATTGGGATGGTTTTAGACTTGATAATGCGCCCGTTGTTTTTTGAATGTGGTTTATTCTTACATGTTTGATTATATTAATTTTCCATTGATTTGCGTATGTGGGATAATCTATCTTACAAAACATGCTACAATATTATACATCATATGATAGACAAGCAAATCAATTCAGGGTATCTATAAACAAATAAACTGATATAGGATATTTATCTAGATTTGATACCTAGGCTAGGATGTGAGTTAGAACTTGAGTTTTGAAGATTTCCAGCAAGTTGAGATTCTTCAAGGATTCTCCATGTACTTGCACGTCTTTCTGATAGGTATGAACAGGATAAACTGTTCAAGGTGACTTCCCATCTGTGGATGGTACTGTGTAGCTAGTTAAGGAGAAGATGATTAAGGGTAAAGGACTTGATACTTGTCATCAAAATAGAACCTCAGGATAACAAGAGGTACCTGGAAGAAATAACTGATGCAATCGTAAATCAATTTGTATCTGACATGAACAGTTTCAAAAGAGTAGCTGCATGATTTTTGATATTCAATGGTGCTTCGTGTCTAACTGATGAATTCGTGTGTTGGCATAGTCAAGAAGGTGAAATACAGCGGACATAAGGAGGACAAGATTCTGGAATTGGGAGGAGCCTCAAGAATATCAGGGATCGAGGATAATATTCTGCAATATATTCTTAGTGTGTTTTGTTCCAATTTAGACTTAGACCTAGTGGGGAGGGGCAGGTGCGACATAGAAGGATTATAGAGGGGCTGACCCAAGATTATGCTGAAGGAAGTATCATTATAGGTTCGGCCGAAGGCTGAAAAATCTTAAACCTTATCTGGGGTTGCTAAGGTTGCAAGTATTGATATGCCAAGTTACAGGTTTCGGCCAAAAGCTACCAATTTCATTCTGCTTCACTTCTAGTTGGAGCTGGTCCAAAAATAAGTCTACAACCCAAGGTTCGCAGTATTGGAATCGGTATCAGACCATTCCTACTAGTATCAGGATCGACGGTATCGACAATATAAACGGTTTCTGTTTGGAGTATCGGATTTTTTGGTATCGGAAAACAAATAATTATTAACATTTTAGAAAATATTATACATTTAGGCATAATTTTAAGTATTTTCAGTGGTGGTTCTTAGCAGTGTTGAAATTGAATGAAATAGTAGTCACCATTGCTGATTGGTTTATATGCGATAGATAAGTTTTTTTTCTTTTACATGCTTTTACAACCTTATTATGCTTTTACACCCTTGCTAATTGGTCTTTTTTGTCCAATTTTCTTTGGCGAAGTGATCGGAAAAGAGACCTCCAATGTCGGTATCGGTAAGTATCAGGTATCGATCGGTATCGGATCGGGACATGCCAAACCGTATCGGTATCGTCCGTATCGGATAGGTATCGGCCTATCGTCCAATACTGCAAACTATGCTACAACCATGCCCCCCCTCCCTAAGGGAGGTAATGACCTCGGTAATGACCTCTTGTCAAGTTTTTAATCACAAAAAGGAAAAACGAAATAATGGTATAATGTCTCTATTATTTGAACTTATAAATGGGAAAGCTGTATTTCCTTAGCTTCTGAATCGAGAGCGCCAAAAGACAAAGACAAGAAAGTGAACTTTTGAGGGTGAGGATGAAAGTTGCAGCTCTAACGTGGATATGTCCATAAGCATTTCTTCCACTTTCCGTTAGAGTTGCTGCTCCATTTCTTACCACAGCTCTAACCTCTATAGTTTGCTTGAGAGTAGAGAGAGATGCCACCCATGGTTACATGGATTCACCATACAGGTAGTCTTCCGCGATCCGGGTGCTTCTGGATGTTTAGGAGCTTTATGTCTCTTGACCCGTTTATACTTTTGGGTGCTTGAATGTGTCACATTAATACATGTTGAAATGTGGGTGTTTGATAGGATTCTAGAGGAATGATTAACTGTGTTTTGCATTTGACAACATTAACCCTGGTTGAATCTAGTATTAATTATAAGAATAGAGTAAAGAGATCCCAAATCTGACTCTATATTAAGGTGAATGTGGTGAACAGACTGCGGGGTTTACTTTGATCATCACCACATAAGTTGTCCCCAACTTTTCATGCTATTAGCATCATATCATACTCTAAAGTCTTCACTGAGTAGATTGAAATGGGAAAGGAGGGTGTCGTAATGTCTGCTGCATCTTGAACATCATATCATACTTGAACTTAATCTTCATCCGACGAGTTATGCAATATTACTACCAACATAGCCTGGTTAGAGCCTGCAAGAGCTTACCTGTGCTCAACATGTATTTGTAAATCCTTCTTTTGAGTGACGTTGGAATTTTATTGTCATATGTGAGAAATTTATAGGGGTTAGCTAAATTCAAGATGCATGGGATTCAAATTTTGTACTTTGAACAAGAAAGTTGTTTTTCTTTTACAAAGTATAAAGTCTGATGTTGTAGGCTCTAGTACAAGGAAGGAACAAACAAAGCAAAAGAAAAAGGTAATATTCTGAGACTTGTACTTTGTTGTTGGTGTGATGATACTTGCATTGTTTGAGTACAAAGGTCAGGTGTTACCGGTTGAGTATACCTATTTGTCTCAAGAGAAGAAAGATTTGTAAAGAAAAAAAGGTTCTTTGCACAAATGCCCCTATTCCTGATTGGTAAAGAATACTTAAGGAGGTTAAAATCTTTTAAAACCCAGGACAAAATCCAAGTGACATGTGGATGTTTTGATTTGGCAAAGTTACCAAATCTGCACTTTGGTGTTCAATAGAGAGAAGGGTTAATCGTCAGCCATAGGGGGAAGAGAGTTCCCTAAATTTAATTCTTTGTGTTCTGTTCCTTTGTTAACCAAGTTATGTTCATTTCTTCTGGTACCCGAGGCTAGATTTAACAATCTGGGGAGGGGGAGGAGGAGAAGGGAGGTTTGGAAACCCAGCTAAAAGGGTTTGAAATTCTTCAATCTGATTGGGTTAACAGGCCCCTTCCCTGCTTTACAAATCATGTCAATCCACAATAAAACCCTTTAACCTATGGCTCCAATTAGTCTCACTGCTGTGCGTGAAGGTTTAACATTATGACCACCTTTTAGGTATCAGTAATCATTATCACCCAAAGACAACTCTCTTAAATGAAAGCTTGCTGACAAATTACTTGAGGACATTTTATTAAAATTACTAGACAGAGACCACTTCAAAGGAGAATGAATTGTCAAGTGATGAATGTTCTCACACTAAATCAAGACACTTACTAGCTATTAGGCATTTATGAAAGCCTCAATTATAGTAATTCATATTGGTTCTGGCCTCTATAGTCTATAGTCAATGTTTCATGATGTGGGAAATGTATCCTACTATATCGGTGAGAAGATGTGTTTTTAGTATTATACCTATAGGGACAACATTTTATTCCTATATTTAGTGTGTTCACTAAAAATATAGCAGTTATGATATGGACCAATATTTTGCCGTGTGTTTTCAATCTCAATACAGGTTCATATGAGTCAAGTTTGCCATTATTGTGCATTGCTTCCACTCTTAGAACTGCAGTATAAAAACGACGACCTTGACCTCTTTCGCGTGGAAAGAGGTTTCCAAATGAGATTTGGGCTGCTGTTCTCTCCGAAAACACTTTGACCAAAGAGTAGCCCACAGACTTTCTTGCTCCCTCTTGTCCCTCCTCCAAGAGTTTATTTCTGTAAGAAGTCATCATCATAATCCGGTTCTCCTATGAGAATGGGGTCAACTACATAGCCCCATAAAATTATTGACAAAGCTTTTAGATCTGGACACCAACCCTCTATGTTGGTGCAAATATGAGCATGATGGACATGACACAAAAACCAGGTCGACCGTTGGCGAGTAGGTAAACCTATCTTTTTTCTTGTTGAGGTAAACATTATGGTGAGAACTATTATATAACTGATAGCTGATCAATGAGATTTTCCTTCCATTTGAGAAGAATTCCCTGATTATTGCACTTTTCCAGGTTCACAACTCTTCAGAAAAATTAAAATCCAAAGGAGTAAAAATTTGTGATTACAATGCTTCTAAGAGCAGCCTACAGTCTTCATCTCAGTCTGTCAATCATGTCCTCCGTCTGCCAGTTGCAAAACAAGATGTTCCAAAGGTATCACAGGCTAGTAACTATCAAGTCCTCAATTGGGACAAGAATGGTGTTGACTCTACTGCCAAAGATGGACCGACTTCAAAGATTTCCGGTAGAGAGGCAGCCTCTCTTGGTGGTAGTGTGCAATCAGCACCGAGTCCTCATCCTAAGAGCACTATCAACCCTAAGCTGAAAGTTAATGGCACAGTAGGAGGTGAGAAAAAACCTCTCCCTCAGTCTCAGGGTCGGAATGACTTCTTTAATGGCCTACGCAAACAACCAATGTCAAGAAATTCTAGTGCCATTAATCTGGAGACAAACTGTGCTGCCGCCTCCTCCTCCATGTCCTCATCGTCAGCATCCAATTTGGTAGTTGGGTCCCGTGAGCAAATCACTGGAGCTTCTGCTAGCCAGGAGAATGACAATCCTACTGCATCAACTTCTAATTCAGGGTGTTCGGGAATGGAAAATGGGAGCAATGATGCCTGTGATGAAGAGCCTGAGAGGTTAATACCTCTGGATGAAGAGGAAGCAGCCTTTCTACGATCACTTGGATGGGAGGAGAATGCAGGGGAGGAAGCTCTTACCCAGGAGGAGATTGAGTCTTTTGTCAGTAAGGTAAAATCAAAATGTTTTATAACCATAACAATTTCATTAAAGTCCTCTGCTGTAGAAACTTGCACTCAGTACTCTTATGTTTTGCTTGCAGCATCCGTGTACCAAGTTGAAGGCAGTTTTTCCAGAGCTGCAACATGGAGGTGGCAGTTCTTGATCTGGATTGAACCCATCTTACTACCAAAGGCGGAAGCTTAGTTTTGTTAGACCCACAATCTTTGTTTTCTCTAGTAAATGTTAAGAGGTCCTATTGTTATGCGGAGGTTTCTTGATTTGTTAGACAGTAAGTTGCTTTGGAAGGCTGCGAGTAGGGAGGGGTTATATCATGTCTTCATTTTTTTGTCGTCTGAAGATGGCTCCAGTCAATTATCCCCTCTTGCTTCCTTTGGAAGAAGGTTCAGTGAAATGCCAAATAAGTCTCAGTGCTTCGGTCCTTGAGGCCCATTTGGGCTTGCAAGACTTGGGTTCTTTCTCAGAAAGATACTTTTGTCTGTTTTTTCTTCTCAATGGATTTGTTGGAGCTAGAAAGCATAGGTGGATGGATATAGGTGTTGTTTTGGTCTTTAGAAATTGCACAGTTTATAAAATCTTTCCTTACTAGTAGTTCTCTCTTCCTCCCTTATATTTTTGTTCTTGTAGATTATTCCAAGGGAAATTCTGGCAATTTTGTGCATACATGACATTGGAATGCTTGTCGTGGTAATATGACCACCGACTACATAAAGTGATGCCTGAAAAGTCAGATTGCATTATTTAACGAAAGCCTGAAATCAGTTAATGTTACTGTAATTCTGAGTAATTTTCTTGTCAGTGCAGTGTTAGGAAACTTTTGCAAGGGAATATTTGTAGGGAAGTCTCTTTAAGTATGTTCCTGGTCATTTGTTTCTTGTGCTGCTGTGAAAGGAAAATGATCTAAAGTGATGTGGCATATTACTGGGTTTTATTGCGTTTCCTTGCGGGACTCATCACACTGGGTTGTTGAAGTTAAGATAGTAGGAAACATAAATATTTATTAATATATAATCCAAGTACTGTATTACTATTTCTTTAAGTGCATTTTTGGCTAAAAATATTATTATTTATGAATAAATTTTTTATTTATTTACCCATTAACTTAAAATTTTATATTAATCTAAAACCGTTATAATCTTCTCTTTTTTTTAAGTCCATGTTCTTTCACACTACATGTCCCCACACCCATCCCCAGTTTAACACAAACTACGGACGGGTAGAGGGATAGTTGTCATATTAGAGGCTGGCCTAAATCCAGTAGGAATCAAGCTGTCCTCTAGTCCGAAAATTCTGTCCCACCAATTATGATCTTGTCGGTCCCACTAGCATTAAAAAAATAAAATAAAAATATCAGTCCGAAACATAATTGGGACTGTATTAGCCGGACAACAGATTTGAGCTGGTCTAAATCACTACTGTGTAGTAGCCACTTGGTGAGAACAATGTTTTCACTGCCATGCGGTGGTGTCGGTCCAATGAATAATTTCTTGCCATATTAAATACATTTCTTCTAAGGATTTATTTTGTACAGCATCCATTAAATATTCTATGTAAGATGTTAAGAGGAGTCTATTTTCGACCAAAACGTACTCTTGTGCATCAGAACAAATTAACAGTAATGCATTATGCCTCCTTTCCGACCACTCGGATTGACGTGGCCAACCCCTCTCCAATAGCAACTTGGTTATTTTTGGGATAATATATTTAAAAAACAGGATTTGGTTAAAGGATATATCTAAAAACGAATTAAAATTGAGCCGTCTAAGTCGTATATCAATATTCTACTAACTATTTTTTTTTAAAAATAACTAATTATTTAACTACTTAATATTATTTATTTACAATAGATATTTTTTTTGGTGATTCGATTTCTAGAAAAAATAATATTTATAATAATTTTATACTTAAAAAAAATTAATAGATATTTTTTTGCATCCTCTCTCTCTCTATATATATATATAGAGAGAGAGAGAGAGATAGAGAGAGAGAGAGACGGAAGGAAGGTTTGAGTCTACTCAGACTCGACTCTACGTTCCTTTGTCTTTCCTTGGATCTTTTGCTACTTGGGCCCCACCCAAGAATTTCCACTGTGTCTCCTCCTTACCAGCCGGTGTCATCTCCTTGGACTATCCGATGGCTTCCTCCTCGAGGACCCCCGCCAAGGTTATTTTCTTTATTTTTCCTTTCCTTTCCTTTCCTTTCCTTTCCTTGATTCTATTAATTTGATAGTTTCTTCATTCTTTTCGAATGTATGTTAATTATCTTGTCTTAGTGCCCATGCTCGTGTCCTGTCGCTGACACAGACACGTGAACAACACAACGCATACACTCCAAAATACACCATCCACTCAAGTTGACGAACGGACTAAATTTCTCCTTTCTTGGTTTTATTTCCGAGGGAACTTGCATGTGTAATGTGTTGTGCACGAAGCATGCACTACAATGTACACTAGAGTCATGTCGTATTTGTGTCCGTGTCCGTGTCCGTGCGGAATAGATGGTTGGTGCGTCACCAGCGAACTGAGTTTATTCGTGGATAGATAAGGAAGTGATTAGTGTGAACCTCTTCTACGCAAGAGCGCCATCATTCAAGTTAGAGAACAGAGTAAATTTCTCCTTTCTTGATTTTGTTCCGGAGGAATTCGCTAGTTTATTGATTATACTAATTTTCTTGTTTCTCGATTATTTATTCTAATGTAAGTACCTTGCACTCACTGCTCGTGTCCTGGGTTGTACGGACACGTTCACAACACGACGCATACATTCCAAAATACGCCGAAACATAGATGGTTAGCGTGTCACCAGCTAATAAGTTATTTCTTGGTGATATAAAGGGAGTCATAGTAATGCATTTCAAGCTTGTTGCATCTGCGAATCTCTTCCATGCAAATGCACCATCAATTCAAGTTGAAGAACAGAGTCAAATTCTCCTTTCTTGACTTGGCATTTCCGTGGCCGTTTGCTAGTTTTCTTTTCACCTAATTAATTTCAGCTTACATGTTGTGTTCTTGTAATATAAGCAAAGATAAGCAGCAATACCGAAATCTGGTCGCTTTGATGCGGAGTCGAGTAGCTAACGATACTAACATTCCAAAATCGCTTGGTAGTTCAAGTGTCAAATAAATACAGTAAGATGCCATTTACATGAAGCATTTTCCAGATTTTAAAAGAAAAACTAATGGTTAAGTTTGATGTAAAAGAATGCTATATTCGGAAAACCATGATTATTAGCCTACAAGATTTACAATCGAAAACTCAAACGTCGTGTTAAAAGAAATATAACATGCAATTAGGGGAAATCAAGTGATAACAAGCTAGAGTTGGAAGAAATAAGCTATAATATCTATTATTCCAAGGAGCCCGATATCTTGAATTAAGTTTTTTTTCCTTCACAAGTTCGGATACTGGCAGGTACTTAATAGCTTCAAGCTATTTCTGTTCAATCTTGAAATTGTCAGTTCTAATATATCTTCTCTTCTTTTTTGGGTGAATTTGTTGCATAATAATTTGCAAAGATTGTCTGTTTTATGAAATTATGAAATTGTTACTGTCATGAGTTTTACGCAGTTTATTTTTAAATTTTATTCACTTGCTGTTTCTGTGAATTTCCCTTTTTCTTGTTGAAGTTAAACATTATGGTAAGAACTACTATGTGATCAATTGCCGAGCAAAATGTCAATCATAAAATCACTAATACGCTGTTTTTTTCTTCTTTTCTTTTTCTTGTTGAAGTAAACTATCATTTGAGAAGAATTGTATGGTTATTGCACTTTTTTTCTTTCTTTCTTTCTTTCTTTCAGGTTCAAAGCTCCTCAGAAGAGGAAAAAGACTGGGATGTTACTGCTCTCAGATTCGGTCTGCAGTCTCCACCCCGGCGCTACAGAGACATCGAGAGGTTCCGTCTGCCGAATGCTGCCGCGGAGGATGATCAGGCTCCAACGACGTCGAGCGGTGGTGGTAGTCGTCGTCGCCGCAAGAAAGCTGCCAAGCCTAAGTTGAGGAAACCTCCCATCAGGCCTTATAAGAGGATACCGCAAGTACTGTCGGGAGATGCTAGTGACAGTAGTCTGGACGCAGCAGACCATCTTGCTTCTGCTTCTGCTTCTGCTTCTGCTCAGGAAAATGGAGGCAGCAATGACAGTACTACTGCTGCCGAAGTCTTCGATCCTGAGGTGGCGGTGGCTACGGACGAAGAAGAAGAAGAGGTCAATGTAGGCGATGATGATGATGCGCCTTTCGAGTGTGATGATCTTGCGATGCCGATACCGGAAGGACAGGAACTGATCCTTCTGCAGGAGTTCGGATGGAAGCAGGACGAAGCCCATGATGATGCAGCTCTTACTCAAGAGGAGATTGAATCTTTTTACAGTTTGGTAAGAAGAGGAGGAGAAGAGAAAAAAAATGTTCTCCTCGTGTTAGAACCTCTACTCTTTAGCATTTTTTTCTCCCCCTTACTGTTTGCTTGCAGCATCCCGATAAGCGCAAGCAGAGGGCTGCTGCTGCGGACGCGCAACGACCGGGCGGTG
Organism: Iris macrosiphon; assembly: GCA_036927795.1. Classification (NCBI taxonomy): domain Eukaryota; kingdom Viridiplantae; phylum Streptophyta; class Magnoliopsida; order Asparagales; family Iridaceae; genus Iris; species Iris macrosiphon. Next base: position 20,429,329 of record JAYESA010000015.1, on the reverse strand, counting down.
CTTGATCTGCATCGAACATGCACATCTTACTCTCACATTTGCAGCTGACGCTTGATTAGAAATTAATGTTGCACATTTGCAGCATTATTATATCAGACTGACTATTGATCGGTTGTTAATTAATTGCTGTAATTCTGAGCATGCCTGTTGTTATTAGTGCAGTAATTGTAAGCAAATGTTTCCATTTTCTTTTTCTGTTTTGTTTTGGAATGGATGAACTCACTGAGGATATGGAATGTAACTTCTACTTCTACTACTACTTCTACTTGGAAGTATGTTACATGATTAGTGTGATATGCTTGGGGGTTTGATATACTAAAACGCTTAATGTGTTGACCGTATTTATAATATAAATATAATATATAATATTTTTCAGAGAACAAGGAAATCCAAAAATAAAATTGTTACCGGCCTCCGGGGAAGTCGTGCACGAAGCACTGTCCTAAGAGTTTATCCGAGGTCTATGTGCAGACGTTTCTCGGAAGCTCCTAGTGGTAAAACCCCCTGACTACCGGGTTCTCTTTACCGCACACGACTCGGAGAGAGAGACCGAACTTAGCTCTGCCCAGAGCAAGGATTTGGAGATCAGAATGTCGTTTGAGAGTGGAGTGAAAGAGAGTTTGGACGTATGATTATTTTCTGTACCAAATGAAGGAGAAGAAGACCAAATAAATAGGCTGGAGCTGTGGCAAGGTTCAATGAATCTGGCCACAGACAGGTACTTAATGGCTCATAAATAGGCCATTAAGTAATGAATAAAACGTGGGATAAATGCTGTCAAAAATGAGCTGTGGCAAGGCAAGGTTCAATGAATCTGGACAGTGTCCCAACATTCAAAATTTGAACGGTTCAAAAAAGGAAGAGGAGCAAAAAGAATTTTAGGGTCCCAGCCCGAACCCGAAGAGGAAATCGGATCGGCATTCGGCGCCCGCAGATGTGGGCGCGTACCAGCACCCGTTACGTGCCGAGCCGGGCCGGGCGGCGGCGGCGGCGCGTGCGTGTGGCCCAAGGGGTTCCCCACACAACAACTTAATAGAGCAAAGGAGAGAAACTAATATATGTACACAAGAAGGCTTTGGTGCATCCGATGTGGGACTAAAGAAAGGAAGAGGAATTTGAGTTTTTGAAGAAAAACAAAACCAACAATCCCCCCCCAAAAAGTCAAGTTCCGAAACAGAGATAAGAGTGAAGTAAATAGAGAGAGAGCATCTGGGCAGTAAAATACTATGCATAGATGAGATGGACTACAGCCTTGAATCTCACGTAGTGACTATTGCCTTAATCTGAAGAAGTGCTTGATGGACTATGCCTTGAATCAGACTTCTTTAACCAGATTTAGAAAAATAGCACACATAGTACGCTAGAGGTCCTTGGTCTATCGGGTGGCGCTTTTAAATGGCCATGCGCACTTTCCACATTCATGAGAATTGTCTGGGATCGCCCTGTCCCATAGTCGCGGCCTTCACGACCTCTCATATAGGTAAGTCCTTAATGGTTGGTGATATGAATCAACTTAGCATTACAGCTTGGACCTATTAAGAGTTTAATCTCATCCTAACCATATCACACAGGAACACTGTCATCATAGGGATAGGGAATCATAGTACGCATGTACAGCCACTTGGGCATTATATGATGAGATTTTAATCTCGGGTCAGTGTTCCATAAAAGTCACCTAAGTCCATCTTGTTCCTACCCATTGAACCGGCTTCTTGGGATCTCCAGTCAGACTCGGTTGGGTTGCCACTGCTGGTGACTTTACTTATGGGCTTAATCCCATCCCCCTCGATGATTCTAGGATCAAAGTCCTAGACAGACCCTTCGTCAAGTGGTCTGCAAGATTCTTTTCTGACTTTATATAGTCAAGAACCACATATTTGCCCAATAGGCTCTTTATAGACTTGAAGCGCAGCTGCAGGTGCCTGTTCATCTTAGCATTCACAGAATCATGCTTTAGTAGTTCCATAACAGATTTATTATCACAGTTTATAGAAATTGCAGGAACAGGATTAATAGAAACAGGTATATGCATAATAAGGTTTCTTAGCCATTCGGCTTCTGTGCATGTAGTGTCTAAGGCTATCATTTTAGAGTCCATTGTACTTCTAGCAATGATAGTTTGTTTACATGAGCCCCAGGAGATTGCAGCTCCTCCTAGAGTGAAAACATATCTAGTAGTAGATTTTACATCATGCGAGTCCGTTACCCAGTTTGCGTCTGAATAACCTTCTATGATATCAGGGTATCTAGTATAGTGCAACATATAATCTAGAGTACCCCTAAGATATCTAAATACTCTTTCTAATGCTATCCAGTGTAACTGATTTGGGTTACTAGTATATCTACTTAGTCTCCCAATGGCAAATGCAATATCAGGTCTGGTCCTGTTTGATATATACATGAGAGAACCTATCATCTGAGAATATCTATGTTGTTCCATAGGAGAGCCCTCATTCTTCTTTAGAACAATACTACTGTCATAAGGAGTAAGGACAGGTTTCTTATCAAAAAACTCAAATTTTCTTAGCATTTTCTCGATAGAGTGTGCTAAGGATAGAGTATAGCCCTCCTTGTGTTTGGACAGTTGCATGCCTAGAATCAAGTTTGCTTCACCTAGATCTTTCATATCAAACTGGCTGGATAAATAGTCTTTGGTATTAGTAATCAATTCTAGTGATCCAAAAATAAGGATGTCATCTACATACAAACATAGGATGACACAACTTTCATCTAAAATTTTGGAGTATATACATTTGTCATACTCATTTGCCACGAAACCATATTCTGAGATGATTGTGTCAAATTTGTTGTGCCATTGTTTGGGAGCCTGCTTTAGACCATAAAGAGATTTAACTAATCTGCAAACTTTATATTCTTGGCCTTTAGTAATAAAATCTTCAGGTTGCTCCATGTAGATTTCTTCCTCTAGGTCCCCATTTAGAAATGCTGTCTTGACATCCATTTGATGGATTAGCATATTATGAATGGATGCTAAGGCTAGAAGGGTTCTGATAGAGGTGATCCTAGCTACAGGTGAGTATGTATCAAAATAATCTAATCCCTTTTTCTGGGTAAAGCCTTTGGCTACTAATCTAGCCTTGTATTTCTCTATGGTACCATCGGCTCTAAGTTTCTTTTTAAATATCCACTTACAACCTATGGGTTTACTACCTGAATGTAGGTCTGCTAGAAACCAAGTATTGTTCTCCATGATGGAGTTATACTCACTGTTAATGGCTTTTTTCCAGAAAGGGGCATCAGGAGAAGATATTGCTTCTTCATAAGTTGAGGGATCACCCTCTATTAGAAAAGTGAAGAAACCTTCTCCTAAGTTCTTTTCAATTCTTTCTCTTTTACTCCTTCTAGGTTCTATATTTTGTTCGGGTTGTGAACTAGATATTTGAACATAAGAGCTGGTGGACGGAGTAAGAGAGAGATTGAAGGGAGAGGGAGAAATTCTATCTTTAAAATGATATATATTCTCAAAGTAAACTGCATCTCTTGCTTCTATAATAGTATTGTTAGAGATTTCATTTACTTCTGAGTGAGTAACAAGAAATCTATTGGCATTGCTATCTAGGGCATATCCTATGAATACAGCATCTACAGTCTTAGGTCCAATCTTTCTCTTTTTAGGTTCAGGAATTCCTACTTTAGCCAGACATCCCCAAACTTTGAGATAATGGATCCTAGGAGCTCTACCTTTCCATAATTTATAGGGAGTCTTATCATTAGACTTACTAGGGATCCTATTAAGGATGTAACCGGCCGATAATAATGCTTCTCCACATAAATTATCAGGAGCACCTGAGCTGAGGAGCATGGCATTCACCATGTCTAACAGAGTGCGATTCTTTCTTTCAGCAACTTCGTTGGACTGTGGTGAATAAGGAGCAGTTACCTCAAGGATTATTCCGTGTTCTTCACAAAAATTGGTCATATCATTTGATGTATACTCTCCACCACGATCTGATCTAAGAATCTTAATCTTTCTCTCTAACTGGTTCTCAGCTTCAGATTTATAGACCTTAAATCTATCTAGAACTTCATCTTTGGTTTTTAGTAGATATGTATAACAATACTTTGAATGATCATCTATAAAGGTAACAAGGTATTTTCTACCACCTCGGGTCAAAACCCTATTTGAGTCACACACATCACTATGAATAAGCTCTAGAAGGTCAGAGTTTCTTTCTACAGATTTGAAAGGTAGCCTAGTATGTTTGGCTTGAACACATATCTCACACTTGTGTTTATCATCTATTGGAGTCTTAGGAATAAGATCTAAGTTCATCATCCTTTTTAGGGAACCTAGATTCACATGACCTAATCTACTGTGCCATACATTTGAGGATTCTACATTTGAAACAACAAAGGAAGGATTAGAAATTTTATTCACGGTACTCAAAATAAAAAGACCATCTCTTACAAAACCTTTTCCAATAAAAGAGTCATTCTTAGAAAAAACTACTTTATTTGCTTCCATAACAATCTTGTACCCTGAAGCTACAAGGAGAGACCCACTAACTAAATTTCTTCTGATAGATGACACATGTAACACATCATGAAGAGTCAGAGTTTTTCCTGATGTCATCTTTAGATCTATTCTTCCTCTTCCTATAATCTGTGCCGCTGAGCCATCTCCTAGAGTTATACCTCCTCCACCTGATTCCTGATAGTTTGAAAAACAGGAGCGATCAAAGGAAACATGAACATTAGCTCCAGAATCCAACCACCAATCGTCAGAATGGTAAGAAATGTTGACTAAGGGTTGATAGCTTACAGACCTGAAGGAACTAGAAGAGCCGTTGAGAAGCATGTTTGCTTCTGGTTTTGTAGGACGTTTCCTTTTGAAAGAGGTCTGGACAGCTTCCTTCTTCCTATGGAAACAGTTGGTGGCTATATGGTTTATTTTACCACACACAAAACAAAATCTTTTCTGATCCTGAGTTTGACCAAAGGTTCTTGGTTTATTGTGGTGATGGTTTTGGTGGTGAGGCTGAGAGTTCTGCTTCTTCTTGAAGAGGTTCCTTTTTGGTTTGTGGTGATGATGAGGCTTGGGTTTACCTTGGGATTCTACAAGGTTTACCTTAGCTTTAGACTCGGACTTAGGGTTAGACCTTAGCCTAATTTGTTCTTCTGTTCTAATTTTCTTTAGGACTTGAGCAAAGGTAAGGTCACCCTGAGTATGAATGAGGTCTTTCTTGACATCAGACCAAGAAGGAGGAAGCTTGTCTATTAAGCAGGCTATTTTATACTCAGTAGAGAAGAAAGTGCCTTTAGCTTGAATATGCCTAAGGTATTCTTGGAATTCATGTATTTGGTCATTTATAGGTTTGTTATCTACCATAAAGTATCTGTTGAATGAGGAGGAATTGAATCTTTCAATTCCAGCATCATCACAGCTATATTCATCTTCTAGGGCATCCCAAAGTTCTTTTGCACTTTTGTATTCGAAGAATATGTCATATAGAGATTCAGACAAAGCACTTAGAATTCTATGGAAGCAATGGTAGTCTATTTCCTTAGGGGTCTTGGGTCTAGAAGAACCAGAGAACTTGGATATACCTATGTCAGACTCAGTGTCATCAGAGTCATTTGTGATTGGTGTGGAACCATCAATGGCTGAGATTAATCCTAAGGTAGTGAGCCAAAATTTTATCTGACTTGGCCATCTCTTAAAGAAAGTCCCGTTGAATTTTGCAGGTTTAGCAGTAAAAGTCTCATCCTTGGCAGTCATGGTTGCAAATGAGAAAATTCTGAAAGATACGAAATTACTCAATAACAATGTCCAATAATTTAGAATAATAGTTCAAGTGATTTTTGCTAATCAGTCTTAAAATCTTGAGTCTATCAAGTGTAGATTGATTTGAGTTAGCTGTAGGGGTCGGTTCCCAGCTAGCGGTGGTCCGAAGATACTTAAATACCGTGTCGCTTAGGGCTATTTACACCCGGTTGACAGAAGGACCCTTTCGGCTTGTTCCCAAATTGATCTTTACTTTTAGAATCCAGACTCAAAGAGATTTGCAGTTTCACTTTAACTATTTATTTTGACTTAAATTGTTTAAAGGAATTGGAATTAACAATATGTCAAATAGAGTGAGCCAGGAACACAATTTGTTATGTTAATACACAACCAAGTATGCCTATAAACAAAATAAATAATAAACTTGCTTTAGCAATACAAATTAATAGTACTCTTGCTTTGGCAATACAATTAAAAATTAAACTTGCTACAGTTAACTTTATATTTATATCAGTTTGCTACCAACAATTAATAAGTACTAAATTGCTACAATACTATTTTAACAGCAAGTAATGTGCTATCAGCAATTAAGAATCAATTTTGACAAGTATTTATTTAGAATGACAGCAGTATAGTTTATTTGGTATGTAGCAAAATGTGTGCTATAGTATATTAGGAGGTTATAAATAATTCGCTAACAATCAAATATGCTAGTGTTTAACAGATATGCTTTTATATTTGGTGACAAGTAATTCGTTTTGTTCTTTTGTTTGTAAAACAAATTTTTTTATATATGTAGCTACAGTAATCACAATTCGTTCTTGTTGTAATAAGCAGCAGTAGACAGAAATATGTTTTGAAAATGAGAAACAGTAGCTAAAAACGATAAACTCTTAGATTGTTGACCGTATTTATAATATAAATATAATATATAATATTTTTCAGAGAACAAGGAAATCCAAAAATAAAATTGTTACCGGCCTCCGGGGAAGTCGTGCACGAAGCACTGCCCTAAGAGTTTATCCGAGGTCTATGTGCAGACGTTTCTCGGAAGCTCCTAGTGGTAAAACCCCCTGACTACCGGGTTCTCTTTGCCGCACACGACTCGGAGAGAGAGACCGAACTTAGCTCTGCCCAGAGCAAGGATTTGGAGATCAGAATGTCGTTTGAGAGTGGAGTGAAAGAGAGTTTGGACGTATGATTATTTTCTGTACCAAATGAAGGAGAAGAAGACCAAATAAATAGGCAAAATTTGAACGGTTCAAAAAAGGAAGAGAAGCAAAAAGAATTTTAGGGTCTCAGCCCGAACTCGAAGAGAAAATCGGATCGGCATTCGGCGTCTGCAGATGTGGGCGCGTACCCGCACCCGTTACGCGTGCCGAACCGAGCCGAGCCGGGCCGGACGGCGGCGGCGGCGCGCGCGTGTGGCCCAAGGGGTTCCCCACACAACAACTTAATAGAGCAAAGGAGAGAAACTAATATATGTACACAAGAAGGCTTTGGTGCATCTGATGTGGGACTAAAGAAAGGAAGAGGAATTTGAGTTTTTGAAGAAAAACAAAACCAACATAATGGCCCTCGGGTGCCAGGCCTCCGCCGACGTGGCGGCCTCCTATTGGCTCCCAACTCGTATGCTGCCACGTGATGCTGGAGCCATAAAGCACCGTTGTTGAAAATTTTGTACGCCACCTACAACTAACTTTTCAGGAGCTGCTGGGTGGCCCCATTGTTGAAAGTCATTCATTTCTTACCACCTCCTACCTTCACCTATTTTATTTTATAAATAAATATCTTCTTGAAAAAAAAAAAAACCTAGAATGACTTTAATGCCTTTTTTAAAAAAAATCTTAAAAAGTAGACCCCACCATCATTGTTGGTGTGTTGTAGAAGTACTCCTAATCTCTCCTCCAAAAATATCTATCTCTACTCTCCTCATAAAATATACTAGTATATATACACGTACGTTGTACATATTTTATATATTATTATTAGAAAAACTAAAAGATAACTATTGTAATTATTCAAATATTTATTAAGACTACTTAGAAAAACTAAAAAATCATGTCCCTTAATTATTATAAATGTATTATTATATATATTATTTTAAGATCATTTAAGAAAGCCGAAGAATAACTTTCATAACTATTTTGTTGTCCTTATTAACTTTAATTAATAATTTTAATTAGTACACATTTGCAATGATATATTTGGAAAGAAATTTTTTACGATGAAGCTGAACTTTTATCATATCATATTATATATATATATATATATATATATATGTGTGTGTGTGTGGGGGGGGGGGGGGGGGGGGGGGGCTTTACACTATATATGATCGCATTGGAAATAAAATAGACTTCATTGAACCGATGTCTTTTGGCTCAGTGACAAACAACTAAACTATTATTTTTGTTAACCGAAAATGTATAATGACGAATTGAAACAAAGAAAATCCGAATATTTTTAGGCCTATCTCGAGCTCATGATCTCTAAAAATAATATTTATCAGTACCAATCTCAATATTTAGACCATTTTATGGTGGCAAGAAATATGAAGTTGTTTCACTCGACTTGGTACGGATTGCCACAATATGTCTTTCGAGTGATTTCATACAAAACCAACAGCTATTTTGGCAAGGACAAATATGACCATGGTAGAGTATGAACAATTGTTTCCACTCATTTAAAAATAAAAATAAAAATTATTTATAGATATTTTTCAGTATTTTTCTTAATTTCTTTTTTTCTTTTGATCCATTATCTCAATTTATTATTAATTGTATATATGTAGAATAAAAACTATACGGGTTATTCTAGAATGTTAAACTTAACCTTTTCTCCTCCAATATTTTATTCTAAATTTAGGTACATATATATTTGAATATTTTGATTGACTAGATACTAAAATTTTTATATTAAGGATATTATCATCTAATTATTATTTTTATTGAGTTTATTATTATTATGATTATTTACTTCATAATAAAATAAGTTTTTAATTCAAGTAATATTTTAAAAATTTTATTTTTTGATAGTGCAAATCAGCAAATATCAGAAGATCTGGTAGAAAGAGAGGATTGTCCTACAATTTCGTTATGTCCGAACCTGTCTGTCCCTACCTACCTCCCTCCTAGCCAAAATAAATATCTTGTGTCCCAAGAGAAGATATTATTAGCTTAGAAATGACGAGTGTCCTAAAAGCGCTGAAACGTCGATATAAAGCCAGCTCTTTTCTCTTTTCTTTTCCTCGAAGCCCAGATTTTTTTTCCTCGATCTCGATCTCGATCTCTGATGGAGAGTAATAATCTTCCGATTCCTTCTTCGGACCGTCCGATCGAAGGAAAGGTGATTTTTTTTTTAAAAATATGTAGGATTAAGCTTCTCCTTAGTTTCTTGATTCCATTTTCTGTTGGGAATTTTGTCTGGTTTCTTGATTTTTTTTTTTAATGATTTTAGCTCGTATGCGAAATTCTTGGTTATTTCTGAAGGATGGGCGCCGAAGAAGGACACAGTTTTCTTTTTGGCGCAGTATCCGTTCCGCCTCGTGTCGGACACGTATCGTACACGAGATAAGAGTCACTAGGACACGCCAAGTTATGTTCTGTTGTCGACTTCGTTTCAGCAAGATTCAGATCTTCGAAAATTGGAGCACGGACACCCCCCAAAAGTTGGTGCCGAGTTCGTATCTCGTTGTGTTTGTTAGGAAAAACTTCTAAAACATGGACAATCAATCACAACACCGAGATTTACATGGAAAACTTGATTAGAGGAACAACCAAAATTGAATTGAATTCGAATCAATCCAACAAATCTCCACCTTGACTCGAATTCATTGCAATGAAGTCTCTCTCTCTCTCTCTCTCTCTCTCCAAATGAGCCCTTAAGGGATCAAGCCAAAAGGATCATGTAGGCCGACCCAGTCCAAGTAATGCTTGAACTTGGCCCACTGGAAGTGCCCCGGTCATCATGTCAATTGGGTTATCGGAAGTGCGGAACTTCTCCCCCCTTGGGATATCACATCTCAAACGAAATCGTATCGAATGTCGATGTGCTTTGTCCTCTTGTGAAACATTTGGTCTTTGGTGAGGTGTATAGCGATTAGCGCTTTGGCTATCACATTGAAACTCCACCTTCTGCTCTTTGAGAATCAATTTACCAATCAACCTCTTAGGCCATATAGATTATTGAACTGCCTTTGCCATCGCCTTACACTCAGCCTCCGTTGTTGATAGAGCCATCGTGCATTGGAGTGTTGCTTTCCAGTTGATTGAAGAACCACCAAATGTGAATAAAAACCAGTTATATATCTTTTGTCAAGATCCCCATCATAGTATGAATCAATGTAACCATGAATAAAATCATTAGTTTTTCCAAATTCAAGACAAAACTGTGAAGTTCTCTTTAGGTATCGGAAGATCCATTTAACTTCTTGCCCATGTTCTTTTTCCGGATTCGCCATATACCTGCTAACTAATCATGGCATACATTAAACTCTCAACCGCACTAAAATAAGATATCTCAAACATATAACCATATCATCTTGTGATTGTGGTGACATCAAAGCAGATAATTTAAGAAGTGCAATTAAAAGTGTAGAAACTGGCTTAGCATCAAACATTTTAAACGACCAACTTTTTTTTCCACATAAATTTTGTTGAGTCAAAAATAGTTTCTTGGCGTCCCTATCTTGTATCTTTATCTAAGAATCATTTTAGCTGCCCTAAGATCCTTATCTCGCATTCGCCATTTAGCTGGGATTTAACATGTTAATATCATGTCTTTAGCAGCAATTAGCATATAGTCAACATAATAAGAAGGTAAATCATAGAATCTCGATTCAAACGGTAAAAATCTGCACAAGAATCATAAGACGATCTAGAATAACCATTTTGCAACATGAATTCATCAACCGTTTGTACTACTGTCAAGGAGATTGTTTCAACCCGTAGTAATACATGGTTTTGGTGTGTTTAACAACCAACGAAAACACCTCTCTGTAGTCAATGTCATCTACATGACTGTACCATTTGGCTGCCAGTCTAATTTTCTACCTTGAGTCCTCCTTCTTGGATAAAACTGCATGTCTATTTTCTTACCTACCCTTGGGAGGCATAACAAGCTCCCAAGTCTTATTTCGGTGCAATGAGTATTTCTATTCGTGCATGGCATGTATCCACCTAGAAGAATCATAGAGGAAATAGCATGAAAATAAGAAGTTGGTTCATCAAATCCCTGAACATCCTCTGCTGCAGCTAGTGCATAGGTCGCCACATTCAAATATTTAGCATTAGCTTTAATGTTCGACGTGTCGATCTTGGCAATTGTATTAGGTTGATGTGGTGGACTGGGTTGAGAATCTTCATTATTAGAAGATCTAGGGGAACAATATCAGAAGCATAGGACGTTTGAACTTGAATGGTCCATCTGTAATTGGTTTGGAGCAACTTCATTTGTTGGTTGCGTTGGTTGTTGTTGATCTGGTTGTTGTTGATTAGTCAATCAATAATGATCTATCGACATTGATTGCTATGCAACGACTTTAGGTTGAAGTGCAGTAGCCTCTGGTTTTTGTTGCTTTTGCTGAAGTAGTTCCTTTTCATCAAATACCACGTCCCGACTGACTATCACTTTGGATGTTTTAGGGCACCATAAACGGTAACCCTTCACATCAAAGCCATATCCCAAGAACACGCACTTCTTAGATCTTGGCTCGAGTTTGCCTTCACTGACATGCACAAAAGGAGGACATCCAAACGGTTTTAGTACCAAATAATTTGGGAATTTTCTAGACGAGACCTCCTTTGGTGTAGATAGTTGATAGATGTTGATGGTGAGTTATGCAACGGTAGTAGTAGTTTCAACCCAAAAGGATTTCGAAAGTTCAGAATCTGGGAGCATGCATCAAACTCTCTCAAATATTGTCTTGTTTATCTTGTTTGTCCCTTATTACACGTGTGCCGCACTCGTGTCCGTGCAACCTAGGGAGGCGGCTAGTAATGCGCTTAAGTTATTGGATCTGTGACTTTCTTCCGTCTAAAAGCACCATACAGTCAACCTAAAGAATTTTTATTATTAGTATAATGGGTTTGATTATTGAGAAAAACTCTTATAATTTGGATAAGTATGTATAGTATTGTTCACCAAAAGATATTGCATGAGCTTAAATTGCATAGCCAAAAGATAAGTCTACTACCAGCCAACATGATGTCTAGGTTTTATGGCATGGCTCTCTCATGCTCATAGCAACTTCGGTTAGAAATTTGCACCAATGCAGAAGGTTGATGTTAGGTTGACGGTAGGTCATAAAATCTTCATAAAATCTTTTATGGAGTTTCTTATGCTCTATATCCAACATTGTCCTGATGGGAGAAGGCTTGGATGATGATGATGATGAAGCTTTTAAGTTTTTTTTTTGACAATTTCACTATTGTTTGCAGTTTTGGAACTATATTTTGACTACAATTGGATTAGAATCAGTAGATCCATCTCTCTTTATCTTTCAGTTGACAAAAGTTTCTATACTTGGCTCTTTAGGGGAATCTTTAGTATAATTATGGAAGAGTTTGTTGTTTTATCAGCCATTAGGGAAAATAATCATGATTCCATTTCTAAGTGTTTCTATAACAATTGCATTAAACTTCATGAATTCAGTTATGTACTTCTTGATATATACTTTTATTCATCCATTTTGTATGAATCGTCTAACAAGCCTTTGATCTGTAAAATTCACACTCAGCAACAATTTTCTGATGTAGATATCTCTGTTCATGTGTTCTCTAGGTGGTAGGCGTCATGGATACTGAATGGACAGACAAGAAGCACAATTTGTTTCTTCGTTCATTGGAAGCATCATTTGTCAATGAGTTGTATAGAAGTGGCTGCGAATTAAAGGATTTGGTTGCTTGGCTGTCAAGAACACAAACATACACTAATAGATCTGGGTTAGATCCAGATACCCGAACATTTGGTCAGGTAGATATAGTAACTGTTCGTACACTCTTCTTTGACGAGAAGTTTTGCTTGTATTTCTGCAAAACTTTTTTTTCTTCTTCTTTTCTATCTTCTTACTTCAAGAAATATAAATCTGCAGTTCAAAGTTCGCCACAGGGAAAAAGCCAAATTTAAGAGTACGAATAGTAAGGATGACATTGACAATGAATCTCCCCCTCTATCTGAAAATCTGTGGATACAACATTTCAGACCATGTTTGATTAGCAAGGAGCCACAACTCCCTTCTGCCAATGACATTGATAATGGTGAGTTGGCCTGTCAGACAATCCAATTAAGGAATCAGAGGAACGGAAGAGAAGCAACGACTTCAAAGCAGACTCTACACTATACTTCTCATAAACATCATCAAGAATCCGTTGGTACCATGACAGGTACACTTTTCCAACTTGTGTTTGCTGGACTTAACCATCTATCAGTTCTTTTCAGTCTTATATTCTTTTTAAGTTAACTTTTTCCTATGTCTACAACTTCTTTTAAATGTTTTCTATTTAGCCAGTCTTCTTTCGTTTTTTTATCTATGTAGCATATTTTCCATATAGCAAGCATCATTCATGATAAAATAATTTTTTATCATTTGTCAAATGTGTTGTTGAGAGATGGTGCGATAAATAATTAATTTGGGAATAACCAACATACTCCCCCGCTCCTCACCATATAGAAATGCAAGAAAATCACATACAATTCATCGGTACAGCTTAAGTAGCATAATGGTTGTCCTTAAATTTATTGAAATTCTTGCCAAAATTCTAATTAGTCTTTATACCTTTTCTTTTCCGTGAATCCAAAGTATCTTTTTTATTTTTAATGATCAAGAATACATTGAACGACTCCAAATAGAAAGACTAATAAGTTAGTAATACACAATATGGTAGGTGGACTTTTGACTCGATCTGTAAATATAAATATAGGCTGAATCTTTGGTTAAATTTAATAGACCCAAATAACCTACCAATCACAAAATAGACCTAAAACATACTATATGCTTCTGCACTTCCTCTCAAGTTTAACATGTTGGAAAACATGTGCAACTTGCAACACCAAAAGGATAAAAGGGAGTCGGAAATGCAAGGGAGGTCGCCTGCTTAGTGGTGACAGAGTGGGCAGTTTGGCCCTTGGTTCACTTCGGAGACCGTGAGCCTAAGTCGTGGAGGAAGTCAAAGAGTTCAGTTGCGTATGCTTCTCTTTGGAGTTTGGAGTTTCCCGTGATTGAGTTTAGTAGTTTACTTTCCGACTAGATTCCAAGAGACTTGCACGACACACTCAAATCTCAAGACTGGCACTCATTCCTTTGTCAACGAGTCACTTGCTATGTTACGATGGCCCTAATTGATTCAAGAGAGTATGTGTTGGCACTTGACGTGTATAATCAGATCAAGAGTCTCCTGAATGTGGGCTAAAATTGGGACCTAAGAAAGATGGATCACTTAATTAAAGTTGTTTGGGAACGAAAACCTAGAGTTGGAGGGATTATGATAAAGGTTGGCTCCAAAAGGTGTGCGACCTAAGGTGAAGCTCAGGGCGTGTGGTTCACATTTGATAGCTGTACAATTTAGATGTCTATGGATAGAATGGGATTATAAGGGGTTTATAAAGGATTAGTGTCTAGGGATTATATGGGTTGGCTCCAAAAGGTGTGCAGCCTAAGGTGAAGCTCAGGATGTGTGTGGTCCACACTCGGTAGCAGTGCAAGTTAGATGTCTACGGATTTAACAGGATCACATTATGTTGAATCTCCAAGTTGCACGGTCTCACCCAGAAGTGATGGTGATGTGTCTGTGACTCGGGTCCGATTGACTTTTCTTTGGGTCCTACTGCTTCCCAACTGCAACATTGTCTTCTTTGTCACTTGTCAGAGATTTCAACAGTGTCTTGTCCTTCCGAGTCTCCTTCTCTGTTAGGGCTTCCAGTTCCTGATATTTATAATTGTGCATTACTTTGTTGATTCTCTCTACTTAGTTTGAGATTGCTCATGTACTTGTTAACCTACTTGGTTTTATCACAAATGTGCTTTTTGACCAGTAGTATATATGTCATCTGCTGATGTGATATCCTCTATTATATATTTATTCCCCCATGTAACATAGTATGCCCGAGATTTGCTTACATGATTCTTGCTTATTTGAACTTTTTTGCAGAGGTATCAGATCAGAACTTTGTAGATATGGAGATTGAAGGAGCAGAAAAGTTGAAGAGAAGATACAGTAAAAAAAGAGCAAGACCAGTCATTTCTCATACCAAGGATCAAGTAATAGAAATTTGCCAACATTTTTGCTTCTCCTATAATTAGAAGTCTTGCAAGTGCAAATTAGTGTTCTTTGCTATTGTATTCTTAATACGACTTCAATGCTGTCAATATCTGTGCAGGTGGTTCCATTTGTGGGACAAACTTCAGATGAGGAAGCTAAAGAGAAGAACGAAGAAGGCAGTAGCAAGAATTTGAGAATCACTGAGGCAGCCTTGCAAATGGGACCTGAACCTTCATCGTTCAAAGGCGAGGAGACAATAATTGACTCGGGGGTTAATTGGACACGATGACAGACGATAGAGAAAGAAAGGAAAGAATAGCTGAGGAACCGGTCAATCGATTGTTTACTATTAATGCGAGAATAGTAAGCTCTAGGTAACTTATGGAAATTTCATGGTTATGTAGAAAAAATTCTTTCTTTTTTCCATTCAAGGGTATATTAGAATGCTGGTATACTGAATGAAGAAGCACTTGTGAGCTAGTACTAGTGTTGTGTACTGGACCACTGGTAATAGTTTGAAACAAACTGTTATCTTATCATTTCCACAGTTCAACTAGTAGTTTGCATCCTTATAATTTTGGCAGCTTACCACATTGGCACCATCTGATCCATGAATTGTTTCTGTGATGTCGTTGACTTGATAGTATTTGAAGTATTTTCTGCCGTATAGTCCGTTTTTAATTGGTACTAGTATATACACACGTCTTTCATGTATTTCATACTATTTGGGAAGAACAAATAATAAGTTTTTTATTTTTTTACTACTTGAGATTAGCAAAACTTTTTAATTATTTACATATTTACATCTTGGACACAGCAAATAACATTTTTTTTCTTTCCATTATCCATGTTAAATTTAAAGAACAATTTTGAGTAGTAAACATAGATAAGGGTATTTTAGGAACAAAATTTTTACGATAAAGTTTTTTTGCTTTTTTTATTATATAGTACTTTTTTTATTATATAGTAGTTTAGATATGTTCATTCTTACTTTTGTTGCGTAGATATTATTGCAGTTTTCTAGTTTTAAATGTTTGAAAGAAAATTTGTTGACAGAGTTTTAAATTTTCTACAATCAAGGATTATTACAGGTAGGTCCTGGGTTCGAATCCTCCCTCGAACGGTTGGGTGGTTTATATAGCTACGGCCTGGTTTGGAGAAAGGACATTAAAAAAAAGAAAAAGAAAAAAAAGAAGGATTACTGGAGTTGGATCTGGCTGAATATTTATCCAAATTGGGC
Organism: Iris macrosiphon; assembly: GCA_036927795.1. NCBI lineage: Eukaryota > Viridiplantae > Streptophyta > Magnoliopsida > Asparagales > Iridaceae > Iris > Iris macrosiphon. The sequence continues at coordinate 20,413,086 of JAYESA010000015.1, read as the reverse complement.
CGTGTAAGCCCACTAATGACTTTTTCTCTTCTCTAAGTTGTCACAATTTATTTTACACACTTCATTTATTAAAATCCCATGGATTATGATAAAGAAATGCGAACAACATAATAAGGAAGTATGTCTTCGATGTTTTTGTTTGGTAGTTGATTTCGATTTTAGGAATTTCAGGATTAAGAGAATATTTTTTTTTCTCTCTCTTTCTGTTCATTATAAACAAAATCTATCGACATTGGGACTGGACCACAGTGCACCGGATTTCGAGCCGGGACCAGCTTGAGCCTGCAGTTATCCATGTTATGAGCAGCTTGAGACCAGATCAGGAATTTGTTATTCTTCTTCTTCTTTTTGGCTACGTGGGCCACCGGACCCATTATAATTTATATTATATTTTATTCTTTTTGTTGAGGCCAACGTCTAAATTCAAGACATTTCAATTGCTGGATGTTCCCATTATCTTTACAACTCTAAAAGGGAAAATCTTAAGTAATTAAGAAGTCAAAAAAAGAAAAAGAAAAGAAAAGAAGTAGACCTACTGCTTCATAGATTCAGAACAGACATGACAAAAGTTGATTGGGTCGCCCAAAGACAATTAGGGTGAGATGTCATATCGTAGCCACACCAACTAAACCCAGCAAACTCAACTCTGACCCACCTTGTCCCAAATCCAACGCACATTGCACATTGTTCCTTGTCCCTCCATCGGCACCAACCCAAGTATTTTCCAAAAAGTTGTTCCCAACAAAATTACAATGAATGTTCATCTTTCCATTTTCTCACTCAAGAGTTATCATAGTATCGTTTTCCAACAAACTAAAATTACTTTTAGAATAGTTTGTTAAACATTCATATTAGTTTTGATTAGTGGTTTGACATCCATTTTAGTTTTGATGATTGAATAAAAATAGACTTATTATACCGTTCGAAAATTTCCTCCACCTCCTCTAAAATTAATAAATTAAATTTATTTTTCACCTATTTTTCTCTAAATCTATAAAAAAAAATTATAGACTTCCTAATTTTTTTCTCTTCCAAACAGAATGAAGTTTGAGTCACAAATATTTGTACGTTCCATAAACTGGATCAATGTGAGAGAAAACAACAAAATTTTATCCGAAGTTCTTGGTCATTTTATAGAGTTTGATTGTGGACTTATGCAACCGAGTTGGAACTAACAATAAAAATGGATATTTTAGCAAATGTTTTTCTTCTAAATGTTGAAACTAACATATATTCCTCTTTAAAAAAAACTTGTAAATACTTCTATTCTTTGTACTGAACAGTAAAAAAATTTAAGATATATGTTCATTATTTTAAATGAAATCTTTATTGTTTTACACTGAATATGAGCATTTGCTAGTTTTTATAAAAAAAAATGAAGGTACATGCTAGTTTCTACATTTATAAGAGAAATTTTGAGTTGCACCTCACTTTATTGGTCAAATTTTAATGTGCATCCCAATGCTTTACCATAATATAAGTCACCCCACATATTTCACGTACAAATTTTGTCCAAAATTGACGGTCAACTGGATTGACCCAATTTTTGGACCAAATTACCCCCATATTCTTCGCAATCCGCCGGCAACCCCCTACATACCCCGCCGTGCTTGGCCCCCACTCCCCCGTCTCGCTCAGCCCTCTCCCATAACCACCACCACCTTCACCATCACCACCACCACCTTCACCAACACCAACATCAACATCAACATCACCGTCACCACCACCACCTTGCACCATCACCACCATTACCACCTTCACTATCACCACCACCACCACCACCACCACCACGACCACCACCAACCCCACCCTCAACGTACAGCCCCCCCTCCTCCCCCGCTCCCCCACGGCCCCGCCCCCCTCCCCCGAGCCCCCGCTCCTCCACGGCGTCGCCCCCTCCCCACCACCACTACTAGAATAAGTCAAATAAGCGACGTTTGGAAACGTCGCTAAATGTCATGATAACGTCGCTAAAAAAATTTAGCGACGTAATTAGCCACGTTTCATTGAAGTCGCGTTTAAGTTAGTCGCTGACAGAAAAAATGTCGCAAAACGTCGCTATAGCGACATTTTCTTGCGACGTATTTGCGTCGCTAATATTTTTCATATTAGCGGCGTTTATCGACGCAACGTAGCTATATTAGCGACGCGTTGTGTGTCGCTAAACGTCGTTAATATTTTTTTTATTTAGCGACTTTTTGCAACACATTTAGCGACGTTTTGCTGACCTAGTAAATACTGCCATGTGAAACTATTTACCACTTAACTTATATTTATCTAGCTTGTAACATAAACCTAGTTATTCTACTTTTATAATGAGTATTATCTATGCGAAACTATTTACCACTTAACTTACATAGCTAATCCTATACATGTAGCTATATATATATGCACTTGGTATCTAGGTATTACTTGACATTTAGTACCCCATGTACTTAAGATATTAATAATTTACTCAATACCCCATACTAATATGTACTAGATACAAGTGCTCCATGGTGCTTATATTCCTACATGAGCGATGCACATGTGGACCAATAGGAATATAGTGTACTAGTGCACATTGATGTACATAGGATGTAGGAGTCTATTCCTATTGGTCTACATGTGCATGGCTCATTTAGGAATATGAGCACTATGACTCATATCCCGTTTATCCTATATATATATATATATATATATATATATATATATATATATATATATATAGTCCAACAGTCGCTAAATACTTGTTATATTCCAAACCAACTCTATTTGACCTTTGATGAAAATGCTAAAAGATAAATTGTAGTCACATGATTATCATTATCTCAACTTTTAGCTGAAAGCTCTACCTTTGAACAATTTGTACATTACATATAAAATTTAGAGATATATAACTTCAATTTACTTATTTATTTATACACTTCACAAGTATAGATCTATATTTTATGTAAATCTATGTAAATACTATAAATTTAAACCAAACAAATTGGAATGGGTTGAACCAGAACATGTCATATTTTAAAAGTAAACGAGACCCTTATATAAGCCTGAACCGTGTCGTGTCTGTGTCGTATATGTGTTTGTGTGTCCTTCATACAAGCTATAACCCTAGTTTCGTATCAATGTTTGTGTGTCCATATCGTGTCTGTGTTTGTGTGTCGTGTCGTATCAGTGTGTGCACATGTATATGTGTCTGTGTCAGTGTGTCTATGTCGTATCAGCAAGAGGGAGATAGGGTTAGGGTTACCTGACCCTCTGATCGAGGAGGGGGTCGTCGGGGTCGAGGGGGCCGAGGGGGGTCGTTGGGGCCGAGGGGCGCCATGTTAGGGGGCTAAGGGGGTCGTCGAGGCCGAGGGGCGCCTGGGTAGTTGTCAGCCCCAGTCCCAAAATACCGAGGGACTGGATGCGCGGCAATGGCCAGCAGCACACACCGATGGACAACCCAATTTAATGGATCCATCAGGGCATGCTTAAGCTGTAGTCTAACAATAAATAGATCCAACAGTACAAGTCACAGTCTATACTAATCTCATCCACAACAGATAATCACAGATTAAATGTCAGAAATAATGCAATAGAATAAATAAGCAATCTCAAATAAGTGTCTCGGGAACAATCCGAGAATATGTCTGGTACATCGAATGCAAATAGACAGGAAATAAATCAACTGGAAATCGAATTACTGAGCATATGGAGCCGGTACTCAGGAGAAGTCTTCTGCCACGATCTCGTCCTCAGGTTCCTGTTCTGTTCTGAGAAGTGCTCCTGTTCCGTATACCTCGGGGTGGATCTCTTCGGCTATACCTGGGGACATAGTCCATTCCAGGTCCTCAGGGGACATAACAAGGTACAAAAAATACAAGCCAAAATAATGCAGTACAGCAATAAATGAAACCATAGGGTAAACTATATAACCAGCTAAGTGATATGCAAGTTGAGAGTTTTAGTCATACTCAGGCTGAGGCTACTACAGGATCAGTGTCGGAGAAACCCATAGCAGTATTTTCTCGAAGGGCCAGAACTGGTGCCATAGCCCTGTGTCAGAGACTAAGACACATCCAGATGTCAATATATATAATATAATCAGCCTTTGTTATGGTAATACTCTTACCACCCAATGAAATCTCACGTCTCATGTCCATGACACGCAGGATCAAAGCTAATGCAACAAGTCAGGATATAAACTAAGCATGTAAACTGTATATGTCAGGCATATGTATCCTACACAGAATTACCATGAATATCTCAGGAAGATTCTGTCTCATGAATAGTGTCCAGTGTCCTGGGTCATGTTGTACTTGATAAGACAAGTACGAGAAGTACAGGGTCTCGGTATCCATGTCTATGTGACGATACACAACGCCGCGTACGGTGTTGGCACTCGACTATTAATCGGACGCTTAGTAAAGTCACTCGGTCCTGGGTTGAACAGTTTATATCAAGAATACATATGAAGTCTACAAGAACTCAAGTAAAGTACTATAACTGGAATCACTGCGAGTTGGCAAGGTTTAATTGCTTACTGATGTATAAGTAAGCCAAGAAAATAGTAACAAGCTGCAGGGTTTGGCAAGGTACACTTGCCCACTGATGTATAACTAAGTCAAGGAAATAGTAGCAAGCTGCAGGGTTTGGCAAGGTACACTTGCCCACTGATGTATAACTAAGTCAAGGAAATAGGTAGCAAAGCTGTTAGTTTTGGCGAGGTACACTTGCCTGTGGTTCCGGCTCCAATTGTGGCTCTGACTTCAGCTGGAATTGCAGGCGGTACTCCGATTGCTGAAACAAACATCACCATCAGATCCAAAAAATATCAATCAGCTAGAAACGCCTGTCTTTGAGTCCGATTTGGAGACAAGGGCAAAAAATGGTAATTTCGGGTCAAAACGGGGTCCACATGTGGGCCCGCTTTGCACCGAAAAACGTGTCAGGGTCGAAGGTCTCCAAATTCCTTAAACTCAGTGTCAACAGGTCAGGAACGATGATACGAACCCAACGGAACTTCCAGAATTGGATTCCGATGAGCCGATCACAAAATCGCCCGTCGAGTGGGGCCTGTGGGGCCCACGACACGCGATTTCGTCAACGTTCTCAGAATCGAACCAAACTTGGGTCACAGGACCAGCGTATCGCTACGAGTCCGATGGCGTAAGTTTCGTTTCAATCCGATGTGTGTACACAAAGTTAGGGCATGATTCAAAAAGGACGGATACGAGGCGGTGTCCGCGGATACGCGTTAATTTCGGTGTGCACGCACACCCGAATTGACTTCTGCGAAATCTCACACGTCCGTATCAACGACGCGCACGTATCTGTGAAGACCGCATACGACCAAGTCGTCCCGTTTGGCGGGACGTACCCAGTTCCGGGGTGAATCAGGGCGTTATTTTTCCTGTTTTTGGATCGCGGTTCGCGATCGCCACAGGACGCGATGCCCCGAGCGGGTTACACGGGCACCGAGAGGGTTACGCAGGCTTCTTGATGCAAAAGACGGAATCAAAAACGGGACAACAAGCAGAGATATACACATACCTGTACAGGGCTCCAGGAATTGGGGTTTTCTCGTGTCCGACACGTGTCTAGAAGCTAGGGTTAGGGTTTCTAGGCTCTGCCGGAGTTGGCTGAGCACGGCGGAGGCGAGCGGCTCGGTGGAGTCTGACGGCAAGGCGGGCGGCTCTCGGGCGGCCGGAGGCGGCGTACTAGACAGCACAGGCGGCCGGCGGCGGGCTGCTGCGGGGGCGTGGGCCGCTGCTGGGGGAAGGAGGAAGGAGGAGGAGAGGGCTGTGGGCCTGTGCGGCGGAGCTGGGAGGTGGGGCACGGCGGGTGTGCGGCGAGGGACGCGACGGCGACGCGGTGGGGTCTGGGCGGAGCGTTGGCGGAGTCGGGTGAGGGAGTTCTGGCCGGAGGGGAGAGATCGGGGGGGGGGGTTTAAATAGGGTCGGGGAGGCCGAGGAAGGCGGGCGGAGCGGGCGTCGTGGCCGCGGGGTACGGGCGAGGTGGCCGGAGGCGCGGCGAAGACTCGGGCGGCGCCGGAGAACGCGGGTCGTGGGAGCTGGTCGTGGGGGTGCGAGTGAGGAGCCGGGTCGGGTCGGGCGGCGGGTGCTGGTCTGGCCGACCTGCCCGACCCGCTAGGCCAGGGGATGGGCTGCGGGTTCGGGTCGCGGGTTGACCCGGATCCGACCCGCAGCGGATGGGTTGGGCTGGGCTTGTTGGGCCGGGCCGGGGTTTAATTATTTAAATAAATAATTAAATAAATAAATAAATAAATAATAAATCCATAATAGTTTTTAGGTGTTTAAAAATAGGTCCGGGGCCCAATAAATTCCCAGAAAATTACTCTAAGTCCAGTTTTTCATTTTTCACACAAAAATATTCTTTTCATAATATTTTAATATAATTTATCATCAATTAAAAATCATTTTTAAAAAATTAAAACCTTGAATTTAATTACAGAAAAATCCCTGAAAATTCTGAAAAATCCAGTTTTAAAAATCTTGAAAAATCAGGGGGTTTACAGTAGTTGGCCGTTGGAGGTTGCCTGAGTCGAGAGGGGTCAGGGTCGCCCGTGTAAGGGGTCGAGGGGGGTCGCCGGAGTCGAGAGGGATCGGGGTCGCCAGGGCAGGGGGGCGAGGGGTGCATGAGAGTATTTGGGAGAGGGAGAGATCGAGAGAATGAGAAAAAACTCAAAACCCAAAACCCTATAATAACTTTACGACATCTAAATTGAACGTCGCTAATTAAAAATATTTGCGACGTCTTGCTATATTTATAATTGTCGCTAATTAAAAAATAAGCAATGTCGGTAAAAACGTCGCCAAACTACGCTAAATCAAAAAAATTAGCGACGTTAAAGAAGCGTCACTACCAAAATATGTCAAATTAGCGACGTATTTAGCGACTCCGGATTACGACGTCGCTAATTTTATAGATTTTAGCGACGTAATAAAATGACGTCGCAATAAGTCACTGTTGGCGACATTCAGCGACGTCTAGCGATTACGATTAATATTATATTAATTGATGTCGCCGAGAACTCGCCAAAAGTCTCTATATTTTTTTAAATGACGACGTTCAGCGACATTTCTACATGTATGTCGTCGAATATTAAACACTAGCGACATTTAGCGACGCGTATATTAGACGTCGCTAGATCGTTTTATATAAGGTTTCGACGTTTTATTTCCCCCATTCCTTCGGCCAAAAAATTTAAATTTACCGACGATTGCAACACTGTATACTATCGCCGATGTACGTAGTAGGTTCGAATTCCGATTTCCGCCTCAAAATGTCATTTATCGTCGCTGGACGTCGCTAAAATTTAAATTTAGCGACGATTAGCGACGTCCAAATGAGACGTCGCTAAAATCCTAGAAATTCAGGTCGGTTCGAATTCTCTTCCCCTATAAATAACCCTCTTCACCCCTCTCCCAACTCCTACTCCCCTTCCCCTCCCCTCCCTCTCCCATCTCCTACTCCCCATCCCCTCACCTCTCCTTCGCATCGACCACCCTCCCCTCCGCACCCGCTCCGCCACCCGCCTCCGCCTCTGTCCCGAGTTTTACCCCTCCTTCGGGACTAGATTCGCCACCGCCAATTTGACCCATCCGTTCTCGCCTTCCCAGACCTCCCCCTCCCCCTCCCCTACGATTCTTGCATCATCGTCGACAATAACGGCCTCCTCCCCAACTCCGACCACTGCCCCCTCATCGACCCCCACCACCTTGTCCTCTACCTCCGCCGCGACTTCCGCGCCTTCCCCCAGTTCTGTCGCCTCCTCCGTGACTGGATCTGCCACTGCCACCGCTCCGCTTGCATCCGCCTGCGCCGTCGGCTTCTCTCGCCATGCCCGGCCTGCTCCTGCCACCTCTATGGTGCCCAAGTCCCCATCTTCACTTATATTATAATAATTTATGGTTGTAATATTGGTATCTCAACAACTATTTTATATACAGTACAAATAATTTATGATTATAATATTTTTTTATACAATACTTATGGTATCTTTATTGGGATGATCATATGTTAGGAAGATAGGTTATTGATTACCTTTTCTGTGCCCTTGGGGTTTTTTGTGAATTTAAACAATTATAAAGAAACTCTTGTGCATAGAAAAGATAATCAATAGCCTTTCTTCCATTACATTTGAACATCCTAATAAAGATACTATAAGTACTGTATTTCAAAAATAGCGACGTTCAGCGACGTCTAGCACTACAAAAATATGATAAAAACGTGACGTTTTTAGCGATGTTTGTTTCTTACGTCGCTATATTTTATGAATTTAGCGACATCATAAAATAATGTTGTAGGACGTCGCAGTTAGCGACTTTTAGCGACGCTTTGTGACTATGAATAATATTGCGAAAGTCGATGTCGCCAACTGTCATAAAACGTCGCTATTATTTTTATTATAGTGATGTTTAGCGACGTAATATTTCATACGTTGCTAAATATTATAACATCCGCGATGTTTAGCGACGTATGTTTAAAACGTCACTGACTTTTTCATATAGGTTTATAGATGGATTTCATTTCTCCCACTTCCAAATTTTTTCCAAAATTCTCCCCTTCCCTGTGCGAGCCTCCTGTGACCGTGCTCCCCCTCCGGCGCTGACGGTGCTCCCCCCTCCGGCGTAGACCGTGCTCCTCCCTCCGGCGGCTCAGGTAAACCCTAACCCCCCCTCTCTCTCTAATAGTCTGAGTTGGGTTAGGGTTAGGATTTTGACTGTGCTCCCCCCTCGACCCCCTCCTGCTTCGACGGTGCTCCCCCCTCGACCCCCTCCGGTGACTCAGGTAAACCCTAACCTCCCCTCTCTCTCTCTTTCTGACATGACACACACACACACACACACACACACACACACACACACACACACACACACATACATAATGACTCGACACACATACATACACACTCACTCGACACGGACACACAAATACAGACACAACATTGACACACACAAATACTGATACAAAACTAGGGTTAGGGCTAGTATAAAGAAAACAGAAACACAGACACGACACAGACACACAAAACTGACACAAACACAAATACGATACAGACACACAAATACTGACACGAAACTAGCTTTAGGTCCAACCTATTCCAAACCGTTCGGTTTAAATTTTTAGTGTTTACATAAATTTACATAAAATATAGATCCAAACTTGTGAAGTATATAAATAAATATGTAAAATAAAGTTACATATCTCTAAATTTTTTGGAAGTGTGTGTGTGTCCGTGTGTGTGTGTGTGTCCGCATGTATTAGCGGGTCCGTGTTCGTATTAGGGTTAGTGTCCACGTATGTTAGTGTGTGTGGGAGGAGCCCGGAGAGGAGGGGGAGGACTTGGTGGCGGAGGATGTCATGCCCCAGTCCCAAAATACCGAGGGACTAGACACGCGATAATGGCCAACAGCACACACCAATGGACAAACCCAATTTAATGGACCCATTAGGGTGTACTTAAGCTGTAAAACAACAATAAAGGTCTACGATACAAGTCATAGTCTAAATCTAATCTCATCTACAGAATATAAACACAAATCAATGTCAGAATAATCAAGATAAAATATAAATCAACAAGTCTCAATATAATATCTCGGGGAACAACCCGATAATGAGTTTAATCCAATAATCCCACGAGACAGAAAAAAGAGTATCAAGAACAGAAATGACTGAGTATATAAAGCAAATACTCAGAAGAAATCTTCTGGCATCACCTCGTCCTCTGGTATTGGTACTGCTCCAATGTCTGCTCCTGTCCCGTATATCTCGGGGTAGATCTCCTCTGCTATACCTGGGGACATAATCCGGATTCCAGGTTCTCAGGAGACATAGCAAGGTACAAGAATAACTCAAGCCAAATAAATACAATATATAAAAATGTATCAATAGGGCAAACTATGTAACCAACTAAGTGATATGCAAAATGAGAGCATCACTAGAACTCAGGCTGAGACTACTACAAGCTCTGTGTCGGGGAGCCAGTAGCAGTTATACTATATAGTTATACTATGTAGTGGGCTTAGCACTATAGTGGCTACGACACCGTAATAAATATAAAATCAGCTTGTAGCCTGTGTGTCTCTCCCCCACCCAATGTAATCATACGTCTCATGTCCACGACGTCTCATGTCCATAACACGCAAGGTCATGACCTCTAACTAATGCAACGAGTCATATTGATAGCTATGTATATGTAATATCTATGTCACGAATTCTGTAATCCTATACATAATCACCATGAATAACTCATAAAAGATTCTGTCTCATGAATAGTGTCAAGTGTCCTATGGTATGACGTACTTGATAATGCAAGCATAAAAATATATGATCGCGATATCAACTCTCTAGGTGATGTTACACAACTCCGCGTACGGCGTTGACACCCGAATATTATTCGAACGCTAAGCAATGTCACATGGTCCTAGGTTGAACAGATACATCACATAAATAAATCAAGAGAATAATATGAAGCAAGTACTGCAAGATTGGCAATGTACACTTGCCTAGGGTTTGGTTTCCAACAGTTGTTTCGGTCACAACAAGATCTTCAGGTACTCCTTCGGATACTGAAATAATCATGACCATCATGCTCAGAAGATACGAAACAGCTAGGATTGCCTATCCATAAGTCCAATTTGGACACAGGGGCAAACTTGACAGTTTCTGGTCAGAGCGGGGTCCACATGTGGCCTACTTCGCACCGAAAAATGTGCGAGAGACAAAGTCCTCCAAATTCGTCAAACTTAGTGTCTACAAGTCCAGAACGACTATACGAACCCAACAGAATGTCCAGAACTGGATTTCGATGAGTCGATCACAAAATTGCCCGTCAAGTGGAGCCGTGAGGACCACGATATGGGATTTTTTAACGTTCTCAGAATCGAACTAAACTTGGGTCATATGACCAGCATAACGCTACGAATCCGATGGCTCAAGTTTTATTGCGAAACGACGAGCACACACAAAGTTACAATGAGTTTCAGAATAAACATGATACGGGGCAATTTCAGCGGATACGCGTTGATTCTGGTGTGCACGCACATCCAAATCAACTTTTGCAAAATTCTACACGTCCGTATTGACGATACGCACCTTTCGGTAAAATTTACACACGACCAAGTCGCCTCATTTAGCGGGACACACCCCGTTCGAGAAATTTTAGATTTTAAATAACCAAGTTTTTGGTCAATTTTACCCACGAATAAAATACAATCTACAGCACAATAAAATAAACTAATTATAGGGTTTAAAACTTGATTATATTATCTAATTTACTGTTCAAGTAAATTTTAGAATTATTAAACAGGTTGGGATTTAAACGGCCGTGAACTTGTGAGTTCGGACCAGGTTTCAAAGATCCATAATTGAGAATATTTTTCTGTTTTTGAGTCGTGGTTTGCGATCGACACATGACACGATACCCCAGTCTAATTGCACAGGGTTCGAGAGGGTTACACAGTGAACGTGTCATAATAATCTATTCGACAATCGACGCGACGAGAAGAGAGAGAGACTCACCGGAATAGGAGGTCGAAAACGTCTGTACAATGCGTGTGGATGAGGCGGCGCGGCACGGCGACTGCGGGGTGGCGGTGCTGCTGCGGTTGCTTGTCGGCGCTGGGGTCGGCGTCGGTGTCGTCGGGTCATGTCGGAGGGGTCGTCGCGGGAGGCTCGAGGAGGAGATCGGTGTGGTGGAGTCGGGTGGTGGCAGGGGTTTTATAGGCTAGGGCCGCGGCCGTTGGCGGGGAGATGAAGGGGTAGGGATATCGCGGTTACGGGAGGCGGAGAGACACGATAGTGTCGGCGGGGAAACGACCGAGGGGAAGTCGGAGAGACGGGGGTTTTCACATTTACTGTAGCAGTAATGGGTTGGGTTCGGGTACGGGTTAGCGGGTACGGGTCGGGTTCAAATCCGACCCATTAGGGTTTGTTTGGGTTAGGTTGGTTTATTTTAGTTTAAACCGGTTTGGTTCGGTTCGGCTCAGGTTGGTTTATTTAAAAACATTGTTTTTAGGTCTTTAGAAATAATTTTTGGGTCCAATAAATTCCAGAAAATTACACTATGTCTATTTATTTATTTTACACTCAAAAATATTATTTTAATAATATTTTAATATTTAAGAAAAGCACAAAATTTATTTAATTCTAGAAAATATTAATTTTAATTAGTTAAAAATCTCAGAAAAATCCCCAAAATTTATTTTTTAAAATTCTGAAAAAATCTGGGTGTTTACAGAGGAGGAGCCCGGAGAGGTGGAGGAGCTCGGTGGAGGAGGAGGAGGGGGTGCCCGGGGTCGGCACCGGAGCTCCGGAGCTGTGGCGATGGGGGTCGTGGGGAGTGCACGGCCTAGAGCGGGGGTTAAAAAAAGTTATGGAAATTTTTTGAAGAGGATGGGGGAAAAATAAAATCTGTTAACCTATATTGAAAAACGTTAGCGACGTCATAATGAAACGTCGCTAAACGTCACTGATTTAATAATATTTAGCAACGTATGCAAAATGATGTTGATACACGTCGCTACAATAAAAAAAAATAGCGACGTCTTGCGACATTTGGCGACATCTTATTTCGTAATATTATTCGTAGTTGTAAACCCCCAGATTTTGCAAGAATTTCAAATTGGGATTTTTCGCAATTTTTTTGGAATTTTCTGTGGATTTTCTGTAATTAAAATCAGGGTTTCTATTTATTAAATGATTTTTAATTGTTAGTAAATAATATTAAAATATTGTGAAAATAATATTTTTGGGTGTAAAATGGAAAATTGGACTTAGGGTAATTTTTCTGGAATTTATTGGGCCTCCGACCTATTTTTAAATGCCTAAAAACTATTTATTTAATTTATTATTATTATTATTATTATTATTATTATTATTATTATTATTATTATTATTTGTTTTTGGGCCGGCCCGGCCCAGTGGACCGGCCCAGCAGCCCAATTCCCCCAGCCCAACTGTTGCCGGGTCGGGTCGGGTCAGACCCGACCCGCGAGCCCGCCGCCCGGACCCGCTCCCCAGCCGTCGTCCCAGCCCGCGTCCCCCGGCCGCTGCCCGTTTCCTCCGCCGCGCTTCACGGCCGCCGCCCGCTCCGCACGGCCCCGCAACCGCCGGCCGACCTCCCCTCTCTCCTCCTTCTCCCTCCCCTATATTAATTTTCCCCGGCAGCCCCCACCGCCTCAAACCCCCGCCGTCAGCCGCTCCCTACCCGACCCCGCTCCGCCGTGAGCCGCCTCGCCGCTGCCACCACCGTCTCCGCCTCGCCGCCGTCGACGAAGCTGCCAGCCCGCCGTCGACGACGCCTCGCCAGCAGCCCTCAGCCGCGAGCAGCAGCAGCCCAGCCCCAGCCGTCGCCTCGCCGCAGCGGCTCCGCCGCCGCCGTCTCGCCTCCGCCGCGTGCGCCACTGCTCCGGCCAGCCGCTCCCCGCCCCAGCGCCGCCTCAGCGCCGCCCCGAGCCGCCGGAGTCGGTTCCCCTGAACCCTAATTCCCTAAATCGCTGTGTCCGACACAGGACACAGTGTCCTGTGTCGTGTCGGACACGATTTTTGGCCCCGGTTTTCGGGTCCCCTTCAGGTATGTGTAACTTTCGCCTCGTAGCTCCGTTTTCAATTCTGCAAATTGCGTTGTGAAGCCTGTATGACCCTCTCGGTGTCCGGACAAACTGTTCGGGGTACCGCGTCCTGTGGTGATCGCACACCGCGATCCAAAAACAGGAAAAACCAGACCCTGTTTCACCCCGGAACTGAGTACGCCCCGCCAAACGGGACGACTTGGTCGCGCGCGGTCTTCACAGATACGTGCGCAGCGTCGATACGGACGTGTGAGACTTCGCGGAAGCTGATTCGGGTGTGCGTGCACACCGGAATCAACGCGTATCCGCGGACATCGCCCCGTATCCGCCTTTTCTGCAATTCGCCCTAACTTCTTGTACACTCGTCAGATCGAGACGAAACTTGCGCCATCGGACTCGTAGCGATACGCTGGTCCTGTGGGTCAAGTTTGGTTCGATTCTGAGAACGTTGACGAAATCGCGTGTCGTGGGCCCCACAGGCCCCGCTCGGCGGGCGATTTTGTGTTCGGCTCATCGGAATCCAAATCTGGAAGTTCCGTTGGGTTCGTATCAGCGTTCCTGACCTGTTGACACTAAGTTTGGTGAATTTGGAGACCGTTGACCTGGACACGTTTTTCGGTGCAAAGCGGGCCCACCGGCGGACCCGTTTTGGCCCGAAACTGCCGTTTTTGTCCTTGTCTCCAAATTGGACCCAAGGACAGGCGTTTCCAACTATTTGATATCTTCTGAGCGTGATGGTAATGTCTATTTCAGCTTTTGGACTCATCTTCTCCTAGAACAATTAATCGGATCCAAACAACAGGCAAGTACCTGCACTCCAAGTTTAACTTTATATTGTGATAAATAAGTTCCCTGCTTTGTTAGTACCATTGATGATTATATGTAGAGTTAAAACACTGGACTTCATGTCTTGAATAATATATTTCATGTCTTACTTTTCGTGTCGGGCGGGAGAATACTAGGAGGCATGTAGTTTACCCTTTCCCCCTGTATTCACTGTGTACCAGCTGTTGGTACGCGATTGTACCATCAGCCTTGTACTTGATTGTTCCCGTATTCACTGTGTACTAGTCGTCTATGACGGCTCTATTAGCCTTATAAACCCCTACATGCCAACTATGTATTCTAAAACAAACACAAGTTCACACAGATAGTTCTAGTCTTGTTACCGTTATTACTGACTGTTGTAGTTTCATTTCCTGTTTCACTTTATTTCCTGCTTTCTCATATTTCTGTTTACAGCAATAACTCTGAGATATTGACGTTCTTTCATGCAAATTCCTTAACATGATACTCAATATTTAATTGTCATAAATATTTAGTTTAACCTTGTTGTGCACTGTGTACTTTGCTCCTTTCCTGACTGGATCCGTTGTTTAGGTGATGATGAGAACCTTGCCCCCATCTATTATTGGCCATTATGAGCTAGCAGGTGACACATATGAGGAGCCAGTTCCCACCCAGGAGGCTACTTCTGTGGACCAGTTAGCTAGCTTTTCCCTTTCAGCATAATACTCGGGTTTGTCCCCGATTTATCTTCTGGCTTTGTATTAACTGTGGATTTGATTGTCACAGATTAAATATTATGAAATCCAAGCATTCTTATTCCTGTGATTATTCTTTGCCTGTTTATTATTGTGGATGAGATAGTTAGTTATTGATCCCAGAAAATGACCTAGACAGCGTACTACCGCCGATTATGCGGCGTAGGCTGGACGTGCCCACGCACTCGTGCCCGAATATCCGGGTGCGGGTCGTGACAGTAGTCGCTGACCGCCGCGGACAGTCGCTAAAAGCGACGTCCTGCGACGTTAGAATATGACGTCGCTAAATTTGTAAAAATAGCGACGGCATAACTAAACGTCGCTAAAAATGTACCTAATTAGACATATTTTGGTAGTGATAGAAAGGCATTTTGGTTTGCCCACTTCAAGGTAATTTTATTTAAATTTTAATATTAATAATTATTTATGTATATTATGTAACTCTCTATGTTACTTCTTGTAGAAAACCTATTTCTATCTACCACACCGGACTCAGAAGATCGAGGAGCAGTTTTCTGCCGTCGCTGCCAAGCTGATCCGTGATGCGATCAACGACCAGAAGGTCCGTGATCGCGATGGAGAACTGATCCACGGTTGGATTATGCCTGAGCAGTGGACTGCGATGAAGTTTAGATTCGAAGAACCCAAGTACAAGGAACGGTCGGAGAAGGCAAAGGAGGCTAGGTCAAAGGCAAAAAAGTGGTGTGGTGGCTCGATTTCCATGACGGAATATTTTCGTCGTTTGGTATGTATTCTATTGAATATATATAATTTTAATGCAAGTAGGATAAGATGTATAATTTTAATAACAAACAATATAATTTTTAATAGGTACAAATGGGTGAGGACGCCAACATGGTGACAATCTTCCTGACCACCTGTCAGAAGGGCAGAAAGCTCATCGATGACAAGGCCACGTAGAGCTATGTACGTTTTTCTACCCTATGTTAGTTTTAATGTAACTTAGAAAATATGTAAATAGATATCTATATAGTTAGTAATAAGTAACTTAGACGTTCACAACCACTTTTCTAGGACGAGTACCTTAAACTACGTGAGCGGACGACAGCTAGTGCACCTGCAGAGGGAGGGGCTGGAACTTCTTCACAGCCCTCTATAGCTCCATCCGCAGACGAGCTTTGGATGTCCGCCTTTGGTGGTCTTCAGAGGGATACGTATTACGGTACGAGATCCTACGACGCCTATGTTGCGACACAGTCATCCCGCCCCCCCTCTGTCAGTGTGCATTCCTCGCAGCCTCCGCAGGCATCGGTGCGAGCCCAGGAGAGCGTTGACCGTCATATTGCTGACCTACGTGACGAGTTCCTACAGAGGATTACGGAGCGGCCACAGTCTGCGCCACAAACGGACAATGCGACGAACACCGTATGTTTTGATTCACTCGAGCATAGCCTTATGGAGCTTAGAACTCTGAGCCATTCGACAGAGAACACCCTTATGGAGCTCAGGACTGTGGTCCAGACAATAGAATACAGCTTGGCAACTCTGGCCGCGTCTATGGAGCATAGACAGACGGAGTTGGAGGGGTCGCATACGACCATGAGTGACTCACTTGCCAGGAACCATGCGTAGGATTTGTTGAGTCGATCGGTGGCGGAGAACACTTCGAGGGTGGTATCTGCCATGGATTCATACAATGCTCGACTGCTAGCATTGGAGCAGATACGTAATCCTGGTCTGCCGGCATCGACACCGCCTCCATCACTGCCTCCTCCATCGACATCTGTGACGCTTTTACAGGAACAATATGGGTTCCTTCTGTCCCAGATGCGCGCAGGTGCTTCTCCTCATGTCACGCCCCAGTCCCAAAATACGTAGGATTAGGAATACGTAACACGCCCAGCCGTATGTATACGAACTCCAATATATGGAAAACGTATGCACACGTACGCTGTTCATGAATATCCAATCCACCAGTGGTAATATACTGTCACAACAAGTCATACACAATCTATATCTCATCCACAACACAATTAATCAATAGTACTAAAGGACTGAATAATATTGAATATCCAAATATAAGTATCAAGTCTGATAGTCAGGTGGAAACAAATCCACTACAAAATGACTATACTGAAGTAGCAACTGTAAGAACCCTAAATCTGAAAACAATATTTCTATATTATTATTATTAATTATGTGCTAAATAGAGAAAATAAAATTTCCTTTTTATCAAACCCCGCGTAAAACCCGTTTAGCGGAAACCGCATATACTTTCTCCACACGTAAACATCCACAACAGCAGTAGCAAAACACTGCGTAAAACTCTTTCTTTCTCTATGCGTAAAACCAACCCCTGCGTAATTTCCTTTCACCGCGCGTAAAACACAAACCATAAAACATTAAGAGAAGAAAATATCAGCAGCAGAAGCAAAACCCAACTTTGCTTTGCTTTGCTTTTCCACACGTGTAAGCCTCTCATTCCACCACTCCTTAAAAATCTCCTCAACCGCACACCTAAACCAATAAAAGGAAAACAACAGTGACAATAGTTTCTTAACCATTAAGTAAATACCACCGCCTCCTTATTCCTATATATATAATTACAAACCCTAACCCACTTCTTCTTACTACAACTTAACAGTATTGGACGTACACTATACAGGACTTTTTGCTCGGCAAGTATACCTTGCCACTGTACAATTATTTACATTCCAGTTGATACATGCATGTTTAATTCTGCCTATATAGATATTTATTTTTGTAGATTCTGGACCTATTTATGAGACCACCCAGTTTTAGGGAGCATCAGTAGGTTCATTGACCGTTACACATTTGCTACACGATTTGTGAGTCTCATATAGATCCCAGACTACGTATTGGGTTGGCTTCCTGTACGTAAGTGCTGTGCGTTAGGGGTAACTGCCGATATAAATTTTGTATGCTAGTAGACCTGGCAGTTATTTAGAGGATTTATCATGTCATGGATATGGCCTGCTTAGAGCATGGGGTAGGGAGAACAATAAGTAAAACATTTGGGGCTCCTTTGTACTTTTTCTTGTACACCCGGATTCTCCACCGGAGAAACGGGTGATGATGACCACTATATATTACTGGCGGCCTTTGCCGTTCAAAAGACGACATGCTTTGTGGCCCCTGATTCTCCGAGAGGGTCACGCCAATCCCATATTTTTAGCCAGATAGCCCACTTGGTGGAAAGTTGTTCTCAAACTGCATTCACATAGACGGTTAGGTGACCCAGTGGATGTTTGTATTTCAGTACTTATTGGCATGTTTTTATGTATCTTGTTACGTCCCACTGAGGACCTGGTCCCTTTCCAGATATGGACGAGCAGGAGTACCCACAGGAGTACGGACCTGGACCTGACACTATGTACCTGACTGAGGAGGCCTTACCCTCAGAATACTTGTGATTTTATTACCGCTGTTTAGATATATTGCTATTTCAGTATAGTCATTTTGTAGTAGATTTGTTTTCACCTGACTATCAGACTTGATACTTATATTTGGATATTCAGTATTATTCAGCCCTTTAGTATTATTGATTAATTGTGCTGTGGATGAGATATAGATTGTGTATGACTTGTTGTGACAGTATATTACCACTGGTGGATTGGATATTCATGAACAACGTACGTGTGCATACGTTTTCCATATATTGGAGTTCGTATACATACGGCTGGGCGTGTTACTTATTCCTAGTCCTACGTATTTTGGGACTGGGGCGTGACAGCAACATATCTAAACATCGGTAATAAAATCATAAGTATTCTGAGGGTAAGGCCTCCTCAGTCAGGTACATAGTGTCAGGTCCAGGTCCGTACTCCTGTGGGTACTTCTGCTAGTCCATATCTGGAAAGGGACCAGGTCCTCAGTGGGACATGACAAGATACATATAAATATGCCAATAAGTACTGAAATATAAACATCCACTAGGTCACCTAACCGTCTATGTGAATGCAGTTTGAGAACAACTTTTCAACCTGTGGGCTATCTGGCCATAAATGGGATTTACATAATTTTCTCTGAGAATCTGTAAGCCCCTGTTTTTTTTCAAAATTATTAAAACTTGGAATTTTCCAATTTTCTGGAATTTTCTGGGAATTTTCTGAATTTAAAATCAAGGTTCTCAATTATTAAATGATTTTTAATTGTTAATAAATAATATTATAATATCATGGAAATAATATTTTTGGGTGTAAAATGAAAAACTGGACTTAGGATAATTTTTTTGGATTTTTCTGGGCCTCAGACCTATTTTTAAATGCCTAAAAACTATTTTAATTAATTAATTATTTAATTAACTGATTTTATTATTAATTATATTTATTATTATTTTTAATTTTATTATTTTTCTCCTTGGGCCGGCCCGGCCCAGTGGACCGGCCCAGCAGCCCAACCCCCCAGCCCGCTTCCTTCCGGGTCGGGTCGGGTCGGGTCTGCCCGGACCCGACCCGCCTCCGACCCGGTCTCCCCCAGCACCCCCCCACGACGCCGGCTGACCCGCTCCCCGCTCCGCTTCCGCCGGCCGTGCCACCCGCCGCTCCACCCGGCTCGCCCCGCCCTCCGCGGCCACGACACCCCCTCACCCCGCCTTGCTCGGCCCCCTAACCGCCGTCTCCTCCTATAAAAACCCGAGAACCCCCCCTCCGGCCAATCACACCCGACCCCGACCACCGCCTCGACGCCGGCCGACCCGCCGCCTTGCCCCGACCACGCCGCTGCCCAGCCACCCTGCCACCGCCATCGTCGTCGCCTCCAGCCGCCTCTCTCCTCTTCTTCCCCGTCGACAGCAGCCGCCGCAGCTCCTCGAGCAGCCGCAGCGCCGCCCTGGGCCGCCCCCGCGCCGCCGCCTCCGCCCGAACGCCGCGCCGCCCTCCGCCGCAGCACCCCAGCCCCCTCCGCCGCTGTCCAGCCGCCGGAGCCGCCAGCCACCGCATGGGAAGCCGAACCCTAACCCTAACCCTAATTCGAAATTCCTGTGTCCGACACGTGTCGGACTCGGTTCAACCCTGATTTTCGGGTCCCCTTCAGGTGCGTGTAACTTTTTATTCGTAGATCTGTTTTCGATTCCGCAAATTGCGTTGTGAAGCCTGTATGACCCTCTCGGTGCCCGGATAAACCGTTCGGGGCATCGCGTCCTGTGGTGATCGCACACCGCGATCCAAAAACAGGAAAAACCAGACCCTGTTTCACCCCGGAACTGAGTGCGCCCCGCCAAACGGGACAACTTGGTCACGTGCGGTCTTCGCAGATACGTGCGCGTCGTCGATACGGACGTGTGAGAATTCGCGGAAGCTGATTCGGGTGTGCGTGCACACCGGAATCAACGCGTATCCGCGGATATCGCCCCATATCCGACTTTTCTGCAATTTGTCCTAACTTCTTGTACACTCGTCGGATCAAGACAAAACTTGCGCCATCGGACTCGTAGCGATACGCTGGTCCTGTGGGTCAAGTTTGGTTCGATTCTGAGAACATTGACGAAATCGCGTGTCGTGGGCCCCACAGGCCCCGCTCGACGGGCGATTTTGTGTTCGGCTCATCGGAATCCAAATCTGGAAGTTCCGTTGGGTTCGTATCAGCGTTCCTGACCTGTTGACACTAATTTTGGTGAATTTGGAGACCATTGACCCGGACACGTTTTTCGGTGCGAAGCGGGCCCACCGGTGGACCCCGTTTTGACCCGAAACTGCCATTTTTGCCCTTGTCTCCAAATTGGACCCAAAGACAGGCGTTTCTAGCTATTTGGCATCTTCTGAGCGTGATGGTAATGTCTATTTCAGCTTTTGGACTCATCTCTGGAAATTTCCCCAAGAATAATTAATCAGATCCAAACAACAGGCAAATACCTGCACTTCAAGTTAAATCTTTATATTGTGATAATTAATTCCCTGCTTTACTAGTACCCTTGATGATTACACCTAGTGTTAGAAATGCTGGATTTTATGTCTTGAATATTGGAGTTCATGTCTTGTTTTTCATGTCGGGTGGGAGAATACTAGAAGGCATGTAGTTTACCCTTTCCCCTGCCATATTTAATAGCTGTTGGTACGCGACTGTACCTCAGCCGGATCTCAATTTTCCCTGTTTAATAGCCGTTTATGACGGCCGTATTAGCCTTATAAACCCCTACATGCCAACTATGTATTCTAAAACAAACACAAGTTCACACAGATAGTTTCTGGTCTTGTTATATTTCTTGCTGACTGTTGTAGTTCTTTTCCTGTCTCATTTATTTCTGTTTTCTCATATTCCTATTTATAGTTTTAACTCTGAGATATTGATGTTATTTTATGCAATTTCTCAATATTGATACTCAATTTAATTATCATAAATATTTAGTTTAATCTTGTTGTGCATTGTGTACTTTGCTCCTTTTCTGACTGGATCCGTTGATTTAGGCGATAATGAGGACCTTGCCCCTACATATTATGGTCCCTATGAGGGTACAGATGATACTTATGAGGAGCCAGATCCCACCCAGGAGACCCCTGCTGCAGAGTAGATAGCAGTAGATATTTCATTTATTTGCTCTTTATCTTAGTAATCGGGTTTATCCCCGATTTTATTCTGATTTATGTACTAAATATTTGAATCTGTTGTCACATTTATTTCAATTGCAATCTTAAGTATCTGTTTCCCATTATTATCTTGCCTATGTTATTTGTGAATGAGCTAGTTTAGTAAGTATGGATTTGACCTAGACAGCGTACTACCGTCGACTCTGCGGCGTAGGCTGGACGTACCCACGCACTCGTGCCCAAATTTCCGGGTGCAGGTCGTGACACATTTTTATGGTGGCCCATGCAGGTCCTATCCTTAAATAGGGTAATACCCTAGGACAGGGTATGGAATAAGATTGAGGATTCTAGGAAAAGCTCATTCACAGTATAGGGTCCTTATTTCAAATCTTGATATCATTTCTGCTCAATTTTCCTATCGCCCTTGATTTCCAAGTAATCTATTCTGATCTTCCTATCCCTTAATCTTTCAGAATGGTCCAGACAAGGAACACAGTGGGAGGCACATCAGAACCAGCTGAGCAGAATGTGCCCGAGACTCTTGCACTCCCGCCACCTCCATCTATTCCGACAGTTACTCTGGATGGGGCACAGCTACTTGGAGTATTCCAGGGACTAGTGGAATCCCAAAAAGAACAGACTATACTTCTGCGGACCAGCCTCTCAGAAGCTCTTAAGTTTCAGGAGTCGCCACTCAAGAGGCCAGGGAGTGCCAAAGACTTCAAGAACCTTAGACCCCTGGAATTCTACGGAACTGAGGGCATTCTCTATGCCGATGAGTGGATAGAGAATGTCGAGAGACTCCTGAAGACTGCTCGGGTTCCTGATGATCTCAAAGTGGAATCCGCAAGCCTGCAACTGTTCGACATAGCTCGAACCTGGTTCAGAGATGAACCCCAACTATCTGCTCCTGACCTCACCTGGGAGGACTTCAAGAGGCTATTCAAGGAGAAATTCTACCTCGAATTGGCTCGGGAAGCTCTCGAAAGCCAATTCGAGAGACTGGAACAAGGTAACCTATCCGTTGATGAGTATACTGCTGAATTTAGCAGGTTGAGCCACTTTGCGGAGTACATGGTTCGTACCCCGGAGGACAGAGCCCGTAGATTCAAGAAGGGGCTATCTCCGGACATTCGCCTTGCTGTCACCACCAGCCGAGCTCGCACCTATGAGGAAATCTTGAGCATGGCACAAGGCGTTGAGAGAGACATGGGGCATAAACTAAAACGAGAGAGAGATACCGGAAATACGGGACCCAACAAATGCCCTTTTCAACAACAACAACAGCAGAGGGCCCCGCAGCAAACTCAGCGTCCTCTCCCTCGAGCTCCAGCACCCCAACACCAGGCTCAATGACAGAACCAACAAGCTGCTGCTTGTAACTTTTGCCAAAAACCAGGTCATACTTGGCAAGTCTGCAGGAAGAGGCTAGGTGCCTGCCTCTACTGCGGCTCAGCAGCGCATCAAAATGAGGGACTGTCCTGCTGCTCAAGGACGCACCGCTGCACCAAAGGCTCCAGTCTAGGCCAGGGCCCCAGCAGCACAACAGAGGGGACCCCCGCTTCCAACACAACAACAACGCTTTGCTCAGCACCAACAACAGCAACAGAGGGGTGCACCGCAGCAAGGCCGTGCTTATGCAATGACTCTAGAAGAAGCTGAAGCCACAGCAGACGTGATCACAGGTTCTGTGCTTATAAATTCAATACCAGCCATTACTTTATTTGATTCTGGAGCTTCACATTCATTCATGTCAGTAGATTTCCTTATGAAGCATAGCTTAATCACTAAACCCCTTAGGAATTGTTATAAGATCATTACCGGTGGAGGAATTATCCCGGTTAGTGATGCCTGTAACAATTGTCCTATTATATTATGTGGAAGAGAACTGTATGCTAGGCTACTTGTAATGCCAGTTCCCAGTTTTGATATTATACTGGGTATGGATTGGTTGAGTCAACATCATGCCACTATAGACTGCCACAGAGGTAGTGTAATCTTCAGGCCCCCTGACAAGCCAGAATTTGAATTTGCTAGAGGTTCTAGAGAAATGGGTAATAACAAAATTTGTGGAGCCCTAGTAACAGAAGAATTGCCACTACCTATCATCTCTGAATACCTTAATGTCTTCCCTGAGGATCTCCCAGGCTTACCCCCAGACCGAGAAGTTGAATTCTCTATTGACTTAGTGCCGGAAGCAGCACCAGTATCTCAAAATCCCTACAGAATCAACAAGAAGGAAATAATAGAACAAAATGAGCAAATCAAAGAGCTAGAGGACAAATGTTTTATTAGGTCTAGTGTCTCACCCTGGGGAGCTCCAGTATTATTTGTGCCCAAAAAGGACGGAACGTCCCGAATGTGTATTGACTATAGGGCCTTGAATGCCTTAACAATTAAGAATAAGTATCCCCTACCCAGGATAGATGACTTATTTGATCAATTAAGTGGAGTTCGGGTATTTTCAAATATTGACTTGAGGTCTGGTTACCACCAAGTAAGGGTAAGGAAGGAAGACATCCCTAAAACTGCTTTCAATACCCGGAACGGACACTACGAATTCTTAGTAATGTCGTTCGGGTTGACGAATGCTCCAGCAGTTTTTATGAACTTAATGAACAGAGTCTTTCAGAAATATCTAGACAAATTTGTAGTGGTCTTTATTGATGATATTTTGATCTACTCCAAGACCCCCGAAGAACATAAAGAACATTTGAGGCTAGCATTGGAGACTTTGAGGAAGGAAAAACTTTATGGAAAATTATCTAAATGTGCTTTCTTCCTAGACAAAGTAGAATTCTTGGGACATGTTGTGACTGGAGATGGAATAGCAGTAGATTCTAAGAAGATAACGGCAGTAGAATCATGGCCCACTCCAGACTCTGTAGCAGAGATTAGAAGCTTCCTGGGACTAGCTGGCTACTATCGGAAGTTTGTGAAGGACTTTGCTAGAATTGCTGAACCCATGATAAAATTAACAAGGAAGGATGAAGAGTTCACCTGGACTGATGAATGTCAGCATGCTTTTGAAGAATTGAAGAAAAGGCTGACTACTGCTCCTATTCTGACCTTACCTTCTGGAACCGGAGGATTCGCTATTTATAGTGATGCTTCTGGAAAAGGTCTAGGTTGTGTATTGGAGCAGAACAAGAAAGTAATAGCATATGCCTCTAGACAGCTTCGACCTCATGAAAAGAACTATCCAACTCATGATTTAGAACTGGCAGCTGTCATCTTTGCTCTTAAGCTATGGAAGCATTATCTTTATGGAGAAAGGGTGGAAATATTTACGGACCATAAAAGTCTAAAATATATCTTCACCCAGAAAGAGCTAAACATGAGGCAAAGAAGGTGGCTGGAACTAATGAAAGACTTTGATATCACCCTTCAATATCATCCTGGGAAGGCCAATGTAGTTGCTGATGCTCTAAGCAGATATCCTATGGCGATGTACTTGACTATGGACAGACACCTGCTAGAGGACTTGGAAAGTTTAGGTATTGAAGTAATTATCCCAGGAAAAGAAGGCCAAATGATGAACTTGCAGATTCAGTCTACCTTAATAGACAAGGTCAAGGAGACTCAGTTTCAAGACGAAGGCCTGCGAAGCCTTCGAGGTCAAGTGCAAGCTGGATTAGTGGAAGATTTCAGAATTCATGAAGATGGATCACTGAGGCACGGAGATAGATTATGTGTACCTCAAGGAGACATAAGGAAAGAAATTATGCAAGAGGCGCACCGATCGCTATACTCTATACATCCAGGAGCCAACAAGATGTACAAGGACCTGAGGACGCATGTTTGGTGGCATGGCATGAAAAGAGAAGTAGCCAGGTTCGTATCTCGTTGTTTAGTGTGCCAGCAAGTCAAGGCAGAAAGACAAAGACCTGGAGGATTGCTTCAACCACTACCCATTCCGGAGTGAAAGTGGGAACATATTACAATGGATTTTGTTTCCGGACTTCCAAGGATACCTAGTGGAAAGGATGCAATTTGGGTGATAGTAGATAGACTGACCAAGTCCGCACATTTTCTACCTTTCAAAGTAGGGCTATCTACAGAGAAGCTGGCAGATTTATATATCAGACATATTGTTAGGTTGCATGGAGTTCCAGTAAGTATTGTCTCCGACCGAGATTCAAGATTCACCTCTCACTTCTGGAAGAGCTTACAAGCCAGTTTGGGGACTCAACTCAAATTCAGCACAGCTTATCATCCCCAAACCGATGGACAATCGGAACGTACAATCCAGACACTTGAAGATATGCTTCGTACATGTGTTCTAGATTTTGGAGGATCCTGGGAAGACTATCTACATCTGGTAGAGTTATCTTATAATAACAGTTATCAAGCAAGTATTGAGATGACTCCATTTGAAGCTCTATATGGACGAAGATGTCGTACCCCGCTATCATGGGACGACGTTGGAGAAAGAGCCCTGCTGGGACCAGAGATGGTGATCGATTCAACTGAGAAGGTAAAACAAATAAGAGACAGACTTCGAGTGGCTCAAGACAGGCAACGACATTGGGCAAATAGCCACCGAAGGCTCTTAGAATTTGAGGTAATAAATTTATGAAATTCAAGTCAATTTAAACATTTTTTTGATTATGGAACTAAGACTTGATTATGACTTTATTAAAGGTTGGAGAACTGGTATTCTTGAAGATTTCCCCGACACGTGGCACCATTAGGTTCGGAAGGAGTGGAAAACTCAGCCCAAGATTTATTGGACCTTTTGGCATTCAGGAGAAAATCGGAGAAGTGGCATACCGACTGGCATTGCCACCCTCTCTGGATGGAGTCCATAACGTCTTTCACGTATCGCAGCTGAGAAAGTACGTGTCAGATCCCAGCCATATTTTGGATCACTCAGAGCTCGAAGTAGGCCCAAGTTTGACTTACCAAGAGCAACCCGTGGAGATACTGGATCGATCGGAGAAAGTTCTACGGAACCAGGTTATTTCCCTGGTTCGCGTAGCTTGGAAGCACCATTCTCCCGGCGAATCCACCTGGAAGCGAGAAGACGAGATTAGAGAGCGCTACCCTTACCTTTTTGAACCCTGAGGTATATTTTAATTCTCGGCCTTTCCTTTCGTGCCTTTGTTATTCTTAAATTTCGAGAACGAATTTTTTTATAAGTTGGGTAGATTGTAAGCCCCTGTTTTTTTCAAAATTATTAAAACTTGGATTTTTTCAATTTTCTGGAATTTTCTGGGAATTTTCTGAATTTAAAATCAAGGTTCTCAATTATTAAATAATTTTTAATTGTTAATAAATAATATTATAATATCATGGAAATAATATTTTTGGGTGTAAAATGAAAAACTGGACTTAGGATAATTTTTCTGGATTTTTCTGGGCCTCAGATCTATTTTTAAATGCCTAAAAACTATTTTAATTAAATAATTATTTAATTAACTGATTTTATTATTAATTATATTTATTATTATTTTTTATTTTATTATTTTTCTCCTTGGGCCGGCCCGGCCCAGTGGATCGGCCCGGCCCAGTGGACCGGCCCAGCAGCCCAACCCCCCAGCCCGCTTCCTTCCGGGTCGGGTCTGGTCTGCCCGGACCCGACCCGCCTCCGACCCGGTCTCCCCCAGCACCCCCCCACGACGCCGTCCGACCCGCCTCCGACCCGGTCTCCCCCAGCACCCCCCCACCCGCGGCTCCACCCGGCTCGCCCCGCCCTCCGCGGCCACGACACCCCCTCACCCCGCCTTGCTCGCCCCCCTAACCGCCGCCTCCTCCTATAAAAACCTGAGAGCCCCCCCTCCAGCCAATCACACCCGACCCCGACCACTGCCTCGACGCCGGCCGACCCGCCGCCTTGCCCCGACCTTGCCGCTGCCCAGCCACCCTGCCACCGCCGTCGCCGTCGCCTCCAGCCGCCTCTCTCCTCTTCTTCCCCGTCGACAGCAGCCGCCGCAGCTCCTCGAGCAGCCGCAGCGCCGCCCTGGGTCGCCCCCGCGCCGCCGCCTCCGCCCGAACGCCGCGCCGCCCTCCGCCGCAGCACCCCCAGCCCCCTACGTCGCAGTCCAGCCGCCGGAGCCGCCAGCCACCGCCTGGGAAGCCGAACCCTAACCCTAACCCTAATTCGAAATTCCTGTGTCCGACACGTGTCGGACTCGGTTCAACCCTGATTTTCGGGTCCCCTTCAGGTGCGTGTAAAATTTTGTTCGTAGCTCTATTTTCGATTCCACAAATTGCGTTATGAAGCCTGTATGACCCTCTCGGTGCCCGGACAAACCGTTCGGGGCATCGCGTCCTGTGGTGATCGCACACCGCGATCCAAAAACAGGAAAAACCAGACCCTGTTTCACCCCGGAACTGAGTGCGCCCCCCCAAACGGGATGACTTGGTCACTTGCGGCCTTCGCAGATACGTGCGCATCGTCGATACGGACGTATAAGAATTCGCGGAAGCTGATTCGGGTGTGCGTGCACACCGGAATCAACGCGTATCCGCGGACATCGCCCCGTATCCGACTTTTCTGCAATTCGCCCTAACTTCTTTTACACTCGTCGGATCGAGACAAAACTTGCACCATCGGACTCGTAGCAATACGCTGGTCCTGTGGGTCAAGTTTGGTTCGATTCTGAGAACGTTGACGAAATCGCGTGTCGTGGGCCCCACAGGCCCCGCTCGACGGGCGATTTTGTGTTCGGCTCATCGAAATCCAAATCTGGAAGTTCCGTTGGGTTCGTATCAGCGTTCCTGACCTGTTGACACTAAGTTTGGTGAATTTGGAGACCATTGATCCGGACACGTTTTTCGGTGCGAAGCGGGCTCACCGGCGGACCCCGTTTTGACCCGAAACTGCCATTTTTGCCCTTGTCTCCAAATTGGACCCAAGGACAGGCGTTTCTAGCTATTTGGCATCTTCTGAGCGTGATGGTAATGTCTATTTCAGCTTTTGGACTCATCTCTAGAAATTTTCCCAAGAACAATTAATCAGATCCAAACAACAGGCAAGTACCTGCACTTCAAGTTAAATCTTTATATTGTGATAATTAATTCCCTGCTTTACTAGTACCCTTGATGATTACACCTAGTGTTAGAAATGCTGGATTTTATGTCTTGAATATTGGAGTTCATGTCTTGTTTTTCATGTCGGGTGGGAGAATACTAGAAGGCATGTAGTTTACCCTTTCCCCTGCCATGTTTAATAGCTGTTGGTACGCGACTGTACCTCAGCCGGATCTCGATTTTCCCTGTTTAATAGCCGTTTATGATGGCCGGATTAGCCTTATAAACCCCTACATGCCAACTATGTATTCTAAAACAAACACAAGTTCACACAGATAGTTTCTGGTCTTGTTATATTTCTTGCTGACTGTTGTCGTTCTTTTCCTGTCTCATTTATTTCTGTTTTCTTATATTCCTATTTATAGTTTTAACTCTGAGATATTGATGTTCTTTTATGCAATTTTTCAATATTGATACTCAATTTAATTGTCATAAATATTTAGTTTAATCTTGTTGTGCATTGTGTACTTTGCTCCTTTCCTGACTGGATCCGTTGATTTAGGCAATGATGAGGACCTTGTCCCTACATATTATGGTCCCTATGAGGGTACAGATGATACTTATGAGGAGCCAGATCCCACCCAGGAGACCCCTGCTGCAGAGTAGATAGCAGTAGCTATTTCATTTATTTGCTCTTTATCTTAGTAATCGGGTTTGTCCCCGATTTCATTCTGATTTATGTACTAAACATTTGAATCTGTTGTCACATTTATTTCAATTGCAATCTTAAGTATCTGTTTCCCATTATTATCTTGCCTATGTTATTTGTGAATGAGCTAGTTTAGTAAGTATGAATTTGACCTAGACAGCGTACTACCGCCGACTCTACGGCGTAGGCTGGACGTACCCACGCACTCGTGCCCGAATTTCCGGGTGCGGGTCGTGACAGAATCAGAGGCCTACAAAGCATGTCGTCTTTTGAACGACAGAGGCCGCTAGGTAGTATAGGGATTATCTCGCGTATCTCCGGTGGAGCGTACGGGTTACATATAAGGAAAATGCAAAGGAGCCCAAATATCTTACTTGTTGTTCTCCCAATCCCATGCTCTAAGCATGCCACATCCATGACACGATAAAACCTCTAAATAACTTCCAGGTCTACTAGCATACAAAGTTTCTATCAGCAGTTATTCCTATCGCACGGGCCATACGTACAGGAGGCCAGACCTGTCACGCAGTCCGGAATCTATATGAGACTCACAATCCGTGTAACAACTGTGTCACGTTTGAATGAGCCAAATAATGCGCCATAATTCTTTGGTAGTCTCATAAACAAGGTCCAATGCAAATAACTAAATAAAACAGGATCATGCTTTAATTGAAATGTAAATAATAGTACAGTGACAAGGTATACTTGCCGAGCAAAAGTTCTGGGTAGTGCACGTCCAAACAGTATTTTTAGTTGAAGAAGTGAGGTTTTATGGCTTGGGTGCATTGCATGGATATATATAGAGAATAAGAGGCGGTGGAGGAAACTTAGTGGTTAAGAAACTAAAACTACTACTGCTGCTGTTTTCTTTCTTTCCATTAGTTTTGATTTCGGTTGAGGGTTATTTAGTTATAGTGTTAAGGAGTGGTGCAATGAGAGACTTACACGTGTAGGAAAGGAGAGCAAAGCAAAGTTGAGTTTTTCTTCTGCTGCTGATATTTTCTAAAGGGTGTGGTTTTACGCGTAGTGAAAGGATTTTACACAGGGGTTGGTATTACGCGTAAAGAAAAGAATTAGGCGGGTTGGGTTTATGCGCAGTGAAAGAAAGAGTTTACGCGTATGAGTTATACGCGTAGGTTTGCTACTGCTGCTATTATATTTACGCGCGGAGAAGAGAGGCAAAGTTTACGCGGCTGTTGCTGCTATTGTAGATTTTATGCAGGGAAGTAGTATACGCGGGTTCGGGTTTTGGGTTAGGACCAATAGGAAATTCTATTTTCTATTTCTCTTCTTTTTCTTATTAATAATATCTATATATATACATATTTATACATAGAATTTTTTTTGAAAATTATAGGGGTGCATATGGTTTAAACTGGCAACTGTCCAAAAGGTTTCCTACATGAAATACTTTAGAAAAAATTTATAATGGCTCCATAAAATTCTCTAGATGTACAAGTAATAGATATTTTTAATAAATAAATAAAAATAGGGTTTTCAGGATTATGGATCTTACACCTCATCAGTAGTAGTCCTTGTTTGGACATGTTTTAGTGTGTTTGTGTGTATTGGCCCATTCTTGGGTCTTTGATATATTTACTTCATACTTTTTACTACATTCTGAGATGCATGTGACACTTATTTTAAATTCGTTTATCTACTTCTTGGAACATATTTAGTGTAATGTAACTTTGTAGATTTTTTTCTATATGAGTTTAGTTTATTATTCATATTAATAGTACGCCAAAAATTCTCGGTGTTGAGTGTTCCACCGAAGGGGTCGGCGAACCCAAAAAATTCAACGGAGGGTTGCTCCGGGTCTATTTATGTAAACTGTGATTTTATAACTGCAAGTAGAGTTTTCTTAGAAAATATTTAACAAACTACAGCCTGTTTTTTTTTTCAATTTTGCGACGTTCACCGACGTACACTTACGTCAGTGAACGTCGCTACCTGGGAAATATATACGTCGTTAGTACGTCGCTACACGTCGCTAACATGCTGACATGATAAAACTTGCTATGTCAACATTCTTGTAGCAAAACGTCTCTCTTAATGTCGCTAATATAGCGTGTGTTGCGACCAATGCTTACGTCGTCAGTTTAACGACGAAACGTCGCTAAACGTCGTATATTCTGCGATGTCTTCTCGTCGTAAATATACGTTGCTATCGCGACGACTAGCGACATTTTTGTTGTCAGCGACCATGTAATACGCGATGACATAAAAATGTCGCTAAATACGTCGTCAAATCATTTTAGCGACTTCGTT
Source organism: Iris macrosiphon (assembly GCA_036927795.1). NCBI lineage: Eukaryota > Viridiplantae > Streptophyta > Magnoliopsida > Asparagales > Iridaceae > Iris > Iris macrosiphon. Next base: position 20,381,519 of record JAYESA010000015.1, on the reverse strand, counting down.
TTACATATTAGCGACATTTTTTGATGTCACTAATATGTGTTATTCTGGTAGTGTAGCGACGTCTTGCGACGATTAGCGAAGGGTGATTTTGTCACTAAAAATAGCTTTCCGTCGCTAAGTGACGCTAAACGTCGCTACGATTCTGTTATGGCAATTTCTGCCATGTCAGCATTTTTGTCGCAGAACGTCGCTGGTTACGTCGCTATTGTAGCGACTTTTGGCGACACTTTAGGACGTCGCTGATTTACCGATGTCGAAACTTCAGCGACGTCATCACGTCGCGAATATACGTCGTTATAGCGACGAATACCGACATTTTTGTTGTCAGCGACCTTGGAATACGCGACGACACATAAACGTCGTTAATTACGTCATAATTATTATTAGCGATATTTTTTTGTTAATTAGTGACATTTTGAGACATCGCTAAAATGTATAATTTTGGTAGTGCGTATAACGACTATTCTTTAAAAAAAATCAAGTATAGTCGCTATGTGTCGCCAACAACGATGTATAACGACGTTTATTTTTGGAGTCGCTAAAATATTTAACATTAGCAACGTTTTATGACGTCACTAAAAACGTCGATAAAATATCATATTTTGGTAGTGCACCTTCACCACCACCAACTCCGCCCTCGGCATCACCCCCATCATCACCCAGCGTCCAGCCCCTCCGCCCCCGCTCCATCGCTCCCCTACGGTGCCCCCCCTCCCCGCTCCCGCACGACGTCGCCCCCTCCCCCCCACCCCCGCCCCCGCAGTTGCAGTTTATGCTCGCCCCCCACCCACCCCCTCCGCCCTCGCGCTCCCCCGCTCTCCCTTGCGCTCCCCTAGCTCCCCCGCGTGTGCTTCGTTGCTGTCGCTGGTCGACCCGAGAAAGGGGGGGGGGAGCGATGGGGGAGGAGCTAGCGGTCGGAGAAAGGGGAGAAGAGAGAGGGGGTGGGGAGAGAAGGAGGGCAAGGGTGTTTTTGTCTCAAAAATTTGGTCAAACGCGTTGACTGTCGGTTTGACAAAAATCGTGAAATTTGGAGAAGTTCGTATATTATGGTAAAGCACTGTGATACACCTTGAAGTATGACCAATAAAGTAGGTTACGGCTCAAATTTTCTTCATTTATAATTCAAATATTTGCTAAAATATCTTTAGTAAAAATAATATAATTTTAAGGAACTGCTTCAAAATAATGATAGATTTAAAGTACTTGTATGCAATAATAATACACGTGGCGAGCAGACGCACTCCACGTGGGGTTGTCTCCGGTCCACATGCACATTAAAGACGACCCACGTGTCTACAGTACGTCGCTAGTCAATCGGAGCCGTCCATGTAAGCGCAGTAAGTGCGCGTCGAGTAGTCCACGTCAGCATATTAAATGCCTAGATTATCGCGCTCCTCATTTTGCTGATCATTTTTGCCGTTGGATTTGGAGAGACGGACGGCTGGGATCCCAAGTTACCCGATTTTGCCGACTTTTTGAGGCGTGTTTCTCGGGACACCCCGGAGAATCGGCAGATAGAACTATTATACCGGCAATTTGGAATGTGTCCTATGTGAGACGAGAAACTGGGGACAATTTCTCGTGAATTAAAAAGAAGTCAAAAACTAGTCAACCAGATGGACAGTGATTGGGCAATGATGGTCTACTCATGGGTTCTTTTTTAGTTAGGGGACACATGGCCCTGTGTTGTCACTTAAATGCTATGCTATGAATTTGTGGGAAAAAAATTTATAGGCATTTATCATTTTAATTTTAGTGTAATATTTGTTCCCATATCAGTGGTATTATATGTACAAAAGTAGCAAGTTGCAAGTTGCAACATTGCTTGTTGACTAGATGTGTGTAGAAAAAAAAATTAGACATCTTAATTTAGTTCATACATCATAGGCGTGTTTATCGTCTTCAACCTTATCATCGGATTGCATAGATAATATAGCAGCTCCAGTAATGTAATCTTCATATAATTAGAAGTCTTCATCCTTATCATTTCAATAATGTATTCTCGGTTAGGAATCGGACACCAAAGTCAGATGTTCTGATACAAGACGTTGAAATCAGACACGTTCTACAAGTTCTATGATGTCGTGTCTGAAATTGAGCGCAGTGAAAATTTAGGACAACCCACATAAGATAACCAATTCCGTCTAACGCAAACACCAAATTTAGATAATAACGTATATGGTCGGTAACTACGTCACCTAGACAAATTTCAATCTATATAACTCAAATGAAATTACATGATTGAATATAATCAATATTGAACACTTCGCCTAATAGGTTTAACCCCTCACCATACTCAACAAAATTTAGATAATAACGAATATTATAATGAAATCACTCACCATGTCCGTAGCGATCTCCATGAACGAAGACGACGACTCTTCAATCAGATCTCCTCTTTCTTCTGCCCCTAAGAGCAAAGTATGGACTTTTTCTTAGTTTTTCTGTGGACAAGCACTGAATATCCATCTTGTTTCTTTGTGCCTGCACCCTCAACCCATATAAATAGAACAAAAAAAAAAAAATCTATTTTTAGGGTTTATGAAACCCTAAAAGTAGCACACCAACATATCTGGCCGCCTATCAGCATCCAACATTATAGATTAGAACCCCAAACTCATCAACCCCGACGACATCGAACTTGGACTGAGTTCGATTCAGACCTTGTTGAACGTTCTGGAACAAAACCACTGAACTCGGACAAAGTTCGATCTGGCCGAGTTCTGTCCCAAGCCATCAAACTTGACTCCAACACTCTCCATATACTCTCCATATGGATTGCATTGATACTACAACACCTCCAGTAATGTACTCTAGAAGTTTTCATCCTTATCATCGGATGACTTTTAGATAATGCAGCACCTCCAGTAATGTTCTCTCCATATAACTAAAAGTCATACACTAGTGTTGCAAGTGTGTATTTTTTTCCCCTCTCCTTTTAGACGTATACTTATAAATCAACCAATTTGTAAATATTATAAAATATTTTGAAGTAAAATTATTTTTCAGATGGTTAACATCTATTATATGTAGTAGTATGTAATTATTAGTGGTTAGTCATTATGTTAGTAAGGAGGTGTGTAATATATATATATATATATATATATATATATTATATATATATATATATGTTCTAAACCAGCTGGATGGTTTCATACTATGAAATCAACTTATGTTACAATTATTGAATTTGGATTGCAAGACTGAGAATAAAAGATGAGAGTGCCTACTTAAAAAATATAAGCCCTCCTTCTCCCCACACCTCCCACCACCAAATAGCACGTCTAAAATTTTATGTCCAATACTGATGAGAGTGCCTACTTAAAAAATATAAGCCCTCCCTCTCCCCACACCTCCCACCACCAAATAGCACGTCTAAAATTTTATGTCCAATACTGATTTTAGGACAATTTTTATGCCAACATAAGAGAATTTTATACTCAATAATTATTTTAAGATAATTTTTATGCCAACAACAGAAATTTTTATGCCAACAACAACAAGATGAAAGAATATAGAGATCATAAGGCGAACGGAAAACTTTACCTTCGTCGCGAGAAGGAGGAGGGGACACGTCAGAGGCGGGAGAGAGGCACGTTGGAGGAGGGAGGGGGCACGAGAGGGATGAAATAGAGAGACAAAAGAACGAGAGAGACGATATATATATATATATATATATATATATATATATATATATATAGAGAGAGAGAGAGAGAGAGAGATTTGATCGGAGATTTTTTTTAGCTTAGAGCACAGAATTGAACAACGTCAAATTTTGTTGCCGAATAAAATATAATAGCTATCAGACGTCGCTAAACCGTCGTAGAGTATTTTGCGTTGTTCTATAGGTTAATCGTGTAAACCGGTGATGTATAGGCGACTACTCGACGGCGACTTTATAATTAAAATACAAAATACCTAAAGTTGGTTGTTTGGCCGACCCTTATCCGTCGCTAACTGGCGACAGATCGTCCGTCGCCAACCTGCCGTGGATAATTAGCAGTATTTTGGTAGTATTACTCTTGATGGATCAACATCATAATCATCATTTTCATCAACCGAAACTTTGAGGAGAAGATAGCAAAAAGACCTGTGCAGAGAAGCAAAGTTCATGAAACATTTTGTTGTGTGTAAGTTGGTAGGACACAGGCCAGATGATACTTCTACATATCTAGTGCATCTTCCATGACACCATTTTTTTCAGGATCTATTCATTTTATGACCATGCTCTTAAAAATGCACAAATTCATTATTTAAATAAATCAACAGAAACAAACAAATAATTGAGAGGGAATTATGCAACTTGATAGCTGGCAAAGGTCAAGTTGGATCCTAGCTCCTGCACATCAGCATTAACTATTGGTTTTAAGTTGAATAACCCTTTCTATTCCGATTGCTCCTCTCCACCTCGTTGTTGATGAAGAATTCTTACGTTTCTGAATTTTTTTTTATTTTTTATTTTTTTTTATGTAACTTACTATATTTATGCTTTAACAACCTATAGCTAGCCCACTTGATGAAAAAAACAGAAAGAAAACTAAATTAGCATTGACACTCTCACAAGGCTATCAGCAAATGAGACATATTACTGAAATTGAATTTGGCTGCTTGAAGAAACTAACAAACATACCCATATCCATTTGCGTTTGGTGTAAGCAAATGATAAATTAAAGAGAGCGAGATCGTGTGATAGAGAGACGAACGAAAAAAAAAAAAAAAAAATGCTCTAGATCAGAAGTCTATTTGTCTAGGCAAAATAAAAGTGCAAGTTTTAATACACTTTCACCAACCCAACCGAGAAATTAGTGTGTGTGAAAATCTAACTGCATCTTTTCTCTCCCCAACTGTTAAATTGTATGAAAATGTGGCAGTTGACATGAAAGGTGCACGATAAGACCGGACACATAGATTAATTTCAACCCAAACAGCCCATTAGCACCACTAAATCAGTTCTATTATAAATTCTCAATTACAAGAGAAGAATAAGAAAACAATTATCCATGGCCTCAACTACTTTTTTATTGCTTCATTTAGCCACAAACACCATTTTAAAATAATATAAATATACAACCATCATTCCTTACTGAAACTTTCGCTTGGATTCAGTGGCTGCAGATACTTTAAAAAAATATAACAAATTGTTAATTTCTTTCGTTGTGGTTTGTACCACTGTGTTTTGAATTTTGAAAGACGTCAATATCATCAGTATATACATAGCCACAAGTACTCACTCACCACTAGAGTAGTTCAAGAAGAAAGCCATTTGACTTTCAAATTCCCCACTAGAGTTCAATCAAGTTCTAATTATGCTTACATTATTATTTGGGCTCCAGTGGCTGTCAGTAGTCTCATGTGGGAGTTGCTGCCACACTTAAAACATCCTCGATAACTCATTCTGAGTACAATTATAAGCACCATTAATGCCTAATAATTCTCAATAGTAATGAGAGAGAGAGAGAGAGAGAGCATGCAATAAATAGAAACGACAATTAATTAATGGGTTTCTGACGTTTTATTGGGAAATGGGTCTAGAGCTACAGGTGCAGGCATTGGTTCTTTCCTGGTCCTGCACACTGACAACTGGGTCTTCCAGAATCCCCTCCCTCCTTGAACAAGGAGAGACCTAACCCCAGCCAGGCCCAAGCTTGCTTTCTTGCTCCAGTGTCTCTGTGTGTGATATATTATTGAACACAATATAACCTTCTTTCATGCAACAGCAAGCAACCCATCCATCATTTCATCACTCATCACCTGTCTTGAAAAGAAACATGTACAGTACTGACTTTTGAATTCCTATTCATACATTCATACATTCAAGTACAGGGAGTAGCTAGCTGGTAGACATGGAATGGAAAAGAAAGAAAGAAAACGTAATTTAATTTCCTTTATTTATTTTTTCCTTTTTTTTTACAGTAATGAATGACTTAATCAGCAAATATTAAATGTGGATGTAGTGAAGAAAGAGGGGGAAGTGAAACCTAGACAAAAAATGTTCATGGGGGGGTTGTTAGCCGTATTAAATACGAGAATCAATGTGACAGCTCAGTATATAGGATTTTTAAATTAATGCCATGGCAAAACTGGCTAGTATATAGAAGAGGTATGGAGAGCTAGTTAACTTCTTCTACAAAACCAAGCTTCTTCTTCTTCTTCCTCCTCCTCCTTCTTCTTCTTCTATAGTTATCTATAGTTTGGATGAAGAGAGATTGATTCTTTCTTTGAGGGGGATGTTGGCTGGCTCGAGGCATGCAGATGTTCTTCGATGCTTCGGACCAGGCTTCATTCCTCTCAAAAATGATCTTTCACCAACACTACACAATATTCTTATAGCTGCTTCTTATTTCATTAATTGATGCTATATATATATATATATATATACACATATATATCACATTCATCTTGATCTGCTGATTAGGTTAAGGGGAATGTTGTCTGGCTCGAGGTCATGTAGGCGTTCGTATGGACTAACGCCTAGTTGATCTCGGACCAGGCTTCATCCCCCCTAACCGTCGTTCGCCATCCGAGTTGGTTCTAATTCCAAAATTTTACATTTCTGGTAGGATGGTCAAAATTTTCCATCTCCGTCATTTTTTATTTTTTTTCCTTTCTTTGTTCCTATTACAATTTTGTGGAAGTTTTTAAAAAAAAATTGACCTATCATTTCATGTGATATGAATGCTGGTACTATACAAAGACTTGCAATGTTCAATATATATAGATGGAGATAGGGATTCGAATTTGTAATTCCTTCTAATATCCTCCTTAACTCTTAAAATAGGTCTGCATCTATTTTCCATTTCCGTATAACATATGTTAAACCCCAATACTAAACCCATGTCCCCTCATTGTATCAATTTTGTTATTGTTGAAGGATGGAGACGAGGCTAATTGTATCGATATGGACATGATGGATCATGAAGAGGAAGCGTCAGACGGTGGAGCAGCATCCTGCTGCATATATGCAGCAGGAGCAATGGTGCAGTACTTGAATTAGATTTTTGCAGAAGAAGGTGATCGGTATCGCGGTTAAGCACATGCAGGCGGCCAGCGCCATGTCCGGTGATCGACGGAGTTGGCTTTGGTGGCTTGTTCCTCCACCGCTACCGATATAGCCTAGCTAGCATATGTCTCGAACAGTGTCGGACATGTAACATGGACACGATCTAACCAAAATGTATAGGTGGTGTCATCATGTACTTGGTGCTTGAATCGTGTCGTACTGGAGTCTTTGTGATTGTATATCGTGTTTATATTGGTGTATGTGCAAGCGCAAGATAGATGATGATGATGAAAACAAACAATTAACGAAACGGTTTAAATATTAATTATTGAGTTCATATTTCATCGACTTAATTTTTCCTTTGATACAAATTGTGTTTTTGATGATCTCTTATATCTGATTCCATTCATGATCTGATTTTAGGAGAGAGAGAGAGAGAGAGAATGAGTTGCATTGCATTGCACTTGCAAGAATTTAACAAGCTAGGGGTTCTTGCTTGCACCGTGCTTGTTGTTATTAATGGAAAAAGCTCCTGACTCGGACCCAGAGGTGGCATATATATATATATATATATATATATATATATATCCAGCATCTGTGTAGCTAGCTAGCTAGCTAGGGACAGATTCATATGCATGTGTTCTATTCCTCCTCTTCTCTCAAGACCTGATCTATCCTATGGCACACACTCCCACTTGCAGTCATGACTGTGACAAGTAATTTCTCTCCAGCAACTCTGATAGCTATATATACTGTGTAGTATATAGTACTTGTGTATATATCTCGTTCGTAAAAGGACTGAGAAATAGGAGGAAAAAATGAACGTTATGTCTTATAGTTTGAAGTGGTATAGAAATTATCTTAGCTATATAGGCATTTCTCAAGCCAATGATACGAGTTAGCTCCACCGCCAACTCCCAAAGCCTTCTAAGTGCTAAGTGCCAAGTAAGGTTTCGGTTTCGGTTAGAAATTTGGATTGATGCTAAGTTTACTACCGAATGCTTACAACCCTCTCTTCCTCCGACTATGTGGGCCACATCCGGTTCCACCTCTCCTCCAATAAATGGCTGCCACGGAGCACTCCTGCCACGTGGCAGACACCGGGTCCCATATATCCTCCCTCACCCAATGAACGGCTGCCATGTGGGTACCACGTGGACACCACGTGGCTGTTGTAAGAAAGGTGTAAGCATTTGGTTGTAGGCATATCATTACTGTATGCTAAAACATAGCTCCACATCAGGGCACACGCGTGTGCAATTTAAATTGATAATTAAAATGATTTATATAGCATGCACCATGATATAATCTTATACAACAGGCATGATGAGGTCCGAGACTAAATTCCCTTGCATAATATTATATATAGAGTTTATAATCTAATTATCCTAAAGGACAAATTTGATTCCACATTCTTATAAACTGAATTTGAGTAACAAATGCAAATTTTCCTCTCTCTCTCTCTCTCTCTCTCTCTCATGTTCCATACTAAATGGAAGTGTTACAGCCTAAATTTGTTGTTTCATAACTAGTTGAAAAGGTTTCATATAGAAGCTACTAGTAAGTACCTTCCTTGAGCCAACAGATGGAACACTATCAAAATAAGTCAAATTAGCGACGTCTGAAAACGTCACTAAATGGCATAAAAAATGTCGTTAAAAAATTTAGCGACGTAATTAGCGACGTTTCAATAAAGTCGCTGATAGAAAAAACGTCGCAAACGTCGCTATAGCGACGTTTTCTAGCGACGTATTTGCGTCGCTAATATTTTTCATATTAGCGACATTTAACAACGCAACGTAGCTAAATTAGCGACGTGTTGTGTGTCGCTAAACGTAACTATTTTTTTTTTCTATTTTAGCGACATTTAGCGACGTTTTGTTGACCTGGCAAATACTGGCATGTCAGCAATTTAGCGATATTTAGCAACGTATTTAGCGACGCATATAAACGTCGCTAAACGTTGTTAAATTTGTAGTAAAAAAAAAGAATATAAAATGGTTTCCAAACCAATCTTCCTACAGTTTATGAATTCACAATTTATATAAATAGACTCGGAGCAACCCTCCATTGAATTTTCTGGGTTCGCCGACCCCTTCGGTGGAACACTAACACCAGTAAATTAACATACATTTAATATGAATAATATAGTAAAATTTGAAGAAAATGAAACATTGAAATTACAAACCGAGTCTGAAGAAAATCTCGTCGTAAAGAATGCAATTAATATTCACACAAACAACCAGTAAACTGTCCTAACTAGGACTACTACGGATCTACAGGAAGATGACCATCGGCGCACATCAGGAATAAGAACAAATCATACTGCTCCCGTGAAATCGACACTGATGTCGATGAAGAAGGCAGTGGCATCGGTGGAGTCTGTATCGATGAAGGCGCACCAGGAGGATGTATCTGCTCCAACGTTGCTAGTCGATGGTTGTATGAATCCATGGTAGATAACAGCCTCATACTGTTATGAACCATTGAATCATGCATCATCGTCAGCCTTTCACCCATGGACAGCTGTGATGCCTGCAGCTCCATCACACTGCGCTCTGTCGACGCTATAAGATCAGCTGTCATATCCCTGAGCTCCATGATGCTGCAATCGAGCGTATCAAATCGTGCGATGAGCGTCGCATCGTCCGCCTGCTGCTGGGACAGGGTTTGCTCCTCCATCCTTCGCAGCAACTAGTCACGGAGAGACGCAATTTGACGGTCAACGGTCTCCTGAACTTGGGCTAACGCTTGTTAGGGCTGTGGGGAATGCGTACTTGCAGTGGAGGCCCTAGAGGACAGTGTCTCAACAAGGGCGCCATAGGATCCCGTACCGTAGTACGTATCCCTCTGGAGACCACCAGCGGGGGTCACCTACATCTCATCCGCCGACGGAGCTGGAGAGGGCTTCGAGGAAGTACCATCCTCTCCCGTTGTAGGTGCACAAGCAGTCGCCCGCTCACACAGCCTAAGATACTCGCCCTAGAAAAGTTTGGATACTCGATAATTGCTAATGTCTAAGGTACTTATCACTAACTATATGAATATTTATTTACATATTTCCGAAGTCAAAGTAAAATAATACATACATAGGTCTGCAAGGCCCTCTCATCAATGAGATTCCCGTCCTTTCGATGGGTGGCCAATAAGACGGTCACCATGTTGGCATCCTCACTCCTCTGTACATATTAAAAATATATTATTTAGTACTAAAATTAAATATTTTATCCTACTACTATTTTATCGTACTTGTATTAAAATAATATATCTGAAATAAAAAAAATATCAAACGACAAAAATGTTCCGTCATCGGAATTGAGCCACCACACCACTTTTCAGCCTTCTTCCTAGCCACCTTGGCCTTCTCAGACCTTTCCTTGTACATTGGATCGTCGAATCTAGCCCTCATCCCTGTCCACTGCTCAAACGTGATCCAACCTTGGATCGGTTTTCATTCGCGATCACGAGTGTTCTGGTCATCCAGAGCATCACGGATCAGCTTGGCGGCAACGACAGGAAACATCCACTCGATCAACTCTGTCCGGTGCGGTGGATAGAAATACGTTTGCTACAAGAAGTAATTTAGTAAGTTATATAATATGCATAAATAAGATGATTGATATTAAAACCAAATATACTTTTACCTTGAAGTGCGCAAACCAGAACGCCTTCTTCTCATCCAGAGCATCAGAGTAGTTGATCCAATGACCACCATAGTTTTACCTGAGAAAGTGGCCCAAGCGTCTCTATACCGACGAGGGACGATATCTATACAGAGATAATTATTTTTATCAAAAAGTGAATATATGATGAATAAAGAAATACACGATATATATGATGCTAAACCAACTAATTGACTTACTTTGTACCGTCGGCCCAAATCTCCGTCCTCGTCTCGTCCGGAGGTGCGCATGGAGGATCTCGCTGATGTTGGGACGATGTCGGCTCAACCTCCACTATATGTTCATCTGTCTTCATGGTTTCGTCAGTAGGAGGAACGCTGGACGAGGGAGTAGTCTCAGGCCTGGAACTACTCGTCCCATGAGTGTTGCCATGTAACGTCGTCGCAGTCGGAGATGTGACTGGTCGATATACTGGAGTACTTGGCGACGAGGATCCAGAACCAACAGTAGGCAGTACCGGAAGAGCACTCCATCTTCCTCGGTACCTGTCAAACGCTCCGCGTCATCCTGTCATACCTGATAACAACATATGATGATAGAACAAATAAACAAATATATAGTACATTCTACAGTCAAAATATTATGCATATCTCATAGCATTAATAGAATAACACAGTAAATAACTAGTAGTGTCACAAGTCTAAATAGATAGTACATTCTACAGTCAAAATATAATACATGTCACAAGTCCAAATAGATTTATTTTATTTTCAATCATCTTCATAAAATTTATCTTGTTCGCCTTCCTCGTCCTCGTCCTCTTCCCCTTCCTCCCCATCTTCACTTCCATCTACTTCGTCTTCGTCTTCGAATAATTCTACATCTTCTACATTATTAGTCGTGTAATGAGTAACTTCCGTTGAGTCCACATCTATAATATTTGTTACAAGAGGTAGCTCGTCCTCCTGATAAGCTATTTCGTCAACGTCAAAGGTATTTCTAGCTTTAGTCTTGCATACTTCCCACCAATCCGACCTCGCTGTCCCCTGTCTAGGATAAGTTATGAAGTACACGAGTTGAGCCTGACTTGATAGGACAAATAGTTCGTAGCCTTGATATCTACGCTTGTAGTTTATATCCACAAGACCATGCTTGTCAATTTTTCAACCTTGATCTTGAATCGGATCAAACCATTCATACTTGAATATCACGATCTTAGCAGGTTCTGTACCATACTTATATGTCAACTCCATAATCTCTTGTAAGATGCCAAATAAATTATTGTCGAAATTGACGTCTCTGTAGTTCGAAGATTTGATACACAAACAACTATTTTCGTGAATCAAGATCCAGAAAGCTGTCTCTGATCGGAGCATTTGTTGACTTGAATCTAAATCCATTCACACAGTAATTTAGCCATATTTTGACGGCAGTAATTGGTCCCTTGGCTAGAGTTCTAATTGATTCAGTCTCGGGTGTTATTAGACGATCGACCTAAATACCAAAGTAGCGATAGTAAGTTATTTATTGTGCAAGTGCATACAGAAAAAGTAATTACCGAGCTTCTTACATATGCGGTCAACCAACAAGGAAAATGACGTCTCATTTCTTGTTCTACTTCTTCGTTTGTCATGTAGGATCTAACCGACCTCAGCTCATCATTATATCTGTTGAAAAATAACGAAGCAACCGTTGATTAGTGGCATAATATTAGCTTATACTATTACATTAAGATGACATAAACGTGGACGTATTAATTACTTACCCCTCTAGCTTCTCCACTTCATCCTCGTCGCAATTGAGTAATATATACAACTTAGCAGCCCTTAGCTCGTCGTTATTCAAATATCTCTTCTTTATTTTCCCCAAAGGCTTTCTGGACGCATTGAATACTTTTAGTATTGCATCATTAGATTCCTGATATCCGTCGTTATTTCTCGGAGCTCTCATTCTATTAGTAGCAACATGAGGTTTGAAATACATCGAGCAAAAGTTTGTAATCTCCTCGAGAACATAAGCTTCACAAATAGAGCCCTTAACCCGTGCCTTATTTTTTATCTTTTTATTTAGGTGATTCAGATGCCGCTCGAATGGGTACATCCACCGATAATCGACAGGACCACCAACACGTGCCTCATAGGAAAGATGAATTGGCAAATGCTCCATGGAGTCGGAGAATCCAAGAGAAAATATCTTCTCGAGCTTATATAGTGTTACCGCAATGTCCTTCTCTTGCTTTTCTAGACGATCAACGAGCAACTTAGTACAACAAAGATCTCTGAAGAATATGCTGAGCTCTGTCAATGGATCCCAAACGACATGCGGTAAGAATTCCCAAAATGCAATCAAAATTAACCTCTCCATGAATACGTGACAATCGTGGCTCTTCATACCCGCCAGTTTGTTCTCCTTGAGGTCGACGCATCTTCTCAAGTTCGACACGTACCTGTATAAAAATTTTAGACCCTGAATTCACCTACAAAGTCTCCCTTTATCCTCCTTCTCAATTAAGAAAATTGACCTAGGCTGCTTTAACTTTCCATTCCCCCTCTCTATCAAATGCACCACAGGACGTCTACATATTTTTTCTAAGTACAATCTGACCTTCAGATTGTCTTTCGTCTTCCCCTTTACCTCAATTATTGTATTAATTATGTTATTAAACACATTCTTCTCGATATGCATGACATAAAGATTATGTCTAATCAGATTGATGCTCCAATATGGTAGATCCCAAAATATACTCCTCTTCGTCTAGTTATGGGTGCGACCAAATCCATCATACTTGTACCCCTTAGCAGGCTCTTCAATAGCACTTGGTAAATCTTTTAACTCTTTCCATATCGTGTATCCGGGCCACCTTGGCGGTGGATTGGCCTTCTCCACACGCCTGCACGAAAAGCATTCACGTTCCTCCGGTACGGATGATCCTTCGGCAGAAATTGTCGATGACAATCGAAGAAGCATTGTTTGCCTTCGTGTTTCAAATGACAAGCCTTAGTGCGGTCTATGCAATACGGACATGAGAGACGACCATGAGTGCTCCATCCCGATAACATTCCATAGGCCAAAAAGTCATTGATAGTCCACATAAGTGCTGCCCTCATCTGAAAATTATGCTTTCTAGAAACATCGTACATGTTGGCACCTACTTTCTACAGCTGATTCAACTCATCTATCAAATGTTGTACATCGATGTTTCTCTTTGGATTGTTCGGACTCAGGATAATAACGGTTAGAAACATATACATAGTCTTTATGCACATCCACGACGGTAGATTCTACGGAGTGACGATCACAGGCCAATACGAATATTGGGAGCTCGAAAGTCCGAATGGGGTAAAACCGTTGGAGGAGAGACCCAATTTGACATTACGCGGATCAGAAGAAAAATTTGGATACTCTCGATCAAAGTGCTTCCATGCTTCTTCATCGGATGGATGATCCAATACTCCTTCGATCTGTTCCCGCCTGTGCCAACTCATATTTTCTGCAGTCTCCTTCACCATAAACAACCTTTGCAACCGTGGTGTCAAAGGCAAGTAGTGCATCGAATCGGTATGCTTCCTTGCACTGACAGACTTTTCTCTACCAGTGGCCTTGTAGCGATCAGCACCACAGAATCTGGATGCGTCTTCATCCTTGTCGTCTTTGTAGTACAACATGAACCCGTTGTGACATGAATCAATTTTATCGTATCCCATCAAGAGCGATCTCGCCGTCCTCTTAGATCGATAGAAGTCTTTAGGCAACTTAGCACCCTCTGGCAAGATCTCTATAATCAAATCCATCAGCCGGTTGTAGCATTCTTGCGACATATTAAAATCGGACTTGATGCTCAACAATCTTGTAACCACCTCCAACGGTGAATGATCCTCACAACCAGGATATAAAGGTGTCCTTGGATTCTCCAGCAACTCCATGAACTTTGAAGCATCGGCATTCGGTGCCTCCTCAGTTGCATCATGATTGTCCAGATCGAAACTAGGTCCCGCCGTATCAAAAACCATGTTCACCCATCCGTCGTCGTAAGCAGCATGGTCGTGGACATCCATATACGGCTCCACATAAGGTTTCGACTCTGATGCTAAAGACACAAGTTCTTCGTGCATGGTCCACTGATAGTAATTCAACGTGAAACCCTTCGAGTACAAATGATATGTGACTTCCACTTCTGGATGATATTTCAAGTTGCGACATCTCACACACGGACACTTAATTTTGGTACCGTCCGTGTACTGAAGGAACGCCTTGACAAACTGAAGGAACTGTACACCCTCTATGAATTTATCCCGTACACCGCACACCGTACATGTCATCATGATGACGGTTGTACATCCACGGACGATGATGCCGATAGTAATTTATATTAATTTCTAGATACTTCTGTAAAGATGAATAGACATCGTTCAAGTATATACTCATGTGAATATTTGGTAGTGTATATTATCTAAATGACACTCACCTCCAGATATGCAAAGATGAATAGACATCGTTCAAGAAAATAGTTTAAATTACAGTACATATCACAAGTCTAAATAGATTTCATATTGATATTTTCAATCCTCTTCTGAAAATTTATCTTCTTCGTTTAAATATAGTACATGCACTGATACTCCTAGTCCTAGCATTGATACTCAGGAATACCCAATTATGTTATATACCTACTCGTCTACACACACATAAGAATACTCATGAATACAGTACAAGCAATGACACACCTAGTCCTAGCACTGATACTTCTTCGTTGAACTCTGTATCCTGGATACTAATATTGCAGTGTATCAGTGAGTGTCAACTCTGTATCATGAATATCCACACTTGACATTTGTTTAGGCCCTGACTTTCTAATTGAAAAGTCAAGTCATGGATATCCAGTGTCAATTTTTTTTGGGTCAATGATACATAGTTGACACTCACTAATACACTCCTGGATATCCACACTTGACATGTATGCATGTGTCAGTGTCCGATAAAATGCTTACAACCTTATCCTCGATGTCGTGTCCTAATCTTTCATATCCATGTGTCCTACAATTTTACCATATGTATCATGAGATGACATGATACAAACATGTGTGTATGTTCGTGTCCCTGTTAGGGTTAATATATGCATGTTAGTATGTTCGCGTGTCCGAGTTTGGGTTGGTGTTAGTGTCTGCGTGTGTGTGTGTCCGAGTTAGGATTATGATAGGGTTAGTATCCGCAGCACCGAGATATCCACACACACACACCCTTATTGCACCGTGCACAAGTGTGGACTGCACAATACCTCACTTGATACCCAAGACTGCGTCTAATTAACTCAGATAGGGTTAGGGTCTGTGTCATATCTTGGCTTTGGGTTAGGGTTTGTGTTATGTCCTGTGTCGTGTCAGTGAAGAGAGATAGGGTTAGGGTCTGTGTCATGTCCCGTGGGGTGTTAGTGACATATTGTATCAATGACATATCATGTCAGTGTATGTGTCTGTGTCGTATCCCGTGTCGTGCCTATGTTTGTGTATGTGTCGTGTTCGCTATCAAATATCGTGTCTCTATCTAAGAGAGAGAGAGAGAGGGTTAGGGTTTACACCTTCTATGAATTTATCTCGCACACTACATTAATGCATAAGTAAAATCTTCGACTTGATTTTCCGATACATACATAGAAATCCTATTGAGGATGGTCACACCTATCATTTATCAATTAAGTTAAATACACACATGCAATACTATTTTACAACAAAAATATGTGTAAATATGGTAAATTATTTAATTACATGGATATATATCGTGTCGTGTCTGTGTCAGTATGTGTGTGTCGTGTCTATGTCAGTATATGTGTGTGTCGTGTCTGTGTTAGTTTGTGTATGCCGTGTCTGTGTCAGGGTTTGTTTGTGATAGTGTGCGTGTCATGTCAATGTCAGTGTGTGTGTTGTATCTGTGTCAGTGTGTGTGTGTCGTATTTGTGTCAGTGTCATATCGGGTCTGTATCTGTGTGTGTGTGTGTGTGTGTGTGTGTGTGTGAGAGAGAGAGAGAGAGAGAGAGAGAGAGAGAGATAGGGTTAGGGTTTACCTAGAGGAGGAGGAGGAGGAGAAGCCCGAGGTCGTCGGAGGGGAGGAGCCACGCCGGAAGGAAGAAGCCATGCGGGAGGGGGCGCTTGGGGGGTGCGGAGCCGGAGTAAGGGGGTGCTTGGGGGGTGGGGAGCCGGAGTAGGGGGGCTCTGGGGGAGCTGGTGGGGGGGTAGGGACGGGGGGAGGAGGAGGACGCCGTAGGGGGGGTACTTCGCCGGAGGGGGAGGGGAGGGGGGGTTTCAAAATTTTGGGACGGAGATCGACATAATGGGGGAAAATGAAATCTTGAACCCTATATTAAAAAGTTTAGCGGCGTCATCAATAGACGTCGCTAATTGAAAAGTTTACGACGTTAGCGACGTCGCTAAAAACGTCGCTAAAAATCAAAAAAATTAACATCGGTAAATACGTCGCTAAACGTCCCTAAATCAAAAAACTCAGCGATGTTTACCGACGTTAAAGAAGCTTATAGCGACTATTCTTTAAAAAACTGAAGTACAGTCGCTAATCGTCGCTATGTGTCACCAACAACGACGTATAGAGCGACGTTTATTTTTGGAGTCGCTCAAGTCTTTAATATTAGCGATGTTTTATTATGACGTTGTTAAAAATGTCGCTATTTTATCATATTTTGGTAGTGGAAGATCAACTATGATGGAGCGTACCTGGATGAAAAGATGACTGCTGCAGCTATTCTTAGAGACGAGGAAGGACACTTCAAAGGAGCACTATCGAAGTATCAAGAAGGCGAAACTCCTCTCAAAGCCGAAGCTATGGGCATCCGCTTAGCTCTAAAATTGTGTAATAGGAAGAACCTCTCCCAAGTCTCCATTGAAGGCGACTGCAAACCTTTAATCGACTCAATCAACTCTCTGGTGACAGCACCTCCGTGGCTTGCTCGTCATACTATTGAAGACGCAAAACAAGCCTTAAAAGCGGCAACAAATCTCTCCTTCTCTTATGTTCATAGAAATGCCAATCAGTGTGCACATTATCTAGCTTCCACTGCCCTTCTTCATAGTCAATAAGACTTCATTATGACGACATTCCGTCTTGTATCTCTATAGATGTCCTCCGAGACATGGATTCTTGTTTTTCAATGGACCATTAATGAAGTTTCTTCTTCTTCAAAAAAAAAAAAAAAAAAAATAGTACCTATCTTCAGCGTAGCATCATGTTGCTCTTATGTCCTAGAATATCAAGCAGCAGAAGAAACTCTTTGACCTCCAAGGGAAAATCATTAGATTGTCACATATTAGGCTTAAACTTAATCTTGTACTCGACTTCCTGATCATCCTGACCATCGTCTGAAACCGTCGTCGGTGTCGTGGCCGCTCATCTCGCCAGAAACTTTCGCTTTATCTAGTCCAGAGTCACAATATTGTTTTGTGCATCTTGGATCAGGTTGGCGCACTTTTTCTTCAGCCTTTGGGTAGGGTGGACTACAGTCCAATTTTTTTTTCTATATATATTTTATTTTGATTTTTTTTATTCGGATTAATCCAGCTTAGCACACTCTAATCCATGGTAGCCTATTCCAGTTTATGTTTCTGAATCCGCCTCTGTCTGGAAGGACCCCTTCTCTTCTTCCCTTCTTCTTCTAAGGTGTTGTTGTAGGTGCTCCCGGCGTCTCTTGCAGACTTGACGATGGAAGAGTTGTCGTCGATCAACTGCAAAGATTCTATCAACGAGAGAGTCAGGTCCAGTTCCCTTACTTCTTCTTCCATCAAGTCATGTTCCCTCAGTTCCTCGGCGTTGTGTGACGGTTGTATTGTATTTCTTCAAAGTCCAGACAAATTTCATTGCATATAGCATCGTATTATATTTCTTCAAAGTCCAAACAAATTTCTCTTCATATGGCATAGGTATTATATTTCTTCGGCACCAACACTACGTGCAGGGCCGGTCCTAAATTTGGATTGTCCTATACGAAACTAAATTTGGTTGTCCTTTGTCCTTATTTCAAAAAAAGTTATCAAAAAATTGATGACGAGTGGGGTTGGCAGCATCGAAGTCACCGGTTCTTTACGGCAGCGTGGAGCTCGGATTACGAGTTTCTCTCCTTGAGCTACTCGAGGCATTCCCAGTGGAAACTCAAAATATGGGCCTGGATTCTTTACAGCAGCGTGGAGATGGATTCCGGGTTCCTCTTCTTGAGCTACTCGAGACCTTCCTAGTGGGAATTCAAAATATGGGCCCGGTAGATTGCTACTTCTACTGACAGAAAGGAGTTGGGGTAGACCGCAGAGCTCTATTGACGGAGAAGTAGGGACTTATACTCGAGACATTTTCAGTGGGAACTTAAAATGGGAGTCTGGTGGGTTTCTAGTTTAACTGAAAGAACTGACAGAGAGAAGTTGGGGTGGACCGTAGATGATCTATTGGCGGAGAAGTGGGTGTTAGAAACTGATCTCCTTTTCCTATTTTGTAAAGCTGTAAATAAAATGAAAGAAAATTAATCTTACCGGTCTTCGGAGAAGTCGCTCACGAAGCACTGCCCTAAGAGTTGATGTGAGGTCTATGTACAGACGTTTCTCGGAAGCTCCTAATGGTAAAATATCCTGACTACCAGTTTCTCTTCGTTGCACACAACTCAGAGAGAGAGACCGAACTTAGCTCTGCCAAGAGCAAGAATTTGGAGAAGAGAGGGTTGTTGGAGAGAAGAAAAGAGAGAAAGAGGTTTCACGTGGAGAAGAATTTTCTGTAGAAAAGAAATGAGGAGAGGACCTCAATATATAGGAAGAGAGCTAAGAACTCACCAAAGACAGAAAAATAAAAGTTATTAATCCCAGTATTAAAGAGCCGGAATCATGGGACAATAATCAACGATAAAGAGCAATAAATAATAAAGCAATGATAAAAACGTGTACATTGAATCTGGACATGTGTCCAACGTTCAAAAGATTTGATGAGCTAAAACTGGTTCAAAAAAGGAAGAAGAAGAACAAGGTTTTAAAGGTCTCAACTCGAACCCGAAGAGAAAATCGAATCGGCATTTGGTGCCCGCAGATGTGAACACGTACCCGCACCCGTTACGTGAACCGAACCGAGCCGGGCCGGGCGACGGCAGGACGCGCGTGTGACCCATATGGCTCCCCACACAAGTCCACAAGGAAGCAAAGAGGAATAACTAATATATACACACAAAGGTGGAGTGGTCCAACCGATGTGGGACTAAAACAAAAGGAGCTAGTTGAGCTTTTGCTCACGTGTGTTTGAACACACATACACACACAGCCAACAGTGAGGACTTAAGAGACCGGTGGGGAGGAGGGGGAGGGGTTGTCGAAACTCGATGACTTGTCAGACTTATTCTAGTGCCGGCCCTAACCACATAATCTTAACGCACACGCACCCGACCCAAATTGCACTGGACTGCATCATATATATATATATATATATATATATATATATATATATAAAAAGCTCCTTTATTCCATGTGGTTGAGGAACGGGGTATCCCTCCATGAGATTATATATATTATATATATATAAAGAATTTTAGTTTAAAAAACAAAGAGATACCAACTACAAGTTGCCAATATTAATTATCAATACATAAACAGGAATAAGTAATTCACCTTCCAAGGAATAGTTAATGAATCCTACTGAAATTGTTGGGCTCAGTTATTCTTTAGTCACTTTCACGTGGGAGCTGCAGCAGCCCTACTCGGAGGAGGAAGAAGAAGAAGTAGAAAAAAAAACATCCTCCGTAACTCATTCTGAGTACAATTATAAGTGTTATGAATGCCTAATAATGAGACTATGAGAGTAACAAATTAAATGACTACTGGTACTGGTAAGAAAAGAAAAGAAAAGAAAAGAGACTTCAATTCATTCAGGACATGGATGGAAATTTGGGAACGCCTTGCTACCTTTGGAAACTTGGCTGACTTATCAAGAGTTTCAACATTAGTTTCATTTGGGAGAAAAAAAATTTAGTGGAGTTGGATTATGTGCCGACAGAACAGTAGTTCTCGTCTTCGGTTTTATTGATTACAAAGCACATTTCCTCCAAAGTTGAGGAAAGTGACTGGAAACTCCAAAATAACTGGTTTCTTTCCAATTAATATTACAGAAATTTGAACTAAGGGTATAAATTTTTTATGATATTGCTCTCACAGTATAAAGTTTTGCTAAATGCATTTTGAACCCAAATTGCCGTTTGGAATGTAATAGCTTATTATTCGCAAATATATATATATAGTCTAGTGGTTAAGACCGATGCATATTATCCAGGAGATTGTGAGTTTGAACCACTTGGACGCCATTAAAATTTTTTTTTTTGGGAATTAAGTTGTGCGTTGGTGATGGGTGCAGCACAGGTACGAATTTACGGACCGAGATGTGTGGGGCCTTCAGGTCGGAATGTGGTGGACCTTCGGATCGAGTTTGTAGACCTTCGGACCAGTAGTCTGTAATACAATTACCTCTTCAAAATAAATAAATAAATAAATAAATAAATAAATAAATAAATATATATATATATATATATATATATATATATATATATATATATATATATATATATATATATATATAATCATAAAAAAAATATCTTACGGAAGAACGTATATTGCACAAAAAAAATATCCTTTGGTTGGATTTTTTTTGTGCATATTAATTTTAAACAAATCCAGAGATTTGAAGTACAAAAAAATTTAAGGCTCGAATTTAGCAATCCATTGTAGTCTAGTTGGTTAGGATTCTTGTTTCTAACTCAAGAGACCAGGGTGCAAGTTCTGGCAATGGAATAACTTTAAATTTATACATCCTTAATTAACTCAACATTAATTCAGCGGGACAATTAAGGAATGTTAATAAATATACATGCATAAAAAAAAAATTATTTGGAAAAGTGTTTACTTGATATTAAAAAAAAAAATTTTTTTTAGGACGATTTTGATCTCTTATCATAATTTTAGCAAACTAGATACTTTCTAAACAATTTTACTAAACTTTGATGTTCTACACGCAATTTCCTGTTAATAATGTGTACCCAGGTTCCATACCATCGAGACTACCAAGTTTAATTCCACTTCAATTTCTTGCATTTGCAAAACGTGGAAAGTGCGAGAAGAGTTCCACGACAAAACCAGTTTGTAAGCCCAAAGTTAATTCATTAAGGTCCGGTTTTTAACATATGTAGCTAGGTTTTTTTAATTTAAAAATCAGGTCGAGTTAAAAGCTTCCGTTTGTAAATGAAAATGACCCTTTATATAAAAATAATGGTATAATTTTTTCTTTTCTTTTTTGCCAAGTCGAGTTAATCGGTTCACTCACACAAATCAGCCGAAAGGATTCACAACTCTGTCTGAAAGTCCCGCTTCTCCACAAATGGTCCATCTGATTCGTACATGCTCTTGGTGCCAATTAATTTCAACACGAAATTTTCGTTGAAAATTAATTACTTCTAAAGTGGCATGAACCTACACAACCACGAAGAAGGGTGTCTCACACCTTAAACATTTAAGCTGGAGTTGATTGACGAATATATATGTGTGTATGTGGTGGGGTGGAGGACTATTTCGTTGTCTCCAACTCTGAGATGTGTCTGATGTGAGATGTAATAAACGTTCCATACAATGAGTCCGTAAATATTCTCAAAGTTGCCGGCAAAAGTTTTCTGGATTTGTTTTCATTGCTTGAGATGTGATTTGTGATTTCTGGATTGCTGAGTTTTGATTTGGGATGGTGAGGGATGAGGACTATCGCTGCTCTGTGTGTTTTCGTGAGTTTCTCCTTGGGTTTCGAGGACAAAACTCTTTGTTGGTGGGTAAGTATGTAGCGCCCCGCTCCGCGTAGGCGCTATGTACAAGTGACATCGCCTTGCTTGCTCGAATGGAAGTCTTCTCGGAGAGTTTTCGATCGATTGATCAAAGTGAGTGGGCAGAACTGCATTCTCTGATTCTTGCACGACTTAATAGTGAATCTGATTTTTTGAATGCTTGTTTGCTTAAGAAGATTGTTTCCATAAGAGAATGATAGAACCGACTCAGCATGCTAATAAGAGAACGCACATAGCTTGTCATTGAAACAAATCTGCTGCCTAACTAGAGAATATGTATGCTTGTCAGAATGAGATAGAACCATTGCCATGCTAAGAGTATAAGAAATGTTGCATTCTTAGAAACACCGACACAGCTCAAACGAACTCTTGCTATGCTAAGAAGATAAGTAAATGAATCGCTTGAAATATGTCCCTTGAATATGCTAAGAAGAGATAGACTTTTGCATGTTAGTTATGAATAAATCGTGCTTGGCATTATATGTTTCGCTTGCCTGTTTTGCTATCGATATGTACTATATGTTATAAGTGTGAAAGGGAGTCTAATAGTCCGCCCTGATGTCCGGTCCTTCGGGATCTTGGGGGGTGTGCTATTAGACTGTTGAAAAGATGTATTTGCTTGAATGAATGAAAGAGAAGAGTCTAATAGTCCGCCCAATGTCCGGTCCTATGGAATCTTGGGGTGTGTGCTATTAGATTGTTATATGCTTGTGAATGTGAATGTTGCTTGTCATTGCATTGGTCTCGGACAACTTGTGCACAAGGTAATAGTCTCTCGATCGATTCATGGGGCACTGGGAATCGGTCGATCCGAAAGGGATTGTGTGAGCACCCTGACGTCCGGTCCTACGGGATCTTGGGGGATGTTGTTGTCCATTAATGGGGCAACTCATAGACCGTCATATAGATAGGGCACATGCTAGGTTTACCTTCTTGCATACCTATCATTTGTGACACCAAAGATTTGATACATAAGTTTATGCATATATGCAAATTGTGGCTAACTTGTGTGTCTGCTGCAAGGATAACCGTTCGGCTATGGGGTAAGAAATATGAGTTTATACATAAGCCTGCCCGTTCATTTTGTCTGCATCGTAGAGATTATCTGTTAGTGCTTCATGCATTGCATCGGTCAGACAATGACTATTAGTGCAGAGCTGAACCTCGATCACAGCTGCTAATAGGATCAGAATGTGAGTTATTGGTTAGCTGGATTACCGCTACCTATCCTGAGTTTCTCGGGGACCGAAATCATATAAATGTTTTGCCTTAAATTCTTGAATGAATGATATTCCACTTGATATGTTTGCCTTGATTCGATATGATCAGTCTGCTAGATAAGCTTTGCCCCAAGAGTTAGATTGATTGCACAATATATGCTGCGCACTGCACGATAGAGCACTGTCCCAATTCGTATGCTTATTGTTGATGATCCAAAAACTGTTTCAAAGTTATATTTTCAAAAGATGTAATCTGACTATAGTCCTGAGTTGCATGAAATGAACTTAGGTAAAACTAGCAAGATCACTAGTAATGCAATATTTTGCCACAAGTTTACTTAGTGTGGGTTTCAGGGGGTGTAGCTTCTGTTCAGTTGTTTATACTCACCAATACTTATAAAAGTGCTGACCCACCAACAGTCTGCTTGTTCTCAGGTGCTTGTCCGTCCGAGGAAGCGATAGCCGTGCCTCATCCCAAGGAACCGGAAATATGGAGTCGATGCCTTGAGCCGCATCGAGTTTGTGCCTGCTTTGAGTTGCTTTTGTATAGAGGGACATAATGTATGGAACGGTGTCATTATAATCGAGAGATAGAGTGTTAGATTTATTTAAACCATATGATTCAACAAAGCAACTCCTTTCTTTTAGTCCCACATGGGAAATGAGAAGTCATTCTCCTTTCCATATATTGCTTTACCCCTCTTAGTGGGTAAGTGGTCTTTATAGGGGATGGGCTAGATCTCATCCAACCCGCGAGCGGGTGCGCGATTTAATGCGCATTTTTACGCTTTTATTATTCGCGCACTTAGCACTTTGCACGCTTCTGCGCCGCGGAATGGACACGGGTACCACTACTAGAATAAGCGGGATTAGCGATATTTTTTAGCGACTCCAGGTAAAAATGTCGCTAATTTAGCGACTCCATGTAAAAACGTCGCTAGACGTCGCTAATTGGCGACATTTAGCAACGTTTAGCGACTTTTATTGAGTTTTTAAAAGATTAGTCGCTATAAGTTCAATTTAGGTCGCTAAACGTCGCTAATATATTTTATTTAGCGACGTTCAGCGACGTTTTTAGCGACGTATATATTTTGGACATTTAGCGACGTCATTAGCGACGTTCAAGGAGTCGCTAAATTAGCGACGTCATTATTGGCGTCGCTAAATCGTCGCTAAATTTTTTACTTAGGGCTGATTCCCCCCATTTCGTTCGATCTCTCCCTCTCCCTCTCCCAAAATTCAAACCCGCTCTCGATCTCTTCCGCTCCGGCTCCTCCTTCCTCCCTCCGGCGACCCCCCTCGGCCGCGTCCTCCCCCTCCGGCTCCTCTCCTCCCTCCGACGCCCCCTCCTCCCTCCCGGCGACCCCCCTCCAGCCGCGTCCTCCCCTCTCCGACAGCGTCCCCCCTCCTCCTCCTCCTCCTCCTCCTCCTATAGGTAAACCCTAACTCTCTCTCTCTCTCTCTCTCTCTCTCTCTCTCACAGGACACACATGGCACTGACACGACACACACACGTTACAGACACTGACACACACACTGACACGACACACACACGTGACCTAGGGTTAAGGTTAGGGTTTTTGACTTGGGATTAGGGTTAGGGTTGGACGTGGAGTATCGAGTGATAGGGTCGTGGTGAATAAGAAGTCGAATGAATAAAATTCGGTGAGTATATGAGTTTGTAAATTCAATCGAACCTTGGCTATGAAAATTATTGGTCCTAATTGTAATAGAAAATAAGTTACCAAAATAAAACTAATCATGGATACCAAATATAACACAATCCTAATAATATAACTAATTATACAAATCAACTATGACCATCATCGCCTTTTGAAACATTGATTGCATAAGGAGGTTCTTGGACAGTAGAGAATGCATATATAAGCATGTGATGTTTGTGTATAATTTTATTTGACTCGGAACAATATATTAGTTTACAAATGTTAACCGGAAGAATCATAATGATATCTGAATTTAGTAAATATAAATTGATAGCATCTGATGTTATACTGGTTATGTTAGTCAAACCAAGACCAAGGCAGGTAATAATATCAACCATATCATTTTGATATAAAACAAATAATTTTGCCTATTACATAAATGTATGAGGGATATTTATGGAGGGATAAAGCATAGATGAAAATCCTACGCATTAAACACAGTGCATAATATTGAATGTTAGCTGTCACAGTAGGTTCATGTATAAGAAAGCAATGTAATGTATAAACTTGACATAATAGATGCGGCAGTTTAGCTGCAATAAATTTGACATAATAGATTGTACCTATGAGGAACTACTAATCTCACAAGATTAGCCCTTCTACTTTTACTTGAGTTTAGAGTTTAGGCATTATTTTTTCCCTTTTAAGTGTAAAGAACTTAAGTTAAATTTTTTTGATGAAGACATGATCTCTATGTAATGATGTCCTGTAGAAAGTGTCTGCCTTGGAGGTGTGCTAGGTGGCTCTGGGTGCGGCGGCGTAGGCTGGACGTACGTACGACTCATGCCCAAATTCCGGGTGCAGGTCATGACATGAACCAATGTTTGTACTTGTACAAGAAGAACAAGGAATAAGGCTTGCACTGTAAACACCCTAATTTTCAGAATAAATTTTAATATAATTTTCCGGAATTTTCGGTATTTTCTGGAATTTAAAACGAAGAGGATAGGGATTTAAAGAATTTTAAGTGTGGCTTATTGGTGGTAAACCATTCTGAAAATAATATATTAGGATGCATAATGGAAAACCGGACCTATAGTATTTTTCGGGGAATTATTTGGACCCCGGAAACGAGTTTTTAAGCTTTAAAGCTATTGGAGTGGTGAACCGAACCCTGCATAATGGGTCGGGTCGGATCTGAGTCAAACCCGACCCGGATCCAAACCCAAGCCCAAACTGAACCCTAATTGTCGGATTTACTGTAGCCTATTTAAACCTCCACCTAGGTTTTCGTGAGCCACCCCGCCGCCGAGACTTCCGAGAACCTCGCCGTCGATGCCACATTCCTCCCCTTAACTCCGACCCGCCCCTCTGACCTAGAGCCGTCGCGTCCCCCAGATTCCTCCTACAGCCCCATCGTCGAACCCCTCGACGCCTTCCTCCCACAGCCCCATCGTCGAACCCCTCGACGCCTTCCTCCCACAGCCCCATCGTCGACCCTAGGCCCTCCGCCTCACAGCGACTCCGCCACCGCCCCAGCGACACGCCGTCGTCGACCTGCCGATTCATCGTCGCTCAACCACCCATCCAGCCCCGAGACCCCGCTGAACCTCCATGCGACCCGACAACAGCCCCAAGCCGCTGCCAACCGCCCCGTAGCCATCAAGATCTCCTCTCTGCCGATCGACCAGGATACGAGCAACGGACACGGACAGGAGCTCGATCCGGACACGGTGACCAGGACTCGAGACCGCACCTCGGACACGTGGAATTCAGCGTTCACGGAGCCCTGTTCAGGTATCATTTTCTCTTAACTCGTAATCCCGATTTAGTTTCCGCCAGTTGCTATGCGTAGACTGTATAACCCTCTCGGTGCCCGTGCAACTCGCTCGGTGCATCGCGTCCTGTGGTGATCGTGCACCGCGATCCAAAAATAGGAAAAGTAATACCCCGTTTCACCCCGGAATTGAGTGCGCCCCGCCAAACGGGATGACTTGGTCGCACGTGGTCTTTACCAAACGTGCGCGTCGTTGATACGGTCGTGTGGGATTTCGCAGAAGTCGATTCGAAGGTGCGTGCACCCTGGAATCAACGCGTATCCGCCGACGACACCCCGTATCCGACCTTTCTGGAACACGCTGTAACTTCGTGTACACACGTCAGATCGAGACGAAACTTGCGCCATCGAACTCGTAGTAATACGCTGGTCCTGTGACCCAAGTCTGGTCCGATTATGAGAACATTGACAAAATCGCGTATCGTGGGCCCCACAGGCTCCACTTGACGGGCGATTTTGTGATCGGCTCATCGGAATCCAATTCTGGAAGTTCCGTTGGGTTCGTATCATCGTTCCTGACTGGTAGACACTGAGTTTGAGGAATTTGGAGACCTTTGACCCTGACCCGCTTTTCGGTGCAAAGTGGCCCACTTGTGGACCCCGCTTTGGCCCGAAAATAACCTTTTTGCCCCTGTGTCCAAATTGGACGTAAGGACAGACGTTTCTAGCAGTTTGACATCTTCTGAGACTGTTGGTGATGTTTATTACAGCTTTTGGAGTAGTACCTACCGGATCCGCCAATACAGGGACAGCTGTTGATATTCAACCATCAGGCAAGTGTACCTTGCCAAACTTTGCAGTCTTTATATATATTTTTTCTTGCTTTATTATATTTCTGTGCATACTTAACCTAGGACCGTATGAAGTACTTAGCGTTCGATTATCAGTCGGGTGCCAACACTGTACGCAGTGTTGGGTACTGTCATCTAGAGATGGACATACGTGACACTTTATATTCTCGTACTTGTCTTACCAAGTACACTATGACCCAGGATACTTGACACTATTCATGAGACAGAATTTTTCCGAGACATTCGTGGTGATTCTGTATAGGATACAGGATATGGACATTATATGCTTAGATACAGTATGACTGATTGCATTAGCTATGATCCCGCTTGACATGGACATGAGACGTTGTGGTCATGATATGCGTGGTTACATTGGGTGGGGAGAGACACACAGGCTATAGGCTGTTCCATATATATATACATCCACTATTATTGAGAGGTCGTAGACTCTCGGAGCAGAGCTAGACCCACTACCGGTTATTACCACTACCGGCTCCCCGACACAGAGCTTGTAGTGGCCCAGCCTGAGTACTCGTGCTGCTCTCACTTGCATTTTTACTTAGATGGTTACTTACTTGACCTACTTATTCTATTTATTTTCTGCACTGTATTTATTTTGGCTTGAGCTTTCTTGTACTGTCACGACACGCACCCGGAAATTCGGGCACGAGTGCGTGGGTACGTCCAGCCTACGCCGCAGAGTCGGCGGTAGTACGCTGTCTAGGTCAAATCCACACTTAACTAAACTAGCTCATTCACAAATAGCATAGGCAAGATAATAAAGGGAAACAGATACTTAAGATTTCAAATAAAATAAGTGCGACAACAGATTCAAATGTTTAGTACAGAAATCAGAAATGAGATCGGGGACAAACCCGATTACTAAGATAAAGAGCAAGAAAATAAAATAACTACTGCTATCTACTCTGTAGCAGGGGTCTCCTGGGTGGGATCTGGCTCCTCATAAGTATCATCTGTACCCTCATAGGGACCATAATATGTAGGAGCAAGGTCCTCATCATCGCCTAAATCAACGGATCCAGTCAGAAAAGGAGCAAAGTACACAATGCACAACAAGATTAAACTAAATATTTATGACAATTAAATTGAGTATCAATATTGAGAAATTGCATAAAAGAATATCAATATCTCAGAGTTAAAACTATAAACAGGAATATGAGAAAACAGAAATAAATGAGACAGGAAAAGAACTACAACAGTCAGCAAGAAATATAACAAGACCAGAAACTATCTGCGTGAACTTGTGTTTGTTTTAGAATACATAGTTGGCATGTAGGGATTTATAAGGCTAATCCGGCCGTCATAAACGGCTATTAAACAGGGAAAATCAAGATTCGGCTGAGGTACAGTCGCGTACCAACAGCTATTAAACATGACAAGGGGAAGGGTAAACTACATGCCTTCTAGTATTCTTCCATCCGACATAAAAAATAAGACATGAACTCCAAATATTCAAGACATGAATTCTAGTATTCCTAACACTAGGTGTAATCATCAAGGGTACTAGTAAGCAGGGAATTAATTATCACAATATAAAGATTTAACTTGAAGTGCAGGTACTTGCCTGTTGTTTGGATCTAGTTAATTGCACTTAGAGAAATTTTCCAGAGATGAGTCCAAAAACTAAAATAGACATTACCATCACGCTCAGAAGATGTCAAATAGCTAAAAACGCCTGTCCTTGGGTCTAATTTGGAGATAAGGGCAAAATGGCAGTTTCGGGTCAAAACGGAATCCGCCGGTGGGCCCGCTTTGCACCGAAAAACGTGTCCGGGTCAACGGTCTCCAAATTCACCAAACTTAGTGTCAACAGGTCAAGAACGCTGATACGAACCCAATGGAACTTCCAGAATTGGATTCCGATGAGCCGATCACAAAATCGCCCGTCGAGCGGGGCCTGTGGGGCCCACGACACGCGATTTCGTCAACGTTCTCAGAATTGAACCAAACTTGACCCATAGGACCAGCGTATTGCTACGAGTCCGATGGCATAAGTTTCGTCTCGATCTGACGAGTGTACAAGAAGTTAGGACAAATTACAGAAAAGCCGGATACGGGGCGATGTCCGCGGATACGCGTTGATTCCGGTGTGCACACACACCGGAATCAGCTTCCGCGAAATCTCACACGTCCGTATCGACGACGCACACGTATCTGTGAAGACCGTACGCCACCAAGTTGTCCCGTTTGGCGGAACGTACTCAGTTCCGGGGTGAAACAGGGTCTGATTTTTCCTGTTTTTGGATCGCGGTGTGCGATCACCACAGGACGCGATACCCCGAGCGATTTGTCCGGGCACCGAGAGGGTCATACAGGCTTCGCAACATAATTTGCGGAATCGAAAACAGAGCTACGAACAAAAAGTTACACGCACCTGAAGGGGACCCAAAAATCAGGGTTGAACCGAGTCCGATACGTGTCCGACTCGTGTCGGACACAAAATCAGCAGAAATAGGGTTAGGGTTAGGGTTTCTGGAGCTGCGGCGGGTTCCGGTGGTCCGCACGGCGGCGGGGAGGTCGAGGGTGGCTCGCCGGGGAGAGGGGCGTGCGGGGACGGCCGACAGCGGTGCCGGAGGCGACAGAGGCGGCTGCTGCGGCTGCGGCTGCTGTGCTCGTCGACTCGTGGGAGGCCGGAGCCGGTGGTGGCTCGGTAGCGGCTGGGCGAGGCGACGCTGCAGCTCACGGCGATGTTGGCACGGCGGGGAGGGTTGGCCGGGGTCGGAGGCTAGGGTTAGGTTTAGGTAGCCGGAGGGGGGGGGTTTAGGTATATATAGGCGGAGAGGGGCGGCTGGTCAGCCGGGAAGGGCGGCGACGAGGGGGGATCGACGCCGGGAGACGCGGGGCGTCGTGGCAGGTCGTGGCGCGGCGGGGCGCCGCGTGGCCGGCCGGTGCGGCGGGAATTTCGGCAGCCGGGTCGTGGGGAGGGGGTGAGGGAGCGGGTCGGAGGCGGACGGGTCGGGTTCGGGCAGACCCGACCCGACCCGGTTGGAAGCGGGTTGGGCTGGGCTGCTGGGCCGGTCCACTGGGCCGGGCCGGCCCAAGAAAAAAATAAAAAAATATATTAATAATAATAATAAATATTAATAAAATCATTTAATTAAATAAATAATTAATTAAAATAGTTTTTAGGTATTTAAAAATAGGTCTGAGGCCCAAAAAAATCCAAAAAAATTACCCTAAGTCCAGTTTTTTATTTTACACCCAAAAATATTATTTCTATGATATTTTAATATTATTTATTAACAATTAAAAATTATTTAATAATTAAGAATCTTGATTTTAATTTCAGAAAATTCCCAAAAAATTCCAAAAAATTGGGAAAAATCCAAGTTTTAATAATTTTGAAAATTCAGGGGGTTACAATCTACCCAACTTATAAAAATTTCGTCCTCGAAATTTAAGAATAACAATGGTACGAAAGGAAAGGCCGAGAATTAAATATACCTCAGGGTTCAAAAAGGTAAGGGTAGCGCTCTCTAATCTCGTCTTCTCGCTCCCAGGTGGATTCGCCGGGAGAATGGTGCTTCCAGGCTACGCGAACAAGGGAGATAACCTGGTTCCGTAGAACTTTCTCCGATCGATCCAGTATCTCCACGGGTTGCTCTTGGTAAGTCAAACTTGGGCCTACTTCGAGCTCTGAGTGATCCAAAATGTGGCTGGGATCTGACACATATTTTCTCAGCTGCGACACGTGGAAGACGTTATGGACTCCATCCAGAGAGGGTGGCAATGCCAGTCGGTATGCCATTTCTCCGATTTTCTCCTGTATGCCAAAGGGTCCAATAAATCTTGGGCTGAGTTTTCCACTTCTTCCGAACCTAATGGTGCCACGTGTCGGGAAAATCTTCAAGAATACCAGCTCTCCAACCTTTAATAAAGTCATAATCAAGTTTTTGTTCCATAATCAAAAAAAATGTTTAAATTGACTTGAATTTCATAAATTTAATTACCTCAAAATCTAAGGGCCTTCGGTGGCTATTTGCCCAATGTCGTTGCCTGTCCTGAGCCACCCGAAGTCTTTCCCTTATTTGTTTTACCTTCTTAGTTGAATCGATCACCATCTCTGGTCCCAGTAGGGCTCTTTCTCCAACGTCGTCCCATGATAGCGGGGTACGACATCTTCGTCCATACAGAGCTTCAAATGGAGTCATCTCAATACTTGCTTGGTAACTGTTATTATAAGAGAACTCCACAAGATGTAGATAGTCTTCCCAGGATCCTCCAAAATCCAGAACACATGTACGAAGCATATCTTCAAGTGTCTGGATTGTACGTTCCGATTGTCCATCGGTTTGGGGATGATAAGCTGTGCTGAATTTGAGTTGAGTCCCCAAACTGGCTTGTAAGCTTTTCCAGAAGTGAGAGGTGAATCTTGAATCTCGGTCGGAGACAATACTTACTGGAACTCCATGCAACCTAACAATATGTCTGATATATAAATCTGCCAGCTTCTCTGTAGATAGGCCCACTTTGAAAGGTAGAAAATGTGCAGACTTGGTCAGTCTATCTACTATCACCCAAATTGCATCCTTTCCACTAGGTGTCCTTGGAAGTCCGGAAACAAAATCCATTGTGATATGTTCCCACTTCCACTCCGGAATGGGTAGTGGTTGAAGCAATCCTCCAGGTCTTTGTCTTTCTGCCTTGACTTGTTGGCACACTAAACAACGAGATACGAACCTGGCTACTTCTCTTTTCATGCCATGCCACCAAACATGCGTCCTCAGGTCCTTGTACATCTTGTTGGCTCCTGGATGTATAGAGTATTGTGATCTGTGCGCCTCTTGCATAATTTCTTCTCTTATGTCTCCTTGAGGTACACATAGTCTATCGCCATGCCTCAGTGATCCATCTTCATAAATTCTGAAATCTTCCACTAATCCAGCTTGCACTTGACCTCGAAGGCTTCGTAGCCCTCCGTCTCGAAATTGAGCCTCCTTGATCTTGTCTATTAAGGTAGACTGAATCTGCAAGTTCATCATTTGGCCTTCTTTTCCTGGGATAATTACCTCAATACCTAAGCTTTCCAGGTCCTCGAGCAAGTGTCTGTCCATAGTCAAGTACATCGCCATAGGATATCTGCTTAGAGCATCAGCAACAACATTGGCCTTCCCAGGGTGATATTGAAGGGTGATATCAAAGTCTTTCATTAGTTCCAGCCACCTTCTTTGCCTCATGTTCTGCTCTTTCTGAGTGGAGATATATTTTAGACTTTTATGGTCCGTAAATATTTCCACCATTTCTCCCTAAAGATAATGCTTCCATAGCTTAAGAGCAAAGATGACAGCTGCCAGTTCTAAATTATGAGTTGGGTAGTTCTTTTCATGAGGTCGAAGCTGTCTAGAGGCATATGCTATTACTTTCTTGTTCTGCTCCAATACACAACCTAGACCTTTTCCAGAAGCATCACTATAAATAGCGAATCCTCCGGTTCCAGAAGGTAAGGTCAGAATAGGGGCAGTAGTCAGCCTTTTCTTCAATTCTTCAAAAGCATGCTGACATTCATCAGTCCAGGTGAACTCTTCATCATTCCTTGTTAATTTTGTCATGGGTTCAGCAATTCTAGCAAAGTCCTTCACAAACTTCCGATAGTAGCCAGCTAGTCCCAGGAAGCTTCTAATCTCTGCTACAGAGTCTGGAGCGGGCCATGATTCTACTGCCGCTATCTTCTTAGGATCTACTGCTATTCCATCTCCAGTCACAACATGTCCCAAGAATTCTACTTTGTCTAGGAAGAATGCACATTTAGATAATTTTCCATAAAGTTTTTCCTTCCTCAAAGTCTCCAATGCTAGCCTCAAATGTTCTTCATGTTCTTCGGGGGTCTTGGAGTAGATCAAAATATCATCAATAAAGACCACTACAAATTTGTCTAGGTATGGCTGGAAGACTCTGTTCATTAAGTTCATAAAAACTGCTGGAGCATTCGTCAACCCGAACGGCATTACTAAGAATTCGTAGTGTCCGTTCCGGGTATTGAAAGCAGTTTTAGGGATGTCTTCCTTCCTTACCCTTACTTGGTGGTAACCAGACCTCAAGTCAATCTTTGAAAATACCCGAGCTCCACTTAATTGATCAAATAAGTCATCTATCCTGGGTAGGGGATACTTATTCTTAATTGTTAAGGCATTCAAGGCCCTATAGTCAATACACATTCGGGACGTTCCGTCCTTCTTGGGCACAAATAATACTGGAGCTCCCCAGGGTGAGACACTAGACCTAATAAAACATTTGTCTTCTAGATCTTTGATTTGCTCATTTAGTTCTATTATCTTCTTCTTGTTGATTCTGTAGGGATTTTGAAATACTGGTGCTGCTCCCGGCACTAAGTCAATAGAGAATTCAACTTCTCGGTCTGGGGGTAAGCCTGGGAGATCCTCAGGGAAGACATCAAGGTATTCAGAGATGATAGGTAGCGGTAATTCTTCTGTTACTAGGGCTCCACAAATTTTGTTATTGCCCATTTCTCTAGAACCTCTAGCAAATTCAAATTCTGGCTTGTCAGGGGGCCTGAAGATTACACTACCTCTGTGGCAGTCTATAGTGGCATGATGTTGACTCAACCAATCCATACCCAGTATAATATCAAAACTGGGAACTGGCATTACAAGTAGCCTAGCATACAGTTCTCTTCCACATAATGTAATAGGACAATTGTTACAGGCATCACTAACCGGGATAATTTCTCCACTGGTAATGATCTTATAATAATTCCTAAGGGGTTTAGTGATTAATCTATGCTTCATAAGGAAATCTACTGACATGAATAAATGTGAAGCTCCAGAATCAAATAAAGTAATGGCTAGTATTGAATTTATAAGCATAGAACCTGTGATCACGTCTGCTGTGGCTTCCGCTTCTTCCAGAGTCATTGCATAAGCACGGCCTTGCTGCGGTCCACCCCTCTGTTGCTGCTGTTGGTGCTAAGCAAAGCGTTGTTGTTGTGTTGGAAGCGGGGTCCCCTCTGTTGGGCTGCTGGGGCCCTGGCCTGTACTGGAGCCTTTGGTGCAGCGGTGCGTCCTTGAGCAGCAGGACAGTCCCTCATTTGATGCGCTGCTGAGCCGCAGTAGAGGCAGGCACCTAGCCTCTTCCTGCAGACTTGCCAAGTATGACCTGGTTTTTGGCAAAAGTTACAAGAAGCAGCTTGTTGGTTTTGTCCTTGAGCCTGGTGTTGGGGTGCTGGAGCTCGAGGGAGAGGACGCTGAGTTTGCTGCGGGGCCCTCTGCTGTTGTTGTTGTTGAAAAGGGCGTTTGTTGGGTCCCGCATTTCCGGTATCTCTCTCTCGCTTTAGTTTATGCCCCATGTCTCTCTCAACGCCTTGTGCCACGCTCAGGATTTCTTCATAGGTGCGAGCTCGGCTGGTGGTGACAGCAAGGCGAATATCCGGAGACAGCCCCTTCTTGAATCTACAGGCTCTATCCTTCGGGGTACGAACCATGTACTCCGCAAAATGGCTTAACCTGCTAAATTCAGCAGTATACTCATCAACAGATAGGTTACCTTGTTCCAGTCTCTCGAATTGGCTTTCGAGAGCTTTCCGAGCCACTTCGGGGTAGAATTTCTCCTTGAATAGCCTCTTGAAGTCCTCCCAGGTGAGGTCAGGAGCAGATAGTTGGGGTTCATCTCTGAACCAGGTTCGAGCTATGTCGAACAGTTGCAGGCTTGCGGATTCCACTTTGAGATCATCAGGAACCCGAGCAGTCTTCAGGAGTCTCTCGACATTCTCTATCCACTCATCGGCATAGAGAATGCCCTCAGTTCCGTAGAATTCCAGGGGCCTAAGATTCTTGAAGTCTTTGGCACTCCCTGGCCTCTTGAGTGGCGACTCCTAGGACCTAAGAGCTTCTGAGAGGCTGGTCCGCAGAAGTGCAGTCTGTTCTTTCTGGGATTCTACCAGTCCCTGGAACACTCCAAGTAGCTGTGCCCCATCCAGAGTAACTGCCGGAACAGATGGAGGCGGCGGGAGTGCAAGAGTCTCGGGCACATTCTGCTCAGCTGGTTCTGATGTGCCTCCTACTGTGTTCCTTGTCTAGACCATTCTGAAAGATTAAGGGATAGGAAGATCAGAATAGATTACTTGGAAATCAAGGGCGATAGGAAAATTGAGCAGAAATAATATCAAGAATTGAAATAAGGACACTATACTGTGAATGAGCTTTTCCTAGAATCCTCAATCTTATTCCATACCCTGTCCTAGGGTATTATCCTATTTAAGGATAGGACCTGCATGGGCCACCATAAAAATGTGTCACGACCCGCACCCGAAAATTCGGGCACGAGTGCGTGGGTACGTCCAGCCTACGCCGCAGAGTCGGCGGTAGTACGCTGTCTAGGTCAAATCCACACTTAACTAAACTAGCTCATTCACAAATAGCATAGGCAAGATAATAAAGGGAAACAGATACTTAAGATTTTAAATAAAATAAGTGTGACAACAGATTCAAATGTTTAGTACAGAAATCAGAAATGAGATCGGGGACAAACCCGATTACTAAGATAAAGAGCAAGAAAATAAAATAACTACTGCTATCTACTCTGCAGCAGGGGTCTCCTGGGTGGGATCTGGCTCCTCATAAGTATCATCTGTACCCTCATAGGGACCATAATATGTAGGGGTAAGGTCCTCATCATCGCCTAAATCAACGGATCCAGTCAGGAAAGGAGCAAAGTACACAATGCACAACAAGATTAAACTAAATATTTATGACAATTAAATTGAGTATCAATATTGAGAAATTGCATAAAAGAACATCAATATCTCAGAGTTAAAACTATAAACAGGAATATGAGAAAACAGAAATAAATGAGACAGGAAAAGAACCACAACAGTCAGCAAGAAATATAACAAGATCAGAAACTATCTGCGTGAACTTGTGTTTGTTTTAGAATACATAGTTGGCATGTAGGGATTTATAAGGCTAATTCGGCCGTCATAAACGGCTATTAAACAGGGAAAATCAAGATCCGGCTGAGGTACAGTCGCGTACCAACAGCTATTAAACATGACAAGGGGAAGGGTAAACTACATGCCTTCTAGTATTCTCCCACCCGACATGAAAAACAAGACATGAACTCCAAATATTCAAGACATGAATTCCAGTATTCCTAACACTAGGTGTAATCATCAAGGGTACTAGTAAGCAGGGAATTAATTATCACAATATAAAGATTTAACTTGAAGTGCAGGTACTTGCCTGTTGTTTGGATCCAGTTAATTGCACTTGGGGAAATTTTCCAGAGATGAGTCCAAAAGCTGAAATAGACATTACCATCACGCTCAGAAGATGTCAAATAGCTAGAAACGCCTATCCTTGGGTCCAATTTGGAGACAAGGGCAAAACGGCAGTTTCGGGTCAAAACGGGGTCCGCCGGTGGGCCCGCTTTGCACCGAAAAATGTGTCCGGGTCAACGGTCTCCAAATCCACCAAACTTAGTGTCAACAGGTCAGGAGCACTGATACGAACCTAACGGAACTTCCAGAATTGGATTCCGATGAGCCGATCACAAAATCGCCCGTCGAGCGGGGCCTGTGGGGCCCACGACACGCAATTTTGTCAGCGTTCTCAGAATCGAACCAAACTTGACCCACAGGACCAGCGTATTGCTACGAGTCTGATGGTGCAAGTTTCGTCTCGATCTGACGAGTGTACAAGAAGTTAGGGCAAATTGCAGAAAAGCCAGATACGGGGCGATGTCCGCGGATACGCGTTGATTCCGGTGTGCACGCACACCCGAATTAGCTTCCGCAAAATCTCACACGTCCGTATCGACGACGCGCACGTATCTGTGAAGACCGTACGCGACCAAGTCGTCCCGTTTGGCGGGGCGTACTCAGTTCCGGGGTAAAACAGGGTCTGGTTTTTCCTGTTTTTGGATCGCGGTGTGCGATCACCACAGGACGCGATGCCCCGAGCGGTTTATCCGGACACCGAGAGGGTCATACAGGCTTCGCAACGTAATTTGCGGAATTGAAAACAGAGCTACAAACAAAAAGTTACACGCACCTGAAGGGGACCCAAAAATCAGGGTTGAACCGAGTCCGATACGTGTCCGACTCGTGTCGGACACAAAATCAGCAGAAATAGGGTTAGGGTTAGGGTTTCTGGAGCTGCGGCGGGTTCCGGTGGTCGGCACGACGACGGGGAGGTCGAGGGTGGCTCGCCGGGGAGAGGGGCGTGCGGGGACGGCCGGCAGCGGTGCCGGAGGCGGCAGAGGCGGCTGCTGCGGCTGCTGTTGCTGTGCTCGTCGACTCGTGGGAGGCCGGAGCCGGTGGTGGCTCGGTGGCGGCTGGGCGAGGCGACGCTGCAGCTCACGGCGGAGTTGGCACGGCGGGGAGGGCTGGCCGGGGTCGGAGGCTAGGGTTAGGTTTAGGTAGCCGGAGGGGGGGGGTTTAGGTATATATAGGCGGAGAGGGGCGGCTGGTCAGCCGGGAAGGGCGGCGACGAGGGGGGATCGACGCCGGGAGACGCGGGGCGTCGTGGCTGGTCGTGGCGCGGCGGGGCGCGGCGTGGCCGGCCGGGGCGGCGGGAATTTCGGCAGCCGGGTCGTGGGGAGGGGGTGAGGGAGCGGGTCGGAGGCGGACGGGTCGGGTTCGGGCATACCCGACCCGACCCGGTTGGAAGTGGGTTGGGCTGGGCTGCTGGGCCGGTCCACTGGGCCGGGCCGGCCCAAGGAAAAAATAATAAAAATAATAATAATAATAATAATAATAATAAATATTAATAAAATCATTTAATTAAATAATTAAATAATTAAAATAGTTTTTAGGTATTTAAAAATAGGTCTGAGGCCCAAAAAAATCCAGAAAAATTACCCTAAGTCCAGTTTTTCATTTTACACCCAAAAATTTTATTTCCATGATATTTTAATATTATTTATTAACAAATAAAAATTATTTAATAATTAAGAATCTTGATTTTAATTTCTGAAAATTCCCAGAAAATTCCAAAAAATTGGAAAAAATCCAAGTTTTAATAATTTTAAAAATTCAGGGGGTTATATGTACCTTGCTATGTCCCCTGAGGACCTGGATCCGGATTATGTCCCCAGGATTTGAGGACGAGATCTATCTCGAGGTTTACGGGACCGGAGCAGGAGCTGAACAAGGAGTTGTACTGCCATCCGAGGACGAGGTGTTAGCCGAGGACTTCTCCTGAGCATCCATGTTTCATGATCAGTATTTATTATTTATTTCAGTCATTTACTTTCTGTTCTGTTGAACCAATGTATTAGATATTTATCGGGTTGATCCCCGAAGTACTTTGTTGAGACTGATGGATGGTTTATATTTCCTTATTTACTCTGTGGATCATATTTTATATATTGTGTGGATGAGATTAGTTATGCCATGATTGTCGTAGACTTGTTATTTTATAGCTTAAGTATGCCCTGGTGGATCCATTAAATTGGGTTTGTCCATCGGTGCGTACTGCTGGCCATTGCCACGTGTCTAGTCCCTCGGTATTTTGGGACTGTGGCATGACATAGTTTTTATGGTGGCCCATGCAGGTCACCGACTAAATTGTTCGGTTTCAACTTAGGGACCGAACCAGTCTGCCCTAAGAATAGGATAAGTTATATGATCTCATCCATCATTTAACCTCTTATTGAACTCAATACCGAACTCGAAATTGTCACTTGATTTGCATCCTGTTTGAATCCTTTGAGCGTTCTTACAGTTTATCTTTTGATTGCAGAGAAATGGATCCCAGGAACGGAGATGAGATTCCTTTGGACACGCCACACGACGCTGTGGTTACTTATACATACGGAGTGACCCCAGGGGATGGAGGACAAGCATCGTAGAGCGATCAGACCGGTCAACCAAATCCAAGGTTCCGGAGAGATGACATCCCATCTCCACCACAGTTCACTCCCCAAATGCCAGTTTTCCCGCCCGGACAAGCCATGGACGGGCAACAGATATTCCAGATGAGGTATGCCATGATGCAGGCCCAGCAGCAGATTCAGCAAGAGGCCCATCGCCAGGAGGCAGAGTATCTGAGGACCAGCCTGGTATCCGCATTGGAGCAGGCAAATCCACCAACGAGGCGAACATCGACGGGATCTATCACCGATTTCCGTCATCTCAAGTCTCGTATATTTTCTGGCAAAGAGGGGCCAACGGAAGTTCATGAATGGCTCACAAACATACAGCATCAGTTGGAAGCAGTTGAACTTCCAAGAGAGAAGTGGATGACTGCAGTCAGAATACAGTTAATTGATAATGCGCATCACTGGTGGCTAGCGGAAGAAAGGAGGCTCGGACAGGACCGAGTCACTTGGAA
The DNA here is from genome assembly GCA_036927795.1 of Iris macrosiphon. Classification (NCBI taxonomy): domain Eukaryota; kingdom Viridiplantae; phylum Streptophyta; class Magnoliopsida; order Asparagales; family Iridaceae; genus Iris; species Iris macrosiphon. The sequence goes on along the minus strand of JAYESA010000015.1, from coordinate 20,341,234 downwards.
AGAGTTCTCCAGACTCTTCCAAGAGATGTACATTCCGGCAGTTGCACGATCAGAGCTCAGAGACAAGTTCAACCGCCTCATCCAAGGCAGTATGATAGTGGAGGAATACAACGCGGAGTTTATACGCCTAAGTCGCTTCGCTCCGACATTGATCTCGACAGAGGAAGAAAAAGATGAAAAGTTCTTTGATGGACTGAAGTTCAAGCTTCAGAGATTAATTGGCTCAGTCGCACCTACATCCTATACTGAGGTCCTTGCAGCAGCACGACGCATGGAGCGCGTCACTAGAAGGGAATCGAATCTGAAGAGGCCAAACCCATCCGCACCATCCAAGGAGTTAGTAGAGTTGAAAGAGCAGGTGGATGATCTTCTGGAGAAGGGTTTCATTCGGCCCAGTGTTTCACCTTGGGGAGCACCCATATTATTTGTGCCGAAGAAGGATGGAACAGTGCGATTGTGCATTGATTACAGGATACTAAATGCTGTGACCATCAAGAACAGGTATCCCTTACCACGTATTGATGATCTATTCGATCAGTTGAGTGGTGCAAGGGTATTCTCGAAGATTGACCTTTGATCCGGCTATCATCAGATCAAAGTAAGGAAAGAAGACATCCCGAAGACAGCTTTCAGGACCAAGTATGGACATTATGAGTTCTTGGTGATGGCGTTTGGTTTAACCAACGCGCCAGCAGTGTTTATGAGCTTAATGAACAGAGTTTTCCATCAGTTCTTGGATAAATTCGTGGTGGTGTTCATTGATGATATCCTCATATATTCCAAGAGCCATGAGGAGCACGAGGAGCACCTCAGAATCGTGTTAGAGATCTTGAGGCAGGAAAAGTTATACGCCAAGCTCAGTAAGTGTGAGTTCTGTATGGACGTCCCAACGTGCGAGACTTGATCTCCCTTGTCAGCCCCTTTCTGAACTTCCGGGCCCTGTCCCCCGGATCTCTAGTCATCGACGGTGCGAAGCGGCTCAGACGGGAAAACTCCGCGGCATACTCGTCGACGGACGAGCTCCCTTGGGCTAAGTCATGGAACTGACTCTCCAAAGCTCCCAGGGCAACATCAGGAAAGAACTTCTCCTTGAAGAGCTCCTTGAAATCCTCCCAAGTGAGTCCCTTGCGCAAAAGTCTCGGCTCCGTGCGAAACCACGTCAAGGCAATGTCGAACATCTGGCTGCCAGCGGCCTCGATCTGGAGGGCCTCTTGAAGCTGTGCCAAGCGTAAGTTCCTCTCGATGTCCTCTAGCCAATCATCGGCGTAGAGTATCCCTTCTGTCCCCTTGAACTCCCGAGGCATCATCCTCTTGAAATCCACAATGGTGCCCGGCCTCTGGTGGTGCTGATCAGGACGCTGCTGCTGCTGAGTAACTCTCTCCACAGCCTGGAGGGCCACTTGGTGAGCATTCTCCATGTTCACCCTCATCATCTCTGTCTGGGCCTGATGTGCCTCAGCCTGCACTCTCTGGGCCTCTGCCGACGTCCTCTGGGCATCGACCATGCCCTGAATCAAGGCGAACATCTGTACCCCATCGACGGGCACACCTCCTGGATGCTGAACTGGTGGTGGTGGTGGTAGAGGCCCCGTCGTAGCTGTGGGGACCCTCTGAACTGGTGGTGGAGGACTCCCGAATGCTGCAGACACTCCCACATGTACTGGAGATGTAGGAGGTACTGCGGATGTCTGTCCGGCAGGGCGAGAGGTGGCAGACCTCTCTGAATCTGCTGCTCCAAGTCTCTGGGACCTCCTCGGCGGCATCCTGAAGACAGATCGAAAGATTAAATTAAGGCAATAGATACGATATCATCAAGGAAGGACAGTACATTTCTAAGGGAAAAATCAGTAAGAGTAGTATCATAAGAATTCAGAATTCCCTAATTGTGATTGAGCATATCCTCGGCCAAATTCCTATTTCCTAAAACAGACTCGTAGTAATACTTAAGCGAGCACCACTACGATATCGCTCTAATGCGGTTCTAGGACTAGACCTGCATGGGCCACCAATAAAACGTGTCACGACCCACACCCGGAATTTGGGCATGAGTCGTGGGTACGTCCAGCCTACGCCGCAGCATCGGCGGTAGAACGCTGTCTAGGTCTCAACATATAATATATCCTGACAATAGTCTCAACTCCGCACGGAGGACAATGATAATAATCCACAGTTCTATGATATACTCAATCACAAGCTAATAGAAATAATAGCACGATAAGAATAGAAAAGAGTTCTAATAAAAACCAACCACAATAAGTCCAACTCAAATCCTGGGTCTAAATGACCTCACAAAGTCACAAAATAATAAATACAACTCAGTCTCAGTCTAAAACAATAAATGCAGAAAAATAATCTAAGAACAGCCAGGTAAATTTTCCTCTAGGCTAGGCAACTCCTCTGGGGTTTCTGGAGTGAAATCACCCTCTAATCCTGGGCCGTAATGAGTGGGGCACAAGCTCTCCAGGTTCTCTGAAAAATATTATCCAGTCAGGATTGGAGCGAAGCACAAGCACTAACTGCAGTTTCATTAAATTGACAAAATCTATAAACAGTGTAAGAAATACAAGATGGAAAATAAATGCTGGAAATGTAAAGTACTGGAGAAAATGGAAATAGGCAATAGAGCATCTAGCAATGAACAATAAATAGTGAATGCTAGACAATAAGTAGTGAATGCTGGAACAGGTGAATCTGAATAAAATAGACATCTAGCTAAGTGTTTGAATTATCAGTTTATCATGTGATCGGCTTGGGACTTGATCAGGCTGGTTATATATGATTAACTATGATTCTTGTAGGTCAGGCTAACCATATGGTTAGCTATGATGCATGTAGTGGTCAGGTTAATCATATATAACAGCTATGATGCATGTAAGATGGTCAGGCCGCACCCAACGTGAGAAGTGGGGTGAGCTATGATGCATGTAAAGGATTTGGATATGATCACATAATCTACTAATAGTTCCCCATCCCCCAGCTAGCACGATGGATTCCAATCACGACTCCTCATGATGGGGATCTAGGGTGCAAACCCGTGTATCCATAGTGTCAGAATCAAGTATGTAATACACTACAATTTATAGAAGTAATCAATAATGAAAACTGTCAGAGAATGTACTCGCCTGTGGTCCTGAGCAAAATGTGAGGATCGATGTCCAAAGTGGGATCACAATGACCTATATAAATGAAATATAAGTGTTAAATGGTGGTGTGGAAAGATAATTATAAATAATAACTAGGATGATGTTTCTAACCTATTTCTAGGTCTATACTAGGTCTACTAGTCAACCTTAGTCTTATTCCTATTCATTTGACCATACTAAGGATACCTAGTTTATACTAGTTGATAACTTAATACCTAATACTTATTTGATATCTAACCTTACCAACTATACATGATACCAATTGACCAATACCAAATACTAATGATAGACTCACTGATATTGTCACTGATACCATAAATCCCTACACTACCATACCTATACAGCTACATTGGCACCCACAGAAATCACTGCTACTGCACACACACACAAGCAGACTTAACTAGCTACTGAACTACACATAACTTACTGAATACACTGATACACAACACACAGTATACACTCATGTATTCACTGATACACACTGGTTCTCACTGCTCACTGACACAGTCATCTAATACCCCCCTACTGTTTACTCACACTCTCAAATGCAACTGAAATCTGGGATACTCACCTAATTCACTTACAGGTACACAGGCATTAATATACATGTTTGTACACACAGGTAACTGAAATATGAAATACCTAGGACACATACACAGTCACACACTCTCTTCCCCAAACACATCACTAAAACTATCAGTATTCACACACTGACCTGGGAATTTTTCTGAGACACACACTGAAATTTACCTACAGCTACACATACAGGTATTACTACACTGTGACACAGGTTTTCAGTCATCCCACACTACACTTACTGATACACTAATCACTAGGTTCTAGGATACACACAGTTAACTGATACACAAACACACTACACATACATGGCTTAATCTTGAGACAAACTTAGGGCTACTGTCAGGATCACTCACTGTAGTGAAACCCCCAAATCCACTGATACATTAGACCTATACTGATACATATACACTGAGACACACTCAGCTAGCACACACAGGTACCTATACATACTGGTACTCATAGGCAGACACACTACACTCACTCACAGGCACCATAAGCTACACACACAGGCACCTAATAACCTAGACACTCTGATACAAGAACACATGAACTAAAATGCATCACAACCTACCTATTAACACATACACATTAAAATTACACTAGCACATACATGGACACATATAACTCACTGATTTGCTCTCCAACCCGACTGCTCACACCCACAGCACACACATGTGCATTTTCTCTCAGAAATACACACAGAAACTGAACTCAGGGATACATTCTCCACTGAGTTTAAATACTTACAACCTATTGATACACTACTTGTGAAGTGAAACCCCCAACTGAAACTCTAAGACCTACACACAGTCTCATCCACACACAGGTTTAGCCTGGGACTAACTGACACTAAGGTAATAAACTGAAACTCCTGATACTCACTGAACATAGGTATTCTCACACACACAGTTGCATTAAACCTAAGCCAATGCACACACAGGTATTTTCCAATACACAGATACAACCTACCCTACTGCTCAACACACAAGTTCACTCAGTCCTCACTGATCTGGATACACCAATTACACACTGATACAAGGCTCTAACACACCTACACACAAACTCACACTGGCACTCTGCTTTCTTAAGTCCTCACATACACATGTATCCACTGATGCATAATTCCTGACACTGATACTAAAACCAAATGCCATAACCATACACGAGCCCACAGTATCCACTGCACAGATCTGGACCAAACCCGACTGTGCACAGGGAAGATCCCCCACAGTCCAATACTTCACCAAATCACACAACATATTCAATACATGTGCAATATATGTGTGTATATATATTTATATATATTAAAACTTGTAATATCAGAAAGAAATAGATAGGTAATCCCTAAGGGCATTTCTACAAACACCTAGGGAGCTGAAATCGGATCCACACAAGTACCCATGAATCCTCAACTCGAAAACCCAAAAAATCGAGATCAACCCTACACATATGAGATAAAACCTGCCTATATGTATACCCCTAGGGTTAGGGTTCATGAAAATTGGGGGGAAACCAATGTATGAACACAAAACCTAACCAAAACCCTAAAACCGAAATCTACAGCAAGGGTGGGTTCCCTATGGGCATTAACATTAGAAAAACAGGATTAAAGAATTAAAAATTCGGATTTACCTATAGGGAGATGGTTTCCCTATGAAGTTCTTCTTCCCCAAGGTTCCTCGACCCAAGCTCCTTGCTTCCCTTGCTTTGGAGGAGGAAGATGGAATCCTAGGGCTTAAATTCCGAATTTGGGGTGAGGGGGGTGGCTCTCTTGATGGAGGCTAGGGTTTCTTCTTTCTACATGAAGAAAAGAGGGTTCCCTTTTATAATAAAACTAGGTTAGGGTTTCTAATGCACAGTTTTAGGTTAAACCCCCAGGTCAGGTCATGTAGAGCCTAAATAACTCAGGTTTAGTCAGTCTAGGGTTTGAGGTCCAAACCTAAAGTTTGAATTCTAGGGTTTCTCTAGAACTGGGTTTTCAAATTAGGTTCAGCCATTAGGGTTTGTCCTAATGGGTTCTAGGGTTTGACCTAAAACCAAATATCACTAACACATATGAATAGTTTTAAAACTCAGCAGATAAATTAAACACATAATTATTCAAAAATAGTGAAATTACACAAATGCCCTTATTTGGAATTGTGGTAGTGACAAGTCTACCCTCCTAAAAGAAATTTTGTCCTCGAAATTGGACTGAACTAGAACAAGAATAAAATCAAAAAGGAAATATACCTCGAGTCTAGAAGAGATACGGGTATCGCTCGCGCATTTCGTCCTCTCTCTCCCAGGTCGACTCCCCTGGAGAGTGATGTCTCCATGCAACATGAACCAAAGGAATAGTTTGGTTCCGCAACACCTTCTCTCTGCGATCCAAGATCTCTACGGGCTGCTCAGGGTAGCTGAGCGTCGGACCAACCTCAATCTCCGAGTGGTCGAGTACGTGACTAGGGTCTGCCACGTACCATCTCAGTTGCGACATGTGGAACACATCATGCACTCCCTCTAATGCAGGAGGCAAGTCCAGTCTATACGCCACTGCACCTACCCTCGCAAGAATGCCAAAGGGTCCGATGTAGCGTGGGCTAAGCTTCCCGCCTCGACCAAAACGAATCGTGCCACGCGTCGGAGAAATCCGTAGGAATACTAAATCGCCAACCTAAAACAAAACAGTCTCAACACGCAGTCTAAACAACAACACAAACAAAAAAAATAAAAATCTATACCTGAAACTCAAGGGGTCTACGGTGGCTGTCGGCCCAATGCCGCTGTCTGTCCTGCGCCACTCGCAGTCTGTCTCTGATGAGTTCCACCTTTTCTGCTGCATCCACGACCATTTCTGGTCCTAGCAAGGCTCTCTCTCCAACGTCTTCCCAAGATAACGGTGTACGACACCTCCTTCCATAAAGAGCCTCAAATGGTGACATCTCGATGCTGGCCTGGTAGCTGTTGTTGTAAGCGAACTCTACCAGGTGCAGATGATCCTCCCAAGAACCTCCGAGATCTAGAACACAAGTACGTAGCATATCCTCGAGAGTCTGAATAGTCCTTTCAGACTGCCCGTCTGTCTGGGGGTGATATGCGGTACTGAACTTGAGCTGAGTGCCCAAGCTAGCCTGCAGACTCCTCCAGAAGTGGAAAGTGAAACGACTATCCCTATCCGAGACGATGCTCACAGGAACTCCATGAAGCCTAACGATCTGTCGCACGTACATCTCTGCTAGCCTCCCTGTCGACGTGCCCACCTTGAAAGGTAAGAAATGGGCTGATTTGGTCAACCTGTCCACGATGACCCAAATCGCGTCCTTCCCTCCTAGAGAGCGTGGAAGCCCTGAAACAAAATCCATGGTCACGTGCTCCCATTTCCATTCTGGAATCGGTAAAGGTTGAAGCAAACCACCTGGCCTCTGCCGGTCTGCCTTTACCTGCTGGCACACTAGACACCGAGATACGAAATGCGCTACCTCGCGCTTCATTCCATACCACCATACGTGCTCCCTCAAGTCTCGATACATCTTGTTGGCACCAGGATGCATCGAGTACTGAGAGCGGTGTGCCTCATGCAAAACCTCCTCGCGCAGCTCCCCGCTCGGCACACATATCCTCGTGCCGTGCCGTAAAGAACCATCATCTGCGATAGTAAAGTCGTCCGCCAACCCTATCTGAACCTGTGCCCTGATACTCCTCAGAGCCTCATCCTCGTACTGCACAGCTCTGATCCTGTCCATCAGTTTGGACTGTATCTGCAATCCCCACATCTGAATCTCAGTACCGGGAACTAACACTTCAATCTCCAAGCTCTCCAAATCAGCCAACAAATGTCTATCTGTCGTCAAGTACATAGCCATCGGATACCTGCTCAAGGCATCGGCGACTACGTTGGCCTTCCCTGGATGGTACTGCAATGAAATGTCAAAGTCCTTCATCAATTCTAACCACCTCCTCTGCCTCATGTTCAGCTCCTTCTGTGTGAATACGTACTTCAAGCTCTTGTGGTCTGTGAAAATCTCCACGCGTTCTCCGTACAGGTAATGTTTCCACAGCTTTAGGGCGAAAATAACTGCTGCCAACTCCAGATCGTGGGTGGGGTAGTTCTTTTCATGAGGGCGTAACTGCCTGGAAGCATAGGCAATCACCTTCCCGTGCTGCTGGAGAACACATCCCAGCCCTTTCCCTGAAGCATCACTGTAGATGGTGAAACCACCTGTCCCTGCTGGCAACGTCAAAATTGGAGCTGTCGTCAACCTCTTCTTCAGCTCATCAAATGCAGCCTGGCACTCCTCCGTCCAGACAAAATCCACATCCTTCCTAGTCAGTCGGGTCATCGGCGCTGTAATTCTGGAGAACTCTTGTACAAACCTCCTGTAGTATCCTGCTAGCCCGAGAAAACTCCTGATCTCAGCTACCGAACTGGGGGTAGCCCACGACTCCACTGCCTCGATCTTTTGTGGGTTAACCGAGATTCCGTCACCCGATACCACATGCCCAAGAAATTCGACCTTGTCAAGGAAGAATTCACACTTAGAGAGTTTCCCGTACAGCTTCTCCCTCCTGAGAGTCTCTAAGACCAACCTCAAGTGCTCTTCGTGCTCCTCCGGGGTCTTGGAATACACAAGAATATCGTCGATGAATACTACCACGAACTTGTCAAGGTATTGGTGGAACACCTGGTTCATCAGGTTCATGAATACTGCCGGTGCATTGGTTAAACCAAATGGCATCACCATGAACTCAAACTGGCCGTATCTGGTCCGAAAAGCTGTCTTTGGCGTGTTTTCCCTCTTCACCTTCACCTGGTGATAGCCTGATCTCAAATCTATCTTTGAAAACACCCTCGCCCCGCTCAACTGATCGAAAAGATCATCTATCCTCGGTAGCGGGCACTTGTTCTTGATAGTGATATTGTTCAAAGCTCTATAATCAATGCACATGCGCACCGTGCCGTCCTTCTTCGGTACAAACAATACCGGAGCTCCCCATGGTGATGAACTGGATTTGATGAAACCTTTGTCCTGCAGCTCCTCAACTTGCTTCTTCAGTTCTGCCAGCTCGCTGTTGTTAACTCTATAGACATATTGTGAAATGGGCTCCGCTCCTGGAACCAAGTCTATAGAGAATTCAACATCCCTGTCTGGCGGCAAGCCTGGCAACTCTTCTGGAAATACATCCAGGAACTCCGCTATCAGAGGATGTGGCAACTCCTCTTCTTCTGCCCTGGCTCCGCAAAATATGCACCTGCTCTGTTCCGCTGCTCCTCTGATGACCTCAAACTCCGGTTCTCCTGGTGGTCTAAATAATACTCTGCCTCTATAACAATCTATAGTAGCATGATGTCTACTCAACCAGTCCATTCCGAGCACGATATCGTACCCCGGAATTGGCATGACAAGTAAGCTTACGCTCAACTCTCGGCCTCCTACTGACACTCTCCGGTCCTTGCAGTGATCACGGACTAGGATAATACCTCCACCAGTCGTGATCTTGTAAGTCCTAGCTAATGGTTCTGTGTCTAAATGATGTCGAAGTGCATAAGATACAGACACAAAACTATGGGAAGCGCCAGAGTCGAATAAGGTAAATGTGGGAATACAATCAAGAAGAACCGAACCTGTGATCAAGTCTCCTGCTGGCTCGATCTCCTCGACTGCCATGGCGTACGCTCGCCCCTGGGGTACACCTCTCTGCTGCTGGTGCTGGGCAAACTTCTGATGTTGTGGTGGAAGTGGTCCCCTCTGTTGTTGGCCTCCTGGTACGGTAGGTACCCTGTCTGGTCCTCTCTGGGCGGCTGCTCCACCCTGACCTGAACGAATCGTAGGGCAATCCTTCAGTTGGTGTGTCGTCGATCCGCAGGATAGACATGAGCCCAATCTCTTCCTGCAGATATCTCTAGTATGTCCCATCTTCCCGCTGTACGCACACTGGATGGCGGGCTGGTTCTGTCTCTGTTGCTGCTGCTGGACCTGCCCTGGGGCTGGTGCCTGATGCTGCTGCTGAAAGGGTCTCTGCTGTTGCTGCTGAAAGTGTGGACGCTTGCCCGGTCCCGCACTACTGTTTGCTCCTCCGGAACCATCGCGTCCCCTCTTGGGCCTGAGGCCCAAGTCGTCCTCGGCTATCTGGGCATCCATCAATATGCCCTCGTAGGTAGCTGTACGACGTCCCGACGTGCGAGACTTGATCTCCCTTGTCAGCCCCTTTCTGAACTTCCGGGCCCTGTCCCCCGGATCTCTAGTCATCGACGGTGCGAAGCGGCTCAGACGGAAAAACTCCACGGCATACTCATCGACGGACGAGCTCCCTTGGGCTAAGTCATGGAACTGACTCTCCAAAGCTCCCAGGGCAACATCAGGAAAGAACTTCTCCTTGAAGAGATCCTTGAAATCCTCCCAAGTGAGTCCCCTGCGCAAGAGTCTCGGCTCCGTGCGAAACCACGTCAAGGCAATGTCGAACATCTGGCTGCCAGCGGCCTCGATCTGGAGGGCCTCTGGAAGCTGTGCCAAGCGTAAGTTCCTCTCGATGTCCTCTAGCCAATCATTGGCGTAGAGTATCCCTTCTGTCCCCTTGAACTCCCGAGGCATCATCCTCTTGAAATCCACAATGGTGCCCGGCCTCTGGTGGTGCTGATCAGGACGCTGCTGCTGCTGAGTAACTCTCTCCACAGCCTGGAGGGCCACTTGGTGAGCATTCTCCATGTTCACCCTCATCATCTCTGTCTGGGCCTGATGTGCCTCAGCCTGCACTCTCTGGGCCTCTGCCGACGTCCTCTGGGCATCGACCATGCCCTGAATCAAGGCGAACATCTGTACCCCATCGACGGGCACACCTCCTGGATGCTGAACTGGTGGTGGTGGTGGTAGAGGCCCCGTCGTAGCTGTGGGGACCCTCTGAACTGGTGGTGGAGGACCCCCGAATGCTGCAGACACTCCCACATGTACTGGAGATGTAGGAGGTGCTGCGGATGTCTGTCCGGCAGGGCGAGAGGTGGCAGACCTCTCTGAATCTGCTGCTCCAAGTCTCTGGGACCTCCTCGGCGGCATCCTGAAGACAGATCGAAAGATTAAATTAAGGCAATAGATACGATATCATCAAGGAAGGACAGTAAATTTCTAAGGGAAAAATCAGTAAGAGTAGTATCATAAGAATTCAGAATTCCCTAATTGTTATTGAGCATATCCTCGGCCAAATTCCTATTTCCTAAAACAGACTCGTAGTAATACTCTAAGCGAGCACCACTACGATATCGCTCTAATGCGGTTCTAGGACTAGACCTGCATGGGCCACCAATAAAACGTGTCACAACCCGCACCCGGAATTTGGGCATGAGTCGTGGGTACGTCCAGCCAACGCCGCAGCATCGGCGGTAGAACGCTATCTAGGTCTCAACATATAATATATCCTGACAATAGTCTCAACTCCGCACGGAGGACAATGATAATAATCCACAGTTCTATGATATACTCAATCACAAGCTAATAGAAATAATAGCACGATGAGAATAGAAAAGAGTTCTAATAAAAACCAACCACAATAAGTCCAACTCAAAATCCTGGGTCTAAATGACCTCACAAAGTCACAAAATAATAAATACAACTCAGTCTCAGTCTAAAACAATAAATGCAGAAAAATAATCTAAGAACAGCCAGGTAAATTTTCCTCTAGGCTAGGCAACTCCTCTGGGGTTTCTGGAGTAAAATCACCCTCTAATCCTGGGCCGTAATGAGTGGGGCACAAGCTCTCCAGGTCCTCTGAAAAATGTTATCCAGTCAGGATTGGAACGAAGCACAAGCACTAACAGCAGTTTCATTAAATTGACAAAATCTATAAACAGTGTAAGAAATACAAGATGGAAAATAAATGCTGGAAATGTAAAGTACTGGAGAAAATGGAAATAGGCAATAGAGCATCTAGCAATGAACAATAAATAGTGAATGCTAGACAATAAGTAGTGAATGCTGGAACAGGTGAATCTGAATAAAATAGACATCTAGCTAAGTGTTTGAATTATCAGTTTATCATGTGATCGGCTTGGGACTTGATCAGGCTGGTTATATATGATTAACTATGATTCTTGTAGGTCAGGCTAACCATATGGTTAGCTATGATGCATGTAGTGGTCAGGTTAATCATATATAACAGCTATGATGCATGTAAGATGGTCAGGCCGCACCCAACGTGAGAAGTGGGGTGAGCTATGATGCATGTAAAGGATTTGGATATGATCACATAATCTACTAATAGTTCCCCATCCCCCAGCTAGCACGATGGATTCCAATCACGACTCCTCATGATGGGGATCTAGGGTGCAAACCCGTGTATCCATAGTGTCGGAATCAAGTATGTAATACACTACAATTTATAGAAGTAATCAACAATGAAAACTGTCAGAGAATGTACTCGCCTGTGGTCCTGAGCAAAATGTGAGGATCGATGTCCAAAGTGGGATCACAATGACCTATATAAATGAAATATAAGTGTTAAATGGTGGTGTGGAAAGATAATTATAAATAATAACTAGGATGATGTTTCTAACCTATTTCTAGGTCTATACTAGGTCTACTAGTCAACCTTAGTCTTATTCCTATTCATTTGACCATACTAAGGATACCTAGTTTATACTAGTTGATAACTTAATACCTAATACTTATTTGATATCTAACCTTACCAACTATACATGATACCAATTGACCAATACCAAATACTAATGATAGACTCACTGATATTGTCACTGATACCATAAATCCCTACACTACCATACATATACAGCTACATTGGCACCCACAGAAATCACTGCTACTGCACACACACACAAGCAGACTTAACTAGCTACTGAACTACACATAACTTACTGAATACACTGATACACAACACACAGTATACACTCATGTATTCATTGATACACACTGGTTCTCACTGCTCACTGACACAGTCATCTAATACCCCCCTACTGTTTACTCACACTCTCAAATGCAACTGAAATCTGGGATACTCACCTAATTCACTTACAGGTACACAGGCATTAATATACATGTTTGTACACACAGGTAACTGAAATCTGAAATACCTAGGACACACACACAGTCACACACTCTCTTCCCCAAACACATCACTAAAACTATCAGTATTCACACACTGACCTGGGAATTTTTCTGAGACACACACTGAAATTTACCTACAGCTACACATACAGGTATTACTACACTGTGACACAGGTTTTCAGTCATCCCACACTACACTTACTGATACACTAATTACTAGGTTCTAGGATACACACAGTTAACTGATACACAAACACACTACACATACATGGCTTAATCTTGAGACAAACTTAGGGCTACTGTCAGGATCACTCAATGTAGTGAAACCCCCAAATCCACTGATACATTAGACCTATACTGATACATATACACTGAGACACACTCAGCTAGCACACACAGGTACCTATACATACTGGTACTCATAGGCAGACACACTACACTCACTCACAGGCAACATAAGCTACACACACAGGCACCTAATAACCTAGACACTCTGATACAAGAACACAGGAACTAAAATGCATCACAACCTACCTATTAACACATACACATTGAAATTACACTAGCACATACATGGACACATATAACTCACTGATTTGCTCTCCAACCCGACTGCTCACACCCACAGCACACACATGTGCATTTCCTCTCAGAAATACACACAGAAACTGAACTCAGGGATACATTCTCCACTGAGTTTAAATACTTACAACCTACTGATACACTACTTGCGAAGTGAAACTCCCAACTGAAACTCTAAGACCTACACACAGTCTCATCCACACACAGGTTTAGCCTGGGACTAACTGACACTAAGGTAATAAACTGAAACTCCTGATACTCACTGAACATAGGTATTCTCACACACACAGTTGCATTAAACCTAAGCCAATGCACACACAGGTATTTTCCAATACACAGATACAACCTACCCTACTGCTCAACACACAAGTTCACTCAGTCCTCACTGATCTGGATACACCAATTATACACTGATACAAGGCTCTAACACACCTACACACAAACTCACACTGGCACTCTGCTTTCTTAAGTCCTCACATACACATGTATCCACTGATGCATAATTCCTGACACTGATACTAAAACCAAATGCCATAACCATACACGAGCCCACAGTATCCACTGCACAGATCTGGACCAAACCCGACTGTGCACAGGGAAGATCCCCCACAGTCCAATACTTCACCAAATCACACAACATATTCAATACATGTGCAATATATGTGTGTATATATATTTATATATATTAAAACTTGCAATATCAGAAAGAAATAGATAGGTAATCCCTAAGGGCATTTCTACAAACACCTAGGGAGCTAAAATCGGATCCACACAAGTACCCATGAATCCTCAACTCGAAAACCCAAAAAATCGAGATCAACCCTACACATATGAGATAAAACCTGCCTATATGTATACCCCTAGGGTTAGGGTTCATGAAAATTGGGGGGAAACCAATGTATGAACACAAAACCTAACCAAAACCCTAAAACCGAAATCTACAGCAAGGGTGGGTTCCCTATGGGCATTAACATCAGAAAAACAGGATTAAAGAATTAAAAATTCGGATTTACCTATAGGGAGATGGTTTCCCTATGAAGTTCTTCTTCCCCAAGGTTCCTCGACCCAAGCTCCTTGCTTCCCTTGCTTTGGAGGAGGAAGATGGAATCCTAGGGCTTAAATTCCGAATTTGGGGTGAGGGGGGTGGCTCTCTTGATGGAGGCTAGGGTTTCTTCTTTCTACATGAAGAAAAGAGGGTTCCCTTTTATAATAAAACTAGGTTAGGGTTTCTAATGCACAGTTTTAGGTTAAACCCCCAGGTCAGGTCATGTAGAGCCCAAATAACTCAGGTTTAGTCAGTCTAGGGTTTGAGGTCCAAACCTAAAGTTTGAATTCTAGGGTTTCTCTAGAACTGGGTTTTCAAATTAGGTTCAGCCATTAGGGTTTGTCCTAATGGGTTCTAGGGTTTGACCTAAAACCAAATATCACTAACACATATGAATAGTTTTAAAACTCAGCAGATAAATTAAACACATAATTATTCAAAAATAGTAAAATTACACAAATGCCCTTATTTGGAATTGTGGTAGTGACAGGTCCGGTGGGGGGTGGCAGTGGTCGGAGGGAAAGGAAGGGAAGTGGCGACGGGTTCGGCGGTGGTCCGGTGGGCGAAGGGTGGCCGTGGTGGTGGTGGGATGGGTTGGAATGGAGGGAAGTACTAGGGTTTATATAGGTGTGTAGGCAATGGCAAAATTGTAAATATTGGGAAGTTTAAGGGTAAATTGGTAATTTTGATATTTTGGAATATTTTTACAGGATTTCTCTGGATTTTTATGGTGAGTCCCACCCACCTATGGTCTAGCCAATAGGATCAGACCACCTAGCATGAAATTTTGCATATAAACCCCTAACTTTTCAATAATTGCATAAATGCATAAAATTTGTATTTTGCGTAATTTCATAATTTACCAAATTTTAAATACTGATTTCCTGAAATTCTAAATTATACAAAAAATAAGGGAAATAGCTGGGAAAAATATTTTGGACAGTGTGGGGTGAGTCTGGGCAGATGCAGGGTCTGATTCTGCAGGTGATATGGTCATCGTATTTATTATTTAATAAATACTGCGCACGGTGTTCACTAATTATTTTGAGGCTGTTAGGGTCATAATTTTTCTACGATGTCAAAACGATAATTGTAGTATAATTAGAGTAGAATATTATCGTATTTTTGTTTGGCAAAAACAGGTGCCTACTGGTCCTCAAATCTCTAGGGGTACATAGATGGTAAAGAGCAGAAATTTAAATAGAAAAATAAATAAAACGAAGCACCAAACAAGGTTTCTGGAAGTTGCTAAAAATACAGAAAGTGTAGTCTAACAAGTCTAGGGCAGGGATGTGAAATTTGTTTAGGGTTAACAGCTAGTGTGATGCCCTAATTAATTGTGTAATAAACAAGTGCACAATCAATAGATTATATAATAAATAAGATTAAAAAAAATTGTCATAATTCTAATTAATCAAAACTAATCCTAAATTACTAAATTTTGGTCGAGGGAGTTTACAATCTACCCTCCTTAGAAGATTTCGTCCTCGAAATAAAACAAACATATAATGAAAAATTTAATTAAGGACATATGATGATTTAAGAAAGATTGAATTTGAAATATTGGACATACCCTGGTTTGGAAATAGGTGGGGATAACGCTGACGAATATCCTCTTCTCGTTCCCAGGTGGATTCACCTGGTGCATGATGTCTCCATGCAACACGAACGAGTGGGATAGTCTGGCCTCGCAACACTTTCTCGCTTCGGTCCAGAATTTCTACAGGCTCCTCCTGGTATGATAAACTTGGCCCTATGGTGATCTCTGAATAGTCCAGCACATGACTCGGGTCTGGAATGTACCTCCTCAGATGAGATACGTGGAAGACGTCATGTACTCCTTCCAAGGTCTGAGGTAGAGCTAGCCTGTAAGCAACTTCTCCGACGCGATCTAGCACATCTAAGGGTCCGATGTACCTTGGACTTAGCTTCCCTCTTCCTCCAAATCTGATAGTTCCTCTGGTATGTGAGATCTTCAAGAACACATGCTCCCCTACTTGGAACTCGAGAGGTCGGCGATGAATGTTTGCCCAGTGCTTCTGCCTGTCTTGTGCAGCTCGTAGGTGTCCCTGGATCTTCTTTACTTTCTCCACCGTACGAATAATCAGTTCTGGTCCCAAGATCTGTCTCTCGCCAACATCGCTCCAGCATACTGGGGAACAACATTTCCTTCCATACAAAGCTTCAAAGGGAGCCATTTGAATGCTCGGTTGATAGCTGTTATTGTAGGAAAATTCCACCAGATGTATGTGATCTTCCCATGATCCGCTGAAATCAAGCATGCAGGCTTTCAGCATATCTTCAAGTGTCTGGATGGTGCGTTCTGATTGGCCATCTGTTTGTGGGTGATACGAGGTGCTGAACTTGAGGCGGGTACCAAGACTTTCTTGCATACTTCGCCAGAAGTAAGATGTAAATCTCGTATCTCTGTCAGATACTATGCTGACTGGCACTCCATGCAGACGCACTATCTCCTTCATGTACATATCTGCCAAGACTTCTGTAGTTTGTCCAACTCTAAAAGGTAGGAAATGAGCAGCCTTTGTGAGTCTATCTACGATTACCCATAGAGCATTACGACCACTAGGACTTCTTGGGAAGCCCGTAACAAAGTCCATCGTAATGTGTTCCTATTTCCACTCAGGTATTGGGAGGGGTTGAAGTAGACCGGCAGATCTCTGATGCTCAGTCTTGACTTGCTGACACACCAGGCATTTGGCCACAAAGTGTGCTATCTCCCGCTTCATTCCATGCCACCAGTAATATTGTCGCAGATCTCTGTACATCTTTGTGCCTCCTGGATGTATAGAGTATGTTGAGCTATGAGCTTCTGACATAAGCTCATTATGAAGTTCTCCATTTGGAACATAAAGACGATCACCACATCTTAGAGTCCCATCTTCGTGTATGCGACATCCTGTCTGAATTCCAGCCTCTGTTCTTTGTCGAAGCCTCTGAAATCTTGCATCTGTTGGTAGAGCAGCTTTGATTCTTTCTACCAAAGTTGATTGCAGCTGATAGTTTGATAATTGGCCGTCAAGTCCTGGCATAATGACCTCTATTCCCAAATTTTCTAGATCTCTCAGAAGACCTGGTTGGGTAATCATAAAGAATGCCGAGGGTCTTCTGCTTAGAGCATCTGCCACCACATTAGCTTTCCCTGGATGGTACTGTAGATCAATTTCGAAATCCGCCATCACTTCGAGCCATCGTCTTTGTCTCAGATTTAGGTCCTTCTGGGTGTAGACGTACTTCAGACTTTTATGATCGGTGAATATCTCCACTCGTTCGCTATATAGATAGTGTCTCCATAGCTTCAGGACGAAGATGACTGCGGCAAGCTCCAGGTCGTGAGTGGGGTAATTCTTCTCATGAGTCCTCAACTGCCTTGAGGCATAAGCTACAACTTTTCCATGTTGCATTAAGACACAACCAAATCCTTTTCCGGATGCATCGCTATATATGACAAAACCTCCGGATCCAGATGGTATAGTCAAGATGGGAGCTGTAGTCAGACTCTTCTTCAAGTCATCAAAAGCTGTCTGGCAATCTTCAGTCCATATGAACTCCTGCTCCTTGCGGGTAAGACGAGTAATCGGCTCAGCGATTCTTGCAAAGTTTTCTACGAATCGTCGGTAATATCCGGCAAGTCCTAGAAAGCTTCTCACCTCTGAGATATTGGTCGGAGTTGGCCATGTCTCCACAGATGAAATCTTTGCAGGGTCCACCGAGATGCCTTCTCCTGTGATCACGTTCCCAAGAAAAGCAACACGATCAAGGAAAAATTCACACTTGCTCATTTTGGCATAAAGGCTCTCCCGTCTCAGCGTCTCTAGTACCAGTCTTAAGTGCTCTTCATGCTCCTCGTGGCTCTTTGAATACACCAGAATGTCGTCGATGAAGACTACCACGAACTGGTCCAGATATTGGTGGAAGACTCTGTTCATCAGGTTCATGAATATGGCAGGTGCATTACTTAGTCCAAAAGGCATAACCAGGAACTCGTAATGACCATAACGAGTCCTGAATGCTGTCTTTGGAATATCTTTCCTCCGTACCTTGACCTGATGATAACCTGATCTCAAGTCTATCTTTGAGAATACCACGGCTCCTGTTAGTTGATCGAACAGGTCGTCAATTCTCGGCAAGGGGTACTTGTTTTTGATTGTCAGAGCGTTGAGGGCTCTGTAATCAATGCACATACGATATGTTCCGTCCTTCTTTGGTACAAACAACACTGGTGCTCCCCAGGGTGATACACTAGGACGAACAAATCCCTTGATCTGTAGTTCCTCCAGTTGAAGCTTCAGCTCGTCAAGCTCCTTCTTCGCCAGTCGGTATACATTGGAGGATACTGGTGCAGCTCCGGGTATCAGCTCAATAATAAACTCCACTTCTCTGTCAGGCGGTAGGCCTGGCAATTCTTCTGGAAATACGTCCTCGAACTCTGCTATAATTGAGGGAAGTGCTGTCTCCATCGCCATATAAGCTCTAGGAGTCTGGCCTACTCCTTGCTCAATGGTTCCTCGGATATATTCGAATTCTGGGTGATCTGGGGGTCTAAAGATAACACTACCCTTACGGCAGTCTAAGATAGCATCATTCTGGCTTAGCCAGTCCATGCCTAAGACAACGTCGAAATTTGGCATTGGGAGTACCAAAAATCGCGCTCTTAGTCCTCTACTATAAACAACTACCGGACAGGTTTCGATAATGTTGGTAACTGGAATAATATCTCCTCCAGTAAGTATTTTCCAACACTTGGGTAGCGGGGAAGTGGATAGCTTGTGCATGGATACGAAACTACTGGATATGAAAGACAAAGTAGCCCCAGAATCGAATAATACAGTTGCAGGTAATAATGCAACTAAAATGGTACCTGATATAGTTTCTCCTTCAGGCTCTTCTGCAACTGCAGCTAACGCAAAGACTTGTCCCTGTCTTTGCCCTCCAGGTTGTTGTCTGGCCTTGAACTGGGTCTCCTGAGTAGGCAAGGGTGCTCCTCTCTGATATCCTCCTGATATGGAGGGTAGCATCTTCTGGGCTTGTGCTCCTGGCTTCTGCCCTTGCTGAGGTATTGCATCTCTGCGTTGTGGGCAGTCTTTGGCCATGTATTGGCTAGCTCCACATAGCAAGCATAATCCCAGCTTCTTCCTGCAGTCTCTCATAAAATGCCCCTTTTTGCCACAAAAGTGACAAATCGGGAGCTCCTTCTTCTGGTAAGGCCCCGTTGTCTGCTGAGTCTGATATTGGGGACGACATATAGGTCCTCCTGCTCCTTGCTGATTCTTGGCCGGGATGGTTGGATTTGAGCGTTTTGCTCCTCGGCCAATTGCTTCTTGCTCCCTGGCTTCTGTAAGAACCTTGTTGTAGGAGATTCTTGACTGCATTGTTGTGTATCTCTGGAGCTCGTAGTTAAGGCCATGGTAGAATCTTTTAGCCTTCTTCAGCTCGTTCGGGATTAGATCAGCACCGAAACGACTCAGTCGGCTAAACTCCGCGTTGTAAGCATCGACAGTCATGTTTCCCTGCTCCAGGTGCAGGAATTGAGAGTATAGGGCATTCTGGACTGTCGCTGGAAAGTACTTGGCGTTGAAGTGCTCCAAGAATTGTTGCCAAGTTTGGTCTTTGCCGACGCTGCGCTCTATGGATTCCCACCAGTGATGGGCGTTGCCAAGAAGTTGGCCCCTTACAGCGGTCATCCATAGGTCGGGGGTGAGTTGCGATCCTTCTAGCAGCATTTCGGTGTTGTAGATCCAATCGGAGATCTCCTCAGGAGTTTCGTTGCCTTTGAAGTCTCTCGGGCTCATTTGGCGGAAGCCTCGAACTGTGCCCGCTGGTTGGACAGGTGCGGGTGCCGGAGTAGTAGCTCTCTCCAAAGCCGTCATCAACGTCTGTCGCAGAGCTTCAGTCTGCTGCCACTGAGACTGTCTCAGGGCCTCAGTCTGTTGCCACTGGTTCTGCAACATAGTCTGGAGAAACTGCAACATTTGAGGTTGACCCTCAAGTTGTGGCATTAGGATTGGCAAGGCTGGAGGTGGAGGCAACGGTGTCTCCGCCTGCGGTGTTGTCTCCTCGCCAGAATTCTGGTGATTGGACGGGGTTCCTTGGACACTTGGCGAGGTGTTTGTGGCTTGGTCAGCCCCATTATTCGCAGGTTTTCCGGGTATGTCCATATTTCTGAAGAAGAATAGGATAATTAGAAATCACAAAGGTTATAATAGATGATAATCAAGCAAGATGCAAAAAAAAAAAAAAAATTTTTTTTTTTGATGGTGTCAGTGTGGATGAGACCTAATGTTCCTATCCTATTGCAGGCTTGCTGGGCATGTCATCATACCACTAGCAATAAAAGATAGACCTGCATGGGCCACCACTAAAACCATGTCACGCCCCAGTCCCAAAATATCAGGAACTAGGCCACGTGTCACTGGCCAGCTGACACATCACTATGGGCTTAATCCACTTTGATGGACCCAAAGGGACGTGCTACGCTGTCCTAAAATACTACAAGTATGGAACAGGTAAAACTATCTCATCCACAACAATATGTCAGAAAAACAAGTGCTGAAATATATATAAAACTGAGTCTGATACAGTACACAACTGGTGAGAATACAAGTCTACTCCAAAAACTGATAATAGCGCAGAAAAATCAGATAGACTAAGCAGTGTCTATCTGAGCAAAACATCTCCATCTCCTGGTGGCAGGCCTCTAGGGTCAAGCATACTCTGAGGTCGTCTCCTCGAGCTCCTCCTCAGTAGCACATCTGGCCTCCTGATCAGGGCCGTACACAGTGGGGTAGAAAGCCTCGTCTAGATCTGGCAGGGAACCAGGTCCTCAGTGGGACATAACAAGATACAGAAAATGACATGCCATGTATGTAAATACTGAATAAAGAAAATAAATACAGGGTGCTAACCATCTAAGTGAAATGCAAGTAAAGATCTTGTAGTACGCATGGGAATGTGTGGATAGACATACGCTGACGTAATTCACCAATCGTGGCGACTGGCTAGTATATGTGTCATATGCCCCCTGACTCAAGGGCACTCTGCAATCGACCATCACTGGTACGAAGGTATAAAACATTATTGGAGGGGGTGTCCCATACGTCTACTAGTTATCTTTCCCATCCCCATGAAACTAAATGTCAAGTCGTACATTTCCTGAGTTATTCTAATCCGTGATACGGGTCACACGTACTGGTAGCTAATCACATACGCAGCTCGCATCCCAAAATATAATACAACCCTGTTGCGTGTTCCCGTGATAGGGTCTAGGAGAATATCAAAATACTCTCACAGCTGTTGGTGAGTCTGTAATGCTAAGTTATTTACACTAATCGTCAACGTATTAGTTGACTGTACCAGAGGCAGTCTCTGGTACTCATGGTATATGAATTGCAGAAACAAGAAGCATATAACAATATTTGAGGATTTAAACATTAAACTTGGCAAGGTATACTTGCCTACTCCCTGGTAATGTTGATAACCTGATTTCACAGTCAGGTTTGAAAGTGCTGGTGACAGGGGGTCACTGGCTGTGCTGAAGTTGGTTTCTGTTACAACAGATAGTGTTTGTGAATATCTTGGTTGCAAATAATAAGTATACATTTATCTATACTTATATACAAATATATGATATTGATATATATATAGTATGTATATAGATATAGTATATATAGCAGTATATATATATAGTATTTAAAGAACAGACAATTGCAGGTAAATAGTAGCAGGGTATATCCTCTGCTATATATAATAATATAATATAATAATATTATCAGGGTGTATCCTCTGATATAATAATAAATATAATAGTCAGGGTATATCCACTGAGATATATATATAATAATAAAATGACAGTACAGAAAGTAAATACATATATAATATCAGGGTCTATATGTGACCACTGTAAATATACATATATAGATAGGCTGTAATATCCAGCACAGTAAATAAATTAAAATGACATTTGCAAGAATTGAAATATATAATATATAGATAAGCTGTATTATCCAGCTGGATATTAATATATATAGATAATATATATATATAGATATATTTATATATATAAGTGCAGGAAATAAATGCAAAAAAATAAATAAAAGAAAAAATGCATAGATAGTATTTATATAACATATACAAATATGTTACATATACATATATAACATATAGTATACATATTATATATATATAAATATATGTACACATTTATATATATACTATAGATATATATATAGAAATAAATGTATATATATATATATCATAATATTATATAATATACATATACATATACACATAATAATATATATAGTATATATATATATACCTATATACAATTTATACATATATAAATATATATATGTATAAAAATATAGTTATATATAGATATAATATATATACAGTATAATATACTGTAATTAATAGTATATAACTTTTATTATATAAAATAATACATTTATACATATAAATACATTATTATACATATATATATACATATGTATATATACATATATATACATATAGGATATTATATATATATAAATACATATATAATAGGTATAAAGGGTATACCTACTGACAGGTGGGCCCTAGGGGTTGCCGACGGCGGGTGGACGGCGGCGGAGCTGGCCGGAGGCGGCCGGAGAAGCAGCAACAGCAGCAATGGCCACGGGCAGCAGCAGCAGCAGCAACAGCTTGCGGGGGCTCTGGCCGGCGGAGGAGCGGCGGAGGTGGCCGGGAAGGTGGTGGGTTCGGCAGAGGGGAGGACGGCGGTCAGGTTGGTGATGGTGGCGGAGGTCCACGACGGTGGTGGTGGGGCTAGAGGCGTCGGGGATGAAGGTGGCAGCAGCAAGGGTTAGGGGGTGGTGGCTGCTGCGGGGGCTAGGGCGGCCGGAGGCGGTGTCGTGGGGAGGTGAGGTGGTGGTGGTAGGTAGGGGAGGTCGGGGGAAGCGTTTGGGGATGGTGGCGGTGGTCGGCGATGGCCGGAGGCGGCGCTGGGGGTGAATGGGAGTGGTGGTGGTGCTGTGGAGGTGGTGGTCGGGATGATGCTGTGGAGCTCAGGGCGGCGGAGGCGGTAGTCCGGTGGGGGGTGGCAGTGGTCGGAGGGAAAGGAAGGGAAGTGGCGACGGGTTCGGCGGTGGTCCGGTGGGCGGAGGGTGGCCGTGGTGGTGGTGGTGGGATGGGTTGGAATGGAGGGAAGTACTAGGGTTTATATAGGTGTGTAGGCAATGGCAAAATTGTAAATATTGGGAAGTTTAAGGGTAAATTGGTAATTTTGATATTTTGGGATATTTTCACAGGATTTCTCTGGATTTTTATGGTGGGTCCCACCCACCTATGGTCTAGCCAATAGGATTAGACTACCTAGCATGAAATTTTGCATATAAACCCCTAACTTTTCAATAATTGCATAAATGCATAAAATTTGTATTTTGCGTAATTTCGCAATTTACCAAATTTTAAATACTGATTTCCTGAAATTCTAAATTGTACAAAAAATGAGGGAAATAGCTGGGAAAAATGTTTTGGACAGTGTGGGGTGAGTCTGGGCAGATGCAGGGTCTGATTCTGCAGGTGATATGGTCATCATATTTATTATTTAATAAATACTGCGCACGGTGTTCACTAATTATTTTGAGGCTGTTAGGGTCATAATTTTTCTACGGTGTCAAAACGATAATTGTAGTATAATTAGAGTAGAATATTATCGTATTTTTGTTTGGCAAAAACAGGTGCCTACTGGTCCTCAAATCTCTAGGGGTACATAGATGGTAAAGAGCAGAAATTTAAATAGGAAACTAAATAAAACGAAGCACCAAACAAGGTTTTTGGAAGTTGCTAAAAATACAGAAAGTGTAGTCTAACAAGTCTAGGGCAGGGATGTGAAATTTGTTTAGGGTTAACAGCTAGTGTGATGCCCTAATTAATTGTGTAATAAACAAGTGCACAATCAATAGATTATATAATAAATAAGATTAAAAAAAATTGTCATAATTCTAATTAATCAAAACTAATCCTAAATTACTAAATTCTGGTCGAGGGAGTTTACATTGAGATTCAGTCATCACTCGTGGAGAAGATTAAAGAGGCATTGTCCACCGATGCTAGATTCCGAAGACTCAAAGAGAGGACAGAAGCAGGTATGCAGACAGGACTTCGTATTCACGAAGACGGGACATTGAGGTTCGGAAATCGCCTGTATGTTCCAAATGGAGAATTGAGACATGAGTTAATGGCGGAAGCACATAGCTCTATATACTCTGTTCACCTAGGAGGAACCAAGATGTACCGAGACTTGAGACAGTATTACTGGTGGCATGGAATGAAAAGGGAGATTGCGAGATTTGTGGCCAAATGCTTAGTATGTCAGCAAGTAAAGGCCGAGCATCAGAGGACCGCAGGTATGTTACAACCGCTTCCTATACCAGAATGGAAGTGGGAGCATATCACGATGGATTTTGTCACTGGATTTCCAAGGAGCCCCAGCGGAAGAGACGCAGTATGGGTGATAGTGGATCGACTCACTAAATCGGCACACTTCTTGCCATTTAGAGTTGGACAGTCCACAGAGGTACTAGCCGACATGTATATGCGACAAATCGTCAAATTACATGGAGTGCCTGTTAGTATTGTATCGGATCGAGATTCGAGATTTATCTCTCATTTCTGGAGAAGCATGCAAGAGAGTCTGGGCACCAGACTCAAATTCAGCACGGCGTACCACCCGCAGACAGATGGCCAATCGGAGCGCACCATTCAGATCTTGGAGGATATGTTACGATCATGCATGCTAGACCTTGGTGGATCTTGGGAAGATCATTTACACTTAGTGGAGTTCTCCTACAACAACAGTTATCAGGCCAGCATTCAGATGGCACCATTTGAAGCTTTATACGAAAGGAAATGCAGATCGCCTATATTTTGGAGTGACGTTGGTGAACGTCAAATACTGGGCCCAGAATTGGTAACTCAGACAGTGGAAAAGGTGAAACAGATTCAGAATCATCTTCGAGCAGCTCAAGACAGACAGAAGCATTGGGCAGATACGCACAGACGTCCCCTGGAGTTTAAAGAAGGAGAGCACGTGTTCTTGAGGATTTCGCCCACTCGGGGTACTATCAGATTCGGGAGCAGAGGCAAGTTGAGCCCAAGGTATATTGGGCCCTTTGACATTCTAGAGCGCGTTGGTGAGGTGGCGTATCGTCTTGCATTACCTCCATCCTTAGAGGGAGTGCATGACGTATTCCATGTCTCACAGCTGCGCAGGTACGTGACCGGCCCAAGTCATGTAGTCGATCATTCAGAGATCGCAGTGGGCCCAAGCTTGAGATATGAAGAACAACCAGTTGGCATCCTCGACGTCAGTGAGAAGACATTGCGGGGACAGACAATCAGACTGGTCCGAGTAGCTTGGAAACATCATTCTCCTGGCGAATCGACTTGGGAACAATAAGATAGTATGCGCCAGCGTTACTCCCACTTTTTTGAGGAGGCAGTTGTAAACTAAGCAACCTTGTAATTCAACAATTTATTCTTTAGTAGCTTATTCTTTGATTGCGAGGACGCAATCCTTTTAAGGAGGGAAGATTGTAAACACCCTAATTTTCAGAATAAATTTTAATATAATTTCCCAGAATTTTTGGTATTTTCTGGAATTTAAAACGAAGAGGATGGGGATTTAAAGAATTTTAAGTGTGGCTTATTGGTGGTAAACCATTCTGAAAATAATATATTAGGATGCACAATGGAAAACCGAACCTATAGTATTTTTTGGGGAATTATTTGGACCCCGGAAACGAGTTTTTAAGCTTTAAAGCTATTGGAGAGGTGAACCGAACCCTGCATAATGGGTCGGGTCGGGTCGGATCTGAGTCAAACCCGACCCGGATCCAAACCCAAGCCCAAACTGAACCCTAATTGCCGGATTTACTGTAGCCTATTTAAACCTCCACCTAGGTTTTCGTGAGCCACCCCGCCGCCGAGACTTCCGAGAACCTCGTCGTCGATGCCACATTCCTCCCCTTAACTCCGACCCGCCCCTCTGACCTAGAGCCGCCGTGTCCCCCAGATTCCTCCCACAGCCCCATCGTCGAATCCCTCGACGCCTTCCTCCCAAAGCCCCATCGTCGAACCCCTCGACGCCTTCCTCCCAAAGCCCCATCGTCGAACCCCTCGATGCCTTCCTCCCACAGCCCCATCGTCGACCCTAGACCCTCCTCCTCACAGCGACTCCGCCACCGCCCCAGCGACACGCCGTCGTCGACCTGCCGATTCATCGCCGCTCGACCACCCATCCAGCCCCGAGACCCCGCTGAACCTCCGTGCGACCCGACAACAGCCCCAAGCCGCTGCCAACCTCCCCGTAGCCATCAAGATCTCCTCTCCGCCGATCGACCAGGACGCGAGCAACGGACACGGACAGGAGCTCGATCCGGACACGGTGACCAGGACTCGAGACCGCACCTCGGACACGTGGAATTCAGCGTTCACGGAGCCCTGTTCAGGTATCGTTTTCTCTCAACTCGTAATCCCGATTTAGTTTCCGCCAGTTGCTATGCGTAGACTGTATAACCCTCTCGGTGCCCGTGCAACTCGCTCGGTGCATCGCGTCCTGTGGTGATCGTGCACCGCGATCCAAAAACAGGAAAAATAATACCCCGTTTCACCCCGGAATTGAGTGCGCCCCGCCAAACGGGACGACTTGGTCGCACGTGGTCTTTACCAAACGTGCGCGTCGTTGATACGGTCGTGTGAGATTTCACAGAAGTTGATTCGGAGGTGCGTGCACCCTGGAATCAACGCGTATCCGCCGACAACACCCCGTATCCGACCTTTCTGGAACACGCTGTAACTTCGTGTACACACGTCAGATCGAGACGAAACTTGCGCCATCGGACTCGTAGTAATACGCTGGTCCTGTGACCCAAGTCTGGTCCGATTCTGAGAACATTGACAAAATCGCGTATCGTGGGCCCCATAGGCTCCACTTGACGGGCGATTTTGTGATCGGCTCATCGGAATCCAATTCTGGAAGTTCCGTTGGGTTCGTATCATCGTTCCTGACTGGTAGACACTGAGTTTGAGGAATTTGGAGACCTTTGACCCTGACCCGCTTTTCGGTGCAAAATGGCCCACATGTGGACCCCGCTTTTTGCCCCTGTGTCCAAATTGGACGTCAGGACGGGCGTTTCTAGCAGTTTGACATCTTCTGAGACTGTTGGTGATGTTTATTACAGCTTTTGGAGTAGTACCTACCGGATCCGCCGATACAGGGACAGCTGTTGATATTCAACCATCAGGCAAGTGTACCTTGCCAAACTTTGCAGTCTTTATATATATTTTTCCTTGCTTTATTATATTTTTGTGCATACTTAACCTAGGATCGTGTGAAGTACTTAGCGTCCGATTATCAGTCGGGTGCCAACACTGTACGCAGTGTTGGGTACTGTCATCTAGAGATGGACATACGTGACACTTTATATTCTCGTACTTGTCTTACCAAGTACACTATGACCCAGGACACTTGACACTATTCATGAGACAGGATTTTTCCGAGATATTCGTGGTGATTCTGTATAGGATACAGGACATGGACATTATATGCTTAGATACAGTATGACTGGTTGCATTAGCTATGATCCCGCTTGACATGGACATGAGACATTGTGGTCATGATATGCGTGGTTACATTGGGTGGGGAGAGACACACAGGCTACAGGCTGTTCCATATATATATACATCCACTATTATTGAGAGGTCGTAGACTCTCGGAGCAGAGCTAGACCCACTACCGGTTATTACCACTACCGGCTCCCCGACACAGAGCTTGTAGTGGCCCAGCCTGAGTACTCGTGCTGCTCTCACTTGCATTTTCACTTAGATGATTACTTACTTGCCCTACTTATTCTATTTATTTTCTGCACTGCATTTATTTTGGCTTGAGCTTTCTTGTACCTTGCTATGTCCCCTGAGGACCTGGATCCGGATTATGTCCCCAGGATTTGAGGACGAGATCTATCCCGAGGTTTACGGGACCAGAGCAAGAGCTGAACCAGGAGTTGTACCACCATCCGAGGATGAGGTGTTAGCCGAGGACTTCTCCTGAGCATCCATGTTTCATGCTCAGTATTTATTATTTATTTCAGTCATTTACTTTCTGTTCTGTTGAACCAATGTATTAGATATTTATCGGGTTGATCCCCGAAGTACTTTGTTGAGACTGATGGATGGTTTACATTTCCTTATTTACTCTGTGGATCATATTTTATATATTGTGTGGATGAGATTAGTTGTGCCATGATTGTCGTAGACTTGTTATTTTACAGCTTAAGTATGCCCTGGTGGATCCATTAAATTGGGTTTGTCCATCGGTGCGTACTGCTGGCCATTGCCACGTGTCTAGTCCCTCGGTATTTTGGGACTGGGGCGTGACATGCACAAGATACACCGTAAATACAAAGGATTAACATCTCAGGACGATATCCAGATATACCAATCCGTGTTACCCTCGTGTCAAGAAATCAAGGATATCTACACTAGATACAAGAGACATAGAGGAATCATAAATGAGAAACTATCAGAGAATGTAATCACCTGAAATCCGATAAACAGTATCATAGATGTCCGGTATGGTACCTCAAAGACCTAGATAGGGAATATAACATCAATACAAGGTTTTAGAATGAAAATAAATTAAACTAGTCAACATCTAGGTCAAAGAGCCATTTCTAAGTCAAAACTGTCAAACTAGGTCAACTCTAAGTCAAACTTGGTCAAACTAGCTATTCCAAGTTTGTATAAGTCTAACTCTAGGATATCGAGTCCATACACTATGTAACTAAACCACACTAGTTAACTAGGATACTAGGATACCGTATCGTAAGATACGCAAGAAATTAGATAGGAATGTATCACAATATGCATATATAAAATCAATAATATAATATTCCTAACTAATATTATGCTAAGTGGATACCTTGGCTTTGAACCAATACAGTATCTCACTACTACACCCTCATCTTGATACTCAAATCCAATACCTTGAGTATCGACCCAATACCTTGACATTTACCTTGGTATCACAAGGTAATGTGATTCCTAGTATATATTACTACCCAAAACTAAAATATATACTAATATGTATATTAATACCAACTACTAAACCAATCACTAATTACTAATACATATATACATGTATATACATACCTATATATATATATATATATATATATATATATATATATATATATATATAACTTATTAGTAGAGATACAAGTATATACATATATAGATCTAACTACTAATCTATAAGTATACATATATATTTATAACTACCAACTACTAACTTAACTAGATAACTAATAACTATATATCAATAACTACTAACTATCGAATAACTAATACCTACTTCCTTACCTAGCTGAAACTCTGCTACTACTGGAGACTGTTGTTGCTGCTGGGGCAGCTGCTAGTTGCTGCTTCCCGTGCTAACTCCTCCTTACTGATGCCTGAACCACTGCTGCTGTGGTGTAAAACTGCACATGGCTGCTGCTGCTGCAGCTCGGGCAATGCTTGCTGAAACTGCTGCTCAGTTGTTGTATGCCACAACAACATTGTTGTACAGTATTAAAGTTGCTGCTACTGCAGTTGGCACTGCAGGGCTCTGCTGATGGTTTGTTGTTGTTGTTGACTATGCTTCACTGCACTGAGCTAACTGATACACTGTTGAATCAGGCTGGTCTTGCTGTCCCGATCCCCCTCTCAACACACTACACACACACAAGCATACAACTACACATATATGCACAACTCCACACACACACACACACACACACACACACACACACACATATATATATATATATATATAACTCTCCACTCACACACAACAATACATGTATATATACACATCTATATAGATATCTATATCTATATACATATTGTAACGCCCGCAACCGCTCGGAGCGTTACGCTGAGTCGGACTGAATAAATCAAATGCTGTTTACATTTGAAATATTAGATTTTGGGAAGAAGGATTAATCGAGTTGGTTTCAATGTGCAGATGGCTAGCGGGTTCGATGGAAATCAGGTGTTCGTTCAGAACAGTACTGAATAGCTGGATGGAAGCGATAATGCCGTCTTCCTTAATCCGATCGGTCGGATGATTTGGAGAGCACGGCCTGCTCGCACGGTCATACCAGTTGAGTAGATCGCGCTTACATCGGACCACGGGTTCAAGGGATTGGCCGTATCGGCAGGACAGGATGCCTAACGGGATCAATTATTGTGAGTGGGCTCTTTTCCTTCTCCTCTACTCCTTCATGCCTAATAATATGGAAAACACGTAAAAGGCTTGAACACTTGGGCTGAAACAATGGGAATCACTACACTGAGGCATGCATAGAGTGTACGTCGTTGGCTTGGTAGGATTGTGGCTTGAACGATTTATGCGTTGGATAGTCGGTACGATAGTTGGGTTATACATTTGAGGCAGTTCGGATGGATAATTGGGATTATACTTGGACGGTTGGAATTATACAAGTTGGAATGACACAATAGAAATATCGGGAATCCGGGCGAGCGAGCGTGCATCCGTGCACGAGTATCACTGGGTCGCTTTGTCTTGCAAAGTGAGCAGTTGTGGTTCGAAACCGAACAACTGCATCAGCGAGGTATGGTGCCGCTTGATGGGGCATTGTGCCACGAATGGGGTATTGTGCCACTGAGACGGCATTGTGCCATGGGATTGCTTTTGAGCATGGGTGTTGCACTTATCCAGGAATACATTGTTGTAAAGCAGCAATGTAAAACGCTGGGTATTTTGATGCCTTGAGCTATATTTTTGAGGTCGAGATTTGGACTTCTTGGAAGAACATGTTGGAAGAATGGTTATGGATATTTCGGTTGGATATCGATGGAACGAGTCTAGGATCGCTTGGTGGGGCGAGAATGTTCGATCCTCTCGTCATACCTACGTGTGTCTGCATGTCACGGACAACTTGTGCAAAGGTTTGGCACTTTCTCCGAAACGGTTTTTATCCGGGGCACTGGAGCCGTTTCGATCCGGAGGGAAACATTTGATTCGCGTTCAGTCGCGATGCATTGCGGGACCTCCAGCTGGGCTTGCTACCCGGGCTGATAGGGCGCACCGTAATGCTTGAGATATGTCCTGTATGGCTCTGCCAGTGACTTCATATAGATAAGAGTTGGCTTGCTTTACTTTGGTTGGTTTGTACATCGTGTAGGCGCGGCCACCTTGCCTCGGCAAGAGTGTGCACTCGAGAGTGGGATATAAACTTTGGTTGAGAATGGATATTGAGGCGAGACTGATGGTTCGATATGTTATCGTGCAAGCGATTACATTGAGTTAGACGGGTCGGCTATATATAAACTGCTTGTCGTTTGGTTTGAGAATGAATGCTTGCATGCTTAAACTGCTTTACTGCTTTCCTTAACATGTCATCCATATGCCATGAAACGAATCTAGGATTCAACTAGAAAGATCACCATTTAACTGTGTGTATTCACTATTTTACTTAGTGTCGGCTTAGACGAGTGAGTTACCCCGCTCACCAGTACGGTTGTGTACTGACCCACGTTTGTGGGCAATATTTCAGGTACACAGGCGTAGTGGCGCTGCTTGGATATACGGGACAAGATGTATGAACTGTAAGTACCTTTGTGGGCTAGAGAAAGAGCAAGAGTTATTTCATCGTCTCCGTGGTATCACCTTTGTGGCGTGGCCTTCGGGGCATCTCATTTGGACCCTATCGTGAGCTTCGCTGCGTATACTCTTATGTGTGCTTGGTACACAATTGGCTTCCGCTGTAACTTGGTTGTTTCGATGATAACTTTCGTGTTTAACAACATCGCCTTGTACGAGCGCAACTCCAGGCTCGTACGGCATCACGTCCCGAAGAGAATGATTGTCCCGCGGAAGAGCTGCAACGTGGTGATTTCACGTTCAGCGGGGACTATTGGGCTTGCGGAAGTTTGGGGTGTGACAGATTGGTATCAGAGCGCCCGGTTCATTTCTTCGAACTTGGTCCTTCGCTTCATCACAAACTCAAAAATTGCTTCCGTGTGTCGTTAGCTCTTGACTCTACTCGGTGCCGCATCGGATGTTTCATGCAATAAGTCTATTTATTGCTGGTTTTGGCTGCATTATACTTCTTGGTTGAGTTGCCTTGGTTGGTTTTCGTAGGATCGCTTAGTCTCGTTAGGCGTTGTTGCATTCGTGCAGCAAGTTGGTTGGCGTTGTTGAATTTGTGCAACAAGTGTGGGCTTTCATTGGGTTGGCTTGGCTTATCATTTGGGAGATTCTGATTGCCTCAATGGATCAGTTGGTTGGCTAACGAAATTTGGTTATGCGACATATTTTGAGTAGAAACATTCGATGAGAATGGATCCTTGCACGAGTTGCTCGTCTAGCGATTGTGTTGGATAGAAGTTGGAATTTCGGCTGTGGCGCATCAGTTGGGCAGATTTGAGTTTGGCTTGAGAAATATCAGATAAGTTGGCATGAGTTGCTCGTACAACAAACGTGTGGAACCGTTGGGTATTGGGTTGGACTACTTGGAATACAATCGTTGCACGATTGCTCGTGTTGCGAAAGTATCAGACGGTTTGAGAATAGTTAGAAGCAATGAGAATGGAACATAGCACGAGTTGCCTAACGAGATTGATGGTTAAAGAATCGGCTAAGTTTTTGTGTCTGACTTAAGATGGGAAAGGCATGATCACACATAAGGGATGGTTCGAACAGATTTTGGATTCTGCAAGGAAATTGTAATGCGAGTAGCGACTTGTTTCGAAGTGGTATATGGGATCAAACGTGTTAAGCAAGGCATCGAAAATATTTTGGTTGGACATCTATTAGAATTGTCTGAACGGACTCGGATAACGAATACAAGTCGGTTGGTACAAATCGATTGAGTTGGAAAGAGTAAAAATGGAGCAAGCAAATATTGAGTTATGATTCGACAGAATCACCTCGGAATGGTCGGTTTGGGATAGACGCTGGTTGACGCAGATTTTGCACGAGGGCAACTATATTTCCAAGTGGTATATGGTGCAATGGAATTTGACTCGGGTATCCTTCGATACATTAGACTGGAGAACTCAAGGACGGAGTCGTGCAA
Organism: Iris macrosiphon; assembly: GCA_036927795.1. Lineage (NCBI taxonomy): Eukaryota > Viridiplantae > Streptophyta > Magnoliopsida > Asparagales > Iridaceae > Iris > Iris macrosiphon. The sequence continues at coordinate 20,307,708 of JAYESA010000015.1, read as the reverse complement.
ATGGAAGTATCATTGGGCTTAAAAGATGGGCGGAACCGGAACGAACATTTGGGTTATGCTTGAGCAAAGCGATGGGATTATCGGAAGGATAGCGAGCACGAACTACGATTTTGGGCAACGCATTTGAGCTGTTGGTTGAGCAATGAAACACGAACTTGGCTTGGAGGGCAATGCGATTGATTCACACAAACTTGAAGGATTTTGGATATTGTTGCTCGAAAAGTTGAATCAGGTTTAGCGGAGATAAAATTTTGGGCAAAATGGTGCAACGATGATAAACGGATTCTTTGGAAAGACGTGGACGGATTGTGGCAACAAGGGAAGGCAAAAGATTTTGGCGGATTGATTTCTGAAGATAGCAAAATGTGGGAGCAACGAGCGCGGTTCTCGGATTCGGAAACTTCGCTCGGGTGAATGGTTGGATTTTGATTCGGATTTGCAGATGAGATGTAGCATGGTTTATAGTAACTGTCCATCGTGATGATTACAATTATCGAGCGTAGCTTCGGGACAGCTGACCCTAAGCGGCCTTGCCCGTCGAATCAGAGATTGAATATGGTAGACCCATAGAATGACCCTTGAGGCAGCGTATTTGGGAATGCGTCAAGGGCAGATATGAGCAATGATATTTGGCTTATTGACTGAGTGTTGGATTTGAGAGACCCTTGGGGTAGTCTTCAGCTGAAGATGCAGCCGGAAGATCGAAGCGATGGTGGAAAGTAGCCTAGTCAACTGATGAGATTCAGAGTCACAGATTTTTGTAGATGGCATCGCCTCTGACTCATCGTGCTCTGGAAGGAAATAGCATTTATATGAATGGACGACTGTGGCGGCTCGTTCAAATCAAATCTTTGCGAATACTGGAAGGGACAGATGTGCCTCAGATTTACAAGATGTCTCGGAACTTAGTCTGGGAAACGTGCTCGTTCGGAAGGCAAAGGTGATATTCTATGCTTCGAGGCAGTGGAAGCAGCGCGAAGAACTATTCCATGCGCAACCTAAGAATTGTGGCGAGTGTGTCCACGTTGAAATCGTGGTGACACTATCCCTTTGGCGTGGCGGCGAGATCTTCGTGGATCACACGAACCTCAATATAGATGTTCACCCTGTGAGATTTTGAGATGGCAGGAAATGTGTTGGGCTGAGCTGATCTAAGCAAAGTTGATATTTGGGTAAGTCGCATAGCTAGGGTAGATCAGTTGAGATGATCGTTCGGTGCATTCGGTGCACGAAATAATATTTGGAGATGTTGCTAGTACGGATTTCAGAAATAGTTGGATGGATTGAGTTGGAACACGAACTGATTGAGTCGGTGGAAAATTATCATATTTGAGGATAGTGCTCAATCAAAAATATTGGAATGGAAATAGTGATTTGGTTCAATTGGGAGCAAAGCAAATGGATGCCTCGAACATAAAGATACCCTTATAACTTGTTCAAATTTGCTATCGCAAAGCTCGGCTGAAATGCATGTATTTTAGGGACGCCTTAAATATATGTACGATCCAAAACTAAGCGATACGAGAAATTCGTGTTGAGCTGCAAGGAGGATGTGGGAATTCGTAAAATTTGTACGAGCGTTCAACAGAGCGAGATATTGAGTCAGAGATAGTGAATATGAGAGTTGCATAGAGCAGATCTATAGAATTGGATTGTGGCATGCTAGTAAGGAATGAGTACCAGCATGGTTCGTGGACGAACCTGATTTTAAGTGGTATATTATGTAACGCCCGCAACTGTAGCGCCCCGTTCTTCCGATGCGGAGAGCGCGGCTAAGAAACACAAGACGGTATCGTTCGATCGGGATAGATTGAATTAAGAACTCGTCCTCGTTATGGATTTGTTTCTTCGGAATCGATTCCCATATTCAGTGGACCGCGCCCCAAGGATCGGCTTAGCGGCAGAGTCAGGAGGGACCTCTCCGCTGCTATCTTTTATTGCCTCGGTTTTCGATGTCGCTTGTTGCTTTCGTGCTTTGAGTTGGTTTTAGGATTTGCTTGTTTTCCTTGAACGGTTTCGATGGTTTTCATTGTTTTCGTTCATTGACTTGCACTTCTATTCTGAGATTGGAAATAGAGGAAGAAGTATTAATCGAGCTATTCGTGTGCAGGTGAACGAGCAGTAGGTGGCTTGCGAGCGGAGTCGTGAAGCGCCTCTTTCCTTCTTCTTTCCAAAATCTAAGTGAGTGGCTACCAACCCGATTAGCTAGCCCTGCTTCCAAGCTTCACCCCTTCGCCCCGATCAAACGATACCAAGCAATAATAAAAGAAACCAAGATAAAAGGAAATAGACTTGGTTAATACTGCTTGTCAATCAAACTGTGAACGGTTACTTACTTGCATGCTTGTTCGTTCGAAATGTTCATCATATGTATAAATTGTAGTTAGAATATAACTTCTTCTATAAATTGTGCTATTTATGAATCATATCGTGTATGCGCATAACTGTTCCTAGAGGCTATGCAAAAGAAACATGCATTACTCGTGTTGCCTCAACTGCGTGAAATGATAACTTAACTAAACATCGTGTGTTCGATCATGGACAACTTGTGCACAAGGATATAAGTTCTGCGGACGGTCGCCGGGGCACTGGCACCGATCCGATCCGGGCAGACTTCGTGTTTATAGTCAATCGTGTGCGGACGGGATAACTTGCAACGCATAGTGTTTCTGAGCTCCTCGTGTTTTCCCGTTGCATGCTATCCTTGTCCTTGACTAGTCCATTATGGCATCAAGCCAGTGATCCTCGTGTGTATATGCTTGCAACGCCTCGTGTGTTTATCGTGTGAATATGGCTTGCAATGCATCGTGTGTTCAACGTGTATATTTAAACCTGTTGCATACTAACTTGTGTCTTCGTAGCAGGGAAGGCATGGTAAGTATTGTGCAGATAATTCAGACGGTCAGGTAAAATCCACCTAACGGTGGCACGTTTATTTCAGTAAATTCAATATACTGCTTACTTGTAAATGAACTAAGGCAAGATAGAAACCCACAAATATGCATGCTTCACTAAACAACGTGTTGATTGGTATAGTCAGGCTAGCTCGCCTTCACCAGCATGTTTCGATATGCTGACCCTCCTTGAAACAGGTTCTCCGTACCAAGGCGAACCGAGCGAGGAGCCGAAGTCGTCTACCCGATCCAGTCCAAGCTGTTAGCGCCCTTCACCGCGCCCTTGAAGCATTTTGAAGACCGGAGCTTGCAACTCTTCATACACAATATGCAGCTCCGTGGCAAAGCCGTCCTCCAGCCTGGAGGTCTTTATTATTTTGAGTTTATAAAGGGATGTAATGTACAGGACTGCTATCTCATTTTGAGTCATCTCTTTTGTAAGCCGTTCGGCATATTAGCTAACTCGTTCAAGAGTTTGTAATAGATGTTCATTATCAATAAAGAGAACTTTTCCATTTCAAATCTGTGTTTCAATTTATCTGCGTACTCTGAATATGTACTTGCTATGCAAATCATTAAAGCCTTGTGCGAGCGCAACTCCAGGCCCGCACGGCGGTCACGATTCGGGGGACGCCTCATTTGATTCTACGGAATTGGGTCGTGACAGCAACCGCTCGGAGCGTTACGCTGAGTCGGACTGAATAAATCAAATGCTGGTTACATTTGAAATGTTAGATTTTGGGAAGAAGGATTAATCGAGTTGGTTTCAATGTGCAGATGGCTAGCGGGTTCGATGGAAATCAGGTGTTCGTTCAGAACAGTACTGTATAGCTGGATGGAAGCGATAATGCCGTCTTCCTTAATCCGATCGGTCGGATGATTTGGAGAGCACGGCCTGCTCGCACGGTCATACCAGTTGAGTAGATCGCGCTTGCATCGGACCACGGGTTCAAGGGATTGGCCGTATCGGCAGGACAGGATGCCTAACGGGATCAATCATTGTGAGTGGGCTCTTTCCCTTCTCCTCTACTCCTTCATGCCTAATAATATGGAAAACACGTAAAAGGCTTGAACACTTGGGCTGAAATAATAGGAATCACTACACTGAGGCGTGCATAGAGTGTACGTCGTTGGCTTGGTAGGATTGTGGCTTGAACGATTTATGCGTTGGATAGTCGGTACGATAGTTGGGTTATACATTTGAGGCAGTTCGGATGGATAATTGGGATTATACTTGGACGGTTGGAATTATACAAGTTGGAATAATACAATAGAAATATCGAGAATCCGGGCGAGCGAGCGTGCATCCGTGCACGAGTATCACTGGGTCGCTTTGTCTTGCAAAGCGAACAGTTGTGGTTCGAAACCGAACAACTGCATCAGCGAGGTATGGTGCCGCTTGATGGGGCATTGTGCCACGAATGGGGCATTGTGCCACTGAGACGGCATTGTGCCATGGGATTGCTTTTGAGCATGGGTGTTGCACTTATCCAGGAATACATTATTGTAAAGCGGCAATGTGAAACGCTGGGTATTTCGATGCTTTGAGCTATATTTTTGAGGTCGAGATTTGGACTTCTTGGAAGAACATGTTGGAAGAATGGTTATGGATATTTCGGTTGGATATCGATGGAACGAGTCTAGGATCGCTTGGTGGGGCGAGAATGTTCGATCCTCTCGTCATACCTACGTGTGTCTGCATGTCACGGACAACTTGTGCAAAGGTTTGGCACTTTCCCTGAAATGGTTTTTATCTGGGGCACTGGAGCCGTTTCGATCCGGAGGGAAACATTTGATTCGCGTTCAGTCGTGATGCATTGCGGGACCTCCAGCGGGGCTTGCTACCCGGGCTGATAGGGCGCGCCGTAATGCTTGAGATATGTCCTGTATGGCTCTGCCAGTGACTTTATATAAATAAGAGTTGGCTTGCTTTACTTTGGTTGGTTTGTGCATCGTGTAGGCGCGGCCACCTTGCCTCGGCAAGAGTGTGCACTCGAGAGTGGGATATAAACTTTGGTTGAGAATGGATATTGAGGCGAGACTGATGGTTCGATATGTTATCGTGCAAGCGATGACATTGAGTTAGACGGGTCGGCTATATATAAACTGCTTGTCGTTTGGTTTGAGAATGAATGCTTGCATGCTTAAACTGCTTTACTGCTTTCCTTAACATGTCATCCATATGCCATGAAACGAATCTAGGATTCAACTAGAAAGATCACCATTTAACTGTGTGCATTCACTATTTTACTTAGTGTCGGCTTAGACGAGTGGGTTACCCTGCTCACCAGTACGGTTGTGTACTGACCCACGTTTGTGGGCAATATTTCAGGTACACAGGCGTAGTGGCGCTGCTTGGATATACGGGATAAGATGTATGAACTGTAAGTACCTTTGTGGGCTAGAGTGTCACGACCCGCACCCGGAAATTTGGGCACGAGTGCGTGGGTACGTCCAGCCTATGCCGCAGTGTCGGCGGTAGTACGCTGTCTAGGGCATGATCACAGGTGATAAATCTAGCTCATTCACAATAATTAAATAGGCAAGGAAAAATAGCAGGAAAAGAATGCTAAGATTTTATAACCAGAATATGATAATCAGATCCAGAGTTTATTACAGAACCATAGATTATATCGGGGACAAACCCGATTACTAAGATGAAAGAAAAACAAATAGCTAAATGCTAACTACTCTGCAGGAGTAGTCTCCTGGGTGGGAACCGGCTCTGCAACTGTATCACCTGCTGTCTCATAGGGGCCATAATAAGTAGGGGCAAGATCCTCATCATCGCCTAAATCAACAGATCCAGTCAGGAAAGGAGCAAAGTACACAATGCACAACAAGATTTAAACTAAATATTTGTGACAGGTAGAAAATAACTGACTAAGCATTATGTTGAGAAATGCGTAAGTAAGTAGTGAAGTTAACTGAGAAATAATGTTATAAAACAAGACTAGAAGTAAAATATGATTGATTGCTATAAACCAGAAATCCGAGTAAAACAGGAATAAAATGTGACAAGAAATATAACTGTAACAAGACAGGAACTTATGTGCGTGAACTTGTATATTTAGAATACCTAGTTGGCATGTAGGGGTTTATAAGGCTATAGGGCCGTCATAGACGACTAGTACACAATGACTACGGGAATAATCAAGTATAAGGCTGATGGTACAATCGCGTACCAACAGCTGGCACACAGTGATTACAGGGGGAAAGGGTAAACTACATGCCTCCTAGTATTCTCCCGCCCGACACGAAAAGCAAGACACAAAATACATTATTCAAGACATGAAATCCAGTGCTCTAACTCTACATGTAATCATCAATGGTACAAATAAAGCAGGAAATTTATTTATCACAATATAAAGGTTAAACTTGAAGTGCAGGTACTTGCCTGTTGTTTGGATCTGATTAATAGTTCTTCGGAGAAATATCCAGAGATGAGTCCAAATGCTAAAATAGACATTACCATCACGCTCAGAAGACGTCAAATAGCTAGAAACGCCTGTCCTTGGGTCCAATTTGGAGACAAGGGCAAAAACGGCAGTTTCGGATCAAAACGGGGTCCGCCGGTGGGCCCGCTTTGCACCGAAAAACGTGTCCGGGTCAACGGTCTCCAATTTCACCAAACTTAGTGTCAACAGGTCAGGAACGCTGATACAAACCCAACGGAACTTCCAGATTTGGATTCCGATGAGCCGAACACAAAATCGCCCGTCGAGCGGGGCCTGTGGGGCCCACGACACGCGATTTCGTCAACGTTCTCAGAATCGAACCAAACTTGACCCACAGGACCAATGTATCGCTACGAGTCCGATGGCGTAAGTTTCGTCTCGATCTGACGAGTGTACACGAAGTTAGGGCGAAATGTCGAAAAGGCGGATACGGGGCGATGTCCGCGGATACGCGTTGATTCCGGTGTGCACGCACACCCGAATCAGCTTCCACGAAAACTCACACGTCCGTATCGATGATGCGTATGTATCTGTGAAGACCGCACGCGACCAAGTCGTCCCGTTTGGCCTGGCGCACTCAGTTCCGGGGTGAAACATGGTCTGGTTTTTCCTATTTTTGGATCGCGGTGTGCGATCACCACAGGACGCGATGCCCCGAACAGTTTGTCCGGACACCGAGAGAGTCATACAGACTTCACAACGCAATTTACGGAATTGAAAAAGGAGCTACGAGGCGAAAGTTATGAGTACCTGAACAGGGCTCGAAACCGGGGCTGAAATCGTGTCCGTGTCGTGTCCGACACGACACAGGCTGTGTCCGACACGAAGAATTAGGGTTAGGGTTTTCCGGCCGTAGACGGTGAGGGCCGGCCGGAGGCGCGCCGGAGAGGGTGGCGCCGCTGCGGGGGAGGCCGGCCGGGGCTGGGCGGCTGCGTGTGGCCGCGGGCGGTGGCTGCTGGGGCGGCGCAGCCGCTGCTGTTGCTTGGGTCGGGGAGATCGGAAGGGGAGGAGAGGGAAGAAGGAGGAGGAGCTGCGGCTGAGGGGGCTGCCGGCGTCGGGCGGAGCGGCTCCGGGCTGCGGGAGGCGGAGGGCTGAGGGCTAGGCGGCTCGGCCGGAGAAGGAGAGGAGAGGGGGCGGCGGATCTGGCCGGAGGGGAACTCGGGGGGGCTTTATAGGGATAGGAGAGGGAGGAGGTCACCGGAAATGGCGGAGAGGGAGGGGGACGTGGCGGAGAAGGCGGCCGAGGGGGAGGTCGTGGGGGCTGGCCGCCGGATGCGGCGGAGGGCGCGGCCACGCGGGGGACAGGGTCGTTGGGGCTGGGTTTGGGTGCGGGTCCGGGCGGGTCGGGTTCAGGCGGACCCGACCCGACCCGCTAGGGTATTGGGCCGGGCTCGGAGCGGTTGGGCTGGGCCGGTTTTAACAATAATAATAATAATAATAATAATAATAATAATAATAATAATAATAATAATAATAATAATAATAATTAGTTAATTAATTAATTAATTAGAAAAAAAATAGTTTTTAGGCAATTAAAAATAGGTCCGGGGTCTAATAAATTCCAGAAAAATTACCCTAAGTCCAGTTTTCTATTTTACACCCAAAAATGTTATTTTTATAACATTTTAATATTATTTATTATCAATTAAAAATTTTGTAATAATTCAAAACCCTGATTTTAATTACAGAAAATTCCCAGAAAATTCCAGAAAATTGTGAAAAATCCCAATTTTATTATTTTTAAAAAATCAGGGGCTTACAATCTACCCAACTTATAAAATTTCGTCCTCGAAATTTAAAAATATGGCAGGGTTCTCTCTGTCCAATCTCACTTGATTACAGTCCAACGGTTTTCTCTCAGGTGAACATTGCGGTCGCTACCCAACTTATAATTTTATCCATATATCCTCTAAGGCTGTACAACTAGTAAAGCTAGGTCCAACTTAATAAATTAGGGTATTGAATCTTAAGCCTGCAACACAAAACACAGCACCTAGGGTCTTGTCTTAGTCATAAAGGGTTATCATCAATTCGACCGGTCTGAGGGGTATGTCTAGCACTACAAATCAACTTATACCAACCACAGGTTTTTGTCTTTCCGAAATGAGGAAAGACGAGGATCAATAATAAAGAGTTTAAGGGCGAGGTGGTAGAACAGAGGTATAGGGATCAAGGCATTTTTCAGGAATTCTAATGGGAATTGTCAGGCGGTTAGGGATCGAGGTTCTATTCTGGTAATGCTGAAACGATGTGCTCGGACGTATTTAGGGGGCAAGTAGACTAGTCGACTATACCTCAATCCACATAAGTAGTCATGCGAAGTGGGAATCAAAATGCACTAAGGTTGATCAGACCGTAGTACACTGATTCTGAGTAGACACTTGTATTAGTGGGGTTGATCAGGCCTCAATAATACATGTGTCATGAACAAGCCCGATAAAGGGTAAGCTTGCAAAACTAAGCTATAAAATAGCAGCATATGTCAAGTTCAGCAAAATTTAAGTGCGCTAGATGATGATGAAAAGGAGGTGCAAATTATTGAAGTTCACAAAACACATATAAGCACAATAGCAAAAGCCTCTAAAAACTCTACAGTTATCAAAATTAAAAAGCATACTAGGTTATTTAGCAAGTTCAAAAATTACTAGGTTGGGGCTGAGGTCACGAACCAATAGGCACGAAAATAATACTAGAAAAAGGTATCTACGAATCACTTACGCGCATTGGCTGCTCCCATGGTCTGCGCGTTCTCCACGGTCATCACGTAAGCTTGTCCGCGTCCTGGGGCAGCGGCACAGTCCCTCACTCGATGTGCTGTTGATCCACAATACAGACAGGCATTTCCGGTATGTGACCTTGTTTTTTACAAAAGCCACAAGTGGGAACTCGTTGATTCTGTCCTTGAGCTTGGTGTTGGGGTGCTGTAGCTTGAGGGAGAGGACGTTGGGTTTGCTGCGGGGACCTCTGCTGTTGTTGTTATTGAAAAGGGCGTTTGTTGGGTCCCGCATTTTCGGTATCTCTTTCTCGCTTTAGCTTATGCCCCATGTCTCTCTCAACGCCTTGTGCCACGTTCAAGATTTCCTCATAGGTGCGGGCTCGGCTGGTGGTGACAGCAAGGCGAATATCCGGAGACAGCCCCTTCTTGAATCTACGGGCTCTGTCCTCTGGGGTACGAACCATGTACTCCGCAAAGTGGCTTAACCTGCTAAATTCAGCAGTATATTCATCAACAGACAGGTTACCTTGTTCCAGTCTCTCGAATTGGCTTTCGAGAGCTTCCCGAGCCACTTCGGGATAAAATTTCTCCTTGAATAGCCTCTTAAAATCTTCCCAGGTGAGGTCAGGAGCAGATAGTTGGGGTTCATCTCGGAACCAGGTCCGAGCTATGTCGAACAGTTGTAGGCTTGCGGACTCCACTTTGAGATCATCAGGAACCCGAGCAGTCTTCAGGAGTCTCTCTACGTTCTCTATCCATTCATCGGCATAGAGAATGCCTTCAGTTCCGTAGAATTCCAGGGGTCTTAGGTTCTTGAAATCTTTGGCACTCCCTGGCCTCTTGTGTGGCGACTCCTGGGACCTAAGAGCTTCTGAGAGGCTGGTTCGAAGCAGGGCAGTCTGTTCTTTCTGGGATTCCACTAGTCCCTGGAACACTCCGAGTAGCTGTGCCCCATCTAGAGTAACTGCCGGAGCAGATGGAGGCGGCGGGAGTGCAAGAGTTTCGGGCACATTCTGCTCAGCTGGTTCTGATGTGCCTCCTACTGTGTTTCTCGTCTGAACCATTCTGAAAGATTAAGGGATAGAAGAATCAGAATAGAATACTTGGAAATCAAAGGCGATAGAAAAATTGAGCAGAAATGATATCAAGAATTGAAATAAGGACCCTATACTGTGAATGAGCTTTATCCTAAAATCCTTAATCTTGTTGCAGGCCTGTTCGGTCCCTAAGTTGGAACCGAACAATTTAGTCGTTTGACCTGCATGGGTCACCACTAAAACGTGTCACGACCCGCACCCGAAAATTCGGGCACGAGTGCGTGGGTACGTCCAGCCTACGCCGCAGTGTCGGCGGTAGTACGCTGTCTAGGGCATGATCACAGGTGATAAATCTAGCTCATTCACAATAATTAAATAGGCAAGGAAAAATAGCAGGAAAAGAATGCTAAGATTTTATAACCAGAATATGATAATCAGATCCAGAGTTTATTACAGAACCATAGATTATATCGGGAACAAACCCGATTACTAAGATGAAAGGAAAACAAATAGCTAAATGCTAACTACTCTGCAGGAGTAGTCTCCTGGGTGGGAACCGGCTCTGCAACTGTATCACCTGCTGTCTCATAGGGGCCATAATAAGTAGGGGCAAGATCCTCATCATCGCCTAAATCAACAGATCCAGTCAGGAAAGGAGCAAAGTACACAATGCACAACAAGATTTAAACTAAATATTTGTGACAGGTAGAAAATAACTGACTAAGCATTATGTTGAGAAATGCGTAAGTAAGTAGTGAAGTTAACTGAGAAATAATGTTATAAAACAAGACTAGAAGTAAAATATGATTGATTGCTATAAACCAGAAATCCGAGTAAAACAGGAATAAAATGTGACAAGAAATATAACTGTAACAAGACAAGAACTTATGTGCGTGAACTTGTATATTTAGAATACCTAGTTGGCATGTAGGGGTTTATAAGGCTATAGGGCCGTCATAGACGACTAGTACACAATGACTACGGGAATAATCAAGTATAAGGCTGATGGTACAATCGCGTACCAACAGCTGGCACACAGTGATTACAGGGGGAAAGGGTAAACTACATGCCTCCTAGTATTCTCCCGCCCGACACGAAAAGCAAGACACGAAATACATTATTCAAGACATAAAATCCAGTGCTCTAACTCTACATGTAATCATCAATGGTACAAATAAAGCAGGAAATTTATTTATCACAATATAAAGGTTAAACTTGAAGTGCAGGTACTTGCCTGTTGTTTGGATCTGATTAATAGTTCTTGGGGAAATATCCAGAGATGAGTCCAAATGATGAAATAGATATTACCATCACGCTCAGAAGACGTCAAATAGCTAGAAACGCCTGTCCTTGGGTCCAATTTGGAGACAAGGGCAAAAACGGCAGTTTCGGGTCAAAACGGGATCCGCCGGTGGGCCCGCTTTGCACCGAAAAACGTGTCCGGGTCAACGGTCTCCAATTTCACCAAACTTAGTGTCAACAGGTCAGGAACGCTGATACGAACCCAACGGAACTTCCAGATTTGGATTCCGATGAGCTGAACACAAAATCGCCCGTCGAGCGGGGCCTGTGGGGCCCACGACACGCGATTTCGTCAACGTTCTCATAATCGAACCAAACTTGACCCACAGGACCAACGTATCGCTACGAGTCCGATGGCGTAAGTTTCGTCTCGATCTGACGAGTGTACACGAAGTTAGGGCGAAATGCCGAAAAGGCGGATACGGGGCGATGTCCGCGGATACACGTTGATTCCGGTGTGCACGCACACCCGAATCAGCTTCCACGAAAACTCACACGTCCGTATCGATGATGCGTACATATCTGTGAAGGCCGCACGCGACCAAGTTATCCCGTTTGGCGGGACGCACTCAGTTCCGGGGTGAAACAGGGTCTGGTTTTTCCTATTTTTGGATCGCGGTGTGCGATCACCACAGGACGCGATGCCCCGAACAGTTTGTCCGGACACCGAGAGGGTCATACAGGCTTCATAACGCAATTTACGGAATTGAAAAAGGAGCTACGAGGCGAAAGTTATGAGTACCTGAACAGGGCTCGAAACCGGGGCTGAAATCGTGTCCGTGTCGTGTCCGACACGACACAGGCTGTGTCCGACACGAAGAATTAAGGTTAGGGTTTTCCGGCCGTAGACGGTAAGGGCCGGCCGGAGGCGCGCCGGAGAGGGTGGCGCCGCTGCGGGGGAGGCCGGCCGGGGCTGGGCGGCTGCGCGTGGCCGCGGGCGGTGGCTGCTGGGGCGGCGCAGCCGCTGCTGTTGCTTGGGTCGGGGAGATCGGAAGGGGAGGAGAGGGAAGAAGGAGGAGGAGCTGCGGCTGAGGGGGCTGCCGGCGTCGGGCGGAGCGGCTCCGGGCTGCGGGAGGCGGAGGGCTGAGGGCTAGGCGGCTCGGCCGGAGAAAGAGATGAGAGGGGGCGGCGGATCTGGCCGGAGGGGAACTCGGGGGGGCTTTATAGGGATAGGAGAGGGAGGAGGTCACCGGAAATGGCGGAGAGGGAGGGGGACGTGGCGGAGAAGGCGGCCGAGGGGGAGGTCGTGGGGGCTGGCCGCCGGATGCGGCGGAGGGCGCGGCCACGCGGGGGACAGGGTCGTTGGGGCTGGGTTTGGGTGCGGGTCCGGGCGGGTCGGGTTCAGGCGGACCCGACCCGACCCGCTAGGGTAGTGGGCCGGGCTCGGAGCGGTTGGGCTGGGCCGGTTTTAACAATAATAATAATAATAATAATAATAATAATAATAATAATAATAATAATAATAATAATAATAATAATTAGTTAATTAATTAATTAATTAGAAAAAATAGTTTTTAGGCAATTAAAAATAGGTCCGGGGTCTAATAAATTCCAGAAAAATTACCCTAAGTCCAGTTTTCTATTTTACACCCAAAAATATTATTTTCATAATATTTTAATATTATTTATTATCAATTAAAAATTTTGTAATAATTCAAAACCCTGATTTTAATTACAGAAAATTCCCAGAAAATTCCAGAAAATTGTGAAAAATCCCAATTTTATTATTTTTGAAAAATCAGGGGCTTACATAGAGAAAGAGCAAGAGTTATTTCATCGTCTCCGTGGTATCGCCTTTGTGGCGTGGCCTTCGGGGCATCTCATTTGGACCCTATCGTGAGCTTCGCTGCGTATACTCTGATGTGTGCTTGGTACACAATTGGCTTCCGCTGTAACTTGGTTGTTTCGATGATAACTTTCGTGTTTAACAACATCGCCTTGTACGAGCGTAACTCCAGGCTCGTACGGCATCACGTCCCGAAGAGAACGATTGTCCCGCGGGAGAGCTGCAACGTGGTAATTTCACGTTCAGCGAGGACTATTGGACTATTGGACTTCAGCCATTACCGACTTGGTCAACCTGTCCAGAATGACCCAAATCTCATCTTTTCCTCCTGGAGATCGTGGAGTCCGGACACAAAATCTATAGTAATTTGCTTCCACTTCCACTATGGAATGGGTAATGGCTGAAGTAAACCACCTCGCCTCTGCTTCTCGGCTTTCACCTGCTGGCACACTAAGCATCTCGATACAAACTTTGCCACTTCCCTCTTCATTCCATACCATCACACACTCTCTCGCATATCCTGATACATCTTGTTGGCACTAGATGTATAGAATACTGAGAGCGATGTGCTTTCTGCAATACCTTCTCACGCAGCTCCCCACTAGGCACACACAATCTAACACCATGCCACAAAGAACCATCCTCAGCAATGGTGAAATTATCCTCCAATCCTGCTCTCACCTGAGCTATGATGCTCCTCAGAGATACATCCTCATACCGGGCTGCCTTGATCCTGTCCATCAACTCTGAGTGTATCTGCAACCCCCATATCCGCATAGCAAAACCAGAAACTATTACCTCAATTCCCAAGCTCTCCAAGTCCTCCAACAAATACTGATCCTACGTCAACAATATATCTATCGGATACCTACTCAAGGCATCGGCAACTATATTGGCTTTCCCAGGATGATACTGCAAAGATATGTCAAAATCCTTTATCAATTCCAGCCACCGACGCTGCCTCATGTTTAACTTCTTCTGAGTGAAAACGTACTTCAAGCTCCTGTGGTCTGTGAAGATCTTCACACGCTCTCCGTACAAATAGTATATCCACAACTTTAGGGCAAAGATGACTGTTGCCAACTCTAAATCGTGGGTAGGATAATTCTTCTCATGAGGACACAACTGTCTAGATGCATAGGCAATTATTTTCCCATTCTGCTGAAGAACACAACCCAGACCTTTTCCCGATGCATTACTATAAATAGTGAATCCTCTAGACCCTGATGGCAACGTCAAAATAGGAGCAGACGTCAACCTCTTCTTCAATTCCTCAAAAGAACCTGGCACTCCTCTGTCCAAATAAACTCTATATCCTTCCTGGTGAGTCTGGTCATCGGCTCGGCAATCTTTGAAAAATCTTACACAAACTTCCTGTAGTAGCCTGCCAAACCCAAGAAACTCCTTATCTCAGCCACTGAACTCGGGGTCTTCGAAGACTCCACTGCTGCGATCTTCTTCGGATCCACTGAAATTCTATCACCAGTCACAATATGTCCTAAGAAGTCCACCTTGTCCAGGAAGAACTCACACTTGGACAGCTTCCCATACAACCTCTCCTTCCTCAGCACATCCAACATAATTTGCATATGCTCCTCGTGCTCCTCCGGTGTCTTCGAGTATATGAGTATGTCATCGATGAACATCACCACGAACTTGTCAAGGTACTGATAGAATACCTTATTCATCAAATTCATAAATACCGCGGGGGCATTAGTCAACCCAAACGGCATCACCATAAACTCATACTGACCATACCGATTTCTAAAAGTAGTCTTCGGTATGTCCTCCGGTTTCACTTTCACCTGGTGGTAGCCTGATATCAAATCTATCTTAGAAAATACATTGGCACCACTCAACTGATCGAACAGGTCATCAATTCGTGGCAACGGGTGTTTATTCTTGATAGTGAGATTATTCAATGCCCTGTAATCGATGCACATCCGCACCGATCTATCCTTCTTCAGTACAAACAATACTGGGGCTCCCCACGGTAAAGAACTCGAACTGATAAACCCCTTATCCTGCAACTCGTCTACCTGCTTCTTCAGCTCGACCAGCTCGATGTTGTTTACTCTATAGACATTATGTGAAATTGGTTCTACTCCTGGCACCAAGTCTATAGAGAATTCAATATCTCGATCTGGCGGCAATCCTGGAAATTCCTCAGGAAACACATCCAAGAACTCTGCTATCAACGGATGTGGCAACTCCTTATCTTCCACTATAGCTTCACAGATAATGTATTCTCCCTGCTCTGCAGCTCCTTTAGCAAACTCAAACTCTGGCTCTCCTGGCGGGCTAAACAAAACTCTACCTCCTCTAAAATCTATACTAGCACGGTGCATACTCAACCAATCCATTTCGAGTACAATATCGTAGCTCGGATGTGGCATTACAAGTAGACACGCACTCAACTCTCGGCCTCCCAGAGTAACTCTCCGATCCTTGTAAATATCATTAACCAGGATAATGCCTCCCTCGGTCATGATGTTGCAAGTCCTAAGCAAAGACTCAGCTACCAAACCATGCTTCAGAGCAAAAAAAAAAACAGATACAAAACTATGGGAAGCACCACTATCAAATAAAGCTAAAGCTGGAATAGAATCAAGAAGAACAGAACCTGCGATGACATCTCCGGTGGGCTCGACCTCCTCGACTGTCATAGCGAACGCTCGTCCCTGACGTGCACCTCCCTGATGTTGGTGCGGGGCATAAAGCTGCTGCTGGGTCGGAAGCGGTGGTCCCCTCGGCTGTACTGCAGGTGGTCTCGCATGTGTTCTCGGAGATGGAGCTGCTCCCTGAACTACACGACGAGGATTATAAGGACACTCTCTCAGCTGATGTCCCTCGGTACCATAATACAAACAAACTCCCAACCTCTTCCTGCAAACTTTCCAAATGTGGCCGGGCTTCTAGCAGTAGTGGCAAAGAAGCTTGTTGTAACTGTCTCTGCTGCTGTGGTGCCTGGTAAAACAGTACCCTAGCTGGAGCCTAGTGTTGTTGCGGCTGCTGAAAAGGCCTGGACTGGAAATGAGGACGCTTAACAGTCACTGTGCTGCTGTTAGCCCCCAGAAAAGAATAGCGATCTCTCTTCAGCTTCAAACTCAACTCTCGCTCAATCTTGCGTGCCTCCGCAAGTATCTCCGAGTAGGTCTCATAGAAAGACGGAATAAGGATCTTCACTTCCCAGTTCAGACCCTCTCAAAAACGGATAACTCGAACCTCCAGCTCCCTCACCAAATACTCCGCAAATCGGCTCAACCCACCAAACTCTGCAGCGTATTCCTCCACAGATATGCTCCCCTAAATAAGGCTCTCAAACTGCCTCCCCAAGTCTAGCCTATTTGCTCGAGCAAATAACTTCTTCTTAAAGAGTTCCTTGAACACCTCCCAAGACTGCCCTGCATCAGCAAGAAATGGCTCATTCCTAAATCAAGTGCGGGCGACGTCGAACAGTTGAGTCATACCGCCTCAACCTTCAAATCCTCAGAAAATGGGACACCCTCATGAGACGCTCAATATCCTCCAGCCAATCATCAGCGTAGATGATGCCCTCCGTCCCCTTGAAGACCCGAGGTTCCAGCTTCTTGAAGTCCTGAATATTGCCTGGTCGAAGTTGGACAATCTGCGGAGCAACCTGCTACTGGACCGAAACTCCTCTCTCTACTACGGCAAGAGCAAGTTGATGAGCACTCTCAATGCCCTACCGCAACACATCGGTCTGCCTCTGGTGTGCCTCAGACTGAGCCCTCTGCTCCTCCAACATCTCGTGAAACAGTGTGAATATCTGTGTCGCATCTGTCGGCATGGAAGGAGGAGGTAGAACTCCCTCATATACAGTCGGAACAGTACTCTGAGTAGGAGGTGGACCCCCGAAAGTAGCTGACACGTCAATCACCGAAGAAGTGACTGGTGCAGGCCCTCGGAAAGTCGCAGATCTCTCAGAAGCTGCTCTCCCCTGCTGTGATCTAGCCTTAGACGGTATCCTGAGACAAAGCGAAAGGAAAGAATCAATATGGCATATGATATAATGCATTCAAAGAAAGGACAGTTAAAGATCAACATCAATATCAAGGAAGAACAGTTGGATTGAATCAAAAGATTTATTCCTATATGTGATTGAGTATTCTCAGCCTATAGCCTATATCCTATATCCTGAACGGGCTCGTAATAGCACTCAATTCAGAGCACCACTATGAATTGCACTAATTACGACCTTGAAGGACCTGTATGGGCCACCACTAAAATGTGCCACGACCCACACCCGGTGTAGAGATGCAAGTAGTGAACAACGTCCAGCCTATGCCGCAGCATCGGTGGTAGAACGCTATTTGAGTAAACTATCTATATAATAATCAAGACATAACAATGCCACCAATTTAAATAAATATACTCAATCACAGATCTATAAGATGGAATAAGCACGAATATGATAAAAGAATAGAAGAGTCACGAATACAACTCATAAGATAATAATAACATCAAATGAGTCAGAGAAACTAATAACAATAGCTGAAGAAAAATCCAGTACAAAGAAACTAACAACTAAACTATGAAGCTACGAGTCACGGGTCGTCTGTCTCAGTCGGGATGAGACCCTCCTGAGACAAGGTCTCTGGCTCTAAGCCCACAACATCCTGAGACCTGTAATGAGTGGGGTACCACTTCTCAGTGTCATCTGGGAAAAATATATCCATTCAAAAAAGGAGCAGAGTACATCTCTAACAGCAGTTCTAATAAATGATATATAACTATGTAACAGTAAATAGACGTGAATATACAAGATGCAACATAGATACAAGAGATATTCAATAAAGAAAATACTGAAATAAATATAAGAATGAACAATATAGCAATAAACAAGAATACTAATGACAAAGTGAGTGAGTACCAGCTTTAACATGTGATCGGCTTGGGAAACTTGCACAAGGAATTTGCACAAGGATAAATGGCCTGGTTAATCATACGTGCGGTGTATGACCAACACTCACAAGAAATAAGACATGCACAAGGAGGGTATAATCATATATCTACACTAAATACTCTCCGCCCCCGACTGGTATAGTGGATCCAACCATAGTACGTTATGACACTGGTTTTCACAAGAAGGGTGCTACTTTTCTCATGAACTAATGTATGTACTTGTACAAGAAGAATAAGGAACAAGGCTTGCACAAGATACACCATAAATACCAAGGAATAACATCTCATGATGAGATCCGGATTTACCAATCCGTGTAATCCTCATGTCAAGAAATCAAGGATATCTACACTAGATACAAGAGACATAGAGGATATCATAAATGAGAAACTATCAGAGAATATACTCGCCTGAAATCCGGTGAACAGTATCACAGATGTCCGGTACGGTACCTCGAAGACATAGATAGGGAATATAACATCAATACAAGATTTTGGAATAAAAATAAGTTAAACTAGTCAATATCTAGGTCAAAGAGCCATTTCTAAGTCAAAATAGTCAAACTAGGTCAACTCTAAGTCAAACTAGTCAAACTTGGTCAAACTGGCTATTCCTAGGTTGTATGAGTCTAACTCTAGGATATCGGATCCATACACTAAGTAACTAAACTACACTAGTTAACTAGGATATCGTATCGTAAGATACGCAAGAAATTAGATAGGAATGTATCACAATATGCATATATAAAATCAACAGTATAATATTCCTAACTAATATTATGCTAAGTAGACACCTTGGCTTTGAACCAATGTTGTATCTCACTACTACATCATCATCTTGATACTTAAATCCAATACCTTGAGTATCGATCCAATACCTTGACATTTACCTTGGTATCTCAAGGTAATGTGATTCATAATATATATTACTACCCAAAACTAAACTATATACTAATATGTATATTAATACCAACTACTAAACCAATCACTAATTACTAATACATATATACATGTATATACATACCTACATATATATAACTAATTACTAGTAGAGATACAAGTATATACATATATAGATCTAACTACTAATCAATAAGTATACATATCTATTTATAACTACCAACTACTAACTTAACTAGATAACTAATAACTAGATATCAATAACTATTAACTATCAAATAACTACTACCTACTGCCTTGCCTAGCTGAAACTCTGCTGCTACTAGAGACTGCGGCTGCTGCTGGGGCTGCTGCTGCACGTGCTAACTACTCCTTGCTGATGCCTGAACCACTGTTGTTGTGGTGTGAAACTGCACATGGCTGCTGCTGCATCTGGGGCAATGCTTGCTGAAAATGCAGCTCAATTGTTGTATGCGACAAGTGCATTGTTGTGCAGTGTTGAAGTTGTTGCTGTTGCAGTTGGCACTGCAGGGCTCTGCTGATGGTTTGATGTTGCTGTTGGCTATGCTTCACTGCATTGAGCTAGCTGCTACACTGCTGAATCCTGCTGGTCTTGCTATCCCGACTCCCCTCTCAACACACTACACACACACACAAGCATACAACTCCACACACATGCACAACTCCACACACAAGCATACAACTCCACACACATATATATATATATATATATATATATATATATATATATATATATATATATATATATATATATATATATATATATATATATATATAACTCTCCACTCACACACAACTATACATGTATATATACACATCTATATTGATATCTATATCTATATACATATACACATACATATGCAACTCAATATATATATATATATATATATATATATATATATATATATATATATATATATATATATATATATATATATATATATATATATGTGTGTGTGTGTGTGTGTGTGTGTGTGTGTGTGTGTGTGTGTGTGTGTGTGTGCTATGATATTTACTATACTAATACAAGGCAATTTGAATCTAGAATGCAATACAACAAACACGTGGAGTACATCGCACCCGTATCACACTAGATCTATGATACGCTTGCGATACAAGTCCACCACACAACCAAACATTTTTCGAAGGACACGAGCAAGTCTAAAATAGTATATATGAATAATACGAAGAGTAAAATACACATATACGTGTCAGTGTCAAAATATGACATACACAAAACCCGTGTCGGAGAAAAAACCCTTAAATCAACCCGTATCTCCAAATTATTAGGATACGGCCTACACGTATCCAATTGTGGATATGACACTAGACACACGCAATCAAACACCTGTTAATTTGGTCTAATTAACCAATTGACAATCATAACATGTGTCAATCTCAGAATTCTCCCAAAATTGACACAAAATATACCATAACTTCCTCCATAGGCCTCCAATGAACCTAATTCTAATTTTTATGGGTAGTCTCATCATATGAGGTGGTTCCTAATGATTAAAATATAGATTTAGAGTCTACACAAAGAGAAAAAGTGAATTGTACCTATTGGGCGATAGATTCTCAATGAAACTTCTAAAATAGGTAAAATTGGCCTCTAACTTGTAGATCATTTCTCCTCTTTATAGATCCTTGCTTTCTCCCTGTACATCCTTGCTCTACTAGCCTCCAATGGTGATTTGGGAAAGAACTGGAAAAAAATGGTGTGGAAAAGAAGAAGTTGGAAAAAGGTAATTCTAGATCTAGATTTATAATGAAAATGAGGAGAGAAAAATGTCTCCCTCCTATATAACATGGCCGGCCACCTTAGCCCCCTCCCCTGTCATGCCCCGAGGCGTCCCCCGAGTTGTGACCGCCGTGCGGGCCTGGAGTTGCGCCCGCACAAGGCTTTAATGATTTGCATAGCAAGCACATATTCAGAGTACGCAGATAAATTGAAACACAGATTTGAAACATAGAAAAGTTCTCTTTATTGATAATGAACATCTATTACAAACTCTTGAACGAGTTAGCTAATATGCCGAACGGCTTACAAAAGGGTTGACTCAAAATGAGATAGCAGTCCTGTACATTACATCCTTTTATAAACTCAAAACGATAAAGACCTCCAGGCTGGAGGATCGCTTTGCCACGAAGCTGCATTTATGTATGAAGAGTTGCAGCTTCGGACTTCAGAAGGCTTCGAGGGCGCGATGAAGATGCGCCAACAGTTTGGACTGGATCGGGTAGACGACTTTGGCTCCTCGCTCGGTTCGCCTTGGTGCGGAGAACCTGTTTCAACGAGGGTCAGCATATCGAAACATGCTGGTGAAGGCGAGCTAGCCTGACTATACCAATCAACACGTTGTTTAGTGAAGCATGCATATTTTTGTGGGTTTCTATCTTGCCTTAGTTCATTTACAAGTAAGCAGCATATTGAATTTACTGAAATGAACGTGCCACCGTTAGGTGGATTTTACCTGACCGTCTGAATTACCTGCACAATACTTACCATGCCTTCCCTGCCACGAAGATACAAGTTAGTATGCAACAGGTTTAAATATACACGATGATCACTGGCATGATTGCCATGGTGGACTAGTCCGAGGCAAGGATAGCATGCAACGATAGTACACGAGGCGCTGCAAGCCACCTTATCCCGTACACGATGACTATTACACGAGTTCCGCCCGGATCGGATCGGTGCCAGTGCCCCAGCGACCGTCCGCAGAACTATACCTTGTGCACAAGTTGTCCATGATCGTACACGATTAACACGTTAACAATTCATGTAGTTGAGGCAACACGATTGCAAGAACACGAGTGCAAGTACACGAGTGCACGACAAGTAGTAATGCATGATTTATTTAGCATAGCCTCCCTGAACAATTATGCATATACAAGATGTGTTCTATACTTATCACGTTTTATAGAACATTTGCACGAACAAGCATACGATAAGGCAACAGTTCACAGGTTTGATTGACAAGCATAATAACCAAGTATATTTGTCTTTTATCTTGGTTTCTTTTATTATTATTTGGTATCGTTTGATCGGGGCATAGAAGAGTGCAGATTTATTAGCTGTGAAGCTTGGAAGCAGGACTAGCTAATCGGGTTGGTAGCCACTCACTTAGATTTTGGAAAGAAGAAGGAAAGAGGCGCTTCACGACTCCGCTCGCAAGCCGCCTACTGCTCGTTCACCTGCACACGAACAGCTCGATTAATACTTCTAACTCTCTTTCCAATCTCGGAATAGAAGTGCAAGTCAATGAACGAAAACAATGAAAACCATCGAAACCGTTCAAGGAAAACAAGCAAATCCCAAAACCAACTCAAAGCACGAAAGCAACAAGCGACATCGAAAACCAAGGCAATAAAAGATAGCAGCGGAGAGGTCCCTCCTGACTCTGCCGCTAAGCCGATCCTTGGGGCGCAGTCCACTGAATATGGGAATCGATTCCGAAGAAATAAATCCATAACGAGGACGAGTTCTTAATTTAATCTATCCCGATCGAACGATACCGTCTTGTGTTTCTTAGCCGCGCTCTCCGCATCGGGAGAACGGGGCGCTACATCCTACCCAACTAATTGGAAGTTTCGTCCCGAAACTTAGGGTAGAACTTACCGTTAGGGATTATTTCGTTGGGGACGACGATCAGGAAGGTTCGGACAGGAATTAATGGCATGGCCTAATTGTCCACACGCTAGGCATAAACCAAGTCTCAAACGACAATTGTTGGCAGTGTGCCCACGCTTTTTACAGAAATTACACGATGGCCCTGGGTTTCCTCTTTGGTGCCCTCCGTTGTTAGGGCGTTTTGCAGTAGTATTTCCTCTATCGTTGCTTTGGCGTTTGTGACTGGATGTATGCACAGCACCGGCAGGAACGTGAGGATAGTGTGGTTCGAGCGACAGGGCGTGATTCAGGACTTCACGCATTGTCCGATACTGAGGAACGACTACGTGCGAATGGATGACAGGGCGTAGTCCACCTTCAAACCTTCTAGCTCGACTCGCTGCATCAGGTAAATAGGCCCTAGCGAATTTGGCGAGTCGGTTGAACTCGGCGGAGTACTCTTTAACTGTCATGCTGCCTTGCCGCAGCTGCACGAACTCGTTCTCCATCTCGCGTTGGACTGGAGGGGGTACATACTCCTCTTCGAACGCGGCACGAAAAGTCGTCCACGAGATCGCCTCCTCTCCGTGATCAAATTGGAGAGATCGTCGATGCACGTCCCACCAATCGTGTGCGTTAAGGCGGAGCTGTAGTTGCGCGCAGGAGACGCGCTTATCTTCGGGGACCTCTAGCAGAGCGAAGTGATCTTCAAGTTCGGCCGACCAATCTAGAGCTACGACTGGGTCCTCAGTCCCGTTGAATGGGGTGTTGCAGACTTTCTTGAAGTGGCCAAAGTCGAAGGCAGTCACGTCCCTCGCTCTTGAAATTTGCGGTGTCTCTACTTCAAGCACGGGCTGCTCCACCGGAGTCGTTGTTGTTGCGGCGGAATGGTTGGCAGCCAAAGTCTGAACGATCTGATGCAGGGTATCTACCTGCTTCTGTTGGACTGAGAATCGTGCTTCTATATTGTCTTGAAACTTGAGCTGACTCTCTTCCGCTCGCTTCTCGGCCCGTTCATGGCGAGCCTCGTCCCTTTGTTGGTTTTCCTCCAACATCTGCAATATTTTCTGAACGGGATCGATGCATGGCATGGCTCGCTGGCTTCTTGAACTTTCCGAAGTGTCCGAACTACTCCCTTGGCCTTGCGTTTCGTCCGGGACTTGCGCTGCAGATTGCGCGGGTATCATTCCTTCAAAAGAAGGTAAATTACATTAGGATCATAATGTATTATGGACTTATTGCATGAACGTATCTCATTTTGGCCTAGCGAGTTCAAGAGTTCGCACAGGAATCTGATCGTTAAAGGAACTTTTCCAGCACGAAGTCTAAGGAACTTTGAATCTGTGCTCTGATACCACTATGTCACGCCCCGAGGCGTCCCCCGAGTCATGACCGCCGTGCGGGCCTGGAGTTGCGCCCGCACAAGGCTTTAATGATTTGCATAGCAAGCACATATTCAGAGTACGCAGATAAATTGAAACACAGATTTGAAACATAGAAAAGTTCTCTTTATTGATAATGAACATCTATTACAAACTCTTGAACGAGTTAGCTAATATGCCGAACGGCTTACAAAAGGGTTGACTCAAAATGAGATAGCAGTCCTGTACATTACATCCTTTTATAAACTCAAAACGATAAAGACCTCCAGGCTGGAGGATCGCTTTGCCACGAAGCTGCATTTGTGTATGAAGAGTTGCAGCTTCGGACTTCAGAAGGCTTCGAGGGCGCGGTGAAGATGCGCCAACAGTTTGGACTGGATCGGGTAGACGACTTCGGCTCCTAGCTCGGTTCGCCTTGGTGCGGAGAACCTGTTTCAACGAGGGTCAGCATATCGAAACATGCTGGTGAAGGCGAGCTAGCCTGACTATACCAATCAACACGTTGTTTAGTGAAGCATGCATATTTTTGTGGGTTTCTATCTTGCCTTAGTTCATTTACAAGTAAGCAGCATATTGAATTTACTGAAATGAACGTGCCACCGTTAGGTGGATTTTACCTGACCGTCTGAATTACCTGCACAATACTTACCATGCCTTCCCTGCCACGATGACACAAGTTAGTATGCAACAGGTTTAAATATACACGATGATCACTGGCATGATTGCCATGGTGGACTAATCCGAGGCAAGGATAGCATGCAACGATAGTACACGAGGCGCTGCAAGCCACCTTATCCCGTACACGATGACTATTACACGAGTTCCGCCCGGATCGGATCGGTGCCAGTGCCCCAGCGACCGTCCGCAGAACTATACCTTGTGCACAAGTTGTCCATGATCGTACACGATTAACACGTTAACAATTCATGCAGTTGAGGCAACACGATTGCAAGAACACGAGTGCAAGTACACGAGTGCACGACAAGTAGTAATGCATGATTTATTTAGCATAGCCTCCCTGAACAATTATGCATATACAATATGTGTTCTATACTTAGCACGTTTTATAGAACATTTGCACGAACAAGCATACGATAAGGCAACAGTTCACAGGTTTGATTGACAAGCATAATAACCAAGTATATTTGTCTTTTATCTTGGTTTCTTTTATTATTATTTGGTATTGTTTGATCGGGGCATAGAAGAGTGCAGATTTATTAGCTGTGAAGCTTGGAAGCAGGACTAGCTAATCGGGTTGGTAGCCACTCACTTAGATTTTGGAAAGAAGAAGGAAAGAGGCGCTTCACGACTCCGCTCGCAAGCCGCCTACTGCTCGTTCACCTGCACACGAACAGCTCGATTAATACTTCTTCCTCTCTTTCCAATCTCGGAATAGAAGTGCAAGTCAATGAACGAAAACAATGAAAACCATCGAAACCGTTCAAGGAAAACAAGCAAATCCCAAAACCAACTCAAAGCACGAAAGCAACAAGCGACATCGAAAACCGAGGCAATAAAAGATAGCAGCGGAGAGGTCCCTCCTGACTCTGCCGCTAAGCCGATCCTTGGGGCGCAGTCCACTGAATATGGGAATCGATTCCGAAGAAACAAATCCATAACGAGGACGAGTTCTTAATTCAATCTATCCCGATCGAACGATACCGTCTTGTGTTTCTTAGCCGCGCTCTCCGCATCGGGAGAACGGGGCGCTACATCCCCAAGCTGCTATACAATGTCTAAAATACCTCTTGGGGCCTCTCATGAAGAAATAATTAAGGAGGAAAGGTTCTAGTCTAATGGGTTTAATTTAATTAATCTCCTCCTAATGAACGGGCTTACAATTGGGCTAAATTCCAACTAAATATAAATATTGGTCCATGGATCTAATCTAAACTAGTTAGGTCCACTAACACAAGTCCAAAATAATAAACTAACATCTAACAATAATTTAATAACACAATAAATAATTATACAACATGCACAATATTTAATTAATTATGAAATGACCGAAATACACTTTCCTAGAAAAATGTGGTAGTGACAAATATTGACTGAAAATCTTATTGTCAAATTCCATTTTTTATCCAAAAATTGCATGCGTTTTTATTTCCTAGCTCTTTTCTACCATGGTAATCTTAAGTTCATCATTTGTCATAATACTAATTACAGTTAATACATGAGTCGTAAATGGCTTTTGCTAACCAAGAAGTCATCCTTGAGTTGACGATTAACTATTTCTTCCCAATTTAGCTGCCTCTCCTTGTCGTTCAATTACTTCTTACTCCATATCCTCATTGCTCCTTTTGGTCTCCTTGATTCGATTATTTAGCTCATTATGATCACCTTACATTTTTGATAGCATACTTTACTAATACAAAATTTGCATAGACTTTTAGCTAATGGCTCTTTGTCGTTATCATAATCTGAAGTCGATTATTTTATGTCACAAAATCAACTAAAGTTTTTATCTTGTTACAAATTTGACATTCCCAAATTTGTCTATTTCTAAATTTTTCACTATACTAATGACTAGAGCTTTCGAAGAAAACCTTCTTTAAATATATTTTTTCACATATTATACTATTGACTAAAGATCTTAGTTTAAAATTTTATTTTTCTATCAAAAATTTACATGGACTTTTAATTTCCGTCTCTTTTCCACCATCGCAAACTTATGTTCATCCTTTATGCCTAATTGAGTCTTAGGTGGCTTTCACCAACAAAGAAATCATCGTCTATCCCTATCGAGCTGCCTCTTTTCATCATTCGATTACTCTCTCCTCCCTATCCTCATTGGTCCCTTTGGTCGTTTCGATTCGACTATTCAGCTCACTCCATTAGCCTTACATCTTTTATAAAATACTTTATTCATACAAAGGTTGCATGTACTTTTAACTCGTAGCTCTTTATCGCAATCACAATCTGAAGTCATTCCTTTTATGTCACAACAACAACTACAGTTTTTACCTTGTTCAAAATTTGACCTATTCTCGAATTTGTCATTTTTTCAATTTTTTTTCCGTTATACTAATGACTAGAATTTTCAAAGAAAACCTTGCAATTTAAAGATTTTTCTTCCACGTTTTATAGTATTAACTAAAAATCTTATTTTCAAATTCTAATTTTCTATATAAGAATTGCATTGACTTTTGTTCCTATCTCCTTGCTACCATCACAATCAAGTTCATTATTTATGTCACAACACCAATTACAGTTTATACGTGAGTCTAAGGCATCTTTCGCTAACAAAGAAGTCATCCTTGAGTTGATGATAGATCATTCCTTTCCTATCGAGTTGTCTCTCGTCGTCAGTCGATTACTCCCTACTCCCTATCCTTACTGTTCCATTCGATCGCCTCAATTCGATTATTCAGATCACTCCGCTCGCCTTCCATTTTGATAACATACTTTACTCGTACAAAAATTATACAAAAGCTGCATGGACTTTTAGCTCATGGTTTTTTGTCACCAATCACATTCTGAAGTCGATCATTTATGTCACAACATCAACTAGATTTTTGACCTTTTTCAAAATTTGACATATTCCCAAATTTGATGTTTTTCTTTTTTCCTATTCTAATGATTATAACTTTTGAAGAAACCTTGTTCTTTAAAGATTCTTCTTTCGTGTATTTTTTTACTATTGACTCAAAATCCTATTTTGAAATGCTATTTTTCTACCTGTCACGACCCGCACCCGGAAATTCGGGCACGTGTGCGTGGGTACGTCCAGCCTACGCCGCAGAGTCGGCGGTAGTACGCTGTCTAGGTCAAATCCATATTTACTAAACTAGCTCATTCACAATTAGCATAGATAAGATAATAATGAGAATCAGATACTTAAGATTGCAATTGAAATAAATGCGACAACAGATTCAAATGTTTAGTACAGAAGTTCAGAATGAAATCGGGGACAAACCCGATTACTAAGATAAAGAGCAAAAACTAAGATAACTACTGCTAACTACTCAGCAGGAGTAGCTTCCAGTGCGGGAACTGGCTCTGCAACTGTGTCACCTGCTGCCTCATAGGAGCCATAATAGGTAGGGACAAGGTTCTCATCATCGCCTAAACAACAGATCCAGTCAGGAAAGGAGCAAAGTACACAGTGCACAACAAGATTAAACTAAATATTTATGACAATTAAAATGAGCATCATATTGGAAAAGTTGCATAAAAGAACATCAATATCTCAGAGTTAATGCTTTTAAACAGGAATACGAGAAAACCGAAATAAATGAGACAGGAAAAGAAACTACAACAGTCTGCAAGAAATATAACAAGATCTAGAAACTATCTGTGTGAACTTGTGTTTGTTTTAGAATACATAGTTGGCATGTAGGGGTTTATAAGGCTAATCCGGCCGTCATAAACGGCTATTAAACAGGAATAATCGAGATCCGGCTGAGGGTACAGTCGTGTACCAACAGCTATTAAACACGACAGGGGAAATGGGTAAACTACATGCCTTCTAGTATTCTCCCACCCGACATGAAAAATAAGACATGAACTCCAATATTCAAGACATGAAATTCAGTGTTCTAGCACTACGTGTAATCATCAATGGTACTAGTAAAGCAGGGAATTAATTATCACAATATAAAGATTAATTTGAAGTGCAGGTACTTGCCTGTTGTTTGGATCTGATTAAAATTGGTTCTAGGGGAAATTTCCAGAGATGAGCCCAAAAGCTGAAATAGACATTACCATCATGCTCAGAAGGTGTCAAATAGCTAGAAACGTCTATTCTTGGGTCCAATTTGGAGACAAGGGCAAAAACGGCAGTTTCGGGTCAAAACGGGGTCCGCCGGTGGGTCCGCTTTGCACCGAAAAACGTGTCCGGGTCAACGGTCTCCAAATTCACCAAACTTAGTGTCAACAAGTCAGGAACGCTGATACGAACCCAACGGAACTTTCAGATTTGGATTCCGATGAGCCGAACACAAAATCGCCCGTCGAGGGGCCTATGGGGCCCACGACACGCGATTTTGTCAACGTTCTCAGAATCGAACCAAACTTGACCCACAGGACCAGCGTATCGCTATGAGTCCGATGGCGCAAGTTTTGTCTCGATCCGACGTGTGTACACAAAGTTAGGTCAAATTGCAGAAAAGGCGGATACGGGGCGATGTCCGCGGATACGCGTTGATTCCGGGGTGCACGCACCCCCGAATCGACTTCCGCGAAATCCCACACGTCCGTATCGACGAGGCGCACGTATCTGTGAAGACTGCGCGCGACCAAGTCGTCCCGTTTGGCGGGGCGTACTCGGTTCCGGGGTGAAACAGGGTCTGGTTTTTCCTGTTTTTGGATCGCGGTGTGCGATCACCACAGGACGCGATGCCCCGAACGGTTTATCCAGGCACCGAGAGGGTCATACAGGCTTCCCAACACAATTTACGGAATCGAAAACAGAGCTACGAACAAAAAGTTACACGTACCTGAACAGGGCTCAAAAACCCGAAGAATCCCGTGTCCGACACGTGTCCACAGAATTGGGAAATTAGGGTTTGGGGATTCCGGCGGATCTCAGGCGTAGGGGCGGCCGGCCGGAGGCGCTGAGGCTAGGGGGGCGCGGGGCGGCGTCGCCCGGGGACGGCCGGCAGCGCTGGCGGCTCGGGGAGGCGGCGCAGGCGCTGGCTGCTGCCGTTGCCGCTGTTGCTGCGGCTGGGCTCCGTCGGGGTATGCACGGCGGCGGTGGAGACGAGGGGGAAGGAGGAGGACGGCCGGGCGGAGGAGGAGAGCCGGCTCGGAGGAGGTGGGCTTTGCGGTGGCTGGCCGGTCCGGCGTCGACGGGGAGGGGAGATCGGACGAGGAGGATGAGGGCTTCTATAAAGAGGGTGGCCGGGGGTTGAGGGGGCCGAGACGGGTGGTGGAGTGGCGACGAAAGCGGCGACGTGGGTGGTGGTCCGGGCCGAGCGGAGCTGCGCCGGAGGCGGCGTCTCCGCCGCGAGACGCGGGCACAGGGGAGAGAGGGGGTGCGGGTTCGGGCACGGGCGGGTCGGGTCTGGCCGACCCGACCCGACCCGCTAGCGGCGCGGGCTGGGCCGTGGACCGGGCTGGGTGAATGGGCCGGATTTTAAAAATTAATAATAATAAGTATTTAAATAACTGTAAATAATAAATAATTAATTAATTAATTAAATAATTAGTTTTTAGGTGTTTTAAAATAGGTCCGGGGTCCGATAAATTCCAGAAAAATTATCCTAAGTCCAGTTTTTCATTTTACACCCAAAAATATTATTTTTATAATATTTTAATGTTGTTTATTATCAATTAAAAATCATGTAATAATTCAAAACCCTGATTTTAATTTCAGAAAATTCCCAGAAAATTCCAGAAAATTGTGAAAATCCCAATTTTAGTATTTTTTGAAAAATCAGGGGCTTACAATACCCAAAATTTTTATGGACTTTTAATTCCCGCCTATTCTCACCATCGCAATCCTATGTTCATATTTTATGAAACAACACTAATTAGAGTTTATAGGCATTCTTTGGCGCCTTTCACCAACAAAGAAGTCATCCTTGTGTTGATGATTGACGATTCTGTCCCTACTGAGTTTCTTCTCTTCATCATACGATTACTTCGTACTCACTTTCCTCGCTACTGCTTTTGGTTGCATTAATTTGATTATGCACCTCACTTTGCTTGTCTTCCATTTGTCACAACATATTTTACTCGTACAAAAGTTACATAACCTTTTAACTCGTAGCTCTTTGCGCCATCTCAATCTATATAACTAAGGTAAAATTAGAAGATTGACAATTATCAATGTTCAACTCTTTGCCTTAATAAGTTCAACTCTCTCATCACACTCAAGAAGAAAAGACGGAGATTATAATGAAATCACTCACCCTACATGTAGCGATCTCTCTGAACGAAGGCGACGACTCCTCAATTAGAACTCATCTTCCTTCTGTCTTGGATGGCAAGCCCTAAGAGAAAAGTATAAACTTTCTCTTAGATTTTCTGTGGACAAACATCATGAATTTTTACCTTGTGTTATTCTTTGTGCCTTCATCCTCAACACATTTATATAGGTTGATAAACCTAATTTTAGGATTTATGAAACCCTAAAAATAGCATACCAACAGATATGGCCGTCCACGAAAATCCGACGGTGTAGATTATAACCCAAAACTTGTCATCCCCGTCGACACCGAACTCGGGCCGAGTTCGGTTCAAACCCTGTTGAACAGTTATGGAACAAAAGCACCGAATTCAGACAGAGTCTCAGGCCGAGTTTTGTCCCTCTCCTCCCAGACTCGACTCCAACACTGCGCAGGTGGAGTTGGACGAATTCAGTCCGTGATGTGGCCTTCAAGCCATGATGTAGCTTTCAGGGTGAGTTTGTAAGGTATTCAGGGCTGGAGTTGTAGACCATCGAGCTGTGATTGTAGGCCTTCAAGTAGAATAAAGTTTACCTTCTTTGATATATATATATATATATATATATATATATATATATATATGAGTTGGATGTGCTCCAGTCCACCCTATTATTTTTTTTGTTTATATATATTTTTTGTTTCATTTTTTTTATATGAATCATTCCGTACCTAGCCTACTCTGGTCGACGGGTGTTCAAATTTTTTGTCCACACTTATATAGAACCAACTCATTCTACTGGAAAAAATTATTGAGTGTGCCGGACGCAATGTATCATTCACATACCAACCGTTGGATTATCATGGACATACATCCTTATACAATCTAACGATTGGGAAGAGAAGAGGTCGGATGGACTGCGTCTGGCCCATACACTAATTTTTCATTGGTTTTGGACAGCCGAAGAAAGCAAGCAAAGTCTGTCCATGCTGCCATGCCCTTGCCTGTAAAGCTTCTCAAACGTGTTGAGTGCATGCGTCACTGACAAAGAAACACTCATCGGAGCGTGGCCTTCTAAAGAGGAATGATTGTCTACGATATTAACAAACACACTGTGGCAGACAACATTGATCACAGTATCAAGCATCTCTTCTATGCTGAAGCAGTTGTTGTTGCGTTGCTGTCCCTCTACATATTTTGCAAAGATTCATATCAACACAATATCATATCTGGGCCCCTAACAGTAGAGATCTAACCCCAGAAAAGTACAGCCACACTGCAAATGCCATTGGATTGAAAGCAACAGAAGCAGCATTATTCTTTAGAGCATCTCCAACCCAAATTGTCTCTGTGACGTGTTGTGATTCCTACATGGCACGAGATACAAGACAATGTATTTTCTATACAGTAATATGTTTTTTTAGATGACATTATGTTTAGATAATTTTTGTTTAACTTTCAAGACAATTTTTTATTTTCTTCTTTTTTTTACATATTTTTTTATTCATAATTGATGATATAGATGTGAAGATATTGTCAATTGTATTATCTAGAACTAGACAACTACTTCACAATATTTTCTATAATTTTTGACATGTAAATTTAACAACATACTTGGCAATTGTATTAATTGTAGAATGATTTTTAAACAAAATTTTGTCATTCCTACGTTTGGCAACATTTTTTTTCTCTAAATTCACTAGTCACAATAGGGTTGGAGATGCTCTAATTAGTTGCAGTCTTGCAGTTATTTTAATTCTTCTTTTTTTTCTTTTCTGTCTGTGAAACGTCATGCCGAACATAATAAAATTAGTAAAAGAAGAGACTTGTTTCCCAGTTTCAGAAGGAATACTTTGGCGGACTTCGAGAATTAATCATTCAGCAAACCTAACCCTAAGTACTATCAGAATTTATAACTTTACATACTGTTTCCATTATACTCTCAC